>OY992540.1:21010251-22210251 GCA_963921195.1 Pegoplata infirma
TAGAAAGTAAAAATGAAATCGTATTTTTTTTGTTCAATTGAACATTTAATTGAAAAAAAAAGTGTTTTTTCTAGTTCGAGGTCATTTATATTTCCTATTATGAATTACAGACGGACAAACAGAGGGACGGTGGGATAGAAATTTACAGAATGTCAATTATAATCGATCATGGATCAATATGAGGCATTCCACACCAAATGTCCCGCTACAGAAAAACATGTGTCCCGTAAATTTCTGAATAGGTTGTTTGGATAGCCCTATATGGAACTAAGAAAATTGCGTTTTTGGTTTTTCAAATTTTCAAAAACTGGTCTTAGGAGGCGTGGTCAAATACACTGTGCAACAAGAAAAAAGGCGCTTAAAAACGTCAAAAATACTTTAATAAGAACACATCTGAGCTTAAAAATTTGATTTGATGTCTGCAGTGAAATTTTATGGCGGTTCTTTTCTTAGAACATTTTAACCCTCCAACTGCCATTTTAAGGGGTCGTTTTAGTCCTTTTTCAAAACTAAACACAGAAGTCTAATAAAAAGTCCATTTAGAGGGTTAAAATGTTCTACAAATAATTTCCTCATAAAATTTCACTAGGGGTTGTCAAATGTTCAAAGTTTGTGCGACATGCACAAAATGCTTAAAAAGGGTCAAGTATAAATAACACTGTGCTACAAAAAACACAAAATCAAATATACTTTTAAAATGAGGTAGTTAAGGTTGTAGGTCTCGTCGAAAAGATCACAAAAATGCCCATCAAACTTGCCAGACACCATCAAATTTTAAAGTTATTGTCAAAAAACGGTTTTTTTGGAACTTTTCACACTAAACCACGTGTAACTTAAACATTTTTCAATCGATTTTTAATTTTTCAACTGTTTTGGATAGAAGAAGGGTAGGGCTTTTCATGTGTGTGAATTAGTCTATACATATAAAAAAGATATGTATTGATTTTTTCAACAATATCAAATTTTTTGTTATTTTTTGAAAATTTTTGAGTTTATCGATTTTTTTTCTGTTATAGTTCATTCAACAACATTTATAATTATAAACGTATTCTTAAATAAAATTTAATTGTGAATACGATGAGTTTTATGACGAAAAAATCGGATAATAATTGACAGAGTTGTGATAATTTTTCTAAAAAAGAAAATTAAGATTTTGCTTGAAATTGCCGTGCGGATAACCCAGGCAAAAAAATATAAAAATAAACCAACATACTAAGAGGTAGCGTATCATTATTTTAAAGGTTTTTACCCTCCTGAATTCGAATTTGACCTTGAAGTCGCGCTATCTTATTAAGTTTTTGATATATCAATTTATGTCCTACATGACCTCTTATGAAAAAAATATTTTTGTTGCCTGGAATATCTGAACGTCGATTTCCTGCAAAATCTTAATTTTCTTTTTTAGAAAAATTATCACAACTCTGTCAATTGTAATCCGATTTTTTCAGGACAAAGCTTATCGTATTAAGAATTAAATTTTCTTTAAAAATACGTTTATAAATATAATGGTTGTTAAAGTAACTATAGCAAAAAAAATCGATAAAATCGAAAAATTAAAAAAAAAAAAATAGATTTTATTGAAAAAATTAATAGATATATTTCTTATATGTATAGACCAATTCAAACACATGGAGAGCCCTATCCTTCCTCTATCCAAAACCGTTTAAAAATTTTAAATCGGTTAAAAATTTTCTGACTTACACAAGGTTTAGTGAGAAAAGTCCCAAAAAAACGTTTTTTGACAATAACTCTAAAATTTGAGCGTGTCTGGCAAGTTTAATGGACATTTTTGTGATCTACTCGACAAGACCAACAACCTATACTATGTCACATCAGAAGTATTTTTTCACTGTAGCACAGTGTAACGGTTCAAATTAAAATTTTTTTTTTCAAAATTTTTATTTTTTTACGTACTTTAAAAAAAAAATTACAAAAAATTCGTAAAAGCGCTCTAGTATGCGATTTTTAAGTTTTAAAATTTAAATTCCATTTTTGCAAATGTTTTACTCTTCGATTTTTTTGAAATTTTTTTGTTTAATACTTCTATTGATTCTACAAATTTTTTGACCAGTAGGATCATGGGATAACGATTATTACTATTTTTTTTAAATTTTTTGAAAAATTTTATTGTAATTTTCTAATCTTAAAATCAATTCTACTGCTCCAATGGTGAGTCATAGAGGGGTCATTTCCTAGACCGACCCCCATTAATTTTTTTTGTAAATTTGTTTTATTTAATCAGCTTCTACCGGTCCAATGGTGCTTCCGAGAGAGGTCATTAGTGAGACTGACCCCCATTTATTTTTACCCTACAACATTTTTTTAAAACAAACCTACGCCCTATATCCACTCCCTAAGTAGGCTCCCGTACAAATAACAGTTGGAGCAAATTTTATAAAAATGTAATTTTGTATGGGAGCCTACTTAGGGAGTGGAGATAGGGCGTAGATATATTTTAAAAAAATGTTGTAGGGTAAGAATAAATGGGGGTCGGTCTGACTAATGACCCCTCTCGGACGCACCATTGGACTACCGGTAGAAGCTGATTAAATAAAACAAATTTACAAAAAATAAAAAAAAAAATTGTATGGGGAACGCCTTAACAATTAGAGATAGAGGGTAGGTGAGTTCAGAGAAAATGTTTGGACTAAAAAAAAATTGTGGGTCGGTCATACATTTTATTGCTCTAAGGGCACTCGTAGGACAGTTAGAGCGGTTGGAGTAAATTTAAAAAAATGTCGTTTTGTGTGGGAGCCCCCTTAGAAATTGGAGATAGGGTATTAGTTTGTTCCAAAGAAATGTTTAGACGTAAAAATTAATGCGGGTCGGTCTTGGAAATTACCCCTCTATGACGCACTATTGGAGCGGTAGAAATGATTTTAAGATTGGAAAATTACAATAAAATCTTTCAAAAAATTAAAAAAAAAATAGTGAAAATCGTTATCCTCCTGGGCAAAAAATTTGGAGAATCGATAGAAGTTTTACACAAAAAAATCGAAGAGTAAAAACATTTTCAAAAATGAGATTTAAATTTTAAAACTGAGAAATCGCATACTATAGCGCTTTTAAGAATTTTTCGGGACTTTTTTTTAAAATACGTAAAAAAACAAAAATTTTGAAAAAATAAAATTTAAATTTGGACCATTATTGAAGAAGTTATGAGTAAAAGAAATTTGAGTAAAGGAACAAAATACCAATTTTTAAAAATTCTATATCTTTTGAACGGGTCATCAAAAAAATCTGAAAATTTACCACGAAGTAGTTTTCGAAGGGTACTAAAAACTGTCAACAAATTGGAAAAATCTAAAAAAAAAAAAATATTCAAAGTGGCCGATTTGACATGGAATGCCCCATATATACTTTATGCGGTCCTCGACCCATATTTCGATGCGTTTCATACGTAATGACAAAGTGAGTAGACGCCCATACTGTGGCTGGAGGATATAAAAAACTCTTTGCTCTTTGTAATCCCTTTAGCTTAGATCGGCCCAAATCAAACTTTACAACTAATACTAAAGATTTAATTCCTTTAAAATTCTGCCTAAACAATATAAATGGCCTGGTTGTTTTTAACTCTTTTTTTTCATATTCTTTTTTTTTTTTTGTCATTTGTTGTTCAAGTACTCAGGTGTTTTTTGTTATTTTCTAATGTTAGTCACATAATATTCTATAAAGTTTTATATCTAATCGTCATTTGTCACTGTCTTATAAGCATAAGTTCCTGTGTGTATGTGTGTTATGTATGCCAGTTATCCTTTGTGTCATCTTGTCTTTTATCATTTTTATTATTTGTACGTATAATTGTTGGTAATATTAGTGTGTGACACATGTCAAAACTACGCGGAATTTTTTGAATCAAGAATTAACCCCTTTTTCAACAAAAGATATTTCTTAAATGTATGAAATTATAAAACAATGTGTGAGGGTTCATTTGTCATGTAATTGAATACAAATTGCAAGTTTTTTATGTGTCAAAAAGTGTTGTAATTATTTAAGACAATAGTACAAAGGTATTTTATTCTAGATTTTAAAATATAAATGGTTATTTTAATAACCCGACTAAAAAAAGTAATACGGCGTCATATATCATTTGATCCAAAAAATGGAGGATCCAAAAATATCTGATTCCATCTTATTAGATCAAATTTGATCTAATTAGTTCTCTAATATGATCTTCAATATCAAATAAGATGAAATTTACCGTTCCATTTTTGGGATCTAATTATATCAAATTTAATCTAATAAGATAAATCACATATTTTTGGATCCGCCATTTTTGGGATCAAATTATAGATCGATTTATATACAACTAGCTCGCCCGCCGGAACTTCGTTACCGGTTATGTTAAATACCGGATAATAGAAGGATCAGGATTACACTACCGATTTCAAAAAATGACTCATATGTAGTCTTTGTTTTACCTAATTGTGGACGCTTAAGTCTTTCATAAAATAATATTTCATTGAATAACTTAAACAATAAAATTTAATTAATTTCAGTGGTACGTTGTCATGTTCGTTCCGGTGAAAAAGATTTTGACAATTTTCGAGCCCTTATATCGGGATTTTGGATCTTGAGTGAATAAATATTTCAGTGAAAAAAGAAATTGGAATAAAAAAATTTTGGGTAAAAAAACATATAGAGATAGAAAATATGGATTTAAAAAGTTTAATAAAAAAAATTTAAGTAAAAAGTATCATTCTATATTGTTCCCCGCTCTATTCCATTTCGTTCCCCGTTCTACTCCATTTCATTTCCAATTCAATCTCCATGCAAGTTTCATTCATCTCCATATAATATGCCTTACAGAAATAAAAAGTGCTATTGTATTTATCTTATAGATATAAAAATACCATTTTACACCACTTGTACCAATTAAGGTACCCCTTTTTAACCTGTCCATCTCTTGGGAGTTATTCCGGCTGGAGGATACTGTACGTCAAATTTTGAGTTTCTAGGCTTTAATTAATAGATAGGTACAAATAACCATGCCACCTTTTCCACTTAAAATTAAGTTTTCCAATAACCTTTTTTTTCTGAACTGTTTCAAGAAATATAAGAAGTACCAAGCTTACACTTTTTTATGCCCTTTACGACTCTTAGAAACAGAATTTCCAAAAAGTACTTTTTCCAAAATATATTTTCACTAAAGAATACAGCATTCAAATTTTCATTATTTCAAGAAGTATAAAAAGCACTTTTCTACACCTCTAGAAACGGAATCTTTTAAAAATACTTTTTTTTTTTTTTTTTTTTTTTTTTTTTTTTTTTTTTTTTTTTTTTTTTTTTTTTCTAAGACAATTATTATAGGAACAAAAAAAAAATAGTACCAAAATTACACTCTATTACCCCCGTTAGAAACGAAATTTCCAAAAAGTACTTTTGCCAGTATGTTTTTTTACCGAAGGATCCTACATAACAAATAGCAATTGTCTAGGAATATTATTTCAGCAAATATTAAAAGTACAAAAAGTATACTTTTTAATCCCGTTAAGAAACAAAATTTTCAAAAAGTACTTTTCCCAAAATTTTGGTTTTCATCGAAGGATTTTACATCCAAAATTTTAAGTTTATGAAACCATTACGTCAGAAAATATCAAAATTACTGGAAGAACACTTGTTTAGCTATTTTACCCTACTAAGAAGCGGAATTTCCAAAAAGTATTTTTTCCAGAATGTTTTTTCCCGAATGATTCTACATTACAAATTTCAAGATTCTAGGGCCGTTACTTCAGGAAATAAGAACGTATCAAAGTTTAAATATTTACCCGTTCCACCCCCTAAGAAAAGGAAATTTCAAAAATTACTTTTTCCAGAATTTATTATCACTTAAGGATCCTACATTTCAAATATCAAGTTTCTATGACCATTATTTCAGGATATATAAAAGTGCCATAAGTACTATTTTTACTCCTTAAGAAAAGGATTTTTCAAAAAGTACTTTTCCTAGAATGCTTTTTTTAAAAGGAACTTTTTATAAAAGGTACTTTTTATAAAAGGTAATTTTTATAAAAGGTACTTTTTATAAAAGGTACTTTTTTTAAAAGGTACTTTTTATAAAAGGTACTTTTTATAAAAGGTATTTTTTATAAAAGGTACTTTTTATAAAAGGTACTTTTTATAAAAGGTACTTTTTATAAAAGGTACTTTGTATAAAAGGTACATTTTATAAAAGGTACTTTTTATAAAAGGTACTTTTTATAAAAGGTACTTTTTATAAAAGGTACTTTTTATAAAAGGTACTTTTTATAAAAGGTACTTTTTATAAAAGGTACTTTTTATAAAAGGTACTTTTTATAAAAGGTACTTTTTATAAAAGGTACTTTTTATAAAAGGTACTTTTTATAAAAGGTACTTTTTATACAAGGTACTTTTTATAAAAGGTACTTTTTATAAAAGGTACTTTTTATAAAAGGTAGTTTTTATAAAAGGTACTTTTTATAAAAGGTACTTTTTATAAAAGGTACTTTTTATAAAAGGTACTTTTTATAAAAGGTACTTTTTATAAAAGGTACTTTTTATAAAAGGTACTTTTTATAAAAGGTACTTTTTATAAAAGGTACTTTTTATAAAAGGTACTTTTTATAAAAGGTACTTTTTATAAAAGGTACTTTTTATAAAAGGTACTTTTTATAAAAGGTACTTTTTATAAAAGGTACTTTTTATAAAAGGTACTTTTTATAAAAGGTACTTTTTATAAAAGGTACTTTTTATAAAAGGTACTTTTTTTAAAAGGTACTTTTTTTAAAAGGTACTTTTTTTAAAAGGTATTTTTTATAAAAGGTACTTTTTATAAAAGGCACTTTTTATAAAAGGTACTTTTTATAAAAGGTACTTTTTATAAAAGGTACTTTTTATAAAAGGTACTTTTTATAAAAGGTACTTTTTATAAAAGGTACTTTTTATAAAAGGAACTTTTTATAAAAGATACTTTTTATAAAAGGTACTTTTTATAAAAGGTAATTTTTATAAAAGGAACTTTTTATAAAAGTAATAATATTTAATAAAAGGTACTTTTTGTAAAAGGTACTTTTTATAAAAGGTTCTTTTTATAAAAGGTACTTTTTATAAAAGGTACATTTTATAAAAGGTACATTTTACAAAAGGTACTTTTTATAAAAGATACTTTTTATAAAAGGTACTTTTTATAAAAGGTTCCCCCTAAGAAAAGCATTTTCCAAAAAGCACTTTTTCCAAAATGTTTTTTTTTCACCGAAGGATCCTACATTCCAAATTTCAAGTTTCTATGACCATAATTTTAAGAAATAAAAAAAAAATACAAAAAGTACACTTTTTACCGCTTTTATCCCCCTTAGAATCATCATTTTCAAAAAGTACCATTTCCATATTGTTTTTTTTTAGAAAAGGATCCTACATTCCAAATTTCAAGTTTTTATGACCATTATTTCAGTAAATAAAAAAAAGTACCAAAAGAACACTTTTTTACCCATTTTACACCCGTAGAATCAGCGTTGGCCAAAAACTCAGCCTTAGTGGATCTTCTTCTCGGGAGGTGAACCTACATTGCAAATTTCAAGTTTCTAGGACTATTATTTAAGGAAATATAAGAGGTACCAAAAGTACAGTTTTTTACCCGTTTTACCCCCTTAGAATCAACATTGACAAAAATCCAGCCTTAGGAGACCTTTATTCCGTGAGGTGAACATACAGTCCATATTTCAAGTCTCTAAGACCATTATTTAAGGAAATATAAAAGGTACCAAAAGTACACTTTTTTACCCATTTTACCCCTTTAGAATCAACATTGGCAAAAACCCAGCCCCAGTGAACATGTTTTCCGGGAGGTGAATCAACATTCCAAATTTTAAGTTTCTAGGACCATTATTTAAGGAAATATAAAGAGTACCAAAAGTACAGTTTTTTACCCTTTTTATCCCCTTAGAATCAACATTGGCAAAACTTCAGCCTTAGTGGATCTATATTCCGGGAGATGAACCTACATTCCAAATTTTAGGTTTCCAGTACCATTATTTAAGGAAATATAAAAGGTGCCAAAAGTACAGTTTTTTACCCTTTCTACCCCCTTAGAATCAACATTGGCAAAAATCCAGTCTTTATTCCGTGAGGTGAACATACAGTCCAAATTTCAAGTCTCTGTGACCATTATTTCAGGAGATATAAAAAGTACCAAGAGTACAGTTTTTTACCCTTTTTACCCCCTTAGAATCAACACTGGCAAAAATCCAGCCTTACTGGATCTTTATTCCAGGATGTGAACATACGGTCCAAATTTCAAGTCTCTGTGACCATTATTTCATGTGATATAAAAAGTACCAAGAGTACAGTTTTTTACCCTTTTTACCCCCTTAGAATCAACACTGGCAAAAATCCAGCCTTACTCGATCTTTATTCCAGGATGTGAACATACGGTCCAAATTTCAAGTCTCTGTGACCATTATTTCATGTGATATAAAAAGTACCAAAAGTACAGTTTTTTACCCTTTTTACCCCCTTAGAATCAACACTGGCAAAAATCCAGCCTTAGTGGATCTATATTCCGGGAGGTGAACCTACAGTCCAAATTTCAAGTCTCTAGCTTCAGCGGTTTGGGCTGGGCGATGATGAATCAGTCAGTCAGTCAGTCACTCACTCACCCTACTCTTTTATATACATATATAGATAATATCAAAAAATAAATGATTATATCAAAACTTTTTTACTCGGGAATGGTATTGTATGAAAACAAATTCTCTTCTGATTTTGAACGTCCTATTCTCTTTATGTTGTACAAATTTAAGGACAATCGAATTGAATTAACCGCAATTAACAAAAACAAGTAAGAAAGTTATAGTCGGTCAAGGTCAACCATATGATACCCTACACCAGTGTTTTTCGGAAAATGGGTCCCAAGTCCAAACATGGATCGATGGATCTGTCTTTTGTTCGATTTTTATTTAGTGTAGAAAACACACACAGATCATATTTTAGTGGAATTGGTTTATTTTTTTGTCAATATACCGATTTAACTGAATATGATCTCGAAAATGAAAAAAAAAAGGAAAAAGAAAAAGAAAAGGAAGAGAAGAGAAGAGAAGGAAAAGAAACAGGAAGAGAAGAGAAGAAAAAAAGAAAAACTGATTTTACAGTGTGAACAAATTTTTAGAATCCAACAAATTTTTTGACTTTTCTCTAAGACCCTAAAAAATTTTCTTGGGAAAAAATGTTTGAACTTTAAGAAAATATCTATACCTAAAAAAATAATAACACTACCAAACATCGAAAATGCGACTGGGACGCGACCTTATGCATTTGACTACATTAGTTCTGTTTGTCAAAAATCCGATCTCCAAACCTTTCCATTACATCAGGTTTTTAGGAAAATTGCGGTCAAAGTTAAAAAAATCGTCATTTTGGGATGTCATGTCGACTTAAAAATAAGTCGAGGGTGAAGATTAAACATTACTCTTTATGATGCGGAACTCACTTGGTCTGTCACCTTAACCCTTTGGGCACCAATTGTATTTCAATGATGTCTTATTCCTTAATACCGGTAAATACTTTATTAAAAGAAAATTGGTGCACCAATGGTTAAAGCGACTAATTTAATGAATTATGTATCTTAAAGAGCAATGTTTGGGCTTTATTCTTGACTTATTTTGAAGTCATCAATACAAAGGGTTCATCCGCTAGGAGTTGTCAAATATGTTAAAAAAAACGCGATTTTTTCTACTTCAATTTTCTTAAAAACCTGATGTAATGGAAAAGTTTGGAGACCGGGTTTGTGACCAGGAGATAAAATGTAATCATGTGTATAAGGTTGCGTTCCATTCGCATTATTTTTTTTTTTATACACTCAGAAAAAAAACTAACTAAAAAATGGGAAAATTAACTAAATCCAAGGAAAATTGATAATGATTTAGCTCCATTGCCATGTATTCCTACTTTTTAGTCCATATTTTTCTTAAAAATTAGGACCAATTTGAACTAGAAAGTGGGAAAAAATTTCCCAGTTTTTAGTTAAAAAAACATTTTTGATGATGACATTTTTCCTAAAAATTAGGTAATTTCATATTTTTATTGGTTTATTTATAGAATCGCATGTGAATGCACACAGAATTCTCATTATGTACATTTTTTATTTAAAATATAAAAAAACGTTTGTTTCTTATGGTCAAGTAATAAATTTTATTAGTTTTTATAGTTAAATTATAACAAAGACTTTGTCTTTAACGTTTGTTCCCAGACTATGGGAAAACACGCCAAAGCCAAGGCCTTTGTTGTGATTAAAATATTATTTTTTCCCTCACACATACATGTGTAGAAAAAAATGTAAACATCAAATTTATTACTTGTTATACAAGACCAAACTCTCTTTTTCATATACTACAAATAATAAACAAAATGTGAACTACAAGCAAGCATAAAAAAAAATAATAAATCAACTAAACAATTTCATGTTATGAAAAATTTACTAAACTTGTGGAAAAAACTTCCTCAAATTAAAGAAGATAAATATGATGAACTAATTGGAAGTAAATTACGTCCTAAAACTGAATTTTTTTAACTAAATTCTGTTTTAAGAAATATCCCAGGCGGAAAAATTCAAACGGGAGAGCGCTGGCAAAGTACCTTTAATGGTCGCTTGTGTGCTGGGAAAGCACCACAGTTTAGTACTCTCCCAGCGTCCAAAATGATAACCACGGTAAACGGTATGCCGTTGCTATTTTAAAGCGCTTTAAAAACAAAAAATATGGTACTATAATAGCACTTTTAGAACAAAAAAATGGGACGTATCTAAATTGTATACATAAGTCCATAAGACATAACTTTTTTTGGTGTTTATTTGAATAAAGAAATTTATTAAATTAGGATAAAAAAATTTATTGACTCATTTATTAGGATAAAAAAATTTTCAACAAACTTTGAACAATTTTCTATGTCCCGGAAAAAAATTGTTTGCAGTTTTCTCTGCGTTTTGGAATAAAAAATTTATTAAAATGCTTTTAGGAAAAAGCATTTGGAAAATTCCCGAAAAAAAGTGGTGTATTGAACCGAAACCGGTATGTATCCGGAGTTTAAGGGTGATTTATCCGGAGTTTAAGGGTGATGTATCCGGAGTTTAAGACACTTCCTCACGAAAGAAACAGGTGTTTTTATATAAAAGGTGTCAAGTTTGTAATATATAGGTCATTGTGTATAAGTGACATATCACGAGAACTATCAAGGACCGGCCACTTATCCTGCAGGGAAATAAAAAATATTCCAATTGTTATGAAAATTAATAAATATATTAAAGTTGTTTTTTATTCGACCTTTTCAATTTAATTATAAAAATAAAATATTTGAGCTACAGGCCTCGAGCTCAAATATTTTATTTTTATAATTAAAATTAATAAATTTTAATAAAAAGTTTATACTTTGAACGGATCTAAATAGAAAAACATTGGCAAAGCGCTTGGAAAGCACTTTTTTGAATTCATACTACCTTCTACACAAAAAATAAAGTGCTTTGCCGAGACTTTTTCTTTGGAACGGTTGGCAGTTTCTGCCTGGGATGTGTTAAAAATAAATATTTTTTTTTATTTATTTAGGGAAAATTTCTTTGGCGGTAAGAATTTTTTCCATGTATTAGGGAATTCCATTTAAGGAAAATTATGGCCTATTTAACAGTCCATGAACCAGGGATGGAAAAGTTAGTACTTTTGTACTTTTTTCAGTACTTTTTCACTCTCAAAGATACCGTAGTACCCCCGCGACTGATTTTGTACTCTTTCTTCACCAGGCGATTTCATACATTTGTTCAACCAAATCTGGTTGGGACCTCAATGCTTAGGTCCCAAGTATGGTATGGGGGCTAGATCAAAACATGGACAGATTTTGTCCAATTTCAATAGCGTTTGTCCTTTTGTCAAAAGAAGTATTAGTTTAAAATTTGAGACAAATCGGTTAAAAATTGCGACCTGTATCGTGCGCACAACGTTTACATGGTCGGACGGATGGACATCGCTAAATTGACTCAAGAAGTGATTCTGACAAGGGAAGTATCTCAACCCTTATGAACCGATGTGCCTGAAACTTTAAATATATATTAAAGAAACGATTTTAAGGTTGGGGTGTCTCGGCTTATCGGCCATATCGGTGTTTAAAAATTTTGTTGTCCCCTTATGAAACAATGTGGACTTTCGGGAAAATTTTGATAACTTCCGAACTAACAGGAATATCATCTAGGGCAAAAATACGGGTCGACTTAAATTTAATAAAGATTATTTCTTATCCAAATGGATATCACATAAGTATCCCCCAAAATTTACACTTTTTCCTGAAAAAAAATATTTAAAGAAGCCGAACTTTTACAAGGTTATGCCACCATTGGATAGGCATTAAAAAAACCTTTCTTCTCATATGAAAACATCATATAGTTTCTTAAAAAGGAATGGCTGAAAAATCAAAAAAACGGTTTTTTCGCCATTTTTTGACCCTTGTTTTGAACACCTAAATCCCCGATATGGCCGATAAGCCGAGACACCCCAACCTTAGAATTGTCTCTTTGATATATATTTTAAGTTTCAGGCAAATCGGTTCATAATGGTTGATATACTTCCCTTGTGAGTCGATCGTTCGATACCAATATTTCTCAACATTTCTTTCCCTTGACCCTATCACAGAGTTTGAGACAAACTTTCATTAAAAATAAATTTGAGCAAATCTCTCTTCATTTTAACCTGGGCGCCTTTGAAGTTCGAACAAAACAGTCAGAGGAAAAATAACTTAAGATTTTTTTAAACATTTCTTGAATGTAGGAAAAAACCGCCATTTTTGAAATTTTTTGACAAATTTAAAATGTTGATTTTCTAGATACTGCTTTCAGAAATTTTTTGATATTCATATTCAGCATGTCTAAATTTATAAAAATAATGTTTATTTTTTTAATATTTTTTTAATTTTTAAAAAATCCAACATATTGTTGGAAATTTTCCAAAAATCCAAAACTTTGATCGAAGGGACCAACCGATTAAAATGATTGGATTTGGCTCAAATTAAATTTAAACCAAATACTTCAATAAAACTAAAATTATTTATGTTTACTATCTATTCTGGAACTGTATTGATATTCAGTTATAAATGATCAAAAATAAAAAAATAGCCTCTTAATAACAAGAAGTATAAGGGTATTTTTGCGAGACTCATAATGCACGGGAAAGGCATTTAGAGTCGCAGCAGAAGACTACACTGTGGAACTTCAAAAAATAAACAAGAGGTACGACCACCATTTCTATTTATTTCGGACATGCTGATTAGAATGGCGTACTCCTTTTTTTGATGATTGGTGCAGTTTTCTTACAAAATGTCATTAAAGATTGGCTGATTTTTAGCTGTTTTTTAACAAAAAAAATTCCAAAGTTAATAATTTTTTAACTTTATGGCAGGGAAAACAAAGATATAACTTGTAGCAATATTTCTAATGCAAAGTAGGTTTAAAGATTTTCATCTTAAGCTCTAAAATTGGCGGATTTTTTAATTTTTTAAGTTTTCGCGAAATTAACCCCTAAATTGGTCTCTGATAAAAACTGTAACTTTAGAAATCAGTAAATTTGCAATTTTTATTATTAAAAAACCGGCTGAAAATCAGCTAATCTTTAATGACATTTTAGAAGAAAACTTTACCATACATTTAAAAACGGAGAACGCCATTCAAATCAGCGTATCCGAAATATATAGAAATGATGGCCGTAACTTTTGTTTATTTTTTGGTGTTTCGCAGTGTTATCCACCAATTCATAATTTTGGAATCACTTTAAAATAATGGCTAAGAACTCAGTTTTCACGATATTTTATTAATCAAAAATCCCATAATTTCAAAATCCCTCAAAAAATGTGTTGCATTATCATAAGAAGAAAGAGAAAGCCCATAAAAATGATTTTCATAAAAATTTTATAGAGTAATTTTTACAGCCAATAAAAACTTTCTGGACCACTTTCGTCCCAAAAAATATGTCCATATATTTGTTTTTATATAATGTAGCTTATACGCATAAATTAAGATCTTGTGTCAATTTTGATTGCAATTTTTGGTTATTATTATTTTGAAAAACCTTAAGTTTTGTTTTCTAACACTTTTACCGTCGGAAAATTTAAAGTGATTATAATTTTATTTGTCCTAAGCGTGAAAAATTACGAAAAATTATTGCGATACAAGAAGAAAAAAAAAATAAGATTGTTCAAGAAAATAATAAAGAAGGAAAAAAATTATAAAATTTCCAATGCGATGGCGCATGCTATCACCAAAGAAGAGGTCATAAGTATTATGTGTAGTCCTTAGAAACTGGAAAGGAAAAATGAAAAAGAAAAAAATCAAAGATGTTTATATAGTTACCTACTAAGAAAAGAAAATTATTTATGTATACAAAGAGTAAAGCAAGTTATCCTGCTCCTACATTTTAGCATATTTTTGGTGGACCACGAAACGTTGTCAGTGGGAGACCATTCGCGTTTAGCCACAATGAGTTTGTATTTTGTTAACAGAATGAACAAGAAAAAAAATAAAGAAAAAAATAATAAAACTGAAAATATAATGAGAAATAAAGTTTAAAATATCTTAAGGTAGAGATCTTTAAAGAAATTTAAGGAAAAAAATTTATTAAGTTGGGAAAATTGTGATAAAGGAAAATTTAAGATTTAAGCCATTTTCTTTTTTTTAGCTTGGTGTAAAATTGCCAAACAGTTTTCTATTGGTTGATATTTTTATATTTTCTCTGAGGAAGTTATGAAACCACAATGTGTTATAATATATATGTATAATTTTTTTTTTGTTTGTGGTTTGATTATAAAACCACAAAACACCCTTTTTTAAGTAATTGTAGGTATTAGAGAATCTAGGTGGTGGTGGTGGTTTTCCGTCTATTTCGTAGGTGGGGGTTGTTATCATACATATATATTTTTTCTCGAAAAACTCCGCCTTAGAAAAAATATGTCTTTACTCATGTGGTTTATTAATGTGTTTTTTTTTTTTTTTTTGGAAAAAAGTGTCATTTTCAAGGAGGAGATTTCTTATATTGCTCTGTAACATATTTTTCGCTATATATTAGAATTTCTAGTTGGTGTTTTTGGTAAACCATGATGATGACGACAAAAACAAAATAATGGGTTGTGTCTTTAGCCACAAATGTTAAGCCACAATTACAACTCAATACTTAGTATATTAGGAGATGTATGCACTTTTTGGAAAACTACTCCAACTGATTGTTTTTATTTTTACTCTAGAATCATCCAATAAAAAATGAAAGAGTTTTTGAATTCACTGAGACTGAGGTAGAAGGAGAAAGGTGAATTATTGTGGGGTAAGTGTTAAAATAATTTCTCATTTTATATGAAAAACAAAATATAATTTATGTTAACTTTTTCAGGTAAATCGTCACAGAAAAAATTAAAAATGTTTCCAATTACAAAGTATAGTTCTTTTACCCTCAGATATACCTTCCATAATTATGTAGACATAACGCAACAAACACATACAATAATAACACTGTGTTCGAATTGGACACTTAAAAAAAAAACAAACTGGGCACCCTGCTGGAAAGTTAATTCGAGTACGTTGAATTCAATGGCCGCTTTTTTGAAGTTAGCGCTCGTATTGGCGATTTAAAATTTTGATGCTCAATCAAGTACAATAAAAAGGGTAATTTTAAACTTTTGCGATAATTTATTAAATTTAAAACCATTTAAGTCTATTAAACTAACATAACAAACCATAATACCGTGATTTTTTTCGCGGAAAACATTTTATAGTATATCTGTACTGATCAGTTTCACCCCAACTAAGGGATCTTCAGCAGATTTTAGAGAATCATTGTTGGTCAATCAAACATCAAACCAGACATATTATTTTATATATTTCACAAGTTAAATGAGAAATACTATTATGAAGGTCCAAAATCTGTTTTCAAACAAAAATGTCTTGTTAAAAATTTTATTTTTCTACCAAATATCAAAAAAAAAATAATAAGAAAAACGTACGCACAGTGGGGCAAGATGAACTTTTTGTCAATTTTTTTGTAGGCCGAAATTTTAAACTGATTTTAAATATTTTTTTTCTGTTTAAAGTTTATTTTTTAGCGTTTAACAGGGAAAAAACTGAATACACACTCAAAAAAAGTGAACTAAAAACTGGCAAAATTAACTAAATTTTGAGAAAAAGAGGGAATGATTTGGCTCCAAAGATTTTTTTCTTGGTTTTAGTTTATAATTTTCCTAAAAATAAGGAAAACAAAGATATTTAATTTTAAGCCAATTTTAACTAGAAAATAGGAAATATTTTATTACACTTTATTTTATACACATTTTAGGACTAGATTGGGTCCAGACCCTGTTCACTCGAGACCCCTTGGTACCGTTAAGGGTCCCCATAGATTTTGACCCAAAAATTTTGTCCGTTTCGTTCTACCTTGCTTAGTTTTTGAGATACGGTTATAAGGGGCCTAATAGGGTCTTGAGAAAACTGGATAACTCAAAAACTAATAATCGGAGGGCTTTCGGGTATTTTTCGGAAGTATTCTACGAGTCAAGGGCTACAAAATGCCGTTGGACTTTTTCTCGTGTTGGCAGTATTAACCGAGATATGTGCATATATAAAATCTCGGGAATTTCAAATTTTAGATCCGAAATTAGGGTCTTGAGACCCTGACATGTATGCAGAGCTAGGCTATTCCATATTTATTCTTTGTGGTTTTTCTTTTGAAAATTTCATCCGTTTTGCTCTATCTCGCTTAACTAAATTGTAAGAAGTACACTTTCTCAATTCAAAGAAAAGAAATACGATAATGTTTTTTTTAGTAAATTTTAACTAAACTTGAACTAAATTGTTTTTTAATAAATACGTCTTAAAAATAAAGATACGTTTCTTAGATTTGTGGAAAATTTCTTTGGCAGTAAGAATTTTTTCCTTACATTAAAGAACTCCATTTAAAGAAAACTATGAACTAATTATAAGTAAATAACCTAAACTTTTTTCTTCATAGTTAAGAAAATTTCTCATTTTTTAGTTAAATTTAACTAAGTTTTAGGAAAATTCATGATAAATTTTCAAAGATATTTTTTCCTTAATTTTAGTTATGTCTTTTTTTCAGTGTAGACATCCCTAATCATTTTCAAAAAGAGTCAGGCTTGTAGGGAGGCCAATGACGGTCAGGCGAGTTAGAAGACTGTAAAATTACAAAAAAAAAATTAAATTTCAATCGACCAAAACAAATTTTTTTGTCTGAAAACAAGAAATGTTGGTAAAATGGGATAACGAGAATTTTTCTAGAAAGTTTTTTTTTTAGTGTAAACAACTGAACAGTTCATGCGAATAAGTATGAATAGAAACGGTTAAAAATTCATATTTTTGACAACTTTTTTGCATTAGCTTTAAGATTTAACTCATTTCTACCTATATTTAAAATTTTATTAAGGTATTCGAAAGAGATGTTGCTAAAAAATTGGACTTAAATTTTTGCTAAAACGAAAAAAGGGCGAATATCAAAAAAAAAATATTGAAATTTGAACAAAAGTGTGTTATTTGCAACAGATGTTGACCGTATTTTTATGAGACAAGCAAAACTTGAAGAGTCCACTACGTGGATTTCAAGGATGGCTTTTCAAGGATTGCAAAACACACTTTTTTAATAATTTCAAAATTGTAATAATAACTCAGTAAACTACTCTGTAAAATGCCTGTAATCTCAATTCAAGAGATATTTGACAGAGTTTTCTGTCAAAATACAGATTTAAAGAAAATACTTTGTATTTTGTTGTGACAAAAAATACAAAGTTTCCTCTGTTATATTACTTTTTACTTTGTAATCTTAATTTTACAGATAATTAACAGAGTTTTCTGCTAAAGTACAGATTTAAGCAAAATACTTCGTATTTTTTTATAACCAAAAAAGTTTTCTGGTTTGAGTAGTTTTTGTTTTTTGTTACCAAACATCAAAATTTTATCTGTATATTTTTTTTTAGAACAAGTTGAAAAAGTTGCAAACAAATTTATCAAAAAAAAATCTTTTTAGAAATCTTATAAAAATTTTACAAAATAACATGCATTTAACTAAACTGTGTAAGTTTACAGAGTTTTTTCTGTAAATTTTTTTTTGCATCAAATGCATTTTACAAACATATATAAATTTACATAGTTTTCTTTTCTAAATGGTGTTTTTTTTAACAAATATTTTACTAGAAACTCTGTAAAGTAACAGTTTTTTGTCCAAATCATTTTACTCAGTTCTAAAGTAAAATTACAGAGTTTTCTCTGTCAAAAAGCTTTTATATTTAACCAATATTTTACTATAAACTCTGTAAATTAACAGATTTTTTTGTCAAAATCATTTTACAGAGATTTTTAGTAAAATTACCAAGAAATGTTGTTAGCTGGAAAAGTATGGTGTACTCTGTTAAATTAGCAGAGTTTTTCTGTAATTTTACAGAGTTATTATTTTGAGTGTAATATATGACACAAAATAAGTTTTTAAGAATTATAATATCAAACCTTAACTGCATATGTCGCGGTAAAATGGTAAGGACATAAAAAAAGTTTTTTTTGCTCCCGACATTGGATGCAGTAGTATAACTAAATGACCAAAAATAAAAAACGGAAAAGTCAAAATTTTACTAAAATTTTTGCAGATGATTGTAGAGCTCTGCTAAAAAAAGCATTTAAACAAAAAACTACTTTTCGAAAAAGTTGTCTAGTCGTCCTTATTCGCATGAACTGTTCAACTATATAAAAGTCAATATGGTCAAAAAAGCGAGTTTTTAAACGCCCATATCTTTAATAGCATTGATAAAAAAAAAAAAAACAGCTAGAAAATTTAAATTCGATTTCATGAATACTAGAGTTGTCAATTATTCGACTTTTAACTTTGTTCGAATAATTCACATAATTGTATTTGTTTGTTCGATCAAACGATTAAATCTAAAAAATTATTCGATTAATCGATGAGAATAACGAATAAAAAAAGTGGCTATAAAAAATATTTAAGTGTAAAGTTTCTTAAATTGGGAGGATTCGACGGGGGACGCTGGAGGACACATTTTCCCTCTTTACATAAATGTTTACAAATTTATTTATTGCGATATTTACGCCTAAAAACACACTTATGTCATTATTTTCTTAACCACGCCCTTAAAAATGGGCGGGCCGAAAAATATCATTTTCTAATCATCTTGGTCGAAATGTAGGTCTATGAACTTTATATGTCATAAAAATATTTCATTTGTTGAACAAATATAAGTGGATAACAAAGAAAACAAAAATTGCAAACTGATGGAAAATTTCATGAACGTGGGTTCGATTCCAATCAGAGTCAAGTCTGTTGATGAAAAAACATGTAGAAAAAACAGTGTTACAAAAATCAAACAATTTAAATCCAATGTAATTTTCTCCACTGAAGACGTAGAGGTGGCTACAGAAACCATGGTCTGGAATCTTTAGAAATACAATGTTTTCTTCTTCAATAACAAACAGAAATGGCATACGCCGATAAAAATACAAAAATTTAAAAAAATATTGTTTTTCTGGTGGTGTTTTTGTTCTTTAAGGAGGAACATTTTTCCCCTCGTCCGATTTTGTCTCGGAACTTCACTAGCCTATGACTTAACTTCAGGAGTATAGCTCTTTTATTTTGACTGTATCGTGCTCTTTACAGACGGACAAACGGACATCGCTAGATTGTCTTACAATCGATCACTGATCAAAAATATATTTACTTTATGGGGTTCTAGACCGATATTTCGATACTGTAATTGGAGGGTATAAAAAAATAATTGTTCGATTAATTGACATAAATTAATCGATTTATTCGTTATTCGAAAATCGTAATTTTTTAATTAATCAAACAAGAGTTTGGTTTTGTTTGATCGATTAATCGAATTATTCTTAATCGGCTGACAACTTTAATGAATACCCTCCACAATGTTCTTTTTAAGTGAGAGAAAAAATTTACAATTTTGATTAGAAATATTATATTTTGAGTACAAAATTTTTTAAGTAATTTTCGTTTTTTTTTTTTAAAGTGTACAATTTTGTAAGTTTTTTTTAGTGCAAAAATATTTTTGAGTGACAATAAGATGTTGGAAAATATTTTTGGGACTTACCATTGGTAAACAATTTTTAAAAGCATTGGTAACTTACCAATGCTTTTAAAATTGTTTTTCAACTCGTGAATTTAAGGTGAAACATTTCTGAAATTTATGGTTTTATTTATAGCTTTTGAACAACTGGATTTGCTCATACAGCATTTGTTATCCAAAAATATCTTAAACCTCATTTAGTCACACTTGTCCAAAAATAAATTTTCCCTTACCTAATACTATGGTGAAGCAGGAGTATCACCTATATTTTTCCACCGCTATTTGAGGCTTTTGGGGTTTTCTTATCTTGAGGTTAGTTTTCTAGCATTGAAAAAAAAAATACTCTCGTATTTTTAAAAAATGAGATTTTTTTTTATATTCCTATGAAAATAACTCAACTGTAAGCACCTCTCCCCCCACTCTACATTATTAACCACGTTGAATGAATTCCATAGCTGTCACTAGAAGATAAAAATGAATAAGGGGTGAATTTCTTTGGGATTTTTTTTTTCTAAGGTATGATGATTATTTATATTTTGGCGTTTATAGAATTTTTTCATAAACTCCCCCTTAGTGAAAGGAATATTTTTTTTATTATTATACTCAACACTCAAAGCGCCCTTAGAAAAAAGTATTTGGAATGCCAAGAGTCTATGGAAATTGTCAATGTTGTGACTTTAAGATGGCAAGACGAAAAAAACAAATAATAGCAGAAATTTAACTCAAAGGGGGTCATTTGCTAAAAAAATAAACAGTGGGAAGATTAAGGAAGGGGGACGTTTGCAATGTTAGTAAACTTGTATAATAAGGGGGAGTTGGAAAGAACTCAATAAAAAAAAAAAAAACGCGGGATATTTCTGTGGAGAAAGATTAATTTCTTAGCAATAAAAAAAAGTACTTTTGAAAAATATAGAAATGGTTACAGGGGTATACCAGGGTAAGAGTTTTATTTCCCATGGTAGTTGAAAAAAGAGAAAAAAATATATTTTGAGATTTTTTTTGTGGCATATTCCAGGATTAAAAAAAAATCTCAAATAACTTTTTTTCCATTTTGAGTCAATTTAAAAAAATTTCGTATTCTTAGACTCGCTCAAACCTTAATGTTCTCCATCATCTTGGATTTTATTTTTTTTTTCTTATATTTGGGGTTTTCTTATAATATTTGTTGTATTTTTTCTGTTGGGTTACGGGTGCGGTATTGAATACACCACAAGAGTAAAACCACTGCTACTGGTTCTCGCGGTTCCTGTGTAAAGCCAACGAAAGACGAAAAAAATATTGAACGTCAAGACATTTGGTTGATTTTTTTTAACATCCTTCCAAGATACCCCAACATTTTTATACTATGGGGCGTTAGCATTGGAGATGAATGCATAACAACGTGAGTGAAGAAAAAAAATTGTTGTTAACCCAGAAGATGATGGTGCTGACAATATGCTGCTGCTTCTATAGCCATATAAAGCGGGAGAGTTACGTACGCTTAAAAAAATTTTGTTATTGTGGAAAATATATGACTGCTGTTGTTGATTTTTTTTCTTCTACTAGTTGTCGCCTTAACCCCAAATGTTTTGTAAAGGCGTTTATTTTGTTTTTTAACATTATAACCACCTCCATCATCATCATCATTATTATTATCATCATTATCATCGTCAGTGGCAGCAGCAGTATAAACAGTATGCAACAAGAACAACAACAGCAACAAACATTACCATTAACATCTTTTTAGTTGACTCGATATCGTCATAACGTTTTACGTCTTACATGCCGTCACCGTCATTGCCACCATCGTCACCATCGTCATCATTATCTTTAGCAACCTCGTAATGTCGTTTCTGTAATATATTTGTATATTTGAATGAGTTTTGTCGTATTTGTGGTGCTCATATAGTGGTCGCGTTCTTGGTTACCGCAAAAAAATAGTTTAATATTATCGTAACATTTGATTCGATCACCAGGATAATTTGTGGCAACCATCCTTTTACGGTTAATCGTTTATTATTATTTAAAACAACTCAACTCATATTAAAATAAAATAAAATAAATACAACAAAAAAATAAAAAATCAAATAAGTGTTTTGTGATATTTTGTGGTTAAAAAAAAATTAACAAAAAAATAATAAAAAATTGTAAAAAAATATTTAAAATAAAAATTTAAATAAAATACAAAAAAAAAAAAAAATCGTAATTTAATAAAAAAATATCAAAATTATAGTAAGATTTAAAAAAAAAAAAGTAAAAATATTTAAATTACACAGTGATACAAAATCGAACTTTCGGAATCGGAATGGGATGAAACCAAAAGCAAATGAAAGCTAACGTTTTCCATAACAAAACCTTCAAGGCCTCTTTTTAGGTCAGAGCTAGATTTTATTTTACACGCATTTAAAGTTGGTGATTTAAAAGCATTTAAAGTTTTTGTGTACTTAACATGTCCTACTTTAAAGGCCCATGGATGTGCCCTTATTGAACATGTAGGTTCCAGTTTCCAAACTTAAGCTCAAAATTACTTCAGCTATGACTGGTATGAATTTTGCTGCAATCGGTCCAGTACCTATTTACTGACTAGCCAAATTATTAAAATAAACCACTGTACACCGTTGCGTATGATTGTTATTTAAAGGCAGTTATTAATATAAACCTTGGACACCGTTGCGTATGATTGTTATTTAAAGGCAATTACAATATTAATCATACGCCACTAATACAAATTTCAAGCATTTATTATTATAATTATAATAAAAGTGCACTAACTTCAAATGCGTGTAACTAGCCCTGAACTGGAAAAAAGCCTTGAGGGGTTTGTTATGGAATATGTCAACTTTCATTTGCTTTTGGTTTCATCACATTCCGATTTTCGGTGTTGCACAGTGTTATCAAAGGCTTTAAGCTGTTGTTATATTACACCGTCCGACAGCTAATATTAAACATGAACCGGATCGGATGATATACGTCTGAAAGAAGATATCAAATGGAGTAAAACTGCATTTACAGTTTTTCATTTCGTCATCCTGTTTCCTTTTAAAAGGACTTCAAAGTTTTAATGCATTACAATTTGTAAAATATTTTTTAGATTTTTGCTCCAGTGATGTCAAGTGAAAGCGGAGGATCTCCCCTAATTTTTCCATTTTTTTTATTTTGCCATAAAAGGATGTAAATAATGTTCTTTCAAAAATGTATCAACATATTTTGTTCAAAATTTTAAATGATATTGATGGATAAAGTTTTGAAAGGACATTACTTACCTCCTTTTTTCTGATATGTCAAAATAATAAAATGGGAAAACTAGCGAAAATCCTCTTCTTTAATTTACCATCAAATATTTAAAAAATATTTTACAAAAATTAATCCTCTAAAATTTTGAAGTCCTTTTAAATAGAAACATTGCTCACCCCGAATACAAAACAAAATAGATATACACCATTTTCAATTGTATTTCAGAAATTATCAATTGTATTTCAAAATTGTATTTTAGATATTATCAATTGTTTTACAAAAATTATAAATTGTATTTCAAAACTTTTTTTTTAATAATTTCTTGATCGTAGGAAAATATCGGCATTATTTTTGCAAATTTGATTGATCATTCAATTGATTTTAAATCTTGATCGTATGTAAAATTTCTTGAAAGTAGGGGAAAACCTTCATTTTGCAAATTTCAAATAGACATATCTAGAAAACATTTCAACCGACTTTATTATTTTTTTTTGATATTCGTGTTTAGTGCATTAAAATGAATAAATATGATGTTTCGAAGGACATAATTTTTTTTTATTTTTATTTTCAAAAATCAAAAATTTTGATCGCCAGGCACCTAGGGGTTAATTTAACACTATTGGCCTCAAATTTTTGTATTTGACTGCACTTAAAAAAAACCTTTTATTTTTATATTACAAGAAAAATTACAGGATTTTTACGAATAAAATTTTAAAATTACAAGTTTTTTGGCGAAATAAAATTTACAAGAAACTCTCGTAAATTTACTCGATTTTTTTTTGTAAAAAACCCTAGAAATTTGTAAAATTACTAGATAAACTGTAAAATTACAAAAAAAAAATGTAAATTTCGATAGAAAATTTTTTGTTAAACAACAAGGAAAACTGTCAAATATTGGTAAAATGGGATAACGAGACTTTTTCTAGTAATTGGACAAGGTTTTTTTGAGTGTGGACCTTCAAAATCGGAAGAAAACATTTTTTTGCCTCACAAAAAAAAAATTCCAGTCTAATGGTGCTCATAACAGGAACCGTAACTTATAACCGAAACATGAGAAATTCTTATCAATTTAAGATATTGGTTTAGTAGTATTTCGATCGCTATTGACTTCAGGAACACTGAACAACGAGCTGACTAAAAATTTCACTACGCGAAACAAAAACTACAGTGGATACCCTAATTCCAAATCCTGTTTTTATTTTGTTTTTCGGAATTTTCGTGAGATTTTCAGATTTTTTTTTCTGAATAATAATTTATTTTTCTTAGCATTTTCTAAAATTTTCTGAATTTGTATGGGTTTTCAAATTTTTCCAAATTTTTTTTTTAATTTTTATAGTGCTGTAAATTTTCTAATTTTTTTTTTTAATTTTTAAGAATTTTAGTTATGTCTACTTGGACCAAATCTGACCTTGGAAAACGTAGTTGCTTACAGATTTTTTTGTATTTACTTTAAATTTAGAATACTCCCGCAAAAAAAAAAAAATGTTCTGAAAACAGTTATTTTTTGAAATTAAGATTCTAAGGGTAAAAAAAGTACATTGGTACTTTATGAAAAAGTACCTCATGAAAATATTTTTTACAATTTAATGAGATAATGACTCTAAAAACTTGAAATTTGGAATGAAGGATTGTATAGTAAAAAAAATCATTCCGATAAAACTACTTTTTACTTTTTTATTGGCCTTAAAAACTTGATATTTGGAATGTATGAACCTCCAGTGAATAAATAACATTAAAAAAAATCTTTTTGGATTCTAAATGGAAAAAGAGGTAAAAAACTGTACACCCATGTAAAAAAATAATTATATCAAACCATATCTCCTTTGATAAAAGCATAAATTTGCTGTTGTTATATAAAAATAGGGGTCCAAATTTCGCATAAAATTATATAAAAAATTTATCAAAACATAAGTCACATTGATAAAATTTTATATGGTTTTATCGACTCATTTTTCGCATCAAATTCTATATAGTTCTATATAATCATGTATGATGTTTATAAAATTATATACAACTATATAAAAACTTTTTTACTCGGGTACATCCATTTATATATGGTTCATATATCTTTTTATCAAACAAGATATGTTTTGATATAATTATTTTTTACACGGGCACTCAAAAGAAAAACTCTGTCAACAAATCTGTAAAACTTTCAATTTGATTTTGGCAACTTTCAGAAGATTTTTTTGCTAAAATTAATGTTTTTACTAAAATTTCTGTCATTAAGTTTTAGAAAATAACAGGAATTTTATTGCGTTTTTACTGATTCTGTTTGCTGAATTTCAAAATATTTTTAAACATTTTTTTGGCAAATTATTTTGTAATTTTATAGAAATACTTTGCTGTCATCCTTTTTTAAAGAAAAGTTTTTTCAAAAAACTAAAGTATACTTTCTTAAGGGGTTGTGTAGCGCTGAATCCGAATCTGTACATGAAAAAAAACCTGTTTTTCGCCATATTTGAGACGTTATTTCTGCGCGAAATCACCTTTATTTATAAAACCTGATATGTCGTCTGAAATTCCTACTAATTACCTTTAAAATAAATGTTTAACCTCTGTAATATCTTGTTTCTTCTATGAGATATCTTAACATGACGTTTGAAAAATTCGGTGTTTCGGTTAGTTTTTGCTATCAATGTAAATTTGACAGATTTCAAGCTACATTTCGCCTTTATTTTACGGCAAAATTTTAAAAGTCTTAAATTCCCAATTTGAAAGAAAAAGTGCTTTAAGAATTGTTTAGATATCCTTTTTATACCCTCCACTCTAGCACAGTGGTGAATTCCGGCCAAAACCCTATAACTTCTTTAATTTTTTATGTAAACTTATCAAATTTTGTAGGTAGGTCAATTATGTAACTATATACCAATTTCGCGAAAAAAAAAATTTTTCGCGGAATTTTTTTTCCGCGAAAATTTTTTTTTTTCCGCGAAAAATTTTTTTTTAAGGTTTTTCAAGATGTTGTGTCTCAATCATCAGTATTTTATCCATCTTTTGTTTTTGTGTGCTTTCCACAGCTCGAAAAGCTTTTCATTTGATATAAAAGACTCCACTTTGAAAGTCTCTAACTTAAAGACTTGGTTAAACTTGGTTCTGATGTTAATTAGTACTTACTTGGGAACCCTTATACTAATTTATGGTATAGCGACTTAAGAGCAATTATGAGCAAAAAGTAGTTTTTTAGCTTACCAAAGTTTTTGTTTTTTATTAATATTTTTTTTTTTAGATTTATTTTCACCACCACAATTTAAATTGATCCGCGCTCTCGAAATTTCCAAAATGCATATGACATGTAAAAATGATGCCAAATTTTCAAAATATATCAATATCAAGGAAAAAAAAAATTTTTTAAAGGTTATAGCCTACCTTGTTTTCAAAGATTCAAATACAACTTTTTATTTAAAAAAAAAAGTAAACACAAATACACAACTTTGCTTCGTTATAAAACCCAAACTAGTCAAAGGATTGGCACAAAACTTTGTAATCGCATGTTCTGAAGTTATATCTTTCATTTGGCATCAATAAAAAAAAAAATAGAAAATTTTTTTTTTTTAGTTTTGGCCGGATTTTACCTCTGTGTCTAGTGATAGAGGATATATATAAGTTTGTCATTCCGTTTGTAACACATCGAATTATTGGTCTAGGATCCCATAAAGTATATATATTCATGATCCTCGATCGATTTTAAGTCGATCTAGCGATGTCCGTCCGTTCGTCTGTCTGTCCGTAAAAAACACGCTAACTTTTGAAAGACTTTACAGAGGCTACTGAAGTTTGGCATATATGTTGGTCGTTTACCTGGTCAGGTTGGTATTGCAATCCAGCCAAATCGGTCCAGTGCACGGTGGTCAATTCCGGCCAAAAATCATTTTTTTCTTTTTTTAAATCTTCATGAAATTTTGATGCTATATTATAGCTAATACTTTACAACATACAACTTAAACCTTTTTTTGGGCCTTGTAACACTATATTATTGTCCAAAGTGGTGCAAAGTTGAGTATTTTTTGCTTCTCATTTCAGCTTTTTTTAAAATGTATATTTTAGTTTTCAATAAAAGTTGGCTATGCATTTTTCTTCACATTATTTTTGTAAGTTCGCACATGGTTTTTTAATTCCTATAGTAAATAATCATTCCATGTGGTTTTTGCAGATTTTGTGTGCGTTTTTGTCTGAAAGTGATGTGTATGAAAATTAGATAAAAATTAAAAAAAAACTCTAAAAATAAATAAATTTTGAAAGATCATAAAAGTCAATTAGAGGCTATTAGAGGTTAGCTATAAAAAGGAGTTTGTACTTTTAGCTATTAAAAGTAAGTATTTTAAATTTCAGCCCCTACTTTTACCGATTCTTTAAATCAGAGCATTTTTAGTGGACTCATTTTTTACAAATGGTGGACTTTTTTAAACCTACAAACTCCACCAAAATAGGGAATGTGAAGAGATACTAACAATTATAACCCATAGATTTGCGTTAAAAAAAAAAAACTTAAAAAAAAGACGAAATAACAAAAAAAATGTGGTTTAAGGGGGATTGGAACTAAAAAAACAGCCTTAATGTTAGCAATTTTCAAACATCTTAACAAATAAATACGCAATATTATTTAATTCTGTTTTTTCATTTGAAAGAAAGAAAATTTATTATTTTAAAAATTTCATAACACAAAAATTGGTCAACTAGAATTTTCAGGGTTGCCAGTCAATCGTGTGTTGTTTTTTTAAAGGGAAAAATTGGCAGCATTTTTTGATGATTTTTTTTTTGATTTGTAGATAATTAAATTTTCTAGCACTTAACGTGGCCATTTTTTTTGGAAAAAATAGATTTTTGTTGAAGATATGCTATCGTAAACTTATAAAATAGAAAAATTTCAATTTGTTCTTTCATTCAAATATTAATTAGATCAAATTTTAAAAAATGGCATCCAACAATTGAAAAAAGCATCTAACAATTAACTGAAAACCAATTCTTTGTCTTTTAAACTTTTAAAAATATTAGTAGTACGATTGTTAATATTTCAAATAAAAAAACAGAATTAAAAAGTATTGCATAATATGCAATGCATATCAATTAAAAAAAAATAAAAATTGCTAACACTAAGGCTGTTTTTTTTAGTTCCAACCCCCATCTTAATTAGTTTAATACATTTGACATGTCCATGCCTAGTTGGTCAACCACTATATTTGCATGTCCAACGTTTTAAAAAGAGATCAGATATATTATTCTTAATTCGGATATAAAATTATTGCTGTTTATATGCAGACATGTTTGATGCATTTGGGACGTCCATGATTATTTGGCCAACCACTGTATTTGTAGGTCCAATATTTGGGCAAGGTACCAGATATGTTATTCTTAATTCGAATATTAAATTTAAGCTATTTACGCGCAGAAAAAAATAAGTTATTGATTTTTGGCCGGAATTGACCACCGTGCAGTGGTTCAAAAGTTATGAGCAAAAATTTCGGCAAGGGTGTTTCGCGAATTTACGAGATAAAAAACACGATAACTTTCGAAAGACAATAATAAGACTGCTGAATCTTGACATGTATCTTTACCGTTCCGCAGGTCTGTTTGGTATTAAATTTCAGCTCAATCGGTCAAGTGGTTCAAAAGTTATAAGCAAAACCCTGAATTTCAGATTAGTCTCATCTTAAATGCCACGTGTTTTACAAGTTTTAAAAGCATTGGTGGTAACTTAACAATGCTTTTCAAACTTGTTTAGTTTTAAAGCAATGCTTTTTAAACTTGTTTGGTTTTAAAAGCATTGGTAACTTAAAAATTACACTCGAAAAAAATTTTACACTCAAAAAAAATTTTACACTCAAAAAAAAATTTTTTTTTTTTACAAAAATGACAATATTTTGTGTACATACGTACGTGCATTCACTCAGAAATATTTTTACAGTAAAAAAAACATTACACTCGACAAAACTTTTACACTCAAAAAAAATATTAGTAATTTTTCGTTTTTTTTTTTTTTAATTACAAAAAAAGAGTTTTTTGCTCAAAATAAAATATTTCTAATAAAAATTGATAATTTTTTCCCGTTAAAAATGTACTATCCTTTAGAAAATGCATCGTGGAGGGTATTCATAGATTCGACAAAGTCGAATTTAACTTTTCCACTTGTTATTTCCTGAGATATCATCCGTTGAATTTTATATGGTGTGTTTGATGAATACATGCTACCACTCTCGGCCGAACAGTCACGAAACGAGAACACACTTCTGGTTAAGATATCTCAGAGATGAAACAAGATATTACAAAGGTTAAACATTCATTTTAAAGGTAATTTGTAAGACTTTCAGACGATTTATCAAGTTTTATAAGTAAAGGTGAATTAATGCAGTTTTAACGCCTCGAATATGGCGAAAAACGGAATTTCAACTTCAAGCTAAGATATCTCGAAAACCTGATGTGATAGGCAAATTCTGAGTTCAGAAAAGTATACTCTGGTATGTGGGTTAAAAATTTGTTGGCCTGTGTAATTGACAAAAATAAAAAAAATCTGTTTTTATTTTTGTTTAAGTTTAAATAAAAAAAAAAACTATTGAAGTTTTCATGAAAACAAATTTTCTAAAAAATAAAAATTTTCTAGAAAATATCTTAGCAGATTTATCTACTGTTTTGACAGGTTTCTCCTAGATTATCGTGACAGATTTTCAGCAAACCGTGTCTGCTCAAATCAGCAGATTTCTCATATGGCTCAAAATGGGTGTATGTTTAGCAGATTGTTTCTGCTGATTGCACAGAGAATTTATTTTGAGTTTACTTTCGTAAAAACTTCAAATTTCGAATCTAGGATCCTCCAGTGGTAAAAAACGCAATAATTTATGTTGGTTGTTTGATAATCGTGAACAAACTAAGAGATTTTACAAATTCTTTTTCCAATTCTTAATGAGAATAAAGTTAAATATTTATTAATATTTTTGCTTAAGTCACTAACGATTCTCGTTTAAATTTACTTTGCTACTTGTAGAATAGGGTTTTTATATTTACTAAATAGTCTTAACAATGGAATCTAACAATCTTTCACAAATTATCATCATAAATAAATTTAAAACAGAAGAATAGTGTTCTTGAAAATTATTCTATGAAAATATCATGGTTTTAATAAGTAAAGGAAAAATACCTCGAGCTGCAATTATTCCTACTCAAGGTAGAAAGGTCTCCTCTCTGATAAAACCAAAAATTGTATGAAAATTTTGATTTTGTAAATATTTTTTCAAAGTGACATATTTTGGTAAGAATTGATGATTATGTCGGAACCTTTTTCTAGTATCCAATTTTATTTTTCAACTATTTAATTGTTATAAATCAATTTTTTAAAATTAAATATTAAAGCTTAATTTCCATTTAGCTATTAATGCGTATATAAATATTTTATTGTGCATTATAAACCGCTCTACCACATGTGTGGTGATATTAAAAAAACAATCTTTGTGGCATTACGATCAGTTGAATCAATGATTAAATACATATAATATTGAAATATGTATATGAAAAACAATATGTATAAATATAATTTTAATACATTGATTAAATGATAAACAATAGTTAGTGGCAGTGATAGATGGAATAGCTAATGATTGAAAATGATTTTTATTTTTTATATTTATTACAATATAAATAAAGTGTATAACAATTTTAAATACATATTTCATAAATATAATAGGTCTGCAGATACTTGAAAAAATATTGCCATATTTACATATTACTCTGATAATAATTTGTGTGATTAAAATCTCCAGCCTCTTACCCAAAATGAAAATATTTTATATCTTTATTTTTCAATACACAGATAAAGTTTTTTTTTTATTTTTATCACTGTGATATATCACAGTGATATGTACACTGAGTGAGTGTGTGCTTTTTTTATATTATTTGTCGGTCAACCATTTTCCGCAACTGTTAATTTACCAACTCTCACATTTATTTACTTCTTTTTTTTTGCTGTTTTTTTTTGGTACATTCACACATAAGCCTCCTCGTTTGTAAAAAAAAATATTTTTTATCATATTATGAGAAGTTAAAAGAATGGATTCTTAAAAAAGAAATAATAAAAACAAATTTAATAAAATTGATTTATATTTAAATACCATGCTTCTGGCTTTCTAAGTTTCCCAGATTTGACATGAAGTTTCTAAAATGTTTTCTAAATTATAATAATTTATCATAAAGTTTTGCTGAATTTTTTTAAATTTTTTTAGATTTCTTCCGAAGTTTACATCAGCCTTTTCTAAATTATCAGTAATTTGCTTGTTTGATTTTTCCAAAACTTTCCAAGATTTTTCGGATTTTTTTTGATTATTGTAATTTTTTACCCTGAAACCAGAGTATCAGGATTCTTTTATAAGGGTTTTAGTTGAAAATTGTGGAAAAAAAATTAATTTCTAAAAATTATACACATATCTGATATTCCCATACCGGTTTCAAACACTCCAGTTAGTAATATCATCAGTTGGATTTTAAATGTGGGTTTGACTTGTTAATAGGAAATTGTTTTTCATATTCCCCAGTCAAGAATCGAACCACGGATATTTTGTGATATTCATACTATTAACAACACAGGCTATCCCGCACCTTAGGCAATACAACCACGATCAAAATTTGAGTGAAGTTTGCTTATTTTTGTTGCCAATAGACCGCTTTTACTAGGTTAGGTTAGGTTGTAAGTGGCTGCTGACGTTTTTACGTCAACACACGTAGACTCTGAGGTCCATTGTGATACCACGGGACCGTAATAGGTTTTCCTACTAGTCCCTGTCGTTAAACCAGTTTGAGCTTCTTATGAAACTCCTTAGATGTTGAATTTTGACATCCGACAAATTAGAATGATCGTACAGCTCCCAAGATCCCAGTGAAGCAAGTCTCTGACCAGAAAGTGCCGGGCAATGGCAAATAAAGTGTTCGATAGTTTCCAACTCCTCTTCATCCATGCAACTTCGGCAAAAGTCATTCGACGGCACATTTAACCGCTCTGCGTGCTTCCCTATAAGACAGTGTCCGGTAATTATAGAAACCACCGTCGAAATCTCTCCTCTTGGAAGTGATATCAGCTCACTTGTGCGCCCGTGATTAAGAGAAGGCCAAATCATTCGTGTTGTATCACACGTCCATCCATTTGCCCATCTTTGATTGGTCTCAGTCGCAGAACAAAGCCGTAGGTTTTGCTTGCAAGTTTCTAGAGGCATACCAACACAGTCCAATTCTGTTGGAACCTATAAGTAGCGTGTCCCGAAAATGAAAAATTTTTGGGCATACCCCTAGAATGATGCTTAGTCAAGAGCTGATTACGGGAAAAATAATTAAAAAAATTTTGGAGGTCATCTTCAGGGCGCAACCAGCACTTAAAGTTTGCATCCGTAGTGCATTTGGTCAAAAAAAATATTTTTTTTATTTTTAAAATTGGTGCCAAAAGTTTCGTTAGGTAGAGTACATTCTGAAAAAAATATTTGTAAAGTTTTCATGGAGCAATTTTGGTCCAGCACAACGTTTTGAAATTTTTAAAAGGCGTAATTTATTATGTAGTTTTTGAAGTTTTTGTAAAAACTGGAGTTTGTAAGAGTTCTTTTATACTTAAAAAAATATGAAATAAATTATGCATCTTCGAAGTTTCAAAACGTTGCGCTGGACCAAAATTGCTCCATGAAAACTTTACAAATATTTTTTCCAGAATGTACTCTACCTAACGAAACTTTTGGCACCAATTTTAAAAACAAAAAAAAATACTTTTTTTTTGACCAAATGCACTACTGATGCAAACTTTAACCACTACCCGGAATGTTCCCCATCCAAGACTCCCTGGATGGTATCATAGTGGTAAAGTGGCGCTCAAAGAGGCTCAAAGAGGGAGCACAGTCCACATTTTGTGGTATTGTTATCTTCTTCAAGATCGCGCTATGGCCACAATCCCTGCTCCTCCATTGCAGCGTGCTATTAAGTCGAATTGACGACGCAGCCGCATACTGCCTACCCAATATGTCCAATGGTATCAGGTGAAGGAGGATTTCTAATTTCCGTAGGTGTAGTACGAAGAGCACCAGTGATGCACATCGACGCCATTCTCTGTACCTTCGTGATAAAGACACAGTTCGCTTTTGTTTCTAAAGCAGGCCACCAGACAATGATTCCATACATCAAAATTGGACGCACCACTGCTGTATAGATCCAATGAACGACTTGAGGGCTAAAACCCCATCGCTTTCCAATGGCACTTTTACAGGAATATAAAGCAATCGTTGCTTTTCTCACCCGTTCCTCAATATTACGCTTGAAATTCAACTTCCTATCTAGAAATACTCCAAGATACTTGGCTCCATCTGAGAAGGCGATTTCAGTGCCGTCCAGAGAAATAGGACCAAAAACAAGAATCTTACTTTTCCTTGTAAACAAAACAAGCTCTGTTTTACTTGGATTAACTCCAAGACCACAGTCTCTTGCCCATTTAGACAGATCTTTCAGAGAACCCTAAAGAATGTCCCTCAAACCGATTTTACTAAATATCGGTCGAAATTTTTATATGGGTTTACGTCCAAAAATGTTCTAATTATATTCAGAATTGATAAGGCCACCAAAGTATAAGTTTAAAACCTACAAACAAAATTTTGATCAAATATTTTCAATTTTCATGAATTTTTGAGAGATTTATGTGGAAATCGGGAGGGTGGTTTGTGTGGCGACTACAAAAAAAAATTTTGAATGATGATTTGTGAATACAAAATTAGTTTACCGAAAGGATACCTATTGTAATACCGTTATTAGAGTCATTTGAGCCAAATTATTAAGGAACGTTTTGTCCAATTTCTATAGGCTTCGTCCTTGGGCCAAAGGTAGATTAAGTTAAAAATTCATGTAAATTGATGAATAATTGCGACCTGCAACGTTAAGATTTACAGCCGAATGGTCGGACATCGATAAATCGATGAACTTGGTTCTAGAACCAATATTTCGCATAGTTACAAACATCAATACACACTCAGAGGGTATTGATAAATTAACTCTTTTTTACTTCCAGTTTGAGTAGCAGTCACAGGACAGACACTTTTAGATCAATTGGTTCATCTTTACTCACAGGCACCTTTTCTGAATTATCATCAATTTGCTTGCATTTAATTTTATTTGATTTTTAGAAATTTTTGAAAATGATTCTGTTTTTTTAGTGTTTTGGCGTATGACATTTTAGTTTGTTAATCCGGAGTTTGTGATTGAAGAAGAAACATTGTTTTAAAAAAAAAATCTAAGGAAATTTCTTCAAGATTCCTTATCACTTCTTTACTTTCACTCATGCAATCTCACTTAAATAAATTTTGATCAATCGTGATTCACACTATAGATGATCTTTAGGCCGTTTATAAAGTATTTTTATTTTCATATCAATCAATAAATTCCTTAAAAGCTCTGCCTTGACAAATGTGTGTTTATTTGCGTTGACCAGTGTGCACACAATATGGCCAACAATTCTACTAGCTTTTTTTAACAGATTTTTTTTTAACATTTATTTAATAAAAAAAAAAATAAAAAACGGAAGCAAAAGTTTTATTTTTCGCGCTTTTTTTATACCAAAAAATAAAATGATAGGAGTTGGAAAGTTTATCATTGTATTTTAATTCATATACAGTCATTCATTCATGTATGTTTGATTGTTTAAGAGTGTGCGGTAGCATTTGTTTGTAATTTTATTGGTAATTGTGTATGAATATAAAAAAAATGATAACACACATACTCACATCTTCTTTTCAAATATATATTAACAAATTGTCATTTATTTAAGAACCCTTCATAATCATCATCATTATCATGAAAAATATCATCCTCTTTATCATCTATATGAAATGGTTTAGTAATTGTAGATTTAATTATTTTTTTCTGTACCATTTTGTTTTGAGGAACTTACTTTTTCTGAAATAATTTTTTCTGATTTATGTTGGTAAAAATGGGAATTTTAATTTTTGTGATAATTGTCATCAACAGTTAAAATTATTTAATATTTTTTGTTTAAAGAAGGGTGAAATCAGAACCGTAACCAAAGGGAAATTGTGGCATGACCCTACCCTGAAATAAGAATGATCATAATGCACTTAAGACATTTTTCACTTTATTTAAGAACAAACGTTTTATGACAGTGGTCTAACAAATCCAAATCTATAAACTGACTTTACTCAATCCCTTAATTATTTTAAACTGTCAACTTTAAAACGGGATTTTTTTTGGAGTCCATATAAATATTGTTCATTCCACCAGACATTTGGTGATTTTAGGTATTTTCCGATTTTTTTTACATCTTTCGTTTTTCAAATATTTTCGATTTTGTTAGTGAAATCTATAAATGACTCCATAGAGAATCTGTGTGAAAAAAATAAAGAAAATAAGAAGACCCTCGATCCGATTTTTAAACTGACTGGTGAAATCGATGATATATAATAATAAGTTTCATTGTGCACTCAAACAATAATGTCATTTACTGTTTGTAGTATATTTAAAAAGTTTTCGGTTTAGTCGTTTTTAAAAGAAAAAATATTTGTTTGATGTTCAGTTTTTATTAATGACTACTTCTGTCCTTTGTTTCAAAAATAACACACTAAAAAATAAAGACTTTCATTAACATTTAATTTTTAAAGTCGTTTATTTTTGATCTGTAAGTAAAAACTACTGATTATTCTTTAAATTTTTAATGATTTGTGTAAGTAATTTTTTTTTAAATTGTTGGTATTTTTTAATGAGATATCATTAGTTTTTACCTTCACAAGTAGGTTATTTTTTTTGTAGAAAAAAAAAAAATTCAAAAAATTATTTATAGATATATAAAAACATGTTTGTATCAAGTGACTTTGGCACGATGGGTAGATAGTCTGGCCAGAATGTAGTTAATTGCGGGATCGATTCCCCAAAATTTTATTAAAAATTTTTAAAAAAATATTTCAATAGAAAATTGTAAAAAATAACCTACGAAAACATTAATTTTTATTGTTTTCGTAGGCTATTTTTTTGGAATTTGTTGGTAAAAATAGCAGAACTATCATTAATTTTTAATGTTTTCTTATGTTATTTTTTTCGAATTTGTTTGTAAAAAAGAATGAAAAACCCGTAATTTTTTTAAGTTTAATTTAATTTATTTTATAAAATTTTGTCAACAGTAAAAAATGAATGTTGATGTTTGTTGAAACAAATGAATAATTACTGGGATGGTTTTCAATTGTTTATTCACTGGTTTTAAATGTGTTTTTCATTTGTTTTTGCCTACAAAATATTTTGAGTGCCCCTGAAACAAAATCCTTCGTACGGTCTTGGAGAAATTATACAGTAAGAGATGATAAAACTTAAGTTAATCTTATAACACTTGTTTACAAAGAATTTTTCCCACAATTATTTGCATTTATTTTCCATGTTAAATCGGGGGCTGATTCCGAAAATCTAGTCCAAAAATTTCAAAGTAATACAGTTTCAAGATATTGCTAACTTTTGAAATTTTTAGTTTTACTTAAACTAATATATTTCCGGTTCAAATCCGTGGGTGGACTTTATATTCAGATTCAGCGTAAGATTTTACGCTAATCGCAATTTTTTTTAATTTGTAAACAAATGTAATACAAAAAAAATATATAGCACGTTTCGTGCGCAGAGATTTTTTTTTGTAAACCAGTGTATTTAAAGCCAAAGTATGCAGTTTTACAACTATGTAATGGCAGCAGAAATCTGCTTTCAGACTGCCTAAGCCAACTTTAAACTAAAAATTTTGCCTAACTTACAGAAATCTCACAGTCAAATCCATAAACTTTATGCTGTGACATTAGATCGGTATTTTTTTTGTATGGCAAACAAGATTTTCCTCCGATTTTGAATTTCCGGTGGTAAAAATTTGATCGAAGACCGTTACGAGCTAAAATGATCGGATTTGCCTCAGATTAATTTTAAATAAAAGTTTATTAAAGGGCCAAACGAAATCATTTTTGAGATTTTTTTTTTAAATTTCTAGAAGTTTTTTGACAAATTTTAAATGGCCATATCTGGAAAACCGCTACACCTATTTCAGATTTCTTTTTTTAAATTTCAAAAATATTTATTTTTTATTCTGGCTCGAGGTCATTATTTTCTTTTGATTAACTCACAACAACACAAATAACATATTGTTGTAGTCCAATGGACTATCATATGTAAAATTGTTTTAAATATTTTTGTTGGTTATTGACAATCGTTGCCTTATTAGTATGGTACAATTTCTTCGTCTTTCTAATTCTCATTATGAATAGAGGCGAATATGTATTAATATTTTAGTTTGTGCACAAACGATTTGTCATTAGACTCGTTTGCTACTTTGTAGTATATCGTTTCTATTTTTGCTAAATAATCTTGACAATGGAATTTGACAAATTCCGAAACACGTGTCGATTAAGTCTTGCAAAATTGACCAACATAAATAAATTTAAAACAAAAAAATAATTTTGTTGAAAATTATGCTATGAGAATATCATGGTTTTAATTAGTAAAGAAAATAATGACCTCGAGCCAGAATAAACATCCTCAAAATATAATATTTTAAAGGTCGAATAAATCAATTTTGATTTTTTAATAAAAATTAATCAGAATTTATTTTTTATTTTTTCAAAAATCTAGATATTGATGGAAATTTTCCACAAATCCAAAACTTTGATCGAAGGGAGCCACTGGTTCAAATAACAGGATTTGGCTCAAATTACGTTTAAATGAAAGACTGTCTCAAGCTCTATAAAAAATTCAGGGAAAAGAACCGTTCAACGGGAGACCTAGGAGTGCCCCTAGGCAGTCTAATGTATGACTGACCTACAATATTTTTTTATTTCAAACATTTGAAAACACATACCCTCTATCTTTAACCCTTAAGGTGGTGCGCATACAATTGTTTTTATTTTTTATAACTTTTTCTTTTTTTAATCAGCTTTTAACGGTCCAATGGTGCGTCCTAGAGTAGTCATTAGTGTGACCGACACACATTTATTTTTACCCACCAACATTTTTTCACAACATACCTACGCCTAATTTCCACTCCCTACATTTCATTTTGAATAGGAGTAAACTTAGGAAGTGGAGATAGGGCATAGGTATGTTCGGAAAAAATGTTGGCTTGAAAATAAACTGTATTCAGTCTTATTAATGACCCCTTTAGGGCGCACCATTAGACCGGTAGAGGCTGATTAAGTAAAATAAATTTATAAAAAATAAAAAAAATTGTATGGAGATCACCTTAAGAGTTAAAGAAACAGGGTGTTCAGAGAAAATGTTTGGACTAAAAAAATATTGCAGCTCGGTAATACATTTGTCTGGGCACTCTTAGGGCAGTTAGAGTGCTTGGAGAAAATTAAGAAAAAAAATCATTTTGTATGAGAGCTTCCTTAGAAATTGGGGATAGAGTATTAGTTTGTTCTGAAAAAATGTTTAAGCGTAAAAACGGTCTTGCAGTTGACCCCTCTACGACGCACCATTGGATCAGTAGAAATGATTTTATGTTTGGAAAGTTACTATAACATTTTTTCAATAAATTTAATTTACTGGGCAAAAAAATTTTAAGAATCGATAGAAGTCTTCTACAAAAAAATTTCAAAAAAATCAAAGAGTACATATATTTTCAAAAATGAGATTTAAATTTAAAAAACTAAAAAACGCATACAAAAATACTTTTAAGAATTTTAAAATTATGTAAAAAAAACAAAAATTAAAAAAAATGGAGTTTGAATACTTTTTGAAGAAGTTATGAGTAAATGCAGTTTTAGTAAAGAAACAAACTACCAATTTGGAAAATCCGATATTTTTTGAACAGGTCATCAAAAAAATCTGAAAATTTACCACGAATGAGTTTAAGAAGGGTTCTAAAAACTCTACAAAAAATTACGAAAATCAAAAAAAAAAAAAGTTTCCGATTTAAAGTGGAATGACCCATTAGAGTGGCATTTTTCTTCAACTTTCGATTTTCCCTAGTGTCCGAGCAAAATATGTGGTACAAATTTGAGGTCAATCGAAGTTTTAGATTTTTAAAAATATTTTGAAAAAAAAAAATAATATAACGGTGACAGGACATAATCCCCACGGACATTACCCCCATAACGGAAATGGGGATTATGACCGAAAGTATTACGGTCATAACCCCCATAATAGTTGTGGGGACTATGACCGTTTCCAAAACGGTTAAAATCCCAATGGGGATTATGTCCGTTCCTTGTTGGGATTACAACCGAACTTTTTTCGGTCTTGCGACAAATTTATTTGAATTTTTCAAAAAATGGCGGTGTTTTCCTACGTTTTAGAAATTTTTTATAAAAAATCTAAAAATTTCTTTCCCTTAACCCTTTCAAAGAGCTTGACACAATCTTTCATTCAAAATTAATTTGAGCCAAATCCGATCATTTTAAACCGTGGCTCCCTTCCATCGAAATTTAGCTTTTTTTTACTAAATTTTTACAAAAAACCTAAACTTTGATAATAGGGCATGGGTTAAAATGGTCGGATTTGGCTCAAATTAAGTTTAAATGAAAGATTGTTTCCAGCTTTATAAAAAAGTTAACGGAAACAAAATTTTGAAATTTTTTTAAAGAAATTTCTTGAACGTAGGAAAAACTGCCATTTTGTGAATTTTTTTGACAATTTCCAAATGGCGACAGTTTTCAAAAACCGTTCGACCGATTTAAGATATTTTTTGATATTTGTGTTCAGCATGCCAAAATTATCAAAAATAATGTATCGCGAGACATATTTTTTTATTTTTCAAAAATTCAAAAATTTTGTGAAATTTTCCAAAAATGTAAATCTTTGATTGAGGGGCGCCACGGGTTAAAATGATAGGATATAGCTCAAATTAATTTTGATGGAGATATTGTGTCAAGCTCTTTGAAAGGGTCAATGGTAAGAAATTTTGAGATTTTTCTAAAAAATTTCTAGAACGTAGGAAAAAACCGCTATTTTTGCAAAATTCAAATAGCGATATCTCGAAAACCGTTTGACCGATTTTAAAAATTCTTTGATATTGGTGTGCAGCGCATCAAAATTAATAAGTATGATGTGCCGAAAAACATATTTTTTTCATTTTTTTTTCTAAAAATTTAAAAAAATCCGAAACATTGATCGCCGGGCGCCATGGGTTAATATAATCTGATTGACCATAAATTTGTAAAACATAAGTTTTAGGCACAGACCATATAGATATGCAACACGAGTGCTTATTTTGGTACTTTCAATATGGATGCATACAAAATACTACTAAATTTACTTCTCTGCCTAGAAAACGTGTGCCTGTTGTTTGTTGTTTGTTTATGTTTTGTATGAAACGTCAAAAGTTACATGCGCGTGCTGCCACTAATACGTACACATGTGAGAAACTCTTTCGTTTCACCCCAATGGTTTTAGGCCTAAAAAAATAAAAATTTTCCCTGACGTTCAAATTCGGAAGAAAAACTTTTTTGCCATACAACTAGGGTTTCTAAATTCCCGGACTTTTTCAATTCCCGGGAAATCGTTTTAAAAAAATAAAATTCCCGGGAATTCCCGGGAATTTTTTAATTAAAACAAAATTTGAACTTTATCATATAAAAATTTTGTAGAAATATTGGACCTTATCACGGTTGTAGTATTTGCATTGACATATTTCTACTCCGTACAAAATTTTTCACAATTCGAAAAATATGTATAATATTTCCGGTTTTGAAATTTTACAACAAATGTTTTTGTAACAATTTTTTCGAAAATTTTTCTAATTTTGACTACGGCTTTAACCGTAACAAGTAAGAAAGCTATATTCGGCTGTGCCGAATCTTTAAATACCCTCCACCAATGTGATGATTTAAAAAACAAAAAAGTTTGTTTTATTTATACCTCAGGAAATAAAAACGTACCAAAAAGTGTTCTTTCGGTACCTTTAATAAAAGGTACTTTTTATTAAAGGTACTTTTTATAGAAGGTACTTTTTATAAAAGGTACTTTTTATAAAAGGTACTTTTTATAAAAGGTACTTTTTATAAAAGGTTCTTTTTATAAAAGGTACTTTTTATAAAAGTTACTTTTTATAAAAGGTAATTTTTATAAAAGTTTTTTTTTTTATAAAAGGTAGTTTTTATAAAAGATACTTTTTATAAACGTTACTTTTTATAAAAGGTACTTTGAATAAAAGGTACTTTTTATAAAAGAGTACTTTTTTTTAAAGGTACTTTTTATAAAAGGTACTTTTTATAAAAGGTAATTTTTATAAAAGGTACTTTTTATAAAAGGTACTTTTTATAAAAGGTACTTTTTATAAAAGGTACTTTTTAGTAAAGGTACTTTTTATAAAAGGTACTTTTTATAAAAGGTACTTTTTATAAAAGGTACTTTTTATAAAGGAACCTTTTATAAAAGGTACTTTTTATAAAAGGTACTTTTTGAAAACGGTACAGAATTTTCGGAAAGTACTTGTTCCAGAATGTTTTATTTCACTAAAGGATCCTACATTCTAAATTTCAAGTTTGAATAAAATTTCAGTAAATAAAAAAAAAGTACCAAAAGTACTTTTTTACCTATTTTACCTCAGTAGAATCAACATTGGCAAAACCCGAGCCTTAGTGAATCTTTTTTCCGGAAGGTGAACCGACATTGCAAATTTCCATTTTCTAGTACCATTATTTAAGGATATATAAAATGTAACAAAAGTACATATTTTTACCCTTTTTACTCTATTAGAAAAATCATTGGCAAAAACCCAGCCTTAGGGGATCTATATTTCGGGAGGTGAACATACAGTCCAAATTTCAAGTCTATGTGACAATTTTTTAAAGAAATATTAAAGGTGCCAAAAGTACAGATTTTTTTCCCCTTTTACCCTCTTAGAATCAACATTGGCAATAATCCAGCCGTACTGGATCTATATTCTAGGATGTGAACATACTGTCCAAATTTCAAGTTTCTATGACCATTATTTCAGGAGATATAAAAAGCACCAAAAGTACAGTTTTTTACCCTTTTGACCCCCTTAGAATTAACACTGGCAAAAATCCAGCCTTAATGGATCTATATTCCGGGAGGTGAACATACAGTCCAAATTTCAAGTCTCTATGATCATTATATCAGAAGATTTAAAAAGTACCAAAAGTACAGTTTTTTTACCATTTTTACCCCCTTACCATTGGCTAAACTCCAGCCATAGTGGATCTATATTGCGGGAGGGTAACATACAGTCCAAATTTCAAGTCTCTATGACCATTATATCGGGAGATATAAAAAGTACCAAAAGTACAGTTTTTTACCCTTTTTACCCCCTTAGAATCAACATTGGCAAAAATCCAGCCTTAGTGGATCTTTATTCCGGAAGGTCAAACTACAGTTTAAATTTCAAGTCTCTAACTTCAGCGGTTTGGGCTGGGCGATGATGAATGAGTATGTCAGTCAGTCATATTACTCTTTTATATATATAAAAATTTTCCGGATTTGGGCGATTTTTGCCATAAAGTTTATTTCTGTCTTTTATTATTTAACAAAATTTATTTTTTTAAATGAAAATATTTTTTTTTTTAAGAAATCTGAACAAAATTGAATTTTGGCGATATTTTACATCCGATTTGGCGACAAAGCCAAAAAAAAGTCTGGCAACCCCGTTAATATGACGAAGCAAAAAATGGACACACACACACATGCTATATAAAAATACTAATTAATTTTTTTATTATTACTTAACAAACTTTTTTTAATTAAATTTAGATTGTGTTTTACATATTTTAAAGCTTTTTTGTAAAGATTTTTTTCCTTTTTCTCAGTTTTTTTTTTCATTTCCGTTTTCTTTCTTATGTATCACACAAAATATGTGTTAATTTAGGGTTATGTTGAAAAAAAATATGTGTTTTTTAGTAATTCGCTCATAACTTTTAAAATACTTAACCGATTTAAAAAAAAAAAATACATCAGTTTTTGCCTGGGAAAATTACGCAACTTTTGGTACCCCTAGCGTTTAAATCGGTTTCGGAGTATTGCCAAAAACGTGATTTCAACAGACAGACAGACAGACAGACGGACGGACAGACAGACAGACAGACAGACAGACAGACAGACAGACAGACAGACAGACAGACAGAGAGACGGACATCGCTAGATCGACTTAAAATCGATCAAGGATCATGAATATATATACTTTATGGGGTCCTAAACCAATATTTCAATGTGTTACATACGGAATGACAAACTTATATATACCCTCTATCACCAGAGTGGAGGGTATAAAAAGCAGTAGAATTATATTTTGAAGACATATTTTATTTAACTTTCGAATATTTAAAATATTTCGGTTAAAGGCATCTGTGCCAAAATGAGAACACCAATATAATGTGGATATCAGACTTTTTACTTCATTATATGATATTTTAAGCTGAAAAGCTGAAATATATTCTTTAAAATATAGAATTGTTGATCTGAATATGAAATATTAAATTTCAAAAAGCAGAAATCATTGGAATTTTAGATTAAGAAAACTGTTGCCAATTTGCAACCAACCTCAAATTCAGTTCAGTTTCATTCCGTATTTTGCCACACAATATATTAAAGAAAAATAATTATAAGGCCTCACTAATATGCAAGCTGAAGCATATCCTTACTAGTTTCTCTTAAAAAAATTTAAAATTTTTCAATATTAAATGTAATTTTTAATAAATCATTTAAAATTGTGTTAAAGATGTGTTAATTTAATATATTTTTCTTAAAAAAATTATAGACGAATTCCCGAAAATTCTCGAAGAAAAAATCCCGGGATTTTAAGAAAAATATTTCCCGGGAATTCCCGGGAAATTTGTCCCGAATAGAAACCCTACATACAACAAAATGCCAGTCTAATGCCCTTCAGACAATTGCAGATTAGGCGTATGAGTGATATTAAAGGCAATTCTTGTGAACTGCGGCGTATGATTAATATCTATTAATATTGAATATTACTCATTCGCCACACTGGTTGTTATAAATTAACAATTACATAGTTGATCAAATTAAGCTCCATTTACGGTATAAATTACTAGCAGACATATGACCTTATGTTAATGTACTTTTTTTTAATTCTACAACATAAAAATTGGCAAAAAAACGGAAATTGTTATGAAAAAAATTCAAACATTTAAAACGCGACAATTGCGTATAAAAAATGTTAAAAAAAAAAAATACTTCAATGTAATGAATGAATAAACGAATTCAAATAAAAAAATGCAAATAAACTGAAACTGAAAAAAACTAAGGTCTTTGTAACAAATGCTGAAATTATGATACACCGCACGCAGTTAACAGGATATTTTTTGGTGTATTAAACGGGAAACAGATGTGTGATGTTGTTTATGCTATTGGAAATGAAAATGCGAAAAAAAATTAAATGAATTGGACTGAACAAAATTATATTTTTTTTTTATTATTACGACAATTGTTTGGTAATTTTTATAAAAAAAGTTAACAATTCAATTTTTTCCATTTTTTTAATCGACATTAATAAAAAATGGTTAAGGATGATTTTAATTGTAAGTCAAAGTTTGTAATGAAAGGACGTTTTTTTTAAAAATATTACAAAAAAACAAAGTGATCAATTAATAAAACAAAATTAGTTTACAAAAAGTTTTTAAAATACAAAAGTTTAAAAAATAGTTTAAAAAATAATTAATTGTGTATGAAATCTCTAACTCCACATTAAAGACTCCCTTTACAAAATATCCTTTAAATCAAAATTCAACAGGTCTAATATAACAACACTTCAAAGCCTTTGATTTTCTAAATGTAATATCTTCTAAAAAAGTCCAAAAAATTGGGGGAATTTCTATAAATACTCGTCAGTTTTTGCTTCATTTACATATTTATACGATATACCAAATGTTTTTTACTTATTCCCCCTACATTTAGGTTTAAAATTATCATGTTAAAGTTAAAAAATATAAAATTGTACTAAAAATTTTAAAAAATAAATCTATAAAAAAGAAAAATTAAGTGAAAAAATTCTTTAAAAATGCACATTACCAGTGAAGTGAGTTCTACCACAACCTCTACAAATCAATCGAAAAAAGGTTCTAGCAACCGTCATACAAATAATGAAAATAATAACAATAATTCTAGTACTACAAATAACAATAATACAAAAGATGGTGCAGCATCTAAAAAACCTGTAGATACCAGTCCTTATTTAACACCTGAAAATTTAATAGAAAGAACTGTCGATGTTTTATTGGCTGAACATCCTGGAGAACTGGTTAAAACAGGATCACCGCATATTGTAAGTTTAAAGCATTTTAACTGTAGCAAATATATTGAAAATCGTGTTTCCTGTGATCAAATTGTTAAAATTATAAATTTTTATTACATTTTTTTTAAAAATTAAAAAAATTTGACAGTTAAGTTTTATGGGGTGGGACACTCAAAAAATTATGCCATTAACTGTTTGTAGTTTATTTAAAAAGTTTTCCGTTTAGTCGTTTTTAAAAGAAAAAACATTTGTTTGATGTTCAGTTTTTATTAATGACTTCTTCAGTCCTTTGTTTCAAAAATAACACACTGAAAAATAAAGACTTTCATTAACATTTAATTTTGAAAGTCATTTATTTTTGTTCTGTAAGTAAAAACTACTGATTATTCTTTTGATTTTTAATGATTTGTGTTAGTAATTTTTTTTTTAAATTGTTGGTATTTTTTAATGAAATACCATTAGTTTTTACCTACACAAGTCAGTTATTTTTTTGTAAAAAAAAATCAAAAAAATATTTATAGAAATATAAAAACATGTTTGTATCAAGTGACTTTGGCACGATGGGTAGAGTGTCTGGCCAGAATGTAGTTGATTGCGGGATCGATTCCCCAAAAATTTTATTAAAAATTTTATTAAAAATTTAAAAAAAATATTTCAATAAAAAATTGTAAAAAATTACCTACGAAATCATTAATTTTTATTGTTTTCGAAGGTTATTTTTTTGAAATTTGTTGGTAAAAATAACAGAACTATCATTATTTTTTAATGTTTTCGTTGGTTATTTTTTTCGAATTTGTTGGTAAAAAAGAGTGAAAAAACGTAATTTTTTAATGTTATTTATTTTAGAAAAATTTGTCAACAGTAAAAAATAAATGTTGATGTTTGTTAAAACAAATGAATAATTACTGGGATGGTTTTCAATTGTTTATTCACTGGTTTTAAGTGTGTTTTTCATTTGTTTTTGCCTACAAAATATTTTGAGTGTACTAAAATTGATCATCAAAAAATCCAGAAAATGTCTAAGATTCCTAAACGTCCCAGCAAAACGTAGATTACCAAATAAGGTATAAAATAAAATAATTATTTTTTATTATCCGCCCTTGCGGATAATAAGCCAAACAATGTGATCTTTATGATACTGCGTGAAATATTATCCACTTTTGGGAAGCATAGCTGAGTGCTACCGGACGCGTCACAGGTTGCGGATAGTGGTACGGCCCGTAGATATGCGGGGTAGCTGCTATTAGCAGTCGCGGACAGTCAGCGGTTACAAGAGGAGAGTCTCGGTGGGACTTTCGAGTTCCCAGCAAATACCGAGTTGCCAATGATCCTTGTGATGTCATGGCGAGTAATTGGCGCCATTAAATAGCCAATCCCAAAAGCATGTCTGGAGGCTCCAACCGGCAGTCCCGGTACCAGACTCGGTTGCTATCGGCTAATCACCGATACAATCTAAACTTAAACTGATTACTGAAACCACAGAAAATGAAAACCAAATGTGGCCCTATGTTCCTCCATGGAACCCTAGGATTAAATATATATATATAATGCATTATGCAACCAATTATAAATAATGCATTATTTCAAACTTTCAAATAATACATAATGTAACCAAATATAAGTCATCCATGATTTAATGTTTAGAAATAATAAATATGAAATACATTTTTTCCAATAATCATTCATTACGTAGCAAATTATTAGTAATGCATTATTTTTCACTTGAAAATAATACGTTGTGGAACAAATGTTTGGTAAGACATCATAAAATAATGCTACAAATAAGTTATATACATTACCTGGTAATGTGTTATATAATCACTACCCATTACCAAAGTTTTGCTGGGATAATAACGTTTTTAGGATGTTTCGGTGTCTAATTTAAAAAAGTTGCAGAACGCCACCTCAGTTTGACTGTATAAGCTAACGATTAATAAAAAAGAAAATAAGAATTACTGTTTTCGTTTTCTAAAAATCTAAAAATTTTGTAACATGGGTTTGTAACTTGAATAATAATCAATAATATCAATATTTTTTTCATAAATTATTTTTTATCAATATTTTTTTTTCATCAATATTTTTTTCATCAATATTTTTTTTCATCTATATTTTTTCATCATTATTTTTTATATTTTTTTATCACTTTTTTTCATCAACTTTTTTTCATCAATATTTTTTTTCAAGTTTTTTTCATAAATTTGTTTTCATCAATATCTTTTCTCATCGATACTTTTTTTTCATCAATATGTTTTTTTTTCATCAATATTTTTTTCACCAATATTTTTTTTCATCAATATTTTTTTTCATCAATATTTTTTTTCATCAATATTTATTTTTCATCAATAATTTTTTTATTAATAATCTTTCTTTCATTAAAAAACTTTTTATCGACAAACACTGACCAACAGATAGGTGGATATCACTAGAATGTCTTACAAGGTAGGTGTTTCACAGGGCACCCACCGATTGTCCTGAAACTTGAATATGGGAATGAGGGGGGAAGATAAGAGTTACCTGTTTTTTTAAGCTGCCAATCCCAAATATAAAAAAGGGTTGCTAACTTATGAAAAAATAAGGGCTTTCGAGAAAATCCGTATAAAAGCCAAACTAGCAGGAATTTCGCCAAACGAAGAAATGCGGGTCAGCTTTATATGATTTTGGCGGTCCTACGTATAAACATCTCCATATAAATACCCCAACGATTATTTATTTAAACAATAACGAACTTAATGAAGCCGAATGTGGACACGACTGATACACCATTGGATAGGCCTTCAAAAACCCTTTCGCCCTATATAAAATGTTTATATAGTTTCTTTTGAAGGAATGTGAAAAATCTTCAAAAAACGAAAAAATACCGTTTTCCCCCTCCCCTTTGACCCGCTAAATATGAGATTGGGCAGCTATAAAAAACAAGTAATTCTTATTTTGGTCCCCTCTTTCCTATGTTCAAGTTTCAGGACAATCGGTGGGTGCCCTGTGAAAGACCTTCCTTGTTACAAACCTTTAAGGAGCAATCATAATGTACCCCATTGCCCGATATTTCAATGCGTTTTGAACGGAATGTCATAGCGTTATTTTTTCTAGAACAATTTTTTAGAAACCTTTAAGGGTCAATAATATATAATCATAATGGACTCCATTGACCGATATTTCAATGCGTTTTGAACGGAATGATATTTTTCTTTGGAAAGAACGCCTATTTATACAGCAAAACATTACCATGATTCAATTGTTTGGGCAGGAGTACGAACTTTGCAGACATTTTTTTATACCCTCCAACCACAGTATGGGGGTATACTCACTTTGTCATTCCGTTTGTAACGCATAGAAATATCGGTCGGGGACCCCATAAAGCAATGGTTCCCAACCTTTGATTCTCGCCCCACTGGGGGGCAATTTGAAGGTTCCAAGGGGGCAACGAGCAAATTTTCAAGATTTTTTTCAATCAAATTAACTACAAAAACTATTTTTTTTTGCAAAATTTACTACAAAAATCTTGTTTATTTCTTAACATTTTTACTAAAAACTTAATTCAAATGCTTTTTTTACAAAAACTTTGCTAAACAAGTAGTAATTTTTCATTAGATACAAAAATTAGAAAAACTAACAAATTTTTTCTTAGTGTGGGGGGGACAAGTTAATTTTTTTGACTTAAAAGTGGGCGTGGCGTAAAAAAGGTTGGGAACCATTGCCATAAAGTATATATATTATTGATCTATGATCGCTTATAAGTCATTCTATGAATGTCCATCCGTCTGTATAAAGCACGATTCAGTCCAAAATAATAGAGCTAGACTCCTGAAAATTCCAACGAATGTGTCTCATAGTCATAGGCCGGTTAAGTGCGGAAATGGGTAAAATCGGATAAGGGGCAAAAAAGTTCCCCCTTAAAGAACTAAAAAAAAAACCTTTATAAATGCGCCATTTTTTACAGCTTTTTTGCATTTTTGTTAAACAAATGAAACCTTTTTATGTCAGAAAGGGTTAAAAGTCATACAGTTAGACCCCGGGGTCTACAAAATATTGTTTTTTTTGCCCCGCCCCCTTTTGTGGGCGTGGATTAAAAAAACATAAAAATTGTGAAAAAAATGGTATAACTAAAGTTTAAAATGCATAATAAATAATTTGGTAAACATTTATAGCGTTGGGGAAGGTATCCCCCAGCACGCCTCTGAAATTTTTTTATATGTATTTTACCATGTTGGAGGGTATCAAAGATTCAGCACAGCCGAATTTAACACTCTCACTTGTTTTATAATAATTTGTATCTTAGAATATTTATAAAGTTTTGATATTATAACTTTTAAAGCCCTTCTAAGGGAAAATTTTTTGTCAATTGTGAAAATCTAGATGAAAATTTAGATGAAAATATAAGTTGAAAAATGGAGTAGAAATTTAATTTCTTAAAATTATATGTAGACATTTCTAGTATTCCCATACCGGTTTCAAACACTTCAGTAAAAGTGTTATCATCTGACCTGTAGGTCAGTTGGTAGCGTGATAGCCTTTAAACGTAGGGGTCGTGGGTTCACTTCCCACTATAACCCTTATTCTGTTTCGCAGTAACGAGACGAAGATCTTTGTTACCAGTTCTCGGTTAGATTTAAAATATTAAAAGGGTTTATTACTTAAAACAAAAAAAATTGTAGGATATTTTTTCTTTAGGAGAAAAATTTAAATTTTTATTGGAATAAACTTTTAAAATTTGGACAACATTTTAATAAATGAAAGTAATTCATCCGATTTAAGTTTTCCAGCTAGAACATTTTTTGCGTAAACAAGTAGGAAATTTTAATAAAATTATACTTTTTTTTTAAATAAGTTTAAAATTAATTTAATTTCTCTTTTTCAGGTCTGTACAACATTACCCACACACTGGCGTTCAAATAAAACGTTACCAATTGCCTTTAAAGTTTTAGCCTTAGGTGAGGTTATGGATGGTACGATTGTAACAATACGTGCCGGCAATGATGAAAACTTTTGTGGTGAATTGCGTAACTGTACAGCAGTGATGAAAAATCAAGTGGCCAAATTTAATGATTTACGTTTTGTGGGTCGTAGTGGGAGAGGTATGTATGTCTTTAACTCAAAGCAAAACTAAACAGACCAGACAACAAAAATTCAAATCAAATATGACAATTTTTCTTTTGTTATTAAAAAAAAAGTTTTAAAGAAAAGAAACAAAAAAATCTGGAAAAATTGAAAGACCATGATTGCGGCCTGATTTGCTGCCAATTAAATTGAGGAAAAAGACTTTACAATTCATTTTTTCTAATACTTAGAAGTTTCTTTATTTTTTCAACGTTAACAATTTATCTTAAACAAAAAAGTCCATAGAAATACAGATTTTTTGTTAAATCAAATCATCTGTAACATTTAGATTTACGTCACATTGTCACTGTGTAACTTTTTGTTGTTAGATGTGGTAAGAGTCTGGAGAAGATTATTTTTATTTTTTTTTTCTTAAAGATGAGAAAACAAGGAAAAAGAAAAATCATTGTAAAAGAAAATTAAATCAGCGTAACTGTTTATTTAAATCCCCGCATCATTGGCTGTTTGTTAAGTGATTTCTTTCCATCTTAAAACTTGTTTTCTTTCTTTAAACTTTTGGGGGAGATTTTTTTTTTTTATTTTTTTTTGACAATTGCTCATTAAAATTGTCTATCTTTTTATACACAAATACTTTGCAGTCATGCCTCCATTAAAACCATACCCTTGAACTGACCAAAAAAATACATTCTTACCCTTGGTTGCCCGTTTCTTTCTTAATGTCAACATTATAATTCTTTTTGACATTTTAAAGTGCCAAGTAATTCCTATAAGCTTTTTTTTCTACTTTTAAAATTTTGTGTGTTTTTTTGGTATTTAACAAAAAAAAATTGCTTCACGCATTTTCATTTCCCTTCATTTGTTTTTACATTTTCTTCGTGTATTTTTTTAGCTCATTATTTGTTAAATCATTAAATATTGTTGTTAAAATGGATTAAAAGTATCCTTTTTTTACGTTTGTTTAAGAATTTTTATAATAAATTTACAAAAGGATTACTTGGGTCAAAATTTTTGTAGATTTTTTATTGTTTTGTTTTTCAACTTTTTTGAATACATTTTTTTTTGTGTAATTCAAATTCTTGTTTATTTGTTAATTTATCGGGATTAGTTAGTCAATTTTTAATGGGATTTGTTTTTTTGGCCATTTGTATAATTTTTGGTAGATTTTCAGATTACATGATATTATTATTTTAGAATTATTTTTATACAGATGTACTCTGAAACTCTTTAAGTTAAAAAGAGACAGGAAAGCTCTTCGAACAGATATATTTATTTATATATATCCGAAATCACAGTTTATTAACCAAAAGTTTTTCATAAATCTATTTCGGTCAAAATTACGATACAAAACTACTAAACTGAACTTGGGTCTTCATATTTTTACATTAGACAGGAATTTTTTTGTAAAGCAAAAAAAAAAAATCTTCCTATTTGGAACGTCTAGGCAGATTTTTATTCTCTTAGGCCTAAAAATTATATGGTACTAATTTGAGGCAATCAAAGAAAAAAAAAATCTAAAAAATATGTCTTGCGACACATTAAATTTATTAATTTTGATTTGCTGAACACGAATATACAAAAAAACAAGTAGAAAATTAAATTCGACTTTGCCGAATCTATGAATACCCTCCACAATGCATTTTTTTTTAAAGGGTAGTACATTTTTTAATGTGAAAAACTTAACAATTCTGATTAGAAATATTTTATTTTAAGTGAAAAACTCTTTTTTGGTCATTTGTTTTTTTTTTTAAAGAAAAATTACTAATTTTTTTTTTGAGTGTAAAATTTGTTTCGAGTGTAATGTTTTTTTTACTGTTAAAATATTTCTTACACAAAATATTGTCATTTTTGTAAAGAAAAAAAAATTTTTTTTTGTTTAAATTTTTTTTGAGTGTAAAATTTTTTTGAGTGTAAAATTTTTCTTGAGTGTAAAATTTTTTTCGAGTGTAATTTTTAAGTTACCAATGCTTTTAAAACTAAATAAGTTTAAAAAGCATTGCTTTAAAATTAAACAAGTTTGAAAAGCATTGTTAAGTTACCACCAATGCTTTTAAAACTTGTTAAAACACGTGGCATTTTAGATGAAACTAATCTGAAATTCAAGGTTTTGCTTATAACTTTTGAACCACTGGACCGATGGAGCTGAAATTTAAAACCAAACAGACCCGGGGAACGGCAAAGATATGTGCCAAGCTTCAGTTGTCTCATTATTGTCTTTCGAAAGTTATCGTGTTTTTTATCTCGTAAATTCGCGAAATACCCTTGTCGAAATTTACTCTTTTGCTCATAACTTTTGAACCACTGGACCGATTTGGCTGGATTTGGCAATACCAACCTGACCAGGTAAATGACAAACATATATGCCAAACTTCAGTAGCCTATGTAAAGTCTTTCAAAAGTTAGCGTGTTTTCTACGGACGGACAGACAGACAGACAGACGGACGGACGGACGGACGGACGGACATCGCTAGATCGACTTAAAATAGATCGAGGATCATAAATATATATACTTTATGGGGTCCTAGACCAATATTTCGAGGTGTTACAAACGGAATGACAAACTTATATATACCCTCTATCACTAGAGTGGAGGGTATAAAAACAAGTAGAAAGTTAAATTCGACTTAAAAGGGAGGTCTTTCAGAGGGCATTCACCGATTGGCCTGAAGCTTCCATATACACACTGAAAAAAAAGACATAACTTAAATTAAGGAAAAAGTGTCTTGTAAAATTTATCATGAATTTTCCTTAAATTTAGTTAAATAAAAATGAGAAATTTTCTTAACTATGAGGAAAAAAATTTAGTTCATTTACTTATAATTAGTTCATAGTTTTCTTTAAATGGAATTTTTAAATATTAGGAAAAAAATTCTTACTGCTAAAGAAATTTTCCACAAATCTAAGAATCGTATCTTTATTTTTAAGACATATTTCTTAAAAAACGATTTAGTTCAAATTTAGTTAAAATTTACTGAAATAAACATCATCGTATTTCTCTTCTTTAAATTGAGGAAGTGTACCTCTTAGAATTTAGTTAATAACTTTTGAGAATTTAGTATATAACTTCTTAGATTTTAGTTAAAAATTCAAAATGGCGATATCTCAAAAACTAAGCGAGATAGAGCGAAACGGATGAAATTTTCAAAAGAAAGACTACAAAGAAAAATATGGAATAGCCTAGCTCTGCATATCTGTCGGGGTCTCAAGACCCTAATTTTAGATCTAAAATTTGAAATTCCCGAGATTTTATATATGCACATATCTCGGTAAATACTGCCAACACGAGAAAAAGTCCAACGGCATTTTTGTAGCTCTTGACTCGTAGAACACTTCCGCAAAATACCCGAAAGCCCTCCGATTAATAGTTTTTGAGTTATCCGGTTTTTAAGATTCTCAAGACCCTATCAGGCCTCTTAATACCGTATCTCAAAAACTAAGCAAGTTAGAGCGAAACAGACACAAGTTTTGGTTCAAAATCTATGGGGACCCTAAAAGGACCCAACGGGGTCTCGAGTTAAATGGGGTCCGAACCCATGGGTCCAGGGTCTAGACCCAATCTATTTCTAAAATGTGAAGTATAATTTTTCCCATTTTCTAGTTAAAATTGGCTTAAAATTAAAAAATTTTGTTTTCCTTATTTTTGGGAAAATTATAAACTAAAACCAAGAAAAAATATCTTTGGAGCCAAACCATTCCCTCTTTTTCTCAAAACTGAGTTAATTTTCCCAGATTTTAGTTCACTTTTTTTTTTGAGTGCACAGAAAAACACGAATTGTTATCAGAGACCATAACAGTTATGCGATTTATTGAAAAAAATCAAATTTAACTGTTCAAAAATATTTTTTCAAATAAAAATTAAAAATAACAGTTTGAAATGATTTATATAAATATGTGTTTAAAATAACAGAAATAAAAAACTTTTATTTTTTATAAGTGTTATTAAAAACTCTTTGAGCCTTAAAAAACTCGAGTTATTAAAATAAAACAACAATAAACACATGCAGAAGAATCCTACTGATATCTAATACTTCAATCATTGATTTAAAGATATAAACCTTGATTGATTTTTTTTAAAAATAACTGTTATAACAGTTATTTACTCAAATAAATATAAAATAAAAGTTATTTTAGATTGTTTGAACAAAAAGTTTTAAATAACTGTTATTTTTTACTGTTATTGAAAAAATCAAAAAAATAAATGTTATTGCAAATTTCAACACTGGACATCTCTAGAAGTCTTTTCATATATAAAATACTAAGTTTGGACAACATTTGTTTCATGATTTTTTTAAAACAAAAAGACACATATAACTGTTATATTTGGTCTCTGGTTATAACAGTTATTTTTAAAAAAATCAATCAAATTTTATATCTTTAAATTAATGATTGAAGTATTTGATAACAGTTATAATAAATAAAAGTTTTTTATTTCTGTTATTTTGAACAGATATTTATTTAAATCATTTCAAACTCTTATTTTTAATTTTTATTTGAAAAAATATTTTTGAACAGTTAAATTTGATTTTTTTCAATTAATCTCATATTTGTTATGTTCTCTGGTTCTGAATGAAAATGTAAGGACACTTCGAAATTTTTACTATAATGCTTTATATCGGCTGCTGGTTGACATATGTGAACAGAATTGGATATTGACCCCCATAATTGTGAATACAATAAATTTTTTCATTGCAAAGTGCTCCTATACGGAAATTTAAAATATCAACAAACGTTTGAAAACTTTGATTGTTGAAAAAAAAAATTGTTTTTTTTTTTTTCAACACAGAAATTCAAAAAACACAAACACAATTAGTTGATCTGACAAAAGTAAAATTTTTTTTTTTTTTTTGAACAAAGAAATTCAACAAACACAAAAACAATTTATTGATCTGACAAGTGTTTTTTTTTAACAAAGAAATTTAACAAACCCAAGCATTATTTGTTGATATGATAAAAGAATTTTGAAATAAAATTGAAAACAAAATCCAAGTTTTGTATTATAGACCAATACGCTTTACTAAATGTTTGGTTGATTTACAATTGATGTTTGTTGATTTAAATTTGACCATTTATTTTCTGTGTAGATGCCCAATTTCAAATGAAAAACAGGGGTTGCCACCTTATGAACAAATGTGGGCTTTCGAAAAAATCCAAATAAAATACGAACTAGTAGGAATTTTGCAAACGCAAAGTCTAATGACAAATCGTTTAGTGCACAAACTAGCATATTAATACATATTCGCCTCTATTCGCAATGAGAATTAGAAAGACGAAGAAATTGTACCACGCTAATAAGGCAACGATTATCAATAACCAACAAAAATATTTAAAACAATTTTACATACGATAGTCCATTGGACTACAACAATATGTTTTTTGTGTTTTTGTTGTAACAAATACTCCATATTAGGGTTATTCATCACATGGCGTGCCAACCATTATGTTCAAATTCTGATTAATTTTTATTAAAAAATAAAAATTGTTTTATTCGACCTTTAAAATATTATATTTTGAGGATGTCGAATAAAACAATTTTTATTTTTTAATAAAAATTAATCAGAATTTGAACATAATGGTTGGCACGCCATGTGATGAATAACCCTAATATGGAGTATTTGTTACAACAAAAACACAAAAAACATATTGTTGTAGTCCAATGGACTATCGTATGTAAAATTGTTTTAAATATTTTTGTTGGTTATTGATAATCGTTGCCTTATTAGCGTGGTACAATTTCTTCGTCTTTCTAATTCTCATTGCGAATAGAGGCGAATATGTATTAATATGCTAGTTTGTGCACTAAACGATTTGTCATTAGACTCGTTTGCTACTTTGTAGTAAATCGTTTCTATTTTTGCTAAATAATCTTGACAATGGAATCTTGACAAATTCCGAAACACGTGTCGATTAAGTCTTGCAAAAATGACCAACATAAATAAATTTAAAACAAAAAATAATTTTTCTTGAAAATTATGCTATGAGAATATCATGGTTTTAATTAGTAAAGAAAATAATGACCTCGAGCCAGAATAAACATCCTCAAAATTTAATAGAGAATATTATCAGACGACCAATTCACCATGTGAAGTGCTTTAAAAAAACCTTTCGATCCTTATAAAATGTTTGTATAATTTTTTTTTTTGAAGAAAAGTAAAAAATCCTCAAAAAACTAAAAATATCCCGATTTTCGCCCTCCTCTTTACAAGTTTCAGTACAATTAGTAGATGCCCTCTGATAGACCTTCAGTGTCAGCCGAATTCATGAATACCCTCCACAATGCCCTTTTTAGGTGATAGTAATTTTTCTAACGTAAAACTATTTAACAATTTTGATTAGAAATTTCTAATTTCAATTAAAAACTTTTTTTAGTCATTTGTAAAAAAATACCAATTTTGTAATTTTTTCGAGTGTAAGTTTTTTTTATTATAAAAATATTTTTTAATGACGAAAAAACATTATTTAATAATTGTATATATGGACATTTCCATTTAATTTTTCATTTGTTTGAAATTTTGGTTTTTTGGCAAAAACTGTTTTTATTTGCATTCAAATGGCTATCTACCGATAGAAATGCATAAAGGGCTTCTACTGCAATTAGTTTACGAATACTTAAGGCCAAAAATCCTAATTTGCGGTAGTTAGCGACAATCAAACTTCAGAAATGTGGAAAAGTCGATTGAAATTTCATAAAAATTATGTACTCTTTGGCCTATTGTACTTGCGCCGACCAACGTATTCTTCGAAAATTTACAATATATGGTCCCTATACTTGTTCAAAAAAGATGTATTTATAAATTTGATGTGCCATCAATAAAAATGTTATTTGGTGGTAACGGTTTGAGGTTAAAATTTCTGCATTTTAAATTTTTCGTTGTTTTTTGATCAGGAAATTTGCGCCGCTTCACACTTTTCAAAAAAAAAAGCTAATACGAAGAATGATGGCTGTCAATAGGAGCGGATTACTAGCTAGACAAAGGTTGAGAGACAAAACATGAAAGTCATCAAAAATCCAGTTTTTTGCGAGGCACATTCGCAATATTATTTAAAAGTGGCCAGCACATCGCGTGTTCAAAATATTTTTTGATTTTTTATAATAAAATCGATATAGCGTGTTAAAATATTGATAAGCAAAAATTTTTGCAAAAATCTGACATTTCACGATTTTAAACTTTTGCTTGTATTTTCACGCGAAAAGAATTTAGATTTAAAATATACCGGTCAGACGATTGCATGTAATGCGTATTATGGATCGTGTGCAAAAATTGGGACTTAATGTAACTGTACGCTGAAAACGCGCCAATTTTGTCTCCAGATAAACCGCCAGGGCACACCCAAACCGCTAATAGAAATTAATTTCTATGAATGGCAATTGCTGGTACTTATACTTCTTTATCCCCAAACTGAGCGACATTAATAAATTTTGAAGATTGTGGATTTAATGCATCATTCAAAATTTCATTAATCAGAAATTGCATCACTTTTAAAAACTCACAATTTTGCATAATGCACAAGTTTCTTAACTCATTTGATGGTGCTAAATCCGAATATGACCTTTAATTTGGTCAATTGTCATTAGCAACTTTTGAAAACAAACTTTTAACGTAAAAATCTGATTGTATATCCACGTTAATGGAAGTAATTTATCCGGTTTTTATTGGGAATAGTATGAAACATTAATTAATGTTAATTTTGTTAAATTCTAATAATAATTGTAATTTTGAGATTTTTGGTTGTCAATTAAAATCTTTAAACCGCCATAACTTTCGCGCCGTCAGATTAAAGTTCTTCACGCGAACGGATTTGAACTTACTAAATGCATGTTTATACGCGTACTAAACGATTTTGATGTGCCTTCAAAAAAAATTGAATTTTTTTTAAACCTTAAAATCAAAAGTTAAATGGAAATGTTCATATGCTCTGAAAATTTGTTTAACGGTTTTTTAACACTTGAATTTAAGGTGAAACCAATCTGAAATTCACGGCTAAAATTTGGAGGCATGTCCGTTCGAATTTGGAAAAAGTGTTTTCTTTGAAAAAGTGGTTTCAATGAAATCACTTTCAAAAATTAAAGTGGAATTGCATTGCATTAAAGTGGTTTCATTCCCAAAAAAATATTCGCTTTGCGTTTTACGAGTGAACCACTTTTTCCAAATCCGAACGGAATTGAGTCTGTTACATGCCTCTTAATACCAACACGACTTGGGGAATTGTCGTTCGAAAGTGTGTTTTTTTTATTTTGTAAATTCGCGAAAAACACTTGCCGAAATTCACTCTTTTTCTTATAACTTTTGAACCACTCTACCGATTTCGCTGAATAACAATAAGAACCTTGATAAATAACCAACATATATGCCAAACTTCATCAGCCTCAGTAAAGTCTTTTAGAAGTTAGCGTGTTTTCAAACAGACAGACGGACGGACATCGCTAGATCGTCTTAAAATCGATCAAGGACCATGAATAAATATACTTTATTTGGTCCTAGAAACATTATTTCGAGGTGTTACACAAGGAGTGATAAACTTATATATACTATCTATCACTAGAGTGGGGGGTATAAAAATAAAATCGGTTGAAAGGATTTCGTGATATCGCTATAGAGATCTTACAAAAAAAAATTTAGTAAATTTACGAAAATTCTTTGTAAGTTTTATTTTGCCAAAAAATTGTAAATTTACAATTTTATTGGTAAAAATCTTGTAAAACTACAAAAAAACTCGTAATTTTTACTAGGAATTCTCGTAAAATAGGAGGTAGCAAAAAATTTAGTAAAGTCATGAAACCTTCTTGTAAGATTTATCGCGTCAAAAAAATTGTAAATTTACATTTTTTTTTTGGTAAAAAGCTTGTAAAATTACAAAATTATTGGTAAAAAATCTTGTAAAATATCAAGGAATTCTTGTCAAGTAGTAGGTAGGGGCCCCCGTAGGCTAGTTGGTAGCGTGCTAGCCTTTCAACGTGGGGGTCGTGGGTTCGATTCCCACCAGAGCCCTTGGTTTTATCGCTACAACGAGACGACGGTCATTGTTACCAGTTCTCGGTTAGGTTGAATTTATTAAAAAAATGAGTTGTAAATAAAAAAAAAAGAAATGAGTAGTAGGTAGCAAAAAATAAAAGTTACAAACTTTTCTTGTAATTTTACAAGTTTTTTTTTTGAGTGAAGACATTTTTTAAAAAAATCTCAAATTTTATTTCTCTTCACCCTTTCATAGCGTCTTCCATATAATATTTATTTGAGCCAAATCCCACAATTTTTGGAAAATTTTCACCAAAACTTTCGATTTTTGAAACACGAAAAAAGGTATTTAACCTTGCGATACATTATTTTTATCAATTTTGGCATGCTGAATAAAAAATTTCCAATAAATAGCGATTTTTCCCCACATTCAAAAACAAAAAAAATCTTATTTTTTTTTTTTCACCAACAAACTTTTTTTAAATTTAATTTGAGCCAAATCCGAACATTTTAATAAAAGTTAAGAGTTTTTGGTGAAAATTTCTAAAAAACCAAAATTTTGTTCAAAGGGATTTGGCTCAAATTAATTTTAATTGAGAACTTCTCTGAAGCTCCATAAAAGGATCCAGAGAAATGATTGTTGAAATTTTTTTTTAAATATTTCCTAAACGTACGAAAAACCGCCATTTTTGTAAATTTAAAATAGCGATATCTTAAAAAATTTTCGAACCATTTTATTTTTTTTTGATATTTGTGTTCATCGCATCAAAATTAATAAATATTATGTGTCGCAAAACATTTTTTTTTTAAATTTTCCAAAATCAAAAAATTGGTTGGGGGGGGGGGGGGGGGGGGCACGGGTAAATTTAATTCGATTGGCCTAAATTTGTACCACATAAAATCTAGTAGAATCAAAATTTGCCCGAACACTTGGGAAATTCAAAGTTGAAGAAAAATATCACTTTAATCTACTTTATGAGCCATTTAGACTTCCCATTTACATTTTAATTAAATTCCAAAACCTCCCGATTTTCGTTTTTTAAAAATCACAAATAATTTAAAAAATGGTGTAAATTTGTAGAGCTATAACTTCTTAAGTAAATATCGGATTATTATAAGCACGTCATATTGTTTACGAAATTATAACAGTTGCACACATGTTTGGAAGACAGTCTTGCCACCTAACTACAAAATATTATTTCTTGAAAAAATGAGTTTCTCTGCCCAAACTTAAGTCTTATAACAAAATGTATATGATATTTCCTGTTCCACAAGTTCTTAAATGGTTTTTAAATAAAATTTTAGTGCAAATTTTCGTCCACTACATTAACCTGGTCATTAAAAAGTTTTGTAAACCTCTTTAAAACGTGCGTGATGTAAAAATATTTAAATATGTGTTATGATTATGTAATATTTTAACACCCCCAAATATCCTGCAAGTATATTTGACTCTCGCTTGTAAAACATATTCATGTTTAAGATATTTTAAAAATTTATACTTAACAATAACCCAACAAATATAAAAATATATAAATCATATATCGCTCATTTACTTATATAGTGTCATAACTCGAAATATGTCGTTTTTGAGTAAACGATACAGAATTATTTGTTATATCTTGCTTTTGTTGTGCAAAAATTTCGTATTAATATCTTCTAAACTCACCGTTTGAGAAGAGAACACGTCATTATAACATTTTCTAAGTACGGGCCGTTTGCAATGTAAAACAAGTTTTAATTGTAAACTTTAAACAGGTTTTCTGTAAAATCAAACATTTTGCGTTATGTCACTATACAAGTAAATGAGCGATATGGACAGATTTAATCAGATCTTTTCATATATCCTCTGCTTAAGTACGCTATTAATTTCAAGTACAACTCGGGCAAAATTCGAGCTCTAACTAAGAAAAAAATTAAATTTTATTTTTAATAAAATTACGCTTTAACGTCAGCTGTGCATGTTGGGATATTTTAGATAAGATTATTAGGGTGGCATAAATTTGACTTTTTACATCATTTGAAATTAATTTTCCGCTAAATAGCTGATTTTAATTTGACGCACATTATGTGTGACATTCGAAAAGCGCTGATGATGGGGGGATGGAAACTTTCGTTAATTCTAATTTGTTTTGCAGATTTTTCATTGTACAGCACACATTTTTATTTCTCGGAAATTATTACTATGGACTCACACCGAACAATGTCAAAATTCAGTTTCTCAATGTTAAATTAATTTTCAAAAATCTAAATACCACCCTTATATTTATACATAAGTAAATAGTTACTTTGCGTTGTTTGGCTTCGTTATGTAAATATGAACATGTGTAAGTATTTGCCACCATATAAGCTCCTTCAACTTATGAATAAATATTTTCTAATGGTGCTAAAGAATTTATATGAGTACTCGTTTGTTAATATGTATGCTTGTGTGTGTGAATATGTATGTATGTATGTGTGAGTGTTTGTAATGAAATCGTGACTGCAATTAAATTCCTTCGATTTACAAACATGCGAAAGAACATTCCAAAAATAAGTAATTTCGAAATTGGATACTGTTTGTATACAAGACATTGGAAGGAAAAAAAAAAAAAGTAATGAATGCTATGATATGTATGTAGGTTTTTTATACCATTTACTACATGTGCTAAGAACTAAGTTGGTCTTTGTGTTTGTAACATAAAATTTAGAAAATACCAAACTTGATTTAGAAATCCTAATTAAAAATCCGAAAAGCCTAACTAACATTTAGAAATCCAAATTTAAATTCAGAAATTAGATTTCCAATTGTATTTCGAAAATTATACAAGCTAAACTGAGATGTCGACAGCCTTCGGAAGTTGCCACCTTTCCATCATCAGCACTTTTCGAAGTACAGTTTTCCTACACAAAAGAAATTGTATTGCTGGATCATTTTCAATTAAATTGAGTTGTTGAATTAACAAACAATTTAATCGTAGTTACAAATTGTGTTGTTAAATAATATATACATTATTTTATTTGTCAATACAACTAAATTGTTCATTTATTCAAATTCGATTTAATTGAAAATGAGCCTACACTCATAGAAATATCTTAGTAGAAAAATTAGTAAACCCATTGTAGATCAAGTTTTACAGAATAATGCCGTATTCAACAAAAATTAATGTTGATATCGTTGAATAATCAGTATAGCTGATTCAACTGTTACATTGGCGTATACAGAATTCAATAGATAAAACAAAAAAGAAAAAACAACCCTGTTCGTTCGGTTTTTTTTTATTATAACGAGTAAACGAGTGAGTTGGTAGTAATGTGTTTGTCTCTTATAAAATTATTTAATGTGATTGTTTCTTATAAAATTATTTAATATTAGAAGAATAAATAAAAATAGGATCTGTAAATATTTGGTAAGTAATAAAATACATTGATTACTTTATGTATTCATACTTTATTAAATCGATTTTTGTTTTTTTTAGGATTTTGTTTTGGTATCATCAGATAACTAGAGAATGGCTAATGGGTGCATAACATGAATAAACGAAGTGTGTGTGAAAATCTTTGTGAAAATCTTCAAATATTGCAGCTAAAAAGCCGGAAATAAAAAAAATATTGTGATTTATACTTAATAAAAGAATATTTACATATAACAACAAGCTTTTTTTTAATAATAAAATTTCTTATAGGAACAAAAATATGAGTTGAATTTACATAAAATACGAGTTGATTAACAAAAAAACGAGTTGATCAACTTTTACAAAAACTGACAACAATTTTTATTGAAATCAACATAAATATTTGTAGGGTCAAAATCAACAATGATTTCTGTTGAATTTACAACGATTTTCTTTGGGAATACAATGATTTTTGGTTGAGTGTACAATACAATTTTTTCTCTGTGAACTATAAATTTAATAAATTTCAACAAATTTGAATCGAAGTGTACACTAGGGTGGCTCGTTTTTGGGCTTTTCTCTCTGATCAAATTCTAATACCCGCCAAAAGTGTCGGTCCCCTAAGGGTAACTCACATGCAAAATATCACTCCGATCGGAGTTTATCTTCTGTCTCCACTTTGAGCCTCAAAATTGGGGTTTTTGCAAAAAAGGACTTTTCTTAAAAAAAAAAAAAAAAATAAGTTTTGTTATTAAAATTATTAAAAAATTATTTTTGGATAATATTTGATCGTAAATACTTAAATATGAAATTTAAAGATTTTACGATATCATTAACCCGTTCAAACTTGATACCAAAGAAATGGCATGATTTTGGGGGCATTCTCAAAACACATTTTTTCAAAATTTGAAAATTTGATTAAAAAAAATTTAAAATATATATTTTTTTCTTTCTGCATTCATTAAGAACACCTTGGAGAAGAAAAATGTGAAATATGACGGATATCCGTCGGACCTCTTTTTGGGAATCGCGGGAGGAAGTTAGCGGATTTCAAGGAAATGTTGGTTTTAACAATAATTTAGATTAATAAAATCTTATAAATTTAATTTTTGGGCAAATTAACAGTTTTTTGATGTCGTAGCATTTGTTTAAATAAGTTTTCAGTCTGTCATGAAATCTTACCGATCTAGAACGTCTTTAAGCCACAATGGCTGGGGGTCAAAAATGACCCCCGCAGAAAATTTGAAGTTTTGAGCTTAAATTTTGTGCTATAAACATGTATAAAACGGCTTTTGTGTTTTCCAACCTAACTAGTATTTCGGATTAATATTTTATCTTTAAAAAAATCGTTAACCCTTCTTGGCAGGGGGTCAAAAATGACCCATTTAGTAAAAAAATATATATATTGTTGATATCAAAAAATTCCAGCACTATGCCTTAAAGTTTTTGCCGGGGTCATTTTTGACCCCGGGCCAATGTGGGTTAAAGTTATCTTAAATTGGTAAAATTTTTGGGCTGATTTAAAGTTATCTAATAGATTGCCACAAATTAATTTTCTATAAAAAAATAAAAAAATTTTATTGAATGGGTCATTTTTGACCCACTGCCAATAAGGGTTAACGATTTTTTTAAAGATAAAATATTAATACGAAATAATAGTTAGGTTAGAAAACGCAAAAGACGTTTTATACTTGTTTATAGCACAAAATTTAAGCTCTAAACTTCAAATTTTCTGCGGGGGTCATTTTTGACCCCCAGCCAATGTGGGTTAAAGACGTCCTAGATCGGTAAGATTTCATGACAGACTTAAAGTTATTTAATAGAATGCCACGACACCATAAAACAGTTAGTTTGCCCAAAAATTAAATTTATAAGATTTTATTAACCCAAATTTTTGATAAAAATAACATTTCCTTGAAATCCGCTAACTTCCCCCCACGATTCCCGAAAAGTGGCTTGACGGATATCCACCATATTTCACATTTTTCTTCTCCAAGGTGTTGTTAATGAATTCAGAACGAAAAAATGGTATATTTAAATTTTTTTTTTTTTTAATTTTCAAATTTTGAAAAAAGGTGTTTTGAGAACGCCCCCAAAATCATGCCATTTTTTTGGTATCAAGTTTGAAGGGGTTAATGATACCGTAAAATCTTTAAATTTCATATTTAAGTATTTACGATCAAATATTATACAAAAATAATTTTTTAAATATTTTAATAAAAAAAACTTAAAATTTTTTTTTTTTTTTTTAAAAGTCCTTTTTTGCAAAAACTCCAATTTTGAGGCTCAAAGTGGAGACAGAAGAGTTACCCTTAGGGGACCGACACTTTTGGCGGGTATTAGATTTTGATCAGAGAGAAAAGCCCAAAAACGAGCCACCCTAGTGTACACTGTTTTACTCTAAGGCCGCTGTTCAAAAAAAGTAATTCACATAAAAAATGTGAAAATGAAAATTTCCGAATTTTTTTGGTGTTCTAGATTTCACATCCGAATTTCTTTTTCGTTTTGTTTCACATAAATAAAATTAGGTGGAAGTTAAACGTATGAACTTTTTTCCTAATATTTTTTAAAATTTTACTTATTCGATTTCAACTTCGAATGAAAACGTGATCAACAAAACACTAAAAATTATTTCATGTGAATCGGAAATTTTCATGTGAATTGAAAAGTTGTGAAAGACAGAACAGGGGCCTAATTTGAGTAATTTTTAACAAATTTTACTTAGAATTACATTCAAAATTTAAATATTTTGAAATTTACCCAATTTATAGTCAAGTACTTTTCTCATTTTATTTAGAGTGTAGGGTATTAAAGATTCGGGTATGAATTTAATGGGTTTTTCCTTATATTAGTATTTGTTTTGTGTGCGTTTTAATATTACAAAAAAAATTCAAATTTAATTAGGAATATTTGTCTTTTAACAAATATTTATTGGTTGTTTGAAACCAAAAAGAAAAAAAATCAATTTTCATTTGTTTAAAGAGGTTTTGTGATTGAATATAATCCCACATACATGTAAATTTTATAATCTCAAATCAATACATATTCATTTACAAATAAATCAAATTACTTGTAGATAATTTGATTACATTATGAATACCCGAGTAAAAATTTTTATATGATGCAATATATAATGATATGTAACACAATATATATTTATACGCAATTTGGTCCGAATAATGGTGGATCTTTTTCAATCAAAAAAGATCAACTTGTATAAAATATGATTTGATTTCATCCGAGTTTTGACCAGACATTGCCATATATTAGTGGATCTAATTAGATCTAATTGCATAAAAACCTGTAAAATCCTGGTGTTTTTTGGTTTGGGTTGAGATACACCACAGGTCAACGATACATTCACCAAACATATAATTTTCTTAAACAAAAAAATGTTCGGGTACGCTTCGAACCAGATAGGTGATATACATAACCCTAACAAGGAAGTGTTTAGGAACATTTTAAAAAGTTTTTTATACTTTGCCTTTAAAACTTAGAAAATTGTTGGTTAAATAGAAACATATAGTGTTATATATGGAACAGAATAGGATATATATAATTTTATGTTAAATTATACAGAAAAACAATTTTTGTATTGACCCTCATATAACTTTATATTATTATATCAACCGTACACCTTTTAATCCGAATCATGATTAAATTATATATTACTACATATGACTGCATTAAAAAAATTTAGAAAATATCTCACGGATGTATAATCATATATAATTTATTATGTTTGTATCAAGTTATATATTGTAATATATGTTTATTTTTACTCGGGTATGTAAATATAAAAGTAGGGAGAATAATGAAAGGAAGGGAATTTAATATGGTATTCCTAGTTAAATAAAAAAAATATATGAAAATAAAAATTAAATTAAAAAACCAAGTGAGGGTGTTAAATTTGGCTGTACCAAAAATTTAATATAATTAAAAACAAACAGAAAAATTAAATTCGACCTAGTCGAATCCATTAATGGCCTCCACAGTTCTCTTTTTAGGTGATAATAAATTTTCTAAGGGTTTTTTGATTAAATTTTGGATTAAAAAACTTTTTTTAGACATTCCTAGCAAAAAGTAGGTAATGAGTGCTCATTTCCAATTGGATTACATGGTAATGAGTACTTTATACCTCAAACGAGTAGAAAAGTTAAAATCGACTTGGCTGAATCTATGAATACCCTACACAATGCCCTTTTTAAAGGATATAACATTTTTTAACCTGAAAAAAAATAACAATTTTGATTAGATATATTTTATTTTGAGTAAAAAGCTCTTTTTTGTCATTTAAAAAAAAAAAAAAAAAAAAAAAAATTACTATTTTTTTTTTTTGAGCGTAAAACTTTTTTCGAGTGTAATGTTTTTTTTTTACTGTAAAAATATTTCTGAGTGAATGCTCGTACGTATGTACACAAAATATTGTAATTTTTGTAAAAAAAACTAAATTTTTTTTGACTGTAAAATTTTTTTTGAGTGCAACATTTTTTTAGAGTGTAGTTTTTTAGTTACCACTGCTTTAAAAACTAAACAAGTTAAAAAAGCAAAACAAGTTTGAAAAGCATTGTTAAGTTACCACCAATGCTTTAAAAGAGATTTAAGATGTAACCAATCTGAAATTTAGGGTTTTGCTTATAACTTTTGAACCACTGAACTGATTTTGCTGAAATTCAACACTAATCAGATCAGGGGAGCGGCAAATATATATGCTAAGCTTCAGCAACCTCAGAATTGTCTTCGAAAGTAATCGTGTTTTTTTATATCGTAAATTCGCGAAAAACCCTTGCCGAAATTTACTCTTTTGCTTATAACTTTTAAACCACTGCACTGTGGCCGAAATCACTGATCTAGCGGCGCTTAAGTCAAAATTAAAAAATTAAGATCGGTAAATGTTTTTGCACTGCATCGTTTACCTATACTTTACAGAAAAAATAACTTTTTTACTTTTGTTTTTCTTTCAATATTCGCACAGCTGTAAGCTGTCAAATATACAATTTCTGCGCCAAGTGTATTAAAGGTATTTGGGGCCTAATTACTCAGTGAGTTTTTATTGACATTTTTAAGTCAATTGTTTATACATTTTGAGCCAAAAAGTTTTAATTGAAGGTAAAAGGTATGTTTTAAATAAAAAAAATAATGTTTGTGGCCTGCGTGTATCTAGTTTATTATTAGTGCATTATAAAAGATGACATTTGTGATATAAACTATAGTTTCATGGACTGCAACTTTTGAAATTCGATCGTATTCCATCCAATTTCTGTTTTGTTTATTATTTTGGGTTATTTTTGTTGTGACGTTTCAGTATGGCGTGCTTGTTCGCGCAAGTTTTTTGTTTTTTTAGGGTCCATCTGCCTGTCCAAATAAACAGTATAAACGCGATACAGACCACAATTTTCAATCGATTTGGCTAAAAATTGAAATTTAAGATTTTTTATCGAAAGAACAAAACCTATTAAATTTTGACAAAAATCGGTCCATGTTATCCCGCCCCGTGTTAATTTCCCATTACAGTTTTACTTAAAAAGCCCTAATAATAGTATTTTAACATATCGCTCCTTTACTTGTATAGTGTCATAACTCAAAAAATGCGTTTTTTGAGTTAATGATGCAGAATTATTTGTTATATCGTGCTTTATATTGTGTCAAAAATTCGTATTAATATATTTTAAACTCACCGTTTGAGAAGAGTACACGCCATTATTACATTTTCTATGTACCGGCCTTTTTCAATTAAAAACCAGTTTCAATAGTAAACTTTAAACGTGTTTTCTGCAAAATCAAATATTTTGAGTTGTGACACTATACAAGTAAAGGAGCGATATATCCTCTTGAAATTCAACTGTTAAATGTTTTTTGTAGCCATAAATAATCACTCTAAATTTTAACGGAATCGGACCATTTTTACTTCTAGTCCTCATACAGACCACCCTCCGATATTCACATAAATTTCCCAAAATACATAAAAACACTGGAATAAATAAATACCCAGCAAAAATTGGCATTAATAGTAATGGGTTTTGTATTCCGAAACAGATGTTAATAAGTAGTTACTTATTGAATGAAACACTAATTATTTTAACAAGGGCGTGAGACAAAAATAACTAGTGAAGAGTATGGAAATAAATAAGTAGTTACTGCCTCGGATTACAAATAAGGAGTAAAAACCCATTACCAATAAGAAGTAAAATAATTAATTAATTAAAACTTTTAAAATTTAACTTGTTTTTACTAAAACTTAAAAATTCCGTAATTTTTATTAAGTTTTTAAGTTCTTTTTAAGTTAATTGAATTGTAAAGGTTAAAAACTGCAAGTGCAAGAAAATATTATTACTTAGAGGTGCTTTCATAACATATTACTGAGAAGTAGTTACTTTTGGGCTTAAAATAATGTTAATGGTAATGGGTACTCATTATAAATAATGTACTTGGTAATGATTACTTTTCACAACTCATTACCATGTTTTTGCTGGCTATGGTTAAAAATTAAATTCTTTATAAGTTTTATAATCACAAATATGCATTGGGCTTTATTATTTTACATTTCTAAATTAAGCGCCGCTGGATTGGGTGTTTCGGCCACTGTGCACTGGACCAATTTTGCTGAATTGCAATACCAACTTGACCAGGTAAATGACCAACATATATGCCAAACTTCAGAAGCCTCAATAAAATCTTTCAAAAGGTAGCGTGTTTTCAAGAGACAGATAGACGGACGGACATCGCTAGATCGTCTTGAAATAGATCGAGGATCATGACTATATTTTATGGGGTCCAAGATCAAAATTTCGGGGTGTTACAAATGGAATGACAAACTTATATATACCTTCTATCACTAGAGTGGAGGATGTAAAAAATTGTCAGGGGCTATTTTTTGGGGAAGGGGCTATTTTTTGGGGGAGGTGCTCAAGGAGATGTTGGGTTGGACAAATGTTTACACTCATATTTAAAATTGTACTTCACATAGGCAAAAAAAAAAAAACCTTGTCAAATTACTTGAAAAAGTCTCGTAATCCTATTTTACCAACATTTGACAGTTTTCCTTGTTTTTTAACGAACAAATTTCAATCGAAATTTAATTTTTTTTTGTTATTTTACAATATTTTTTGTAATTTTACAAATTTTCAAGATAACTTTACAAAAAAATCTAGTAAATTCACGAAAATTTCTGGTAAGTTTTATTGCACCAAAAAAGTTGTAAATTTACAATTTAAAAACAAGTAGAAAATTTAAATTCGACTTGGCCGAATCTATGAATACTAGGGTTATGACTTTTTGGATTTTTTTGCATATATCAAAATTTACCTGCCCTAGTCAAAAAGGTCATAATAAAATATTAAGAATTGCATTTTTACTTTTTCGCTTCCGCCAAAAAAGTTCCCGCACCAAACGAGATGAAATTTGGTCTATATTTTCTTAGTTTATTTAAAACTAAGAAAATATGAGACTTAAACGATGCGTAGGAAAAGCTATTTAAGTTCAAAATGACGAATGCTTTTTGGAGGGACTTTTTTGATTCCTTCAATTTTGGATTTTGGAATTTGGATGTTTAACCCTTAACTGCATAACGTTAGCTATTTATAACGTCAACTTTGGCAGCATGTAGCTCCAAAAGTAAAAGTCCGGGCGGCTTTATTTTTATTCGTTAGTGTTCACAAGATCTTTTTTATACAATTCATTCATTGGAAGGGTTAAAAGTACCTTATTTTTAAAAAATAGGACTTAAAACAAAAAATATCTGTGACTTTTTAGAAATTGCGTTTGGTGCGGAAGGTTTTTTTGCCAAAATGACCCGAAAATACGATTTTTAATATTAATTTTGTATTGCCTTTCACGTGGTGATAGGTAAACATTTTGTCAAAAATGAGTCATAATCCTAATGAATACCCTCCACAATGCCCTTTTTAAGTGATAGTAAATTTTCTAACGTGAAAAAAATAAAATTTTTAATTAGAAATATTTTATTTGTGTAAAAAAAACTTTTTCTTAGTAATTTTTGAAAAAAAAAAAATAAAATTATTTACTAAATTTTTTTGAGTGTAAAATTTTTTTTGAGTGTAAAATTTTTTTTGAGTGTAAAATTTTTTTCGAGTGTATTTTTTTTTTAGTTTAAAATTATTTTTGAGTTACAAAAATACGTTGTAAAATATTTTTGTGACTTACCAATGTTTTTAAAACATGTTCAACGGGGTTTCAACACGTGAATTTAAGCTGAACCTAATCTGGAATTCACGGTTTTCATAATAACTTTTGAACCACTAAACCGATTTGGCTGAAATTCAATACGAACTAGGCCAGGGGAACGACAAATTTATATGCCAAGCTTCAGCATCCTCAGAATTGCCTTTCGAAAGTTAGCGTGTTTTTTATCTCGTAAATTCTCGAAAAACCCTTGCTGAAATTCAGTCTTTTGCCCATAACTTTTGAACCACTGGACCGATTTCACATTTCAAATGCCCAACATATATGCCAAACTTCAGAAGCCTCTGTAAAGACTTTCAAAAGTTAGCGTGCTTTCAACAAACAGACAGACTGACGGACGGACGGACATCGCGAGATCGTCTTAAAATCGATCGAGGATCAAGAATATATATACTTTATGGGGTCTTAGGCCAATATTTCGAGGTGTTACACACGGAATGACAAACTTATATATACCCTCTATCTAGGGTTGCCATTCGTACTGTTTTAAACAGTACATGTACTTTTTTTTATAAAAAGTACTGTTTTATGCACACCACCTAAAACAGTACGCAAAAGTACTGTTTTTTTAAAGCGTGTACTGTTTTTGTACTGTTTTTTATACTCATCACCAAAAAGTAAAATTTTTCGAACATTTTAACATTTAACATTTATGTTTCATATGTCACAAAATTTTAATACAATTTTTAAAAATTTTTAAATGCAATTAAATATAATACCACACTCAAAAAGAAAAATTATTTAAAAAATGGGAAACTTAGAACCGGAAATGAACACTTTTTTGCTCTTTCTGGTTTAGTTTTTGAAATTTTTTCATTTTTGAAACAGTTTTTAAAAAAAAAAAATTTCCCCAAATTGCATAAAATTAACAAAAACTGAAGAAAAAACTTTATCAATTTAAAGAAGATAAATATGTTGAACTAATTGCACACAAAAAAATATTGGCTAAAAATTTTCAATTAAATGTATTGATCAACAAAATTTAAATGGATCAATCAATGTTTTGATTGAAACTTTTGCTATTTTTTGTTACAAATTTTCAACATACCAGATTTTTTTTTGCTTTAATTTATTTGAATAGATTAATTCAAAAATATACAAAATAATCGGGCATTACTTTTTTTATTGTTGGCAACATATTGGAAAGCAAAAAAGATGAATTTTTTGATAATTTTGTAATAAGCTTAAAATTCATTTGCTAAATCAATCATTATTTTGATTGACTTTAGACAAAAAATTGATCAAATTTTTGATCAAAATCGAAAAAATGTTTGATTGAAATAATTTTCAATCAATCACCTACAATTTGATGATTGGTATAACAAATTTTTTAATTGGAGGAGTTTCAATCAAAAAATTGATTGAATCCGCGTTTTTGTTGATTGAAATTCGTTTCAAATTTTTTCTGTGTAGTGGCAAATTATGTCAAAGAAATTCCAAAATTTTTATTAAATTTTACTAAATTGTGAAAAAGAAAATATTTTCCAAAAATTTAGTTAGACCTTTGTTTGAGTGCAGTAATACCGTTTTGGCGTTTGCTTTTTAAAGTCTTGTTTTAATAAAAATTCTGTTTTATGGGTTTTTTCATATGTTTTTGATAGGAAGATCTGTGTTTTAGTTAAGGGAAAGCATTGACTACAAAAGTTTAACAAAGTCAATCGCAATTTTATTCAACACTGATAAAAAAAAAAAAAAAATTTGAGACGGTTTACCTAAAATGTTCCCCCGTTTTGTAAACAATCTTTTATGCTCGTTTTGGCTGAAATCTGTTTGAAACCAGGGTGAAAGGGCTAAGTTTTTGTAGTTTGATATAAAATAAGACTTTTAAAAATGGACTGTTTTTATTTGCAGTGTACTGTTTTTTGAGACCAAAAGTACTGTTATTCCCTATTTCAAATCTGGTAACCCTACCTCTATCACTAGAGTGGAGGGTATAAAAATTGAAAAATCGTAAAATTACAAAAAACCTCGTAATTTTAACTAGGAATTCTCGTAAAACTACAACTTTTTACAACTTTTTCTTGTCATTTTACAAGGTTTTTTTTTTTGAGTGTAGGTCTCATTCAATATACATTTTTATGGTTCGCCTCCCGGAAAATAAATCCACTAATGTTTTTTTTTTTTGCAAATGTTGATTCTAAGGGGTACAAATATGTACTTTAATACATACTTCTTACTTTTCTGAATATAATGGTCATAAAAACTTGAAATTTAAAATATTTGATTCTTCGGTGAAAAAAACATTCAGGAAAAAGTACTTTTGGAATTTCTGTTTCTTAGGGGTAAAAGAGGTAAAAAAGTGTTCTCTTAGTTATTTTTATATGTTTAAAATAATGGTCGTAGAAACTTGATACTTGAAATGTAGGACTCATTATTGAAAAAAAAAAAAATCTGTATAAGGTACTTTTTGTAAATTCCATTTTTAAGAGTCGTAAAAGGGGTAAAAAAGTGTACCTTTGGTATTTTTTTTTCTTAAAACATTTTTGAAAAATATGCTACCCACACAAAATTTGGAATGTAGCATCCTTTGGTAAAAAAAACATTCTGGAAAAAAGTACTTTTTGAAAGTTCTGTTACTTAGCGGGGATTAAATAGTGTACCTTTGGTACTTTATCATTACTTTAATCCTAAAATAATGATCCTAAAAATTTTAAATTTGCAATGTGAAATTCTTTGAGGGAAAAATATTTTGGAAAAAGTACTTTTTTAAAAATACCATTTGTAAAGAGTGAAAAAGGGTACGTTTGATACCTTTTATAGTTCCTATAATAATGGTCCTAGAAAATTCAAATTTTCAGTATAGGATCCGTCGGTGAAAAAAATATTATGGAAAAGTACTTTTGGAAATTCCGTTTCAAAAGGGGGTAATAACAAAAACCCTAACGAAATAATAGTCTTAGAATCTTGAAATTTGAAACAGAGAATACTTCGTTGAAAAAACATCTGCATTTAAAAAAACAATTAAAAATTCTAATTTATCAGTTTTAAAAAAAAATTATAAAAATTTTTAATACCTCGTTTCATTACAAAATTATTTCAAACTTTTCCTTAAATACTTTCACTGTGACATGTTAACTTAACCAAATAATAAATACTTTTATAATAACCAAAGTTTAACAAAATGTATATTTTATAAATATTTTTTTGGAAAATTTATTTCTTTGGTAACCAGTCATAATAAATTTTCGACTGTTCCTTTTTGGAAACAAATCAAATAAAGACTGTGTTTTTTTCAAGTGTTTGAACATGTTTCTGTATAAAGTACTGCTCAAAATTATAGCGCACTTTAAATTATTTTTTACAACTTATTGTTTCTATTCAAAATATCAAAAAAATTTCAAGTTTTTTTGTGTCAATTAAACGTTTTTATTCAAATTTATTTAATTAAAGTCACAAATCAGTTTTAAATAACACAATAAAAATATCAGAGGTGGTTTTATAAAAAAAAGTCTTAAATAGACTGTTCATAATTATAGCGCACTAAAAAAAATTAATTCATTAAATGAAAAATTGATCAAAATTTAAACACAGCCTGATGAAAAACTTGTTCCTTTAGCTTTTAAAAATACATTAAATCCTATTTGAAATCGATTTGACCGATTTGGAGTAGTCATTTATGGTTGCTTTAGACCAGAAATCCTTCGTAGCGCTGATCAATTCACTTTTATAGTTATTTGGTAGATTTAAGGGGCACGCTTGGTAGTAGACCAAAGGTTTTCAATTGGGTTAATGTCTGGTGACTGTTTTAATATCTTTTTGCCAATATAATTGGGAAAAGTTGTTGTTTCAGAACCTGTCCATTAAGAATTTTGCGTTATGACAGGGGGCATTATCACTTTGAATGCAGGCCTGGGTCGATTTAGACCCAAATGTTTGATCAAAATATGAAGAAAATACTTCAGAAATTGAATTGATATATCCTCTAGCAGTTGAAAGTCCTTCTTAAAAGAGTAATAAGCCGGTACCATGGGCTGTAAAACATTTGCATTCGCTAACAGAACCGCCACCACGTTGTGCGCTTGGCTGGAACCAATATGGTTGACCCTTATCCTGCATTTTACATCGAACAAATGATGGATTTTAACCATTTATTACTTCATTATAATAATTTATTCATGACGACTAATTGATTAGCTGATCTTTTTTAATTTTTTCAATGTACAATGCAAGATAAGGATCAATCATAATGGTTCCAGCCAAGCACACAACGTGGCGGTGGTTCTGTTAGCGTATGCAAATGTTTTACAGCCCATGTTACCGCCTTATTATTCTTTTGAGAAGGACTTTTAAATGCTAGCAGCTATATCAATTCAATTTCCGAAGAATTTCCATCATATTTTGATCAAATATTTGTGTCTGAATCGACCCAAGCCTGCATTCAAAGTGATAATGCCCCCTGTCATAAGGCGAAATTCTCGATGGACTGGTTCGGAAACAACAATTTTCCCCAATTATATTGGACAAAAGATATTTAAATAGTCAATAGACATTAAGCCAATTGAAAACATTGGGTCTTTTACCGATCGTGCCCCTTAAATCTACCAAATAACTATAAAAGTGAATTGATCAGCGCTATGAAGGATATCTAATCGAAAGCAACCATAAATGACTGCTCAAAATCGGTCAAATCGATTTCAAATAGGATTAAATGTATTTTTAAAAGCTAAAGGAACAAGTTTTTCATCAGGCTGTGTTTAAATTTTGATCAACTTTTCATTTAATGAATTAATTTTTTTTAGTGCGCTATAATTATGAACAGTCTATTTAAGACTTTTTTTCTAAAACCACCTCTGATATTTTTATTATGTTATTTAAAACTGTGACTTTAATTAAATAAATTTGAATAAAGATTTTTAATTGACACAAAAAAACTTGACATTTTTTTGATATTTTGAATAGAAACAATAAGTTGTAAAAAATAATTTAAAGTGCGCTATAATTTTGAGCAGTACTTTATTGTACAAATAATCTTACCTACATTTTTTACCCTCCCTAATGTCTATTTAAGATAAAAATAATGAAATTCAAATAAAGTATACACAAAGAATTCTTTTACTGGCAAAAAGCAAAAAAAAAAAACGTAATCACAGACACAAATAAAGAAAATAAAGAAAATAATGAAGAATATTAAATTTTTAATGATGTTTAATGGATGGCGGGAGTTTAATACAAAAAAAAAATGTACAAAAAATGGAAAAAATAATATCTAAAAAAAAAATATACTTAACTTGAGAAAAACAACAGCAAAAGAAAAATTTATAAATAAAATGCAAAACAGGAAGTTTTGGAAAAAAATGGTAAAAAAATCTACAGGAGAAGGATGTTTAAGGAAAAAAAAATTAAACAGGAAATCAACTTAAGTAGCAGGTGTGTTTAAAGTGGTTGTTAAAATGAACTTTCTATTTTTAAATATTTTTTTTCGTTTTCTTTAACTAAAAATACAGGAATGGAGTTCATTATGATTTAGAAATTTGTTAAGATAATTTTTTTGAAAGACTAAAATTATTCAAATTAGTGAATTAAAAAAGAAAAGTGGTATTGTAAAATTAATCCGCATTATGCTGTTTAAAATGCATTTACATTTTACAGCATTTGATCACTTGAGTGCAGACATTATTTTAATATAGGAGGGTACTACTTTATTGTTGTTCACGTAGGATGGCATAACATTTTGTAATTACAGTTTAAAATAATACATAAAATTTACAATAAACATCAATACTTCCTACCTTCATACCTACTTAATATCTTACAAAGTCCAGCTAAACATGTAGTTAATTAACATAGCATTGCTGAAACAGTGATGCTAAAAAATTTAAAGCAAGCACCTTTTTTCAGTACCGAAACATTTGACTTGAGATGGGCGTATGATGAATTTTAACTGACAATTACAAAAAAAATGTAATCACGTACACTTAACCGCGATATTTATTATTTCTACTCACAATCACGAGATTAAAGCTAACTTCACTCACAGTTACGTGCACCCCAGTGTTGCCAACTCATGTGTAATTACACATATCATGTGTAATTTTTTTTTCATGTGTAGCCCATGTGTAATTTGAAATTTTTACTTTTTTGAGTATTTTTTTTTATAATTTGATTTTAACAAAACTTTTAGCAGATTTTTCTGCAGAAATTGATATTTTAACGAAATTCTCTGTCATTCAGTTTTAAAAAATAACAGACATTTTGTTAGTAATTTTGCTGATTATGTTTGCTGAGCTTACAAAAATATTTTTGTGAACATTTCAGCTGATTATTTTTAAATTTTACAGAATTTTTTTTTTTTTATTTTATGAAATTTTAACGATTAAAAATGTTTAAATTAAAGAATTACAAAAATACTTAGTTATCATTAGTATTTTTCAAAATTTTATTATTGAAAAGCAGCATAACTAAAAAAATTGACGATTTGAAAAAAAAAAAAAAAATACAAGAAACTGTTTCTGTGAAATAAGCAACCTTTTCTGACGTTTTTTGTCTTTAAAATTTAGCAACATTTTCGTTTATGTTTATGCTCAAAATTTTTTACTTAGAAAATACATTTAAGATGTTCAGATTTTTCATCAAGTCTGCAGATTTATCTGCTTTTATCAGCAGGGTTTTCAGTGAGCAGATTTTCAGCTGAAATCAATATATATTTTTTGATGTTTTTTAAATTTTCTTCCGACTTGACTTAGATTATCCAGACAGAAATTTCGCAAAAAACTATAAATCCTAGGTTTTTTGAGCAAAAAAAACCAGACTTAGGGCGGATAACACAATGTCCAGTTAGCTGTTAACTGTCGATTTAACGGAGTCTTATGTCAAAATCGACTTAATCGACAGACTTAACCGTTATATTTTGAAAATTTACAAAAAAAATGTTATTAAAAAAAACATGTGCAATTCGTGATTTCATGTGTAATTTTGGCATGATCCATGTGTAATTCATGATTTCATGTGTAATTTTGGCATGATCCATGTGTAATTTACGATATTGTTGGTGGCAACACTGGTGCAGGCGCGTTTCCAGGTTTGGGGAGAGACATTTTTTTTATTCAACAAATTTTTCATTCAATATACCTCTTTTAGGATTTGCATCATTAACTGCACTCATACGTTAGTAGATTTACTAATTTTTTTTTGCTAACGCTAGTTAGCTTACTTTTAGCAAATTTTTAGTTGAGATTAGCATGTTAGCAAAAAATTCTTGTAAACTTCATTTAGCACATTAGCAATTTTAAACAAACTTTGAACTAATTTCTTTCGCTAAATTTGAAATTGAGTTGACAACATTTTTACAAGATTTTTTGCTAATATTAGCAAAACATATGGTAAATTTTTTTTTATCTTCAGAAAACTTAAAATGGCGCTATCTCGGAAACTAAGCCAGATAGAGCAAAATGGAGGCCATTTTTGGTTCTCGGGCTCTCCATAGTATCGCCGGTTCGCTTCACATGTGTGGACCCTAATGGCCCTAACTTTGGATCCAAAAAAGTTAGCATTACCGAAAATTTTAAAATGCTCATATCTCGGTAAATATTGCCGACACAACAAAAGGTCCAAAAGCATTTTTGTAGCTCTTAACACGTAGAACAAGACCGCAAAACAGTCAAAAGCTCTCTGAGTAATATTTTTGAAGTTATCGAGTTTTTTAATTCTCAAGACCCCAGTGGTACCCTATAATCACGTATCTCAAAAACTAAGCAAGATAGAGCGAAATGTACACAAATTTTGGATCAAAAACTATGATGATTTTAAAGGAACCCAACTAGTTCTAGGCCCATCGGGGTCTGGACCTATCGGGTCCGAACCCAATGGGGTTCTCAGATGTGTATGAACTAAGTTAAAAAAAAAAAATTTTAGTTAACTAATTACATATTGGCAAAACATTTTTGCTAACTTTAGCAAAAAAATTGTGGGTTCAAAAACAGCAAATTTTCTTGTAGGTTTACAAGCTTTTTTTGCTAACATTACAGTTTTTTTTTTTTTGAGTGTACACAGAAAAAAACGAATCGTTATATTTACCCCCATATTTGTGAATACAATAAACTTTTTGACTGAAAGTGCTACTATACGGAAATTTGTAATATCAACAAACGTTTGTAAATTTTGATTGTTGAAAAAAGAATTTTGTGTTTTACAACAAAAAAATTGAACAAACACAAACACAATTAGTTGATCTGACAAAAGTAAAAAATCTTCATTTTTATTTTTCAACAAAGAAATTCAGCAAATACAAAAACATGATGAAATGAAATTTTTTTTTCAACCAAGAAACTTAACAAACACAAACATTATTTGTTGACATGATAAATGAATTTTGAAATAAAGTTATTTGACTGAGTTTGTTGAAAACAAAATCGAAGTTTCGTATTATGGACTAACAGGCTGGCCGTTTTTACTAAATGTTTGGTTGATATCATGTTTGGTTGATTTATAATTGATGTTTGTTGATTTAAATTTGACGATTTTATTTTCTGTGAACTGTGTGCAATTTTGCCAAAATCGGACCACGGAATTGAGGGTCAGGCATTAATGGGTTAACGCACAATTACGAAATAAAATTGAATTACGCACTCTTACCCACGATATTTATTTGTTCCACTAGCACTATGAGTGAAATTAGCATTAAAGCTAATTTCACTCATGGTTACATGGCTGCCAGACTTGGGGATTTTCCCACAAAAATTTTCGAATTTCATGCGACCCAAAAGGACAAGAAATCTCATTTGGAGAATGGGGACTTTTATGGGGATTTCAAAAATAATTTTGGGGATTCTCAAAATGGGGACTTTTATGGGGATTTCAAAAATAATTTTGGGGATTCTTAAAATTGCATCTATTAAATACTACGAACTAAATTTTATGTAATCAACGCTTTTTAGAAAAAGTTTCAGTAAAAAAACTTTTTGGTACGAAATTACGAAGCAAATTCAGTAAAACGTGAATTTATCGGGAGCAAAATGTATGTTAACATTGCCAAAAACGAGTAATTTACGCGTTTTGGGATTTTCAGCGATTTTTAATTGCTTAATCTACAAAATAAAATTATAAAATTTTTGTATGATAGAAAAAGAACATATTTCTTATTGTTTTGGAATTTTTGAAGATATTTTGATATATTTTTGGGGACAACGGAAAAAATTACCTGGCAACTCTGTATAGTTATCTGCAGGCGAGAATCCAGCTCTTGGGTTTGCAAAGAGTCATTTTATTTACTCAACAAATTTTTCATTCAAGGTACCTCAGTTCAGAATTGCAGACAGCTCAGACATTTTTTCTATAGAAAAAGTCTCAGATTCCGAAAAAGTCTCAGCTTGTTTGTTGTTGATTTGGTTCGGCTTAAGGTCATTAGTTAGAGAAAAATATTGTTAAATAAAACACACTGCTTTTAATTTTTCAATTTTTCACTAAAATTTTTGTTTTTTTTTTTCGATATTTCGGCCAAACATCGTTGACCATCCTCAGGGATTTAAAAAAAACTTGAAAAAATCAAAGTTTTTTCTGTAAGTTGAAAAAGCTCTTAGCTGGTGAGTAAGTTTTTGTCAACTCAGATTCTTAGACTTTTTTCTATAGAAAAAGTCTCAGATTCTGAGACATTTTTCTTATAGAAAAAGTCTCAGATTCTGAGACATTTTTCTTATAGAAAAAGTCTCAGATTCTGAGACATTTTTCTTATAGAAAAAGTCTCAGATTCTGAGACATTTTTCTTATAGAAAAAGTCTCAGATTCTGAGACATTTTTCTTATAGAAAAAGTCTCAGATTCTGAGACATTTTTCTTATAGAAAAAGTCTCAGATTCTGAGACATTTTTCTTATAGAAAAAGTCTCAGATTCTGAGACATTTTTCTTATAGAAAAAGTCTCAGATTCTGAGACATTTTTCTTATAGAAAAAGTCTCAGATTCTGAGACATTTTTCTTATAGAAAAAGTCTCAGATTCTGAGACATTTTTCTTATAGAAAAAGTCTCAGATTCTGAGACATTTTTCTTATAGAAAAAGTCTCAGATTCTGAGACATTTTTCTTATAGAAAAAGTCTCAGATTCTGAGACATTTTTCTTATAGAAAAAGTCTCAGATTCTGAGAAATTTTTCTTATAGAAAAAGTCTCAGATTCTGAGACATTTTTCTTATAGAAAAAAAGTCGCAGATTCTGAGACATTTTTCTTATAGAAAAAGTCTCAGATTCTGAGACATTTTTCTTATAGAAAAAGTCTCAGATTCTGAGACATTTTTCTTATAGAAAAAGTCTCAGATTCTGAGACTTTTTTCTTATAGAAAAAGTCTCAGATTCTGAGACTTTTTTCTTATAGAAAAAGTCTCAGATTCTGAGACTTTTTTCTTATAGAAAATTTCTCAGATTCTGAGACATTTTTCTTATAGAAAAAGTCTCAGATTCTGAGACATTTTTCTTATAGAAAAAGTCTCAGATTCTGAGACATTTTTCTTATAGAAAAAGTCTCAGATTCTGAGACATTTTTCTTATAGAAAAAGTCTCAGATTCTGAGACATTTTTCTTATAGAAAAAGTCTCAGATTCTGAGACATTTTTCTTATAGAAAAAGTCTCAGATTCTGAGACATTTTTCTTATAGAAAAAGTCTCAGATTCTGAGACATTTTTCTTATAGAAAAAGTCTCAGATTCTGAGACATTTTTCTTATAGAAAAAGTCTCAGATTCTGAGACATTTTTCTTATAGAAAAAGTCTCAGATTCTGAGACATTTTTCTTATAGAAAAAGTCTCAGATTCTGAGACATTTTTCTTATAGAAAAAGTCTCAGATTCTGAGACATTTTTCTTATAGAAAAAGTCTCAGATTCTGAGACATTTTTCTTATAGAAAAAGTCTCAGATTCTGAGACATTTTTCTTATAGAAAAAGTCTCAGATTCTGAGACATTTTTCTTATAGAAAAAGTCTCAGATTCTGAGACATTTTTCTTATAGAAAAAGTCCCAGATTCTGAGACATTTTTCTTATAGAAAAAGTCTCAGATTCTGAGACATTTTTCTTATAGAAAAAGTCTCAGATTCTGAGACATTTTTCTTATAGAAAAAGTCTCAGATTCTGAGACATTTTTCTTATAGAAAAAGTCTCAGATTCTGAGACATTTTTCTTATAGAAAAAGTCTCAGATTCTGAGACATTTTTCTTATAGAAAAAGTCTCAGATTCTGAGACATTTTTCTTATAGAAAAAGTCTCAGATTCTGAGACATTTTTCTTATAGAAAAAGTCTCAGATTCTGAGACATTTTTCTTATAGAAAAAGTCTCAGATTCTGAGACATTTTTCTTATAGAAAAAGTCTCAGATTCTGAGACATTTTTCTTATAGAAAAAGTCTCAGATTCTGAGACATTTTTCTTATAGAAAAAGTCTCAGATTCTGAGACATTTTTCTTATAGAAAAAGTCTCAGATTCTGAGACATTTTTCTTATAGAAAAAGTCTCAGATTCTGAGACATTTTTCTTATAGAAAAAGTCTCAGATTCTGAGACATTTTGCTTATAGAAAAAGTCTTAGATTCTGAGACATTTTTCTTATAGAAAAAGTCTTAGATTCTGAGACATTTTTCTTATAGAAAAAGTCTCAGATTCTAAGACATTTTTCTTATGAAAAAGATATTTTTCCTATAGAAAAAGTCTTAGTTTCTGAGACATTTTTCCTATAGAAAAAGTCTCAGGTTCTGAAACATTTTTTCTATAGAAAAAGTCTCAGATTCTGAGACATTTTTCTAATAGAAAAAGTCTCATATTCTGAGACATTTTTCTTATAGAAAAAGTCTCAGATTCTGAGACATTTTTCTTATAGAAAAAGTCTCAGATTCTGAGACATTTTTCTTATAGAAAAAGTCTCAGATTCTGAGACATTTTTCTTATAGAAAAAGTCTCAAATTCTGAGACATTTCGCCTACAGATAAAATCTCATATTCTGAGACATTTTTCTATTAAAAAACTTTCAGATTTTGGGACATTTTTCTTAAAGAAAAACTTTTTGCAGTGCTCTTAATTTTTATTCCTTCACTGTATGACAGAAACAATTGAAAATTTTATTTTAAATCCTCAACATCATATTCAAGTTTTCTCTAATTTGAATTTGTAGACACATGCAAAAGTGTAGGTGTATTTGAATACAACACACACTTAGACTAATACACTTAAAACTTGTAACATCTCAGTACTTAATTGAACTGAATTCAAAACTCAAATGGGTCATTATTATGTATTGCTTACCTTCTTAGTTACCGGGAAGGCATACGAAAAGACATAAGGAGATCTTGATGACATTAAAATTTAAATGAAAGATAGATTACGTTTTTTTGTAAATTTTTCAAATAACGGAACAAAAAAAATTGTATTGTTAACTCATTTTCAATTAAATTATTGTCATATTAACAAATTATTTATTTGTATTGACAAACCGTGTTGTAAAATATAAAATTATAAACTTAATTATGTTTTTTGTCAATACAATTAACTTTTTTTATTAATATGACAAAGTTTTAACTGATTTTTTTTTCAGGATACCTTCCCTTTTTAAGTAAAATTCTGTGTATTGCAACAAATTGCAATTCATTATTATAAAATCTCTCTAAAATGCAATTGCATATCAAGGATTATGTGTGCATTTACGGTCGAATGCATTTTCATATATCGGCAGTCAGTCGTGTATGTATGCTGTTTGTTACACATACGAGTACATTGAAATATTGTAACAAAAATCTTAATAATGAAGACATGTTGTTTATAAACATTTTAAAATTTATATTTACACACACACACATATGCCTACAATACATTCATGTGTTGTCTGTCCTTCTAATGTTGTATAGGTGAAAACATTATATGGAGATTATTGTGTCATAATGCGAAATAAATTTAATTAAAATGTTTATTACTTTGCTATTTTAATATGTATGTTATGTATGTTTAGGCAACACATTATTACGAATAATAACACTTAATTATATGTTATATTGTTCATATAACGAATATTAAAATGAAAATTAGTTTTGTTTCCAGTAACCATAGGTAAATGTTTTAATAGGGTGGTAAGTTGCAGGTGGACGATTTCTAATGACACCTATTGATGTGGGTGTAAAATCTAATTAAAACTGTTTTTCTTTGGTGATTTTTGTTAAAGAAAATTATAAATATAAGTTTTCTTGCTTTTAAACTTAATGACACAAGAATTTCCTTGTTTGCCCCAAGTTGGGCGCCAAAAAGACAGTGCGAATGTTTTGAATTTCAATATTGATCTGGTGTTATTTACTTCTAAAGTGATTTAATTTTTAATGTTATCAGATTAACTTTGACCCAATGTGGGGCAAGTTTAACATGCATTTCACTTTATCAACGAAAACAAAATAATTTCAAAACGATAAAAAAAAAAAATAGAAAAGTCAAATAACACTACACCAAAAAAAAAAAAAACGTGGGTAGTCAATACTAAAAATTTAACTAATTTTAGTCCAAAATGACCTAGTGCAGGAATTGGTAACCAATACTAAAATTTTTTACTAATATTATTCAAAACCAGTGAAAATTATTAATTGTAGTATACTGAAGATACAAAAATTATTAACTTATTATTAGATTTGGGTACAAAATCACTTACTAAAACCTTTACTGTAGAATTATTTTGAGTGTACTAAACATCGAAAATGCGACTGGGACGATAAAAAAAATAAAAAAAAAAATAAATAACACTACTAAACATCGAAAATGCGACTGGGACGCGGTCTTAAACACTTGATTACAATAGTTCTGCTGGCAAAAATCCAGTCTCCAAACTTTCTATCACATTAGGTTATTCAGAAAATTGAGGTCAAAGTTAAAAAAATCGCTGTTTTGAGCATTTTTAGAAACTCATCAACATTTTTTACAATTTTCAACACTAAAAGTCGTTTTTTTTTTGTAATCTTAATTCATTATCTTTCAACTTTTTTGTGTTTCACATATTTTCTATAAAGATTTTATTTTTTTTTTACAAATTTTAACCGATTGATGCTAAAAATTGGCGCCCAAAGTGGGGCAGCAATTGCATATTGGTTTTGCTTTATCAACAAAAACAAAATTGTTATGAGATTTACAAAATAGGATATATTTTTTTTTTGAAAACTAAAAGTCGCAGATATTTCGATTAGAGCTCCACACTGGGCGCCAACAAAATTATCGTCGGTTTACTTTCAAAATTTAGTAAGCGCCATTACCAACAGCGATTTTACTACAAAATTTAACAACCAGAAGCATCTGATTGAAAATATCAAACAATTATTTATTAAACTAATGTGCCCTACGTTGGGCGCCAATATGACAATGCAAGGACTTTTTGAAGCAAAATAATCTGATTTAACAGCTTATAGGTCTAGAACCACATAAACTATTTATTTTCGTAATCTTCGATCGATTTTAATGCCATCTGGAAATATCTGTCCGTCTCTCCGACCTTCTGTCTGCTTCAACAGCTGCTAAAGCTTGCCATCAGGGCCGTCTTACGATATGGGAGTGCCCCTGGGCTCTCAAGAATTTGGGGTTCGCTGAAAAGTAAAAAGTCGCCTGACAAAAAAAACATTCATTTGGTACTAATTAAATTCATATTATTATCTGTTTTAAGAAAAAGAAACTGAAAAAACATATTTTGAGTAAAAAAACATATTCTAGCTCGAGGTAATTTTTCTTTACTAATTAAAACCATGATATTCTTGAAGAACAATTTGCTTTTAATGAGACCTTTTCTATTTCAGAATCTAAAACTTTACCTAAACGAAAAATGTCCCAGAATCTAAGACTTTTTCTATACATAATATCTATCGGAATCTGAATCAATTTCTATACGAAAAATATCACAGAATCTGAAACTTTTTCTATACGAAAATGTCTTAGAATCTGCGACTATTCCTTTGCGAAAAATGTCTCAGAATCTGAGAATATTTCTATAACAAAAACGTATTTGAGACTTTTTGTACAAAAAACGTTTTAGAATCTGACACTATTTCTATACGAAAAATGTCTCAGAATCTATAACTTTTTCTAAGCGAAAAACTTCGTAGAATCTGCGACTATTTCTTTAGGAAAACTGTTTCAGAATCTGAGACTTTTTCTACACGAAAAATGTCTCAGAATCTGAGACTTTTTCTATACGAAAAATGTCTAGGAATCTGACATGTTTTCTATACGCAAAAGATCTCAGAATCTGAGACTTTTTTCTATACTAAAAATGTCTACGAATTTGAGACTTTTTCTACACGAAAAATGTCTCAGAATCTGACACTTTTTTTTATAAGAAAATTGTCTCAGAATCTGAGACTTTTTCTATAAGAAAAATGTCTCAGAATCTGAGACTTTTTCTATAAGAATAATGTCTCAGAATCTGTGCAAAAGCAGTGGTAAAGTAGTGTACACGAACTGTAAAACAAATCTAGCACCTAATTTTATAGCTGTAGAACAATCTAGCACCCATTTTTTTGCTCAGAATCTATAACTTTTTCTAAACAAAAAAAAAATTAGAATCTGCGACTGTTTCTTTAGTAAAACTGTTTCAGAATCTAATTGTAAGACTTTTTCTACTTGAAAAATATCTCTGAATCTGAGACTTTTTCGGCACGAAAAATGTCTCGGAATCTGACATGTTTTCTATACGCAAAAGGTCTCAGAATCAGAGACTTTTTCTATACGAAAAATGTCTGTGAATCTGAGACTTTTTCTGTACGAAAAATGTCTCAGAATCTGAGACTTTTTGTATACAAAATATGTCTCAGAATCTGAAACTATTTCTTTACGAAAAATGTCTAAGGATCTGAGACTTTTCGTACGATAAGTGTCTCAGGATTGAAGACTTTTTATTTTGAAAAAACTTCTATGAACTTGAGACTTTAAAAATTTTACAATCTGAAACTTTTCTGTATGAAAAATATTTTAAAAATTTTTGATATAGTACAAATTTCTTCTATAGAAAAGTCTCAGATGTATAAGAAAAATCTGTTTTTAGAATTTTTCTATAAGAAAATATAAAATTTTTCTTTAAAAAAATTAAAAAAAAAATGTTGCTTCATTTTCGTATAAGAGAATTTATTGGCATTGTTGGGGCCTCTTAGGTCGGGGGCTCTGGGCACGTGCTCACTAAGGGTGTTCTTAACAGTAAGGGAAACATTTTAAATGTTTTAATTGCTTGGCACTGGGCAGAATTTTGTTCCTTTGTACTAAAAACTTAATAATAAAAAATTTGGAGTTAATCCGATAACTTTTAGTGGACGCGGAAACGACCTGAAGTTTGAATAACGGATTAAAAGGGGAAAAAATTACGTTTTACTCATTTTCTCAATTTGAATTCAAATGGTTACAGAATTGTGATGTGGAGTACATTACCTTTGTAATAAGGCAATAAAAACTAAAATCGGTTAAAAAACAGCCAAGTTATTACAACTGCCCCAGGCAACTAGCGTGTGGCAGACCACTTGATCAAAGATTTCGAGTTCAATTTTTGAAATTGTTTGAAATTATCTACTATAGCAACATTTTTTTATTCTTTACTTGCCAATGTACTAAGGTGATAGGTATTTTTCATATTGTGTTATGCTTACTTGTTTTTAATTAATGGTAAAAAGGTCTAAATTTTTCAACCCTGTTTTCAAATCTCCAATTTTAAATTTTATTTTTTTTTGGCAAATAAAATTTAAAAAATCGACCATTGGACCATAGGATTTTGTTAAGCACATATAAGGGAATAAAAATTACAAAAATTGTAAACATTTCATTTTTCATTCGGCTAGTTTAGCGATTTTATTTCGGCGGATTTCGAGATAATAGTGATTTTGGTAACTTTTTTAGCTTTTAGTTAATTTTTTTATTTTTTTTTAACAAACTTCATATGTTTTCTACCGAATTACTACAGAATAATATAGAATACTTCAATTCCTTTAATCAGGGCAAAATTGAGTTATGAAAAATTGACCCAGTTAAAGGCCAAAGGTCAAATTTGAGAACAATTTTAATTTTTAAAGATTAACAATTTTTTTGAGCGGATATTTATGAAACTCCTTGATGTTATTTCAAAAATTCAAAAATGATCAATTGTTATTCGAATATTTAAATTGTCATTCGAAAAATTACAATTGTTATTCAGAAATTATCAATTGTAATTCGAAAGAGGTCAATATTAATTGGAAAAACATCAATGGTATAAAAATGTTTCATTTGTTGACCAATACACAAAAAAAAATATTTTAAAAAATGTGTTTTTTGTCCTTGAAAGGGGAATTTTTACCCTTGTCAGATTTTGCCCATATACCAATTTTGAGCAGCCTAAGACAATAAGACATATTTGTGCCAAACTTTAGGTGTCTAGATCTTTTGGTTTGGACTGCATCGTGGAAGGACCTCGCTAGAATGTCTAGGAAGCGATCATGAACCAATAGTTTTTCGATGCGTTACACACGGAATGATAAAGTGAGTATACTCTAATACTTTGGTTGTAGTTTATTAAAATGTTTTTTATGGGTTGTTTTAATTCTACAAAGGGACATTTTCTTTCTGGTCCGCTTATTTCGGTTTGGACTGCATCGTGTTCATTTTTGTTCATTTTCATTTCCACAGATGCACGTTGGGTTGAAATGGATCAAAAGTGGCGCTTTATTCAAAACTGAAAAAATTTTTTTTACAAAAATTTTTAATTTAGGGTTAAAGTATATAAAATTACACAAAAAAGTCTGTCACAACTATTATTCTGAGTTGTTTACTTTTCTTGCAATCCGCCGTCAAAATCAAATAATAATTTTTTGTGTTTTTGAATATGGTGCTAAAAATTGAAAATCAACTTATTTCTAGATTTTTTTTTTTGGTATTTATTCATTCAAAGGTAATTTTTTTATTATGGAACCATCAACTTCAGGCATTTTCAAATACATTTTGTTTTTTGTTTTTTGAAAATTGTTGTAAAAATATTTTTGAAATTTTTTTGTAAAATGTTCCAATATTGGAGTATTTTTAATACTTGATGGAATATAAAAAAAAATGTAAGAGGTTGTTATTGCTTATACATTGTGATAATAAAGCATATAGTATATAGCTTTAATTTAAAATAAAAAAAACGTCCGCGTTTAATGCCGTTATTTTTTTATTTAAGATTTTATGAAAAAAATACGGTCTCTTCAATAACACTTCATCACAAAAAAACAAAAAGTTTCTGACCCAGAAACTAGACCACTTATCCTTATGTATTTTGACCTTCTAAAGTCGATTCTGCCATCAGAATTGAATTCTATAGTTGGGGTTTCCTGTGATTTACAAGGAAAGTACGCCAAAGTGAACCAACCTAATTTCCTTGTGAATTTGACAAAGTTACAAAAATTTTTAATTTTATTTCTTTATGTAGGGTGCAAGTCTGATTTTTTACGTAGAAAATAAGAGTATTTTAAATAAAATCCGTCAAAAATAGCAAAAGTTACATGCATTTGAACAAAAACGTGTTATTTCAGTTTTATACAAAAACAGTTGTATTTATGTTGTGAATCAATGCATTTTTGTTGAAATGCTAGTAACTTATGCAATTTTTGATGGATTTATGAAAAACCTCTTATTTTCTACGTAATAAATCAGACTTAAACATTACATACCGAAATAAAATTTAAACAAGTAGAAAAATTAAATTCGACTTGGTCGAATCTATGAATACCCTCCACAATGTTATCTTATAGTAATTTTCTAAAAAAAATTTAAAAAATTGCATTACAAAGTTTTTATTAGAGTCAAACTTTCTTTTAATCAATCAAATTTTTTTGAGTGTAAAATTTTTTGACAGTCAACATTTTTTTGAGGTCTGCATTTCATTAAAAAAAAAAAATAATAATGTGTACATTTTTTTTTTTGAGTGTAACATTTTTTTTTTGAGTGTAAATATTTTTTTAGTGTACAATTTCTTTGAGTGTAAAATATTTTTGTTGTTTTATACCTATATCTACGTATGTAATACCAAAAAACTATTTCACATATTTTCCTCTTTTTTTATTACAACCTCTTTTTTAAAAACCAAAACAAATTAACATTCAATCATACACATACTTTATTTGATTTTTTCCCGTTACATACAGTTACACTAACAATAACAAAACAATAACAAATATTTACTTGTCTAACAACTAAACTGCACCCCACGACAAGAAAACAAACAACAACAACAAGTTTTACAAAACTGCTTTTAAAACTTGTTTAACGAGTTTTCAACAGTTTAAGGTGAAACAAATCTGAAATTCACTGCATTGCTTATAACTTTTGAACCACTGAACCAATTTTGCTGAAATTCAAAACCAAACAGCCTTGAGGAACGACAAACATATATGCTAAGCTTCAGCCCCTTCAGAAAGCCTCTTTCGAAAGTTATAGTGGTTTTAATCTTGTAAATTCAAAAAATACCCTTGCCGAAATTTACTATTTTGCTCATAACTTTTGAACCACTGGACCGATTTCGCTGGATTGCAATACCAACCTGACCCGGTAAATGGAAAAACATATATGTCAAACTTCAGGAGTCTCCGTAAAGTCTTTCAAAAGTTAGCGTGTTTTCAACGGACAGACAGACAGACAGACAGACAGACAGACAGACAGACAGACAGACAGACAGACAGACAGACAGACAGACAGACAGACGGACGGACGGACGGACGGACGGACGGACGGACGGACATCGCTAGATCGACTTAAAATCGATCAAGGATCATGAATATATATACTTTATGGGGTCCTAGACCAATATTTCGATGTGTTACAAACGGAATGACAAACTTATATATACCCTCTATCACTAGAGTGGAGGGTATAAAAAATGTTAACTTATTGTTAGTCAAATTAACAAGGAAATCAGGTCAGTTCACTTTTGGGGACTTTCCTTGTAAATTAGAGAAAAACACAACGACAGAGTTTAATTCTGATCGCTGAATTGAATTTAGAAGGTAAAAATACATAAGTATTAGTAGTCTAGACCTTTTTTGTGGGTCTTTGTAAGCTATATATAAACAAGTAAGAGTTTAAATTCGGCTGTGCCAAATCTTTGATACCCTCCAACAAGCAAAAAATATAAAAATGACAGGGACGGTTTTTGTGGGGAGTGAGAAGGGGGCGGGGGTGGGGTTAGCAGATGTCTCTGGGTGGTGTAATATAATATCTGACAAATATGATAATAATAGTTCAGAATTACAACTTTCCTGACTTTTTTATGGAAAATTTTAAATTTGGTGTAACACAAAAATCCGACTTTAAACAAATTTTATGCAAGTATTAACACATATTTATTTTTTATTGTTTTAAATTTTTATTATCGCATTAAAAATACTTTAATTTGCAACTGTATTTATTAAATTATCGCTTTTGGTTTAAAAGTTACAGCTTAAATTATGAATCAAGTTCAATATTCAAGAAACACTAAAAAAATTCTGACAGGTTAAAAATAAATAACAACCACATGTTTTCTCTTTAAAAGGGTGCTTTCTAATGTATTATTTATCATTCATCAATTAAAAAATATTATATGTTAAAATTTCTGCTTCCCTGAATAAAGCGCCACTTTGCCTCTCATTCAACCCAATGTGAGATGGATGGATGGACATCGATAGAATGTCTTAGAATCAATCATGGATATTGATCCAATATACATGTCTTTAGTTTAATTTTTTTACAAAGTAGTTTTATAACAGTGCTGCCCCAAGTTGGGCGCCAAAAAAAAACGATGTAATTTTTTCCGTTTGTAATTAAAAATTTGTGATTTTATTTTTCCAATTTTTTAAATTAACAATTAAAGTTTAAAGTAAGTTGTTCTTTGAAAACTGCAATATTTTACATAAAAAAATTAAAGATTCGTCTGTTCCTAAATTTTAAAACTTGTTCAAAATTCTAACACATTTCTCCAAAACTCTCATATCCACATAAAATCAAAAGTATCAAATTAAATTTTCTACTAACAAGTACGAAAACAACTAGCAGGAAATGAAAGTTAAAGAAATACACTTAACTAAATAACAACAGCAAAAAGAAAAAAAATATGTCCTTTAGGCGTTAAAATTAACAAATAACCAAAGAATATACAAACGGAAGTCAAAACATGCACTTACACTCGCACACAATAATAGACATAACGGAAACATGATGATGAAGAAAAAAAAAAAAATAGTGGGCTAAATAGACAAACAAGCTATAAAGATTTAGTGGTAGGCAAAGAAACTCTATACTTTACTTACTGGCTGATTTTATTAAAAAAAAAGGAAAGAAAACACAAACGGAAACATGTTCATAATAAAATAACAAACAAGGGTAATGATTACGACAAGTACAAAAAAAGAAAAAAATTGGATTCAAAATGAAAATACAGCAGTAGTGACATTAAAAAAAAAAAGAAACTGTGTAGGAGTAAAAACAGACATTTAAAAGAATTAATGTTATGACAAAATTTAAAATGGCCTAAAAATGGCGCCCAAGTTGGGGAGAGATTTTAAATAACAAAACGATATGAAACAAATATGTAAGAGTAATAAGGAGTGGTCCAATAACAAGTATCTTTTTAAAAATGAAATAAAATGATCAATACTCAACTTTTTTTGGAATGTTATGGCTTTATTTGAAAGAGCAAACATTCCAGTTTTTTATGTCAAACGACTTCATTGATGCGTCCTCGACTTGCTCCGCTGCATCGCGTTGTAGCGCAGTACTGCGCTGCCAAACTGCACGTTTTTCGAAAAAAAGTTTTTAACCCAAAAAAGGCACTCAAATGAGGTTATGTTAACAAACAAATTGCTACATCTTGAGATCGTAAAACTTGCACGGTATTGTAAAGAATCCAATTCATCTATAGGAAGCAACAGAATTGAGTATCAGCATCATTACACAATATTTTCAAAAATACAGCTGAAAACCCCATTTTCGTCAAAGATGAGCGCTACAGAGCCACGAATACAGACTTTTTGTGGCCGTAATAGAATATATCAACTTGGATGATATTTTTTTTCAGAAGGATGTCGCAATATGTCCCACAGTCCATCAAACAATCGATATTTTGCGCACTTAGTTCGGAAATCGTGTTTTGAGCCATATTCGCGGTGACAATTGATCACTTCAGAGCTGCCGATTAAAACCTTTAGAAATTTTTTTGAGGGGCCTCGTTAAAGATTCATGCAACATGGGAAATCCAGAAAAGTTCTAGGCCCTTTCGACGAATATCGTTCAAGCCATTCGTGAGATAAAACAAGAAACATTAGAAAAATGGGTGCCGAGAATGAGCTACTGCGGAGCTAACCCAGGCAGCCGCATGAATGAATTCGTTTGCCATAAATAATGGGAATATTTGCTCTTTCAAATAAAGCCATAAGGTTCCAAAATTATTGAGTATTGTTCATTTCATTGCATGTTTTAAAAAGATACTTGTTATTGGACCACCCTGTAATAGATACTTAAAAGTATAAATATACTGTGTTACCTTGATTATCTGTGATTCGTTTAACCGGCAACCTCAATTGTCCTGGTAAGAAAATAATTTTTTTCTTTTTAGCATCGATTAACTGTGAAAGAAACAAAACTATTATTTTGTATCGATTTTAATTTCTTTGGCACCTATTAACCGTGATTATCTCTGTTATCCGGGATTACAAGCAGATACTTTTTTGTGTTTTATTGAAAAGCCAAACATTTTGTGAAGAACCCAGTTGGCAACGTCCTCGAGCCATCCTCAGTGATGGAGCGGTGACATGTCTGAGTCACTACTGACATCTCCAAGACATCTCTATGTACTGAGTTGAGGACAGTTTCATACAAATTTTCAAAATGTCCTCACTCAAAGTCAGCAGTGGTTAGGGCTGACCTTCTGGGGACATGTCGCACAGTGTTGCGTCTTCATGTAAAGAGTGGCCAAAAATAGAAGGAGTTAAGTTAGAGCGTTAAAATTCGGAACACTTGTTAAAATCGATAAGATCAAGAAAAAATTTGAATTTGGTCAATATCCGCCCAAGGATTCGTATCCTTCCCATATATCCTGAAATTAAAATACGGCATATTTAAAACGAAAACTAACGCTTTAATCTTCATGTTATTTATTGTAGTTATTACCTATAATGCCATTAATTATTCTACAAAATTTTGTCCAATTCGGAGCAAGGATACGCCTAGCTCAAAAATGTCCTTTTTAAAATAACGTTCAGAAAAAGGGTAAAAATTTAAGTTATTTCATGAAATTTTGAAAATCCAACTGTTATAATATGCTCAATGTATTTGCCAAAATTTGTGCAAATCGGAACAAGGATACGCCCTCCTCGAAAATGTCCTTTTTTAAAAAAGTCAAGAAAAAGTTAAAAATTCAAATTCCTTCATGAATTTTTGCATCCGAAACACTTAGAATTTGCCTTAAAACTTAATCAAATGAAAAACTTGAAGCAAGGATGTAATACATATATTAAAAATGTCCTTAAAAAATTAAAAAAAAGTTTAAAAAATCCTTCGTACTTCATGAAATTCTGTTCTGATAATGTTGAAAATACCTTATTTTAGTATAATTGAAGCAAGGATTATCTTTAACCTATCCTTAGGATATTCTTAGCGCATAGATATCCTTTTTTAAAGACTTGAGAAAATTCAGGGAAATCCTGTGACCTTAAAACTATCAATAATTCACAACATTTTTGCACGTAGTATTTACAATACGTTGAATACCCGAGTAAAAAAAAAACTTTTAAGATCTAATTTGATCTCAAAATTGGCTGTATCAAGTTGGATCAGATATTGATCTAAATGTATTATTTTAGATACACTAATATAAAAAATGATACAATTAGATCCGAATTTTGGTCACATCCAATTAAATCCACTTGATCTTATTTTATATAAATTAATATCGATTAATATAATTACATAAAGTCAGATATATTTATGTATAACCTAAGATAAGAAAATGGAGCGGCAGTAAATCTTAGATAAAATTAGATATAAACATATAAAAAGTCATATATAATTTAATATGATTGTATCAAATTATATATCATTATATCAAAACTTTTTTACTAGGGTATTGTTTTTAAGTTTAAGCAGGGATATATATGCCTATCTCAAAAAGACCGTTATAAAATACGCAAGTAAAAATATAGTACAACGTACTTCCTCAACAAAATCTTTCTAAATAAAAGTCTGCATCTGTTACCCAGCAAAATTTTTTGGAATCGTTTCTTTGTGAATGTATTCTAGAATAGATTCCCCAGTAATCTAACTCCATTCCTCTACTGTTTCCACGGAATCGATAAAAAAACTTATAATTTTTGAAAAAAATGTCAAACTGAAAAATGAATTTATAAAAAAAAACAATTTATTTGTTAACTTTTTGTTGACAAATTTTTAGATTTTCGCAGCACTTATTGTGCTTTTTAATACATTTTGGATACATATGGTAGAATTAACGTAAGTACACATCTTAATTTGGTATAAGCGGTACTTATAATTGGATTTATTTATGCTTGCAGATTGTAAAAATATACATATTTGAAGCTGCAATTTAGGAGAATTGGTGCTGTCTGGTGGTTTTATTTAGGCGTATTTTCTATTGGTGCTGTCGGCTGATCTGGTGGTTATATTTAGGAGTATTTTCTATCCACTTTCACCAAACCAGAAACGTGGGTTATGAATATGTTCATTGTTAAAGTAAGATCAGGATTTTAGCATGTATGCACGAGTAGGTAGGTATCCATAGTTTAACATAATTATTGTTAGGTACAAAATGTTTTAAAGTCCGCGATTTTTTTCTTCAGAAAATGTCGAGAATTTTAAAATTCTATAGAATAAATGTGTCAAAATCAAAGCCTTTTTCTATAGGAAAAATGTCTCAGAATCTGAGACTTTTTCTATAGGAAAAATGTCTCAGAATCTGATACTTTTTCTATAGGAAAAATGTCTCAGAATCTGACTTTTTCTATAGGAAAAATGTCTCAGAAACTGAGACTTTTTCTATAGGAAAAATGTCTCAGAATCTATGACTTTTTCCATAAAAAAAATGTCTCAGAATCTGAGACTTTTTCTATAGAAAAATCTCAGAATCTGAGACTCTTTCTATAGAAAAAATGTCTCAAAATCTGAGACTTTTTCTATAGAAAAAATGTCTCCGAATCTGATACTTTCTCTATAGGAAAAATATCTCAGAATTTAGGCTTTTTCTATAGGAAAAATTTATCAGAATCTGAAACTTTTTCTATAGGAAACATTTCTCAGAATCTGAGACTTTTTCTATAAGAAAAATTTCTCAGAATCTGAGACCTCTCTATAGGAAAAATTTCTCAGAATCTGAGACTTTTTCTATAGAAAAAATATTTCACAATCTGACAAATTTTTACAACAAATATATTTTCCCATAACAACAATTCTAAGATTCTGAGACATTTTTCCTAAAGAAAAAGTATGGTGCTGAGCCATATTTTCTTTTGAAAGTCTCGGATTCATATATATATTCTGTTATCTTCTCGGATTCATATATATATTCTGTTATCTTCCATAATTTTAATTAGTTTTATTGGTGAAGTTCTCTCCTTTTTTATTGGTTGTTTAAATCCTTAATACATAAGTCTAAAGATTTTCTTTTAATAAGATTATTGTGCTAAAATTATTGTTAGTTTATATGTATGTACTTGTGTATTTAGTTTTACAATTTTTGTAAAAATAAAAAAAAAAAAAAAATTAAAAAATAATTTCATTAATTATTCAGAACTAGTTCCGTAATTCATTACATGGAACAGATATGTAACCGTTAAAAAATCGCGGAATCCCTTCTTGTACCACTATATGCAACATATTCTAGAATAGATTCCGTAGAACAGATAAGTGTTCTAGTTTGAAGGAAAAGGATGTATTGCTTTCGTGACAATCTCAAACAAAAATCATCGATGATGCAATGCATAGTAGAATCGATTGCAGGGTAGTATAGTTGATTCCACAACCGATTCTTTGGAATCGAACATTTTGCTGGGTAATGTACAACTGGTGTCTAGCCAAGCACCTAATTTGTGTCAGGCCTGGATGACAAATAATGGTTCTTGGACCAATTTAAATAAAACTTAAAATTTAACCGACCAATTCAATTTGCATTCCGATTTATTATATGTGTTCCATAACTATTTTTCGCAATACATTTCAAATTATCAAGGACAATATCTGCATCTTGGTGTTTTCGTTAAAAAAAATGCCAAATTTATATTCGGGTTCCCACAAAAAAAAAATTATTAAAAAAAAAAGTGGAAAAACGTGGACGAGTTCTTTTGTTATTTGTAATCTACATACTTATACCAATATTTTCTGCAAAGAACTAAGCGCGCCAATGAGGGCCACAAAAATGGCTGACTATCTGAATATGAAATTTGCAAAATAAATTAGTATTTTCTTTGGAACTCACTTTATAACAGCGTTACTTGCCATATGACTAACTTATGTCGACCAAAACAGCATTATCATACAAGCAACATATCTAACTTAAAACTTCATTACCAATAAGGTCGAATTTTAAATGCAATATAATTATTTAACCGTTACAAGTACATGTGGATTTTAACGATTTTAAAACCAAAATATGATATATTTCAAAAAGTTCAACTTTAGAGACATGTAACTTAAAAACTATTAAAGATATCCATAAACTGTTTTGGATTTGTTTTATTTATGATGTTTTCTTAAAACAAAATTCATATAACCTTCAGTTTTAAGAAATTTAGTTTGACCATTTATGGCCATGGTCACAACACTGTGTGTCGTAGGTCATGCAAAAATACAAAAATTTTTCGAATTTCCTTTAGTTTTTACTTTTATCCATTTTCCTTCATAAATTATCTTTCTCATATTTAGAAGAAACTTTTCGCCTTTTTTAGTCCCGGAACCTCCAGTTTATTAGTCCCACACCTAACTACTTGTTCCAAACTTTATTTTGAAAATTGTTTGTCTGTTTATTACTTTTATTCTACTTGTTAGATTTTGATTTTATTTTAAATAAATCGATAATATTGCATTTTCATCATTCTCAGATGAACACCCCCCATGATAATATCGATAGAAGAGTGTCACACAACCCACATTTCGACGATGCTCCAAGGAATTAATAGAGTTGGATACACTACTGTCATTGATAAGCTTCACCGCCCTCCCTGAACACGGTCCAGAAGCTTTAGCATATACTCTGAAGCTCCTGCCCATATGTGAGAGTTATAGCTAGTATAAATAGTAAGGAGATCGGATGGAGTGAAGTAAGTCTTACACTGTTTCAGAAAACCAAGACACTTGAATACCTCTTTCAACACTTGAAATACGTGTTTATTTCAACGAAAATCACACAGTATTCTCATGCCCAGAATATCAAGAGTATCCGATTCCTAAATACCTATACCATCCATGGCTACAGATGACAATGCTAACACCACAACCCATCTGTGGGTTAACATTGGGTCTTGCGTGCATTAAAATGGACCTTATTCGCTAGACCCCATTCGGAGATTGTGGAAAGGTCCTGGTTGGGTGTTTAATTCATGTTCTGTTGCATTCCATCTATCTCCAAAGAGCTTGGCCTGTGATCGAATGAAAATGAATAGCAAATGTGGATGTCATCTGCAAAAGAGTATATAGGATTGAAAGTTTCAACAAGAAGGTCATTATTAAAAATAAGAATATAGTACGAGAATGAACAGAACCTTGCGGTACCCCAAAATTTAGCTGAAACTCGTCTGATGAGACCCCTGAGACCTATGAGAAAACTCGCTATAAAGCGAGAGAAGTTATTACCGACACCAAAAGCAACTAGCTTACAAGGGAAGTCTCCCCGGTGTCACCCTCCGATCTTCCTGAAATTTAGATATGTTATGAAGAACGAAAATTAATTCGACACGTATTTTTTTTTAGCGGCCCAAACTCATTTTAGGCGGGGTTGATTTGTATGGGGGGAAATTGACATTTGTCAGGTTTTTACAATTTACGCCTATTTAAACAAAATTAATATAGGCATGCGTGGTATTATATTAAAAGTATTAAAAATACCTATCTCGTGGTGCTAACAACGGGCCAAAGAAAATAATATTTTTCGACTTATTAACAAAAATGTTCTAAAATTTTGGTATTTTACTCAATATGACGAAAAGTTGTGCATGTTTGGACACGTTCTTAGCACACGTAGATAGGTTTTCCAAAGATCTCTCATTTGGTATGTAACATGACAAGGTTTATTTGCATAATATAGGAGATAAACGAAAAAAAACTGAAAAATGGCCTTGTCTTCCCTCTCCTTTTTACCCCCTAAATATGAATTTGGGCCGCTAAAAAAAAATACGTGTCCCTTTATTTTTTCTGATCTTCAAAATAAAACCAATTCCATAAATATCCGCGGGTGACACTAGGGAGACTTTCCTTATAAGTTACAAGTGCCCCGTTCCATACACGATCGAACGCCTTAGAAATATCTATAGGAAGTACTTTACTCTCATCAAAATGGAAGAGGAACCGACTCCAGCGTTCCGATAGAAACGCTAAAAGGTCTCCCGTTTATCGACCGCTACGGAAGCAATACAGTCGATCATTTAAAAGTGCATTGGTCTCTAAATACATCACAAGATGGTAGTTAGCCGTGCTCTGCATAACTTTGGAGCGATTGGGCGGTAATTTTCAGGGTTGTTAGCCGCACCCTTTTTAGGGATCGGCTGGACATTGGCCACCTTCCAACATGAGGTTAAGACTCCCGAACGGTACGAAGAGCTGAAAAGGTTTGCCAAAGGACGTGCTAACGTAGACGAGCACTGTTTCAGCACCACTGCTAATATACCATCCGAAAGAACCCTTTTGACTGGTCGGGCCCGAATGAAAATCGAAGACATGGTATATGATACCATTTCAAGAACGTGCAGTGGTTGATCGCTTTCCGGCAAGAAAGAAATTCTTGCAAAAAGTTAAGCGAAGAGGTTGGCCTTATCTACCGGGTCAGTGAATGGTTGATCAACTTTTAAAAGAGTTGGAATAGAAGAACCAGCATCATCCATTTATCGATCGACCGAAAGGTCTTACTGCCCCGTAGAGCAGAAAGAAATAGACGCCGTTCGTATAGAATCTTTTTGCGTCTTATATTTTTGGCACACTCGGTTCTCGCCTTTCTGCGATGCAGATCAGTACGATGTTCTTGTTTGAACGCCAATTAATAAACGCTTTCTCTATAGATCTGACTGCATTTCTGACAATTACTGCAGCGGCATCGAAGTTATCGTCGAGAAAACAAAGTTTCCAGTTGCCTTTTCATAGAGGAAACATAGCGTTTCGGCGCCAAGTTAGAAAAGCTACGAAGAGTAGAATATGAAAAAGTGGCAGAAGTAGTACTTTGATCTGAATTTCCGAGAGGTGCAAGTATTTTCCCTTCGTACTTTTCAGGGTGAGAAAAGAGAGCAAAGAGAGCAAAATTGCTTATCATTAAAATTCAATTGTTGCTGATACTGGTACACAACCTCATCGCGAATGTACATTTCAATGTCCCAATGTAGAGAAACAAAGGGATAGGAGGTGATACCCAGGAATTTAAAAATCCTGTGGATCAGCACCCTCACACACCTGAGTTATACAAAATCTGCCTGATATAGTAAAATACGAAAAATTTAACACAATATTCCATACGAGTATAAATTCCAAATAGCAAAATAGTGCACCGCCCTCGAGAAAAAGTCGGGCCAAATTCCAAATAACAAAACGGAATGCGCCATCTTGAGGAAAAGTCTGTCAAAATTCACAACATTAGTAATTATACAACAATTTATCATTGAATTATGAACTATCGATTCATTCAGCTGGACTTTTTAAATCAGAAAGGATCAAATAGTGGAACCATTTCTACTGGTTGGAAAACCATTTGCATTAGCTGTGTTTTCAATCACAACCAACCAGAATTAATTTTTTTCCAACTCGTCTTTGCCGCTAAAAAAAAAAAAGAATTACTTCTTTAACATTCTGACAGCTAGGCATTTCTCTCTGCAGTGCCGCATCATATTTAAAGCAATTTTGCTTGTATTGTCTTTAACTTTGATTTAAGCGTGAACAATAAATGTCAACTTAATCTTAAATTGAAAGTTTAGACAAAAAAAAAAATTATGGTCTCTTTTTTTGGTTGTCCGCTATTTTAAGACCATTTTAGCTAAATAATGTTTGTACTGCTTAACACAATACAGGAAGCTAAAAGGACCTTTTGAAATTTATGGTATTTTAAGCATCAGATTACAACAATTTTTATGTTTGTTTTGTAATAATGTTTTCTTTATATTGTTCTTTTCGTTTTTTTTTTGTTGTTGCTTATAAATTTTCATGGTTTCTTTAGTTTTTTTTATTCGGGGGGACAAAAAACCAATAAACTTAACAAATTTATTGGTTTTAACAATTTTGTATATCTATAATAGTATAGAAAATGTGTTTTATAAGAATTTAAATTAAAGTAGGAGTTTTTAGGGAATCTTTAAAGAAATATTAATTATGTATGCCACTTTAAGTGAAATATGGAAGAAATTGATTTTTTTTTTGTAAATTTAAAGTATTTTTGTCTTTTTTTTGTTAATTTAACCTTTAATGATACCTTTAAATCTCCACCTTTTAATCATTTATATTACTTTTCTTTTTCCTCCGCTTAAGGGTTTTAATGAAAATGAGCAAAAATGCCAAAAAGGGGTTGTTTTTCTTACTTTCATAAAGTATCAGACAGTCTCATTTTGGCAAGGTTAAATACTTTGTAACATTTTTTGTATATAAATTATATATATACAAGTAAATATATATAGTATTAAGGTTGTCCTTTATAAGTATTATTGTATCACAAAATTTTAGTATAATCGGACATCGGTAAGAAGTGCGGCATCGACCATTAAGTTAAAAAACGAATTTTACATGGAGAAAGATATGTCTTTTTTTTAATTTCTCAATTTTTTCCATATTTTGAGTTATGCTTGAATTCAAATGATTACAGGATTATAATTTGGAGTAAAATTTCTCTCTAATATGGCAATAAAAACTAAAATCGGTTGAAAACCAGCCAAGTAATTACAACTTCCCCAGACATCTAACGTCCCAGAAAAAATACGAGATTTTGGCAGCACAGCTTCTTTTATAGCATACCGTACACTCGAAAGATTACGTTAGTAGATTTACTAATTTTTTTTGCTAATGCTAGTTAGCTAACTTTTAGCAAATTTTTAGTTGAGATTAGCATGTTAGCAAAAAATTCTTGTAAACTTCATTTAGCACATTAGCAATTTTAAACAAACGTTTAACTAATTTCTTTTGCTAAGATTTGAAATTGAGTTGACAACATTTTTACAAGATTTTTTGCTAACATTAGCAAAAATAAATGGTAAATTTTTTTTTATTTTCAGAAAACTTAAAATGGCTCTATCTCGGAAACTAAGCCAGATAGAGCAAAATGGAGGGCAGTTTTGGTTCTTAGAATCTCTACTTTCGCGGGTCCTCTTCACATGTGTGGACCCTAATGGGCCCTAACTTTGGATCCAAAAGAGTTAGCATTCCCGAAAATTTTAAAATGCTCATATCTCGGTAAATATTGCCGACACAACAAAAAGTCCAAGAGCATTTTTGTAGCTCTCAACCCTCAAGGCAGCAGGCGAAGAGGCAGACCAGCAAATACATGGCGACGGCAAGTAGAAGCTGAACTACGCACAGCTGGAAAGAGCTGGAGCGAAGCTAAAAGATTGGCAACAGACAGAATTCAATGGAAATCATTTGTAATGGCCCTATGTTCCAACTAGGAATTTTAAAGGACTAAATATATAATAGGTAGAACAAGACCGAAAAATAGTCAAAAGCTCTCCGAGTAATATTATCGAGTTTTTTAATTCTCAAGACCCCAGTGGCCCCCTATAATCACGTATCTCAAAAACTAAGCAAGGTAGAGCGAAACGGACACAAAATTTGGATCAAAAACTATGACGATTTTTAAGGAACCCAACTAGGTCTAGGCCCATCGGGGTCTGGACCTATCGGGTCCGAACCCAATGGGGTCCTCAAATGTGTCAAAAAAAAAAATTTAGTTAACTAATTATTGGCAAAACATTTTTGCTAACTTTAGCAAAAAAATTGTGGGTTCAAAATCAGCAAATTTTCTTGTAGGTTTACAAGCTTTTTTTGCTAACATTACAGTTTTTTTTTTGAGTGTAGCGTATCCAAAGACTACACGTAAGGATGCAGTAGGTTAGGTTGGTTGGGCGTTCGCCTATTTATCGAATTCACTGGGAGGTCATATGACAAATTGTGATTCCCTCAATTGTTATTATACTATTTTCCCACTGATACAAAATTCTTCTTTTAAAACCACCTCAATTCTCTAAGATATTCTGCTAGAGATGTCAATGAGAAAATCCAGGTCATCGAAAAATCTTTGCCCCAAATACTTAAGACAGCGCTTCATCAGACCCTAAAATTTACACAACAAGTGTTTCACTGACTACTCCACTTCCCCGCAACTTTTACAACGGTCCCTATCAGAAATTCCCATACCCACGGCCATTTGGCCTACTAAACAGTATCTTGTGAGTACGCCTATAGTGCACTAAGAGTCTAACCGCCCGTTTGCCAAAAGTAAGAAGACTTTTTCCTGTTTTTGATTGATTTGGCAGTGGCCAAAGGGTTCGCGATATTCTGCACGTTTTCAGTGCTTTCCACCTATTTTTCATTCTTTTTTCTGTCGGTGTCAGTTTTTACCCATTCCACCACCGACTCTCGCACATTAATCGGCCAATTAAATTCCAGTGACCCCACTATGTCCAGGGACCCAGATTAGCATGACTGTGTGCTGATTGATTCGACGATTGGGTTTTATAGAATTTCCAAACAATTTCCGATTTAACAGTGTTTGATTCTAAGGCCTTTAGAGCTGTAAGATTATCCACGAACATTAATAACCTTCGTTCCCATGTGATAATCATTTGCGCGTCTTTATCAATCGCAAATACCTCAGCCTGGAAACCACTACACTTGTTCGAAAGTCTCAATGAGGCTCCGTAACATCTCAATTTTTGATTCGTCTGTAAATAATGAGATCGCATACTCTGTTATAACAGAGTTTTCCGCCCAGTCTTCCCTGGTTGGTATTTGGACTTCGAAGGTTCTATAAAAGTGCATATGTGGTGAGATATAATTGGTTTACTTTTCCAGTTCCGTCCAGTACTTTCTGTGGTCGAGTGTCTCCAAGAGTGTTGCTCAAACATTTTCGACTCTCTTAACCTGAGAGCCGATTTTTCTACTTCCAGGCCAGCCGGGGTTGCCGATCTAATAGCACCAGTGATACCAAAATACGCCAGTCGTGGTACCTTCTGAAGGTTGCAGAGATTGGATTTCTTATCCACTGCTCTCCACCACACAAGGGCACCATAGGTGAGTGTTGGTGTAATTATCACACCAGACATCACGTAAATAATATACGGTTTTCGACCCCACCTCTTTTAAAAGTTCTTTTGCAAGTGTGAAAAGCACATAACAACTTTTTCATTCTTTCCTCTGTATTCCCTTTCCAAGAAGTTTTGATTCATGTACCGTACATCGGTATTTCGCGTCATTAGATAGTTTCAGGGTGATTCCATCTATATTGGTAAAGACAATTTGTCTATCTTAGTCCTTTTTGTGACGAGTTCGTTTTTGGCGGGATTAACTCACAGACAATTGTTCTTTGCCCACGTCGAAAGTATCTTAAGCGCTGAGTTCAATAATCGTTGGTAAAAACTTACCTTTGAATAGGATCGCAACGTCACCAGCGCAGGCAATCACATTGATACCCACTTCGTTGAGTGACTCCAGGATCTAAAATATTACAAGATTCCACAGAAGAGGACAGATCACTCCCCCTTGTGAAGTGCATCTTGTAACTACTTTCCTATCTTCGAGTTAATTGCCCTATTTTTCAGTATGCTGCCGTCCTAAAGTAATCTGTTTGTCCGTACCTGTATTTTGTAGGGCATTAAGTATTGATGATATTTTGACATTGTTAAAGGCACCTTCCACGTCCAAGAATCATGCCAAACCATCCTATTTTTTGTGAAGAGTATCCTAAATCAAACCGACAACATCGCTCAAGCAGTCTCAAGAGATCTACCCTTAAGATAGGCGTGTTGTGGTCTCACTGAAGTTTTCTAATGTAAGAGTATTTCCCACGTAAACATCTATCAGTATTTCCAGTGTTTGCAATGAAAACGAAGACAGACCATGGGGGTGAAATACTTTACGGTATTGTGGTTTATCTCTCCCGCTTTGGGGATAACGACCACTCTTACCTTCCTCTATTCAGAAGGTATACACCCCGATGACAGGCTTCCCATAAAGATACGCAGCTGCCATGGCATGATTATCCCGAAGTACTCCTGCGAGAGTGCGGAACAGACCGCCCACATAATCTTGTTTTCTTCCAACATTGTTCTGATGAACTCATTTATCGGAATTTTAGTTGGTGGAAGTGTACACATGGGAGTGTCTCACTTCACTTCGTCTCTTCAACCTGGAAAGTTGGTATCCATCAGAGTTCAATGGTTTCCTGACTGCTTTCTGCAAAGGGTCCACTTGGCTTATTAAGAAATTCAGGAACACTGGGAACTTTGGAAAGAACTTTAAGGAGTTTTGCCGCTTCAGTAGTTCTGTACAATTCTCAGCAGAAAATTGACCAGGATTCTCTTTTCACCTTCCTGGTTTCCTCTTTTAAAGCATTAAAACTGGGATGATAATTATCCCAGTCTTCCGTAGTGCTATCTATGTTTGCTTTATTGAAAAGCTCCCTGCTTTCTGTTCTTAGAAGCTTGACTTCTGGCGTCCACCACGGTTGATGTTTCTTCCAGAGCAAGAGCTCTGGACAGGATTTAAGTTAAGCTTCCTTAAGGGTGCTCGTCACTTAACTACACTTTAATCAAAATTTGTTGAAATTTAACTAATTTATAGTAGGAAACTGGACTCCTACTAAAAATTCGGTAATTTTGCTCTGCACGTGTGGATTAAATAAATTGACCACTAGTGGTCAAATAAAATAAAATAGAGGTGAATAAAATGTAACAAAAAAAAAAACATACGGCGCCAGCATCAATCACGCCACCTTCCGATTTGAAGCAACACTACTTAACCACTGATATACGGAAGCTTGTTCTTTACCCAATTTATAATAGTAAGTTCGCAGGCATTTTTTAGAGTGCAACAGATTTTTCTATATCTTGTATGCTGACCGGTTTCTCCATTATGAAGAATGAAGGCGGAAGAGCATTTACAAGACTTCAAAATGGAAAATGGAAAGGGATAATTTTCTCCATTAAGAGATCAATGCCGAAAAGTCACCAGTAAGGGTACAAGAAGGAGCATTTCTGAGATACCCTTCTAATCGAGTCCGTACTTGAGACCAAAGTTATGTCAATAACCTGTTCCCTAATTCTGTTTTGAAAGGACTAAGGGAAAGAAAGTTTAAGATTTTTCTTAAAAATTTTCTTGAAAGACCAATTTTAAAATTTTTTTGGAAATATTGATCGCCGAGCGCCATGGATTAATTTAATCCGATTGTACTCAAATTTGTAGCAGATAAGTTTTAAGCACTAGTACAATACAAATTTTTCCGGTCACCTTCGGAAAATCAAAAGTTAAAAAACATACCGCTCTTATGCTCCACCCTAATATATACAAAATTTTACTTTGTTTATTTATGTATATCACAGAATTTGTGTGCGTTTTTGTGTTTATATGTGTATATGTGTGTCTTTAAATGCTAATGAGATGAGGGCATATACAAAAATTCATTAAGTTACTTTTAGGATTTTCCTGTAAAGAGCAACAAAAAAAAAAAAACAAAATATACACAAGAAACTTTTTCACTTTAACTTAAGGCTTAAATATCATCAGCCAGCCCAGTAGCAGCTGTTAGTTGTTTATTTAGTAGCGCAAAATAAAATTCGTTATATCCAGCTAACTGAATGATAATGTGATGGTGATGGCGGTGTTGTAACCTCGTTAAGCTTAATTAATAGCAACAAAGTGATAAATACCCTTACCACCCAACCCAGTCACTCTTTCACCCACCCATCATCTTCCTTTTGTCTTAAGACATTTTGAAAATATTCATTTATAAAGGAGTTATCTCTTGCTTAAGATAGTTACACAAATTACAATTGTGAGGTATATAGTATCAAATATAAACAGGTGAATATCGAAGATACTTTATTCAACATAATTTTAACGGAATCTGGACCCTTTTATTGTTTATAGATTTTAGCGAACAACTGATGTTTAAACAAGAAAAGGCTAAAATAGAAATTTGAGTGATTTGTACTTACACAATGACTGACAAATGATGGATTAAAAAGTTTCTAAGTAATTAATTGATATTCAAATCATCCTTTTTCTGGTAAAGGTACACTCTAATTAAAATGATTCAAGTTTCCTACTATAAATTGCGTAAATTTACACACATTGCGTAATTCTACTTAAAATTATTGGAAATTTACGCCATTTATAGAGGTATATTATTTGAATTTGTTGAAATTTACCCAATTTATAGTAGGAAACTGGACTCATTTTTTAGAGTGTAGGTTTTTTTTATACAACCGATTGACTTTAAATCATGAAACTGAGAAATCTTTTTGCGGTTTCTAGAGTCAGATTAGTCTTTTTAGCGGAACAAAGCAATAAATTATGTTTGAATTACACCGGCATTTGCATTTTCTCCAACTCCAACTTTTTTTTTGTCATTTCGTGAGTAATGCATACGACAGCATAATGTGAATTAGGATCGTTTCTAAGACATTCTTCTAATGAAAATAAAACAGCTAGAAAAATTACGCCTTGTCTTTTGCTTACACTCAAAAAAAAAACTTGTAAAGTTACCAATAAATCTCGTGATTTTACGAGGCTATCCTCGTAAAATATGACGTAGGTAAAATTCTCGTAAAATTACGAGGATTTCCTCGTAATTTTGAATGCACCAAAAATTGGTAAAATAACCAATTTTATTGGTAAAAATATTGTTTTAAAACCGGAAAAATACAAAAAAAAATGGTAAACTTACAAGAAAAAATGGTAAATATGTTTAAAAAAATGGTAAATTTACAAACCAAAATGGTAAATTTACAAAAAAAAAATTTTTTGTTAACAACATAAATCCTCGAAATGAAATCATTTTTTTTTTAAAATAACTGTTTTTTTGTAAATTAACTACTCCCCCTTAAATTAATCCTCGTAATAAATTTTTCAAAATTTTGTCAACTTTTTTTTAAAATATTTTTCAATAAAAAAAAAAAATGCCAAAAAATAAGTTTTTTTGTTAAACAACATAAATCGTCGTATAACATAATTTTTGTAAAATAAAGTTTTTTTTGTAATTCAACTAGAATCCTCGTAATAAAAACTTTGTTCTAAAATTACAGTTTTTTTTTGTAAAATAACCTTTCAAAATGGTAGAATAAAATTACGAAAATAAACTTGTAAAATTACCAATAAAACTGTAGTTCTCGTTTGAGCAAAGTACAAGATTTTTTGTTAAAAAACAAGGAAAATTGTTAAATATTGGTAGAACGGGATTTCAAGGCATTTTACCAGGCGTTTTACCAGTTTATTTTTTTGAGTAGGTAAATTCCAGTGAATATTCACTTAAAACAAATGAAATTTTATTTCAAAACCATTCCACTGTTTTTTCATTTAAAATAAAAACACATTACAGTCAATTTTAAATGTTAATTTAATGACTAACCAAAACATTAAAAAATTACTGAATATTCACTTATTTTGTATTGAAAAACAGTAAAACTATAGAAGAAATTTTTTACTGCCGAAAATAAATGTGACAGAAAATTCATTTTTAAGACAGTAAATTATATTTTTTAAACTACAGAAATAGTAAAAAAATTAAATCCTTTATAAAATAAGTGATTTTTCTTTTAAAATAACTTTACTGATTACATTTTAAAATAACCTACAAACAGTTAATGACATAATTTTCTTAGTGTTGTTTTTTCTAAGAATTGGTACTACACTCAAAATAATAACTCTGTTAAATTACAGAAAAACTCTGCTAATTTAACAGAGTACACCATACTTTTCCAGCTAGCAACATTTCTTGGTAATTTTACTATAAAAAAAAATGTTATTTTACAGAGCTTCTAGTAAAATACACCCAGAAAAGTTTTACAGTAACTATTTACGGTTATTCAAAAAGTTTTTAGTTAAAGTTGTTTTAAACGTTTTATCGTTTGTTTTTCAAGGAACCTAAAATATTGAACGATTTAAACAGTTATTAAAAAAAATTAACTACAAACTTTACGGAAACATATTTTTATCAGTTAAATTATTTCTGACTGATTATATCGTATAATTTACAGAAGTACGGATTTTGTAGTTTGTTTTTCAAAAAAAAAATATTTTTGCTCCACAAAATAAAAAATTGTAAACAATTAAAATAACTGAAATATCATTTGTTTTTACGGAATGCCTAGTCATTTAATAACGTTTAAAAATAACTGAAAAAGTATGTTGTTTTAAATGAAATATAAGTAGTCCATTTTATAAAAGGAAAAACGATTGTTTTAAAGGTTTTTTCAGTAGAATTTACTTACACAATATTTTGAGTGTATTGTTTAAATAAAACACCATTAAGCAAAAAAAAAACTCTGTAAATTTACATATATTTGTAAAATGCATTTGATGCAACCAAAATTTTACAGAAAAAAACTCTGTAAATTTACAGAGTTTAGTAAAATACATGTTATTTTGTAAAATTACTATTAATTACTATTAATAATTTTGTAAAATTTTTATAAAATTTTTGAAGTGATTTTTAACATTTTCTAAAAAAAAAAAAAAAAAAAATGCAGTTAAAATTTGGCGTTTTTACAGAAACTCTGTTTTACTATGAAATTAAGATTACATAGAATAAGTAAAAATACAGATAAAATTAAAATACAGAGTATTTCGCTTAAATCTGTATTTTAGCAGAAAACTCTGTTAATTATCTGTAAAATTAAGATTACAAAGTTAAAAGTAATATAAGAGATGAAACTTTGTTTTTTTGTCACAACAAAATACAAAGTATTTTCTTTAAATCTGTATTTTGACAGAAAAATCTGTCAAATATCTGTTGAATTGAGATTACAGTAATTTTACAGGGTTTTTTACGGAGTTATTATTTTTAATGTAGAGATGGACACATGAGCAGATTAGTCTAATTCACGCTTGACTCAATTTTACTCTCGTTTTTGTAAGTGAGTTGAAATAATTGCATGATTAAAATTTTCACGTGATTGAGTGTGCGTGAGTCGATTTTTTGCGTGAGTTTGTGTGATTTGTTTTCTCTTCATATTTTCTTTCGTCTCGAAAAAAGCAAAAACATTTTGTAAAATTTTGCTGAAATTTAAATTTTGCTTAAAACTTGTTTCTAAAATTTGGCGAAATTTAAAATTTTGCTAAAAATTTTATTAGATTAAATTCTGATTAATTTTTATTAAAAAATAAAAATTGTTTTTGTTTGACCTTTAAAATATTATATTTTGAGTAGGTTTATTCTAGCTCGAGGTCTGTTTTTAAAATTTGTTTGTTGGTTAGTTGATGATCGTGATCTTACTACGTTGTTACACTTTTCGTCTTGTAATTCCCAATGGGAGTAGAGTAGAACATGTATTTATATTTTATTTTGATCATTAACGATTTGTCACTAAAATCCCTTTGCTAAATAATCTTGACAATGGAATTTGACGAATTGCGAAACACGTGTCGACTAAGTCTTGAAAAAAATGTCCAACACTAATAAATTTAAAACAGAAAAATAATTTTCTTGAAAATGATTTTATGAGAATATCATAGTTTTAATTAGTAAAGCAAATAATGACCTCGAGCTAGGATAAACCTACTCAAAATATTTTATTTTTAAATTTTCTTTGTATCAATAAGAGTTTCGGCAGTGTGAGTCAACGTGAGTGTAAACAAGTGAGGGTGTTAAATTCGGCTGTGCCGAATCTTTTATACTCTCCAACATGTTAAAAAAAGTACAGGGGCATTTTTTTAGAGGACGGTCAGGGGTGGAGGCTACGTACGTTTAAGGGGCGTTTAAAAGAAAAAAAAAACAGTCTTAATGTGGGCAATTTTGAACAGCTCTAAAAATAAAAATACGCAATATTTTTTAATCCTGCTTCTGTTATTTAAAAGATGAATTATTGTAAAATTCTTAAAATTTTATAACACAAAATTTGGTCAACAAGAATTTCCAGGTTTGGACTCAATTGTAGATTTTTTTTAAAGACAAAATCGGATGCAGTTGTACAGCGAAAACTACTGAACCGATTTTGATTTTTTTTTTTTATTTGTAGATTATGAAATCCTCATGTACTTACCGTGGCCATATTTTTGAAAAATATAGATTTTAGTTAAAATTATGCTAATATACATAAAAAATTAAAAATTTACTTTTCTTCTTTCATAAAAAACATAATTAGTTCAAAATTTAAAAAAATAGCCACGATAAGTTCAAAAGAATTTAATAATCTACAAATCAAAAAAAAAAAAAAATCATCAAAATCGGTTTAGTACTTTTAGCTGTACAACTGCAGTCGATTTTGTTCCTAAAAAAAGCATTCAACAATTAAGTGGAAATTTCAGTTCACCAAATTTTGTATTATAAAATATTAAAAATATTACAATAAATTATCTTTCAAATAAAAAAAAACAGAATTACAAAATATTACGTATTTATTTTTTTATACATAGCTGTATAACATGACGTCTGTTTTTTTTTAACCCCCCTTAAAAGAAAAATTTTCTAAAGTATTTTGGCCTCCTTAATACGAATCTGTCATCAGAGTACACAAACAAATTAATTGTATTTACAAATTGTGTTGATGGATTCCAAAAATCAATTATGTTTTTTGTCAATACAATTAAATTGTTTTTTTTTTTTTTAATACAACAACGATTAAATTAAAAATGAGCCTACAATACATTTTGTTTTCTGTGTAATGGCAAAATGTATGAAACTTCTTACAATTTTATTTTTCACATCCGGCATTAAAGAATAAATACAAAGTGACAATTTAAGGAAAAAGTTTTTAAAACTTAAGTAATTACCAAAGCCTTTTAAATTTCTTTTTCTTAAAATACATACCTACATAATAAAAATTGTAAAGCTTTCAGGGAATTATTTACTCCTTTCTTCATTCCTCTTAAAAAAAGGTTGGTAATTAATAAGTATTAAAAACAAAAGTTAAATATACCAACACAAACAGACACTTTCTTATACACATTAGGGTAAATCGATTTTTTGATTTTTTTTTTTAATTTACCTCAGCGTTACAGTTGCTTTTTAGGGTCAATATTAACACACAAAAATATTGGACCTATGAGGCAATGTGTTTGGGTACCTTTTTTGACTTGAAAATCGGGAAGCTCCGAACAAAGTGACAAAAATATCCCGTTTAAAAATAGATTAGATCTTATATGATCTATTTATATCTCTTCATATATGACTTTATCTGATTTCATATAATTATATCTGAAATGGTCAAAATCGAGATCTAATTATATCTCGTATTTTGCCACGTTGGAACAGATTTGACATATAATTATATTTGATAAGACACAATTATATATAAGGAGATGCAATTATATCTTATCAGATCAGATAAGTTCAAATCGATTTTTAAACGGGATATATTATTATTTTTTTCTGAAAATATTAGTTAATACACACTTTGAGTGTGACAAACCAAAGAGTGCTGACGAAGGAAGGGTGAATTTTTCTAAAAGCTATCGACATCTCCATTGCCCAATAGGGTCAGTATTTTTTTGTGTTAATATCAACCCTAAGACGCTACTGTTCTGACCCCGACCCCAACGTTAAGCGAAATAAAAAAACGAAAACTCGCTCCACTCTAATACACATGTATGATAAAACATTTACACGTACATATTCAAACATATTTACTTTAGAGCTTATCAAGGATATTAATCTTGATATATATAAATACATGTGTATTAGACTTTTAGATCCTTATCATCCATCCTATGTACTATATAGATAGAGTCAAATATATTAAAATTCTCTTTGTTTTAAAAAACAAACACAACTAAACAAGCAATAACTTGACCAATGTCAACATATGAATTCTTCAATAAACAAAACAGCAAGAAAGGACACAGACCCGTTTTGCCCAAAAGGAAACATTTATATACTATATATTTAATATTCAACATTAAAAAGACACATTAAACGACACATGATAAAAGAGATTTTAACACATTAATAATTGTTAATGTCAAAAGTCTTTCAAATTTAACTTTTACATTAATCCGTTAAAATTTCATTAAATTTCAAAAAGGCCTTATATTCAAAAGCTGAATATTGCAAGAGGCAGAAAAGTTATCGAAAAACCTTTCTGTCTCTTTCTCACAATAAGGCCTAAAATTCCTAATGTCAATCTAATATTGTCTTAGATACTATTTCCGTTTGTAACATAGAAAATTAGCTTCCTTGTTAACCTAGCATCCAAATTGGTAAGATCTACTTGCTGCTTAATAAAATATCAACTTTCCTGAAAAACCTAATTCCTTTGTGTTTTTATTTTCTTTTCATTCAATTCCTTGGGATATTTTATTAACATTCGATTGAGCCATAAAATCAACTCGTGATTTTATTTGTGCTCAGAGCTCCAGCCTAATACTCCAATATTCCACAGATTCATCCCAACATCCCAACAAGAAATCATCTTCTGTTGTATCAAATTCAACACAGAAAAAAATATTATTTTTTTTTTTAATTAAAAAAAAAAGACAACTAAAAAAGTTAAATTTGGCCTTGCCGAATGTATAAATACCCTCCATAATGTAAACAAATTTATTAAAAAAAAAAAAATTGGAAAAAAATTTCCGCAAAAAGTTTTTTTGGTGAAAACAAATCCACATTTTTTTTCATATGTTTGTTTTTGCTTAAATATTACTCCACATCGAATTTTCTTCAAATATGTCAACCAGCAGCCGAGTTAAAGCATTTTGTATTTTTAGGTTATATGAAATGTACCAAATTTTTCGAGGTGTACTTACATTTTCGTTCATAACTTTTGAACCGCTGAACCGATTTTGCTCAAATCCAATACCAAACTGCTCAGAACAACAAAAAGTAAATATGATAAGTTTCAGTCTTATCTGTGTAGTATTTTAGCCGTTATCGCCATTTCAACAGACAGACGGACATCGCTAGAATGTCTTAAAATTTATCACTGATCAATAATATATATACTTTATGAGGTCCCAGACCTATATTTTGGTGAGTTACATATTTAAACCCACTATCACTATGTAGAGGGTTTAAAAATTAGTAATTTTTTAATTGGTGCAATTAAAAATTTACTCAAAAAAATTTTTAGAAATTTAAATTTTCTTTTAAAGTTGCCTTTAATTTTTAAAATTTTCATTTAGACTCCAATATTTTTTTATTAAATAATAAAAATTGTTTTATTCGACGTTTAAAATATTATATTTTGAGTAGTAAAGTATATTCTAGCTCGAGGTCATTATTTCCTTTACTAATTAAAACTATGATATTCTCTTAGAACAATATTCCAGAAAAATGCTTTTCTTTTCTGTTTATAATTTACTTATGATGATCATGCTTGCAAGATTTAGTCGGAACGTGTTTTCGAATTTGTCAGATTCCATTGTCAAGTCTATTTAGCAAAAAAACTTGATACAACAAGTAGCAAAGGGAATTTAAATGACAAATCGCTAATGTTCAAACTAAAATATTTATACATATTTAACTCTATACTTATTGAGAATTATATCTTTTAGTAAGAACAAAATCGTCAAATATCAAACAAAAATATTAAAAACAATTTTCATACGATTCACCATCGTAATTTGTGAAATTGTTTACTCAATAGTTTTCTCAAAATTTACTCAAATTTTTTTTTTCTGTGCAGGTATAAACATTTTTAAACAAAAAACCCCTCCAGGCTTGTTGTAATAAATAGATTTTCTAAAAAAAGAAGCTACTTAATAATAAAATCCTTATTTATGTTTTATGAAAATTTGGTTTAAAATTTCAATACATTCATTATGTAAATAATACTAGGGGATGCTTTTTGTAAAGAAAGTGAAAAATGAGAAAAATATTAAATTAACACCTCAGGCCAAAAGTCATCTTTTAAATAAGTTGGGAAAATTAAATTAAAATTTGTTAGAAAAACAAATAAAGTTTTAAATTAATATGAAAAGTCAAAGTTGCAAGATGAAAGTTATACAAAATTTACTCTACCCGGTGAAAAATGTTCATATATGCACATACATGTTTCATATGTGATCACATATGAAAAATATGTGATCATATATGCTCCATATGAATACATATATGAAGCAATATTTCTTGATTTTTTTTCATATATGCTGATGTATGAAAACACATATGCACACATCTGCACGTACATATGTCTGGGACTTATAAAATTTAAAAAAAAAAAAATTCAAAAGCATTTGAACTGAAATTTTGAAATGAAATTTTTTACTCCAAAACGCATAAAAAAATTTCCAAAAAAAAACTTTGAAAATTTTCAAAAAAAAATTTCAGATATGTACACATTTGCACATATATGACATGTACTTCCATATGTGTCCCGATACAAGATGTTTGAAGTTTTCTCAGGACTTAGAAAATTTTTCAAAATTTATTTTCTAAAAACAGTTTTTAATGACTTTTACTACAAACACTTGGTACTTCGAAAATTAAAAAAAAAAAAACTTAGAAAATTTTTCAAAAATTTTTTTTCTTAAAACATTTTTTAATTATTTTTTTTATTAAAAACCGAAAAAAAGTTGTCAAAAAATTTTGTGTCTGGGACTTAAAAACCAAAAATTTTGGAACTTTGAAAATTAAAAAAAAAAAATAAAATAAAAAACATAGAAGTTTTTTTGTGAAATTTAAAAAAGATTTTAAGACTTCAAAAATAGTGTAGCATTTTTTTTTCAAAAACAATTTTAATGAAATTCTTTACACCAAAATGCAAAACGGAATTAAAAAAATATATGTTACATATGTGATCATATGTGTCCATATATTTACATATGCCGCCAATTTTCGCATTTGCTTCATATATGTAATACATATGGACGAGCATATATGAATAATATATGAATAACATCTGACATTTTTCACCGGGTACCTTAATTTAAACCCGAAATAACATATATTTAGAAGAAAAACTTTGCGGAAAAATCTGTTAAAAAATTTTCAGATTGAATTAAAAATGGATATCTTTAAAAAGGACTTTTTTGAAAACTCCGCCTTTAAGCGAAAATAGGGCAATTTCGTAAATGTTGTATCTTCTGAACTAATGGTCCCAGAAACATGAAATTTGGACGATACAATCCTATTCCCAAAGATATTCCGGAATGGGTACCTTTTTGAAAATTCCCCTTCTGAGTTAGGATAATAGGGCAGTTTGTTACATGTTGTATCTTCTGAAATATTGGTACTAGAAACATGAAATTTTGACTTTATGATCCTTTCGCGGAAATAACATTTGGAAAAAGGTACCTTTTTGACCTTTTTTTTACATTTTTCCCCGCTATAAATGTTAACAAACTAGTTTTTATGATATTTACGCTTAAATAACACATATTTATCATTATTTTTTAGTATTTTATAAAACTACGCCTCAAAAGGTGGGCGGTCTGAAAAAAATCAAATTTCTTAATACCCGTGGTCCAATATGGCATACAAATGTTGAAAATTAAAATAAAAACTCTTATTTTCTATAATTCTGTTTTCACGGGTTGTTTTAGCTCTTACAGGGGGAACTTTTTTCCCCTGGTCCGATTTTGGCCATTTTCGAACTTAACCTTACCGGGAACATAAGAGATATTATTGCCAAACTTCAGGAGTCTCGCTTATTTAGTTCAAACTTTATCTTGGTTTCTATAGACGGACGGACGACATCGTCAGAATGCCTTAGATTCTATCATGGGTCTCCGACCGATATTTGGATGCGTTACACACGGCATGACAAAGTGAGTATCCCCCAAATTGTGGTTGGAGCGTATAAAAAATAAAAAAATATATATTTCCCGATACATTGTTTTTATTAATTTTAGCGTGCAAAAAATAGCTGAAATCGGGCGAGCGGTTTTCGAGTTATTGCCATTTGTTATTTTTCAAAAAATTTTCAAAAATGACATATGTTCAAGAAATTTTTTAAAAAAATCTAAAAATTTTGTTTCTGCTAAATATTTTATAGAGCTAGAGACAAACTTTCATTGAAACTTAATATAAGCGAGATCCCATCATTTTAACCCATGGCGCCCTTCGATCAAAGTTTATAGTTTTTGGTGAACATTTTGTAAAAGAGCAAAACTTTGATCCATGGGCGTTACGGGTTAAAACTATTGGATTTGGCTCAAATTAGGTTTAAATGAAAGATTGTCTCAAGCTCTATGGTAGGGTACATACACACAAAAAATGCCTGCGAATTTGGTACTCTTGCCCAAATCATTAAATCATGATATCATCATCATATCATCATTATCTAATGTTTTGCGGAAGATTTGGGTGTACTTGCCAAAGCAAAGTTTTTTTAGAAAAAATAATGTTATATTACTTTGCTATTTCATGCAAAACGAATTAAAATATAAGTCGAGGACCCCATTAAAAAACCAAAAGAGCTGTACATTTCGTAAGTGAGTGCAAAAATAAGTGCAAACAAGTAAAAAAGTTAAATTCGGCCTTGGGGAATGCAGTGATACCCTCCACAATTTCAAAAAGATTATTGCAAGAAATTTTATTTAAAAGGAAACTACTTTTAAAAAAAAAATTTTTTTTGAAAAAAAAATTTCCGCGAAAAAAAATTTTGGTAAAAAAAATCCGCGATTTTTTTTCTTTTTTTGTCAAAAAATATATTCATACTTGTTTAAATACCATTTGGTGTTCAATTATGTTCACATATGCCAACCAGAAGCCGAATTAAAGCATTTTGTATTTTTAGGTTATGTTGAATATACTGAAATTTTTGAGGTTTGCTTACATTTTCGTTCATAACTTTTGAACCGCTGAACCGATATCGCTCAAATGCAATGCCAAACTTCTCGCGAGAACTTCCAATAAATACGTTAAGTTTCAGTTATCTCTGTGCAATATTTGTCCGCGACAGCATTTTCCACAGACAGACAGACGGACAGACGGACAGACGGACATCGCTAGAATGTCTTAAAATCGATCGGGCATCATGAATATATATACTTTATGGGGTCTCAGATCGATATTTCGATGAGTTACAAACAGAATGACAAACTTATATATACCCTCTATCACTAAGTGGAGGGTATAAAAAGTGTTTTTACATTGTGAGTATAAAAAATTCGGCACCAAAGAATATAACACTCTCACTTGTTTTATGTACATTTGATAAACAAATGGAAAATTTTTAAGCGAAAAGCTTAGACTTGGTGAAAAAGTAGTTTTGGTAAAAAAAATGATTTTTTTTTACGAAAAACAAAATTATGTTAAACAAGTAAAAAAGTTAAATTCGGCCTTGCCGAATGTAGTGATACCCTCCACAATTTCAAAAAGATTATTGCAAAAAACTTTATTTAAAAGGAAATTACTTAAAAAAAAAAAAAAATTTTGAAAAAAAATTTCCGCGAAAAAAAATTTTGGTAAAAAAAAAAATCCGCGATTTTTTTCTTTTTTTGTCAAAAAATATGTTCGTACTTGTTTAAATACCATTTGTTGTTTAATTATGTTCACATATGTCAACCAGAAGCCGAATTAAAGCATTTTGTATTTTTAGGTTATGTTGAATATACTGAAATTTTTGAGGTGTGCTTACATTTTCGTTCATAACTTTTGAACCGCTAAACCGATATCGCTTAAATGCATTACCAAACTTCTCGGGAGAACTTCCAATAAATATGATAAGTTTCAGTCATCTCTGTGCAATATTTTGTCTGTGATAGCATTTTCCACAGACAGACAGACGGACAGACGGACATCGCTGGAATGTCTTAAAATCGATCGGGCATCATGAATATATATGGGGGTTTTCGTGTCAACTGACACAACTTTTGAAACCGATGTCTTCCGATCGGGATGAAATTTGCACCAAGGTTAGTCCTATTGGATAGTAGTTCAGACACAATTTTTCAGCGAGATCGGTCAAGGACTCTCTGAGTTAGAGGGGGTCGAAATTTGACATTTTGGCCAAAGAGGTGTTTATTCTCATCCATGTAACTTCTTACCTATTGTTTTTAGCAAAATGTCTCCCAAAGAGTTTAGATAGCTATTTCTTCAGTCTTTCGAAAAAAAATTATAAAAAAAATAAAATAAAAATTTTTGATTTTTTTTCTTAAAAATCTAAAATTTTTTTGACTTTTTCCTCAAATTGGGCCCTTTTTTTTTTTTTTTTTTTTTGATTCAAAAGAAAGCTTAGGTCTTTTCCTTTAAGAGCTATGGGGTCGCTTAGTGGGATGCGAGTGGGATATCTATGAAAAAATAATTTGTTTAACTTTGGAACACAAAAAACGGTTCTTCAATTTGCACTAGTAGGCGTGGGATAGCTAACCAGTTTTCGATTTCGATCCGCTATACCCTCTAATTTTTATAGGTTCGAAAAAGAAAGCACGAGCCAAAAAATAAGGGCGGTGGGGTGGGGCCATATGGCCCCTCATTGGGGTCAAAGTTGGGCGTAAAGAGGTAAAATCCTCAAAAAGCCCCAAAACTGCCCTAGAAACTCCCCTGGAGGGGTGCAATATGAGACGAACCTCCAAAAATTTTCTGCCCCCAACATTTTTCTTGAACATACCTTACCCCTATTTCCACTTCCTATGGGGGCTCCCATACAAAACACTTTTTAAAAATTTGATCCTACCATTCTAACTTACCCTAAAGTGCCCCAAGTGGAGCCAAATGTATGACCGACCCCCATTATTTTATTAAAGTCAACATTTTTTGCGAACACACCTACAATGTATCTTTAACCCTTAAGGTGGTCCCCATACATTTCTTTTATTTTTTATAAATTTGTTTTATTAAACCAGCTCCTACCGCCCTACCGTGCCTCCTAGAGAGGCAAAAATAATGACCAACCCCCATTATTTTTTAGTTGCCAACATTTTGTCCGAACATAATAACACCCTATCTCCACTCCTTAAGGGGCTCCCATACGTTATAAAAACATGTATTTTTAAAAACCAATAAAATAATAAAAAAAAATGTATGGGGACCCCCTTAAGAGTTGAAAATAAAGGGTAGGTATATTCTAAGAAAATGTTGGAGTTGAAAAAATATTGGGGGTCGGTCATACATTTTACATCTCTAGGGGCACCCTATGGACAGTTAGTGCGGTAGGAGCAAATTTTATAAAAATGTAATTTTGTATGGGAGCCCCCTTAGGAAGTGGAAATAGGGGTAAGGTATGCTCAAGAAAAATGTTGGGGGCAGAAAATTGTTGGAGGTCGGTCTCACATTGCACCGCTCCAGGGGCGTTTCTAGGGGAGTTTTGGGGTTTTTTGAGGATTTTTACCTCTTAACGCCCAACTTTGACCTCAATAAGGGCCATATGGCCCCTCCCCACCGCCCCCATTTTTTGGCTCGTGCTTTCTTTTTCGAACCTTTAAAAATTAGAGGGTATCGCGGATCGAAATCGAAAACTGGTTAGCTATCCCACGCCTAATACTGCAAATTGAAGAACCGTTTTTTGTGTTCCAAAGTTAAAAAAATAATTTTTTCATAGATATCCCACTCGCATCCCACTAAGCGACCCTATAGCTCTTAAAGGAAAAGACCTAAGCTTTCTTTTGAATCAAAAAAAAAAAAAAAAAGGGCCCAATTTGAGGAAAAAGTCAAAAAAGTTTTAGATTTTTAAGAAAAAAAATCAAAAATTTTTATTTTATTTTTTTTATAATTTTTTTTCGAAAGACTGAAGAAATAGCTATCTAAACTCTTTGGGACACATTTTGCTAAAAACAATAGGTAAGAAGTTACATGGATGATAATAAACACCTCTTTGGCCAAAATGTCAAATTTCGACCCCCTCTAACTCAGAGAGTCCTTGACCGATCTCGCTGAAAAATTGTGTCTGAACTACTATCCAATAGGACTAACCTTGGTGCAAATTTCATCCCGATCGGAAGACATCGGTTTCAAAAGTTGTGCCAGTTGACACGAAAACCCCCATATACTTAATGGGGTCCCAGACCGATATTTCGATGAGTTACAAACGGAATGAGAAACTTATATATACCCTCTATCACTACGTGGAGGGTATAAAAAATTTAATGAACCCAAAATTTTTGGTGAAAAAAAATTTTGATGAAAAAAAGTTTTTGATGAATTTTTTTTATGAAAAGAAAAATTTTTTGATGTACAAACAAAATTGATAAAAAAACTATGAAAAAAAAAATTTGGGTGAGAAAAAAATTGATAATAAAAAATTAGATAAAAAATTTTGATCAAAAAAAATTGATGAAAAAAAATATGAAAACAAAAAAAAATTATAAAAAAATCAAATTTTTTGATCAAAAAAAAAAATTAATGAAAAAAATTGATGAAAAAAAAATTTGATGAAAAAACAAAAAAAAAAAAATTGATAAAAATACAAATTTTGATGAAAAAAAATTTTTGATGAAAAAAAAAAAATTTGATGAAAAAGAAAATTAATGAAAAAAATGATGAATAAAAAAAATTGATGAAAAAAAAATTTGATGAAAAAAAAAAATTTTATATAAAAAAAAAAAAAATTGATAAAAAAAAAATGATTAAAAAAAAAAATTTAATGAAAAAAAAAAAAAAATTGATGAAAAAAAAAGTTTGATGGAAAAAAAAAAATTTAATGAAAAACAAAAAAAAAAATAGATGAAAAAAAAATTTTTTTGGTGAAAAATAATTATATTACTTTTTATTCACCAGCTGGTGAAAAACGGTTTTATTCACCACAACAAAATTTGATGAAAAAGAAAATTAATGAAAAAAATGATGAATAAAAAAAATTGATGAAAAAAAAATTTAATGAAAAAAAAAAATTTTATAAAAAAAAAAAAAAAAATTGATAAAAAAAAAATGATTAAAAAAAAATTTTAATGAAAAAAAAAAAAAATTTGATGAAAAAAAAATTTGATGGAAAAACAAGTAGAAAAGTTAAATTCGACTTGGCCGAATCTATGAATACCCTCCACAATGCCCTTTTTAAGTTATAGTAAATTTTCTAGAGTGAAAAAATAACATTTTTGATTAGAAATATTTTATTTTGTTTAAAAAAACTTTTTTTTTAACTAATTTTTGAAAAAAAAAAAATAATTTACTACATTTTTTTTTTAGTGTAAAATTTTTTTCGAGTGTATTTTTTTTTCTTTTAGTGTAAAAATATTTTTGAGTGACAAAAATGCGTTGTAAAATATTTTTGTGACATACCAATGTTTTTTTTTTTTTGAGTGACAAAAATGCGTTGTAAAATATTTTTGTGACATACCAATGTTTTAAAAACTGTTTAACGGGGTTTCAACACGTGAATTTAAGGTGAGGTGAATCTGAAATTTACGGTTTTGCTAATAACTTTTGAACCACTATACCGATTTGGCTGAAATTTAAAACTATCCGGACCAGAGGAACGGCAAATATATATGCCACACTTCAGCACCCTCAGATTTGCCGTTCGAAAGTTACCGTGTGTTTTATCTAGTAAATTCCAGAAAAACCCTTGCCGAAATTCACTCATTTGCTTATAACTTTTGAACCACTGGACCGATTTCGCTGGATTGCAATACCAACCTGACCAGGTAAATGCCCAACATATATGCCAAACTTCAGGAGCCTCCGTAAAGTCTTTCAAAAGTTAGCGTGTTTTCAACAGACAGACAGACGGACAGACGGACGGACGGACGGACGGACGGACGGACATCGCTAGATCGTCTTAAAATCGATCGAGGATCATGAATATATATACTTTATGGGGTCCTAGACCAATATTTCGAGGTGTTACAAACGGAATGACAAACTTATATATACCCTCTATCACTAGAGTGGAGGGTATAAAAAAAAATTTAATGAAAAACAAAAAAAAAAAATAGATGAAAAAAAAAATTTTTTTGGTGAAAAATAATTATATTACTTTTTATTCACCAGCTGGTGAAAAACGGTTTTATTCACCACGAGGTGAATTATTATCCAAACTTTATTCGATATTTTTAAGAAATTTCTTGAATGTAGAAAAAACCGCCCTTTTGGTAAATTTCAAATAGCGATATCTTCAAAACATAATCAAAAATATGATGTGTCGCAATAATTTTTTTTTTTTAATTTTTAAATTTAATCCGATTGACCTGAAATTTGTAACACATAATTTTTAGCTCTAGTGGAATAAAAATTTGTCCGAACACTTGGAAAAATCAACAGTTGAAGAAAAAATGTCACTCTAACGTCCCATCAAAAACTTTTTAGATTTAGAGTAATTTTTTCCTATAGAAAATGAAATTTTTTCATACACTTCATAACTAGCATTGTAAATGACAGTAGTGACAAATACGCGTAAATTACTTGCCAAACTCATAAACATAAACTCCTGCCCATTCACTTTTGCAACATTTTAAACAGAAGTTTATTCACAGTAAAAACCAACTTTTACTGGCAAAAAGTGACTGTAGAAAGGATATGCAAAAAAAAAAGAGTTTCTCTTGAACTAAAACTCCTGTTGATGTTGTTTCATAATGGAGTACATCATTTCATATTTTTGTTTTGTTGTGAACATACATTATGTGTTGTTAGTTATTTTGTTGTGCAATGTGACCCTTAACGTCAAATACGTGAATTTCAAATACAAAAGGGAAACAAAAACGACCTGGGAAAAGCCAGAAAAAAGCTTTTGCCATTGGTATGGTTTGCCACATTTGTGTCGTCGTGTTTTAAAACATCTAGTAAATGGAGCACACTGGAGGCAGAAAAATTTTGTATTTGTAGTCGAAGTAAGTAGTAGTTGGTAGTGGTAGGAGTAAAAATATAAAGCCACATTTAAGATCCTTTTGTTGTTGACTGGTGTTGTTACACCTCATTTGTTTCATAAAACACGCGACATTTTCTTTTTTGTTTGTATGTATTTTTTTTTTTGCTGTTTAATAAACAGTGCGTATTCATACTTTTTATGAAGCAACAGTATTTTCGACTTAATAATGTTTTTGAAAACTGCCTGCATGCATATTACGGGAATAAGCTAAATAAACGGATATTAGATATTGTAGTATTTCCTTCACACAAATTATATGAGGACTATAAAGAAGCTCGAAACATTAAAATTTAATAAAATGTTTCAAGTTATTAAAAAATTTGTTTAAATAAGATTTTTCATTTTATGTTCTTTTGTATGTTTGTACTTAAAATTCTGTAAAATTTGTTGAAAGTAACACATAAAGCATACAAAAAAGGGTTGTAACCAGTGTTGCCATATATCAAGATTTCCCTTTTTTTGCAAGTTTTTTGAGGTGCTAAAAAGATTTCAAGATTTTTTCTAAAAAAATAAGTTTTTTGGAAAATAATAAAGTTTTTTCAAGTTTTTCTTAATTAGCTAAAAAATACAAACAGCATCATTTTTTTTTGTAAATACCCGAAATATTGGTCGTAGAGCAAGCTTTTAGTATACCGACCGATTCAGAATCACTATCTGATTTGACTTAGCGTGTCCGTCCTTCAGTCTATGTAAACGGTTACAATTAAATACGTCTTTATTCTATGAAAATATGAGATATTCGATTACAATTTTGTTTTTAGCTTGGTAACCTTATTAAATCCATTTAAAATCATTCTTTGACTTGGTCGCCATATGAAAATTCCACACGATATTCACTTAAATCTGTAAGTTGGCAACATAGAATAATTTTTCTCTTAAATTGTTGCACTAATAAAAGATTTTACCACATATAGATCCAATCCGTCATATATTGTCGAGCATGCACCGGTGTTTGATATTTGCTTACTGTGTATAATTTTCTGAGCCTTCATAAGTTATGACTCTTTCAAGGCTCCAAAAAATTGACAGAACGCTCGACATTTGGATTCCTGAAAGATTCATGTTTGACTCTTAATTCTGGATATGTAAAAAATTCAAAATATGTTTTTTTGATTATTCATAAAAGAGTCGGGAAAGAATACGAACATATATTTTTGAGAATCTTTTATGAGTCATATAAGGCCCCTGTAGGTTAGTTGGTAGCATGCTAGCCTATGAAACAGGGGGTCGTGGGTTCGATTCCCACTAAACCCTTGGTCGATTTCGATACAACGAGACGACGGTCATTGTAACCAGTTCTCGGTTAGGTTTAATTAATTATTAAAAATGATTTTTAATTAAATTGCGAAAACTAAATAAAACTGATCATTGGATTAAAATTATTATTATGATATTATAAGAGCGCTAAGAAGAAGGGATTATGCTTTTTGAACGTCTAAGTACTCTTTTATGAGCCTTTTCGAGCTCCAAATGAACGCTTGGTTGTTTTTTTATTATTTTTTTTTACACTTGATATAAAAAATGAATTGAAAATACATAATGAAAATACATAATGTATTAATTTTTAATTTTTTCAATACTTTTGTAAAAAAAAGATTTTTTCACAAAAAAAAAAGATTTTTTTTCAGAAATAAAAAGTTTTTTCAAAAAAATATATGGCAACACTGGTTGTAACTGCTGTAGACAAATAATTCATAAAATGTCGCTGAAAATGCCAAAACGTTGGCAAAAACAAAAGAAATTTTACAAACAACATTAAGTAAATAAACGCGAAATTTATGACAAAATAGCATAAAACAAAGAACAATAGCTTTAATAGCCAGGAATTAACGTTTAAACGAATGTAACTTTACAAATAATAGTTTGTACTTTAAAAATGAATAGTTTATTCTTTAAAAATTAAGATTTAATGGCAGATATGTGTAAAGAAGGACACCCTGTTTAAAGGGGCTGCTTTTAGACGATTTTAATGCAATAATTAAAAAATCTGCAATAAGAGCAAATAAGCAAACACACAATTTCTTTGGACTAAAAAATTTGTCAAAAATTAGTTAAGTGAAATCACTAAAAATTTTTAAAAAAATTTTGTGAAATTTCTGTAAAACAAATAAGAAAACCAAGATATAAATTATGATTAATTTTTATTAAAAAATAAAAATTGGTTTATTCGACCTTTAAAATATATTATGTGGGTTTAGTCAAGCTCGAGGTAATTTTTTCCTTTACTAAAAAATCGAGTAACTCTTATTTTCTCCACTCACTCCCATATGCAAGTTTAAGTACAATCGGTGGGTGGCCTATGAAAACCCTCTACACTAAAAAAAACCTTGTCAAATTACTAGAAAAAGTCTCGTAGTCCCATTTTACCAATATTTAACAGCTTTCCTTGTTTTTTAGCAAATAATTTTCGATCGAAATTTGCATTTTTTTTTTGTAATTTTACAGTTTTTCTTGTAATTTTACAAATTTTTAAGATTTTTTTTGAAAAAAATCTGATGAATTTACGAGAATTTCTTGTAAATTTTATTTCGCAAAAAAAAGTTGTAAATTTATAATTTTATTGGTAAAAATCTTGTAAAATTACAAAAAAAATTCTCGAAACCTCCTTATAAGTTTTATCGCGTCATAAAAATTGTAAATTAACAATTTTGTTTGTAAAAAGCTTGTAAAATTACAAAATTATTGGTAAAAAGCTGGTAAAATAACAAGAAATTTTTGTCAAATAGGAGGTAGAAAAAAAAGTTACAAACTTCTCTTGTAACTTTACAAGGTTTTTTTTTAGTGTATTGTTAGTCGACACGTGTTTTGGAATTAATCAGATTCCATATATCGAGGGCCTATATTCAAAACCCTCTTTCTTACATTTGCACGAAAATTGCTTTTTGATGGCAAAATATTCAGTAAAACGGCCCTCATCTATTGTGTAAAGTTCAGAAGAAAAATATTTTCTTTTGCTGTTTTATTTGCAATTTTGGTTTTCTCTATCTTACACGATTAATTTTTCTGAATGCAAAACCCTCTATCTTTTCAAATAATTTATTTTTAAATATCGCGGGACTATATTCAAAATCCTCTATCTAAAATAACACAACTTTTCATTATCTTCGGCAATTTTTCACGAAAAGTAAATTCCCAATTCTGCCAGGGTTGCCCCATTTTAGTTTTTCGTGAATAACTCGGGAAATATTGGTCCAATTTGGCTCAAAGACCTATGCGTCCCAACTTTTTATGCTCTTTCAGAATAAGCAAAAAAAAAATTTCCCCGAAAAAAAAAAAAATTCAAAACTTGCCAACCCTAGAAAAATAGCACTTTTCCAATCGCGTTTATCTCGGTAAATATTGCCGCATTCTTGCCGAAGACCCGAACGCTCTCCGATCGTTAGTTTCCGAGTTATAAAATTATTATTGTCGAGAAGTTGAAAACGACTCGTCCGATTTTCTTATATAGCATGTCGGCGGATAGGCAAAAGAGTAGGCTACAAATTCTCGAGGCCCGAGATCGGGGACTTGTAGTGTCTCCAGAAAATTAAAAAAACCGTTTCACATTTTCAAAATTTTGACTTTGTTAGAGTAATTAAAATTCGATATTCTACAATATTTTTTTTTTAATTCAACTACAGTAGAATCTCACAAATTAGAACCACTTTGTTCAGCAGGTGGTTCTAATTTCTGGAAAGTTATAATTTATGGACATTTTTTTCACAGAAAATGATAAATAAGAATAAAAACATATACGCATACGTTATTTTAACACAAAACAATTTTTATTTAATAATATTTAAGTAGTAATGTGTTAACTATGTTAAACATCAATGATAAAAAATAATAATTTGTAGAAAAAAATCCAGAAATTAGAATTACAGGTTCTAATTTTAGTGCGTCGAATACATATAATTCGGTTTCTCCCCTATTTACAAAAAAAATGTTATAGTGAAAATAAAAAAAAAACTTCCGTCCAATACATTAAAACAGCCGGTTACAATTTCGGGACAGTTCTAATTTGTGAGAGTTCTAAATTGTGAGATTCTACTGTACTGAATCCCTCTTATAATTAGTTTTTAAAATTTTGCACTATTGGGGATCTTATGATAGATAGAGGGTTTTGCATTTGAATAAAATTGAATTATTATGATTTTTTTTTTAATTTTTTTTAGCGCCTGCCCTTTCGTGGGCGTTGATATTTATAACACCGTCCGACAAAAATGAAAAAAGTCGTTTAACACGAACTGGATAGTATACGTTAAACTAAAATAAACTAAATGTAGCAAAACTGCATTTACAGTTTTTCTTTCCGTGATCCTGTTTCCTTTTAAAAGGACTTCAAAGTTTTAGAGGATTAAATTTTATAAAATATTTTTTTAATATTTGTACTTGTCCTAGGATGCCACCATTGATAGCAAATGAAAGAGGAGGATCTCCCATAATTTTCCTATTTAAGTATTTTTACATATCAGGAAAAAGGAAGTAAGTTACGTCCTTTCAAAAATGTAGCCTTCAATATCATTTAAAATTTTCAACAAAATATTTTGATAAAATTTTGAAATGACTTTATTCACATCCTTTTATCCTAAATGGAGAAATGAAAAAATTAGGGGAACTCCAACTCTTTCAGTGTCGTCCTAGGACAAGTACAAATATTCAAAAATATTTTACAAAATTTATCCTTTAAAACTTTGAACTCCGTTTAAAAGGAAACAGGATCACGAAATGAAAAACTGTAAATGCAGTTTTACTCCATTTATAAGTTACTTAAATAATTACTTAAATGCAAAAAATTATAAAAAATAAATTTGTTATCATTTTTCGCGGCATTAGTCACAATGGACTTCAGACCCGTGTGTGCTGACGTAGAGCGCTAGAAGTCGCTTTAAACCTAATTACTTTACTCCAAATTGGAACACACTCTCGGAATCGATAGATTCTTACTATTCAGTTCCAGAGAATGTGGTTTGAAAGCAGTTTCATGGTGATAACCTATTACTTCTAAACACAATTTAAATGGTTCTAAGTTAGACATAACTAAAAAAAAGCCATCGCGAAATATTTTTAGATTCTATTATGGCTTCACAATTTTTAAGCACAATTTTTGTTGGATTTGTGCACAATTTTTTGCTGGGTTAATGCTGCCTTCTTTAATAATATTTAAACTTTTCAACTCCTTTCGTTTTTTTTGAACTAAAGACATCGTCCTCTATACTAATGTCCTTGTGTTATATGAATTTTTCTTAGTTTCTGTTGTTGTTAAACAGTTTATGTTGTTGTTGTTGTTGTTCATTTATTGTTGTCGCTTGGCGTGCATAATTAAAAAAGTTTCATTACATTTTGTTGGTTTTCTTGGTTCGTTGAAGCCTGTTTAAATGAACATTTGTTTTGTAGACATTATTCCTAATGAAAATTAAGAACAACAAGATTTTTTTCTTAAACACCATTTTTCTACTCAGCTGGATGTCTTGTTGTTGGTGTTAATGAGTGGGTGGCAATTTTACACAATGTGGTGTTTTCCTAAGATCATGGTTCGTTTAATTTAATATTTTTGAGTGTTTTTTTTAAGGATTTATTTTAAAGTTTTGAAATATTTAAAATAATATAAAAGGTCCTGGAAATTTTAAATGCGTTTATAGGAAGATGGCAATGATTTTTAAAGGGATTTTACTAAAATTGTTTTCATTTTCTTTTCAATGGATAACGTATTTGTACATTTATCGGTAGAATGACATTTTTCGTGACCTTTGATTTTCCCAAGTGTCCTGGCAAAGTTTTATTTTACTAGACCTAAAAATTTTGAAATTTATATAAATTATACAAATTTGAGGTCAATCGGATTAAATGAACCCCTGGCTCCCGGCGATCAAAGTTTTAAATTTTTAAAAATAAAAAAACAAAAAATCCTAATAAAAAAACAAGTAAGAAAATTATAGTCGGTCATGACTGACACTATGATACCTCACACCAGTGTTTTCCGAAATTGGTTTCCAAGTCAAAACATGGACCGATTGGATCTATCTTTCGTTAGATCTTTAATTAGGGTAGAAAACACATAGAAATAAAATTTGAGTGAAATTGGATTATTTTTCTTGGAAATAGACCGATTTTACTGAAAATCGTGCGAAATTTTTACATGCACGATATGCACTAAATTTGTTGTTCAATACTAAAACTTCTTTTTTCTGTGTCAGCATATTTTATGTGCATTAAAGTTATGAAATTCTTTAGTCACACTTTCATATTTCCGTTGCAATAAAACTAGAGTAGAGAAAAATACCAGGCCATCCAACTGAGCACCATTCATAAAACGCGTGTTTTTTTTTTTTGCAATATAATAATAAAATGAAGCTTTAGCTATAAATTTTAGCTATAAATTTGTACCTACACCTCCTACAACTCTTCTTTCAAACGCACAAGTCCTCTGGGTTGTTTTTCTGTGCATCACAAATCGCAAAATTTTAGCCACAAATATAAAAGGGAAATCACAAAAATGTTTGCATACACAACAAACACATTCAAACATTCTCTAAGTGAAATTTTTATTTTATATCTTCATTTTGAAAATGAAAATTTTGAATTTTATATGAGTCCCAGAGATTGCTATCATCCGTTTGGATTCAATTGAATAAATGGATGTAGTGAAATATAATTTTATGTGCTTGTTGGTGTTACTTGTATGTTGTATGTATGTGTGTTTCCTCCTACAAAGAATGTATGAATACGTTTGTTTTTTTTTTAGTATTTTCTGCGTTTGGGTATCCAACCACACACAGAAAACAGATTCAGTTGTTGCAACTGAATTGTTTGCCAACTGAATTTTTGCGGTTGCACCAACTATCACAATATTCAGTTGCCTCTACTGCCAATTCAGTTGCCTCTACCGGTAAATATCTATCATGAGAACCGAATATTTTTATGTTAAAATTGACATTGGTTATAGTGATCGAATTTTAAAAAGCGTTATATAGTTGTACCAATCAATATTTTTTTAAACTGTTTCTTTTGAAATAAAAATTTTTAATATTTTTTCTAGCAATTTTTCTGATTTATTTGATTGTAAAAATTTTATAATTTAAAAAGTGAAATAAATACATACAATAGAAAAAATAAATTAAAACTGATAATTCTAATAGAAAAAATTTAACATCTAAGAATTTTTCTAAAAAAAAAATGTCTCAGAATCTGCGAGACTTTCTAAAGCAAAAATAACTTGAAGTCTAAATATATCTCTTAAGAAAACATGTCAATGAAAAAATCAAAAAAATATCTCAGACTTCTAGAATTTTTTTTATGGAAACATATCTCACAATCCTAGGATTTTATAATAGAAAATAAAGGAAAAGTCTCAAATTCTGAAATTTTTAAAATATAAAAAATCTCCGATTCGGAGAAAAAGTCGCAGGTTCTGAAAAATTTTTCCAACAGAAAAAGTCTCATATTTTGAGTAATTTTTCCTATAGAAAATGTCTCCGATTCTGAGAATAGTTTTGGATAAAACTTTCTTAATTTCAATATTCTGGCATTTACAAACCTTAAATTTGTTACCACTCTCTGGACACTTTGGACTCTAAGGATTTCTTGGAAACTGCACCAAAGTTTCTTATAGTTGGCTCAAAAAACGATTTTATTGTCGACTTCTGGGTAAAATATCATCTTTAGCATCTGCATTAAAGTTGCGTGTGCAAATACCTAAAATAAGATTTATTAATTTAAATTAATTGTATTTCGGCAGTGGTATCAACTTACCGTCAGCATTTGTAACATTTTTTACGAAATTTTACATGAATTTTATTTAAAAATTTAAAAAACGTCTGAACACAATAACATTTTAGTTTTAAATGATTACTATTTTCATTTTTTTTTTTGACGCAAAACGTTTAGTAAATGAAATGAAATCCTAACGACCAATTATTAGTTAAGAATACCAATACAAATTTATAATTTAGTAAAATTTTTCAAAAATAAAAAAATATTGAAAATTTGGTTAAGTTAACCAACATTTTCAGTTGTGGATACTATTACCTAATGTTTTTGGAATTTATTAGTGCAAACAAATGATTATTGGTCGAGAGGGAAAATAAAGACTAAAAGTAACGGTTATACTTACTAAATATTTTTCAAAAACTTTATTAGTTTTTAGTTTGGGTATATTAACCAAATTATTAGTTGTTGATACATCCATTCGGTCACGATTGAAAATTAATTATTACTACTGTTATTTATTTGGTATGGTGATAAAAAATTTACAATCACAACTAAAAATTTATAAGATTTATCAAAATTCCGTTTTCATAATGGAATTCCAACTAAACATTTCTCTGTGTGCATATGCCAATTACCGCGTTGTTTGCAAAAAAACATCCAACAACAAGGGAGTTTATATTTAAAACGCGTTAGTTTACTACCAGTACAACTATGCTGTCCTGCTGTTACTTAGGGGGGTTCAATATTTAAAGGTTTTTATACCCTCCACTTAGTGATAGAGGGTATATATAACTTTGTCATTCCGTTTGTAACTCATCGAAATATCGGGCTGGGACCCCATAAAGTATATATATTCATGATGCCCGTTCGATTTTAAGACATTCTAGCGATGTCCGTCTGTCCGTCTGTCCGTCTGTCCGTCTGTCCGTCTGTCCGTCTGTCCGTCTGTCCGTCTGTCTGTGGAAAATGCTGTAGCGGACAAATATTGCACAGAGATGACTGAAACTTAACATATTTATTGGAAGTGCTCCCGATTAATTCGGCTTCTGGTTGACATATGTGAACATAATTGAACACCAAATGGTATTTAAACAAGTACGAAGATATTTTTTACAAAAAAAAAATCGCGGATTTTTTTTTACCAAAATTTTTTTTCGCGGAAATTTTTTTTTTAAAATTTTTTTTTTTAAAAGTAATTTCCTTTTAAATAAAGGTTTTTGCAATAATCTTTTTGAAATTGTGGAGGGTATCACTACATTCGGCAATGCCGAATTTAACTTTTTTACTTGTTAAGAATAATTTTGGTATTTTTTTTTTTATAAAAAAGTACTTTATTTTAAAATATATATTTTTTTTTGGGTACTATTTATTTAAAGTACTTTTTTAGTTTTTTAAGAAAAAGTACAATTTTGGTACTTTTTTTATAAAAAAAGCTGTTTGTGCCTTTTTTAAGAACATACCATTTTCCTACTTTTTAAAGAAACGTACTATTTTGACGGAAGTTCTTCACTGAGAATTCGGAAGTACACTTTACATCAATGTTTCCACTAAAGAAATTTAAAATTAACACAACACATGTAATTTTTTTTATCCAACACTAATGCAAATTCAAACGAATCAAAGTGGATTTAACCTTAATCTTTGAAGAAGTTATTTGAAATCAAAAAAATCATTGTCTTAACAGTTTTGTGGTGATAGTACTTTTTGATACAAAGTAGCAACATCTTTTATAAAAGGTACACTCAAAAAAATACGTTAGTAGATTTACTAATTTTTTTTTGCTAATGCTAGTTAGCTAACTTTTAGCAAATTTTTAGTTGAGATTAGCATGTTAGCAAAAAATTCTTGTAAACTTCATTTAGCACATTAGCAATTTTAAACAAACTTTGAACTAATTTCTTTTGCTAAATTTGAAATTGAGTTGACAACATTTTTACAAGATTTTTTGCTAACATTAGCAAAAATAAATGGTAATTTTTTTTTTATTTTCCGAAAACTTAAAATGGCGCTATATCGGAAACTAAGCCAGATAGAGCAAAATGGAGGGCATTTTTGGTTCTTAGAATCTCCATACTTTCGCGGGTTCTCTTCACATGTGTGGACCCTAATGGGACCTAACTTTGGATCCAAAAAAGTTAGCATTCCCGAAAATTTTAAAATGCTTATATCTCGGTAAATATTGCCGACACAACAAAAAGTCCAAAAGAATTTTTGTAGCTCTCAGCACGTAGATTAGATTAGATTAGATTAAAGAGGCCCTATGCACTGCGACCAAAAAGATCTATTGTGCAGCCTAGAAAGGGTGCCCTAAATATTCAGGCTTCTAATAAAGCCGAGAATCCTATTTGGCAGAGAGTTCCACACGTCAGTCGGAGATATTAATTGTCCCCCTAGATGTTGAAGTCTTCTACCAGTCAGTCTTGGGCATGTACAAAGTATGTGTTCTGCTGTCTCCTCCTCTATCTCGCAGAATCTGCACGTGTCCGTATCAGATAGGTTTTTCTTTTTAAGTTGGTAACGTAGGTTACAATGTCCAGTTAGATAGGACGTTAGGATTCGAAGATCCTTTTTGTCCAAAGACAGTAATCGTTTAGATACGGTGTTGGATGGAATTATGAATCTTTTTGCCTGCCGCTGGCCAGCGCAATAGTTCCAATGTTCCATGAACTTAGATTCACTCCATATTTTGAGTTTTTCCCTAACATGTCCCGATGGCAAACCAAAGAATGGTTCAGGGCCAATAAAGGGTCGCCTGGCACCGCAATTTGCCAAACAGTCAGCGCGTTCGTTTCCCGTGTGACCCTCATGTCCCGGAATCCATACGAGTGTTAGGTCGTTATGTCGTCCTAGTTCGTTAAGTGACTCAATACAGTTCATTACCAGTCCGGATGTCACCTCATAAGCTATAAGAGCTTTTAGTGCAGCCTGACTGTCAGACATTATGTATATATGGGAACCATTTGTTTTTCTCCGAAGACATTCGGTTGCACATATGTGAATAGCATACAATTCTGCCTGAAAAATTGATGGTGATTTTCCCATGGGTAGAGCACGTTGGAAATTTGGTCCGAAGATACCCGCCCCTGTATCCTTATTGGTTTGCTTGGACCCATCTGTATACCATATAATGGAATTAGGCTCTGGGTCCCAGGTCATGTTTGACCACACGCTCCGATCAAGGATTTTAGTATCAAAGTTCCTAATAAATACTCGTGTCGGTAATATTCTGTCCATGACCTTTAAAATAGGGTCATCAATGAGAAATTTGGCAATTCTCAAATGTCCCCGTAAGTCACCTTCCTTCATATTACCAAGTTCCGTCAGCCTTAGGGCGCTTTTCATAGCATTCTCCATTACAGAAATATGTAACGGTGGAATGTTGAGTAGGGCCCCAATGGCATAAGTTGGGCATGTTTTACCAGCACCGGTAATGCCAATGCAGACGAGTCTGTAGACTTTGTCCAATATAGTTCTGGCCGTACTTTGTTCCACCTTGGGCCACCATACAAGAGCAGCGTATGTTAGCATAGGTTTCACAATAGTGTTGAAAGACCAGAAGATCATATGCGGTTTCAGTCCCCATGTTTTCCCAAAAAGTCTCTGACAGGCATATGTGGCTCTTGTGGCTTTTATGGTCAAATTATTTAGATGTTGGTTCCATAACAAGGATTTATCCAATGTAATCCCAAGGTATTTCACCTCATCTGAAAAACCTATTGTTATGCCATTTAAAGTTGGCATGGTAAGTTTGAGTTTCCTTTTCCTAGTGAACGGTATTAGTATAGTTTTGGATGGGTTAATTGATAACCCCTTTGACTGACACCAATTTTGAGTCATATCGAGAGCTTGTTGCATGCGGTCCGAGATAGTCGGCTCATGCCAGCCAGAGACCGCAATAACAAGATCGTCAGCGTATCCAAAGGTCCTAAAACCAGAGCTATTAAGTTCTTCGAGCAGCTCATCTATGACCAAAGTCCACAACAAAGGTGATAATACACCACCTTGTGGGCATCCCCTTGTAGCGTTGATGGTCATAGATGTGCCGCCGAGATCAAACGTAATCACTCTGGATGTTAGCATCTCCAGAGTCCAATTTATTATAAGTCTAGGAATATCCTTTCTTATCATAGCTTTCTTAATAGCATCATAAGATGTATTATCGAAAGCTCCTTGTATATCGATAAAGGCGCAGAGTGCAATTTGTTTTGCTTCTATGGCCTTTTCAATCGTTCCGACAACATGATGGACTGCAGTTTCAGTAGATTTTCCCGGTTGATATGCAAATTGAAACTTATGTATCGGTTTGCTATTCAAGCAAGTTTCTCTGATAAAGCAGTCCAATAGTTTCTCCATAGTTTTAAGGAAGAATGAGCTGAGACTAATTGGTCTGTATGATTTAGCCAGTTGTTCAGATTTCTTCCCCGCCTTAGGTATAAATACCACTTTTACCTCTCTCCAAGGTTCCGGGACGTAGCCAAATAAAAGGCTAGATCTAAATAATCTAATCAGTTGAGGAACGATGATATCCATTCCCCTCTGAAGTAGACATGGGTAGATCCCGTCCGGGCCAGGTGATTTGAAGGAGGAAAACTTACTGATCGCCCATTTAACTCGTTCACTTCTGAATATGCTGTTCGTTAAGCGAATGTCACGACCAGTCTCAGCACGTAGAACAAGACCAAAAGCTCTCCGAGTAATATTTTTGAAGTTATCGAGTTTTTTAATTCTCAAGACCCCAGTAATCCCCTAAAATCACGTACACTCAAAAAAATAAAACTGTAAAGTTAGCAAAAAATTTAGTTAAATTTAACTAAAAAAACACCTGATTTTGAACCTACTAAATTTCTAGTTAATTTAACAAAAAATATTTAGTTAACTTTTCGTAGAATGAATGTAGCAAAAAAAACCGTAATTTTAACTAAAAATTCAGCTGAAAATTTCGTAACATTTTTTATTAGTTGAATTCAGCTAAACTTTTTGTAAAAATTTTAAGTTTGGTAAATATTGGTTTTAAACACTAACATTTCACTTATTTTTTCTTTTTTTTCACAGCATTAAGTTCAGCTTAAGTAGGACTTATGAGATTTGCATAGGAGGCTACACAAGAAATGTTTAAAATTTTTCACTTGACAAAAATGTTACAAAAAATCAGCAAATTTATTAGTAAAAATTCGTAAACTCAGTTTTAAAGTCAACAAAAAAAATTAATTCAAAATTTGTACAAAACTAGTATTTTCTTAAATTGAACTTAACTAGAAAAAGTAGTTAAAACGCTGATTTTAACTAAAAATTTGCTAAAAAGCCAGTAAACTCGAGTTAACAAAAAAAATTTTGTTAACTTTACAGTTTTATTTTTTTGAGTGTATCTCAAAAACTAAGCAAGGTAGAGCGAAACGGACACAAATTTTGGATCAAAAACTATGACGATTTTTAAGGAACCCTACTAGGTCTAGGCCCATCGGGGTCTGGACCTATTGGGTCCGAACCCAATGGGGTCCTCAAATGTGTATGAAATAAGTTGAAATAAAAATTATTTCTAATTTATTATATTTTTTCGGCGTAAGCCAAGTGTATTTAATTTGTTGTTTGTGTTTTTCTGATTGAAGAAGAAAATTGTGTCTTCTAAAGATTAAATTAAATGTGGATTTACCCTAGACCATGGTTTCTGTAGCCACTTCTACGTCATCAGTAGGCAATTACATTAAATTGATTATTTGATATTTGCTAGAAAAATTCTTTATATGTTTTTTTATCAACAGACTAGCCTGACATGAGCTTCGAACCTGTGTCGTAAATCACTCATGTTTTGTAAGCCGAAGCCATAACCACTAAAATTATTTCAGTTAACTAATTTTTAGCAAAACGGTTTTGCTAACTGTACCAAAAAAATTGTGGGTTCAAAATCAGCAAACTTTCTTGTAGGTTTACAAGCTTTTTTTGCTAACTTTACAGTTTTTTTTTTTTTTGAGTGTATCAATACAGTACTTTTTAATAAAAATTTCAAAAATATGTTGGTAAAAGGTATCAACACAGTACTTTTTAATAAAAAGTACCAAAATGTGTTGTTAAAAAAAGACTTTTTATAAATATGTACTTTTTTATAAAATGTTACTAGGTCGGTATTCTTTATAAAAGAAAAAAAAAAAAATGCTATATTGGTACTTTTTGAGAATAATTTTTATATATATATTTTTTTAAAGTACTTTATTTTAAAAAATATATTTTTTTCGGGTACTTTTTATTTAAAGTACTTTTTTAGTTTTTTTAAAAAAGTACAATTTCCGTACTTTTTTATAAAAATAACTATTTGGGCCTTTTTTTAAGAACATACCATTTTCCTACTTTTTAAAGAAACGCACTATTTTGACAGAAGTTCTTCACTGAGATTTCGGAAGTACACTTTACATCAGTGTTGCCACTAAAGAAATTTGAAATTATTAATGCAGTCAAGTTTACACTTGAAACCTAAAAGAACACACGTATTTTTTTATCCAACATTAGTCCAAATTCGAACGAATTAATGTGGATTTAACCTTAGCCTTTGAAAAAGTTATTTGAAACCAAAAAAAAACATTGTTTTAACAATTTTGTGGCAATAAACTTAGAATAAGTAAAAAGTACCAAAATAGTGATACAAAGTAGCAACGTCTTTTATAAAAGGTATCAATACAATACTTTTTAATAAGTACCAAAATATTTAGGTAAAAAGTATCAATGCAGTACTTTTTAATCAAAAGTACCAAACTATATTGGTAAATAAGGACTTCTTATAAAATTGTACTTTTTATAAAATGCTACTAGTTCGGTATTTTTTTTATTGGTACTTTTTGAGAATAATTTATATATTTTTTTAATAAAAAGATTCTTTAAAAAGAGAACGGTTTAGCTACTTTTTTAAAAAAAGAACTATATTGGAACTTTTTAAGAATAAATTGATACTTTTTTTTATAAAAAGTACTTTAATTTAAAAAAATGTAATTTTTATTAAAAGTACTTTTTTAGTTTTTTTAAGAAAAAGTACAATTTTGGTACTTTAAAAAAAAAAAAGTAAGAAAATTATAGTCGGTCAAGAACGACCATATAATACCCTACACCAGAGTTTCCCCGAAAATGGGTCCCAAGTTCAAACATGGTCTGAGTAGATCTATATTTTGTCAAATCTTTAATAAGTGTAAAAAGCACCAACAAATCAAATTTGAGTGAAATAGGCTTCTTTTTGTTGACAATAGACCGCTTTAACTGAATATCGGGCGAAATTTTCACATGGGACCTAAGTCCAAAAATGGTCCGATGATAATCAGATTTGATAAGGTTATTAAAGTAAGCGTTTAACATACACAAACAGAATTTTTAATTAAATATTTTCTAATTTCATGAAATTTGAGAGATTTATGTGAAAATCGGGAAGGTGGTTTGTATGGGGGCTACAAGAAGAACTGGTCCGATTTCTTTAAAATTAGGAATGGTGATTTGTGTGGATAAAACATGACTACCTGCCATCTATTAAAATGCGGTTGTTAGAGTCATTTGAGCCAAAACTAAAGAGGAACTTTGTATGGGGGCTAGGTCTAAATATGGACTGATTTTTTCCAGTTTCTATAAGCTTCGTCCTTGGGCCAAAAGAGGCTTTTGTTTTAAATTTCAAGTCAATTGATTAAAAATTGCGACCTGTATCGTGCTGACACCGTTTACATGGACAGACGGACGGACGGACGGACGGACGGACGGACGGACGGACGGACTTAGCTAAATCGACTCAAAAATTGATTCTAAGTCGATCGGTATACTTAAAAGTGGGTCTAGGACCAATATTTCGGGTAGTTACAAACAACAGCACAAACTCATTATACCCTGTACCACAGTGTGGTGTAGGGTATAAAAACTAACAATTAGTTGTAACTTTTTTTCAAAAAGTAATATTTTGGTGGTTTTATAAAATTTGGTGCATTTTATAAAAACATGCCATTTTTGTATAGTATATTTAAAAGAAACGTACTGTTTTGGTACCTTTTTTTTTAAATGTAGGTACTTTTAATTAAAAAGTACTATTTTAGTACTTTTAACTATTTCTTTGTTTTGTGCTAATAAAGTACTTTTTAGTAAAAAGTACCAAAAAAGTTATTTTTAATAAAAAGTATCAAAAAAGTACTTTTTAATAAAAAGTATCAAAATTATACTTTTTTAATAGAGTAGGTACCAGGATGGAATTCAAAAAAGGAAATTTCAACACTTATTTATAAATAGTACAAAAAAAGTTCTTATTAATAAAAAGTACCTTAATACTTCTTTCTGATAAAAAGTATCATATAGTACTTCTTAATAAAAAGTACCAAAATGGGGCTTTTATCAGATTGAATGTCTACAATTTTGAGTAATTGTAATTCAAAAATGTAAGTACTTTTTAACAAAAAGTACTATTTTAGTACTTTTAACTATTTCTTTGTATTGTGCTAATATATTATAAAAATACTTTTTAATAAAAAGAACCAAAAAGAACTTTTTAACAAAAAGTTTCAAAAAAGTACTTTTTAATAAAAAGTAACAAAATAATACTTTTTTAATAGAGTAGGTACCAGGATGGAATTTAAAGAAATTCCAACACTTATTTATAAATAGTACAAAAAAATTTCTTATTAATAAAAAGTACCTAAATACTTCTTTCTGATAAAAAGTATCATATAGTACTTTTTAATAAAAAGTACCAAAATATGGCTTTTATCAGATTGAATTTCTACAATTTTGAGTAATTGTAATTCAAAAATGTGAAAAAATGTTTTACATATGAAATTATAATTGATATTTTTATACCTTCCATACTAAAAAAAAAACAAGAAACAAGAAAAACTTGTAACATTTTTTGCTACCTCCTATTTCACAAAAATTCCTAGTAATTTTACATGCTTTTTACCAATAATTTTGTAATCTTATAAGGTTTTTTATCAATAAAATTGTACATTTACAAATTTTTTGATACTATAAAATTTACAAGGAGGTTTCGCAATTTTACTAGATTTTTTGCTACCTCCTATTTTACGAGAATTCCTAGTAATTTTACAAGCTTTTTACCAATAATTTTGTAATTTTTCAAGTTTTTATCAATAAAATTGTAAATTTACAGTTTTTTTGGCGCAATAAAAACTACAAGGAATTTTCGTGAATTTACCAGATATGTTTTTGTAAAATTACAAAAAAAATTGTAAAATTACAAAAAAAATTGTAAATTACAAGAAAAATGTAAAATTACAAAAAAAATACAAATTTCGATCCAAATTTGTTTGTTAATAAACAAGGAAAACTGTCAAATATTGGTAAAATGGGATTACGAGACTTTTCCTATGACCAATTTCGAAAGCAATTTAACTTCATCTGACACGGAATATAATTGATAGAATGATTTGATTAGCTTGTCGGACCATTTCATACACTAAGAAAATTATGTCATTAACTGTTTGTAGGTTATTTTAAAAAGTAATCCGTAAAGTCATTTTAAAAGAAAAATCACTTATTTTATAAAGGATTTATATTTTTTACTGTTTCTGTAGTTAAAGAAAAAATAATTTACTGTATTAAAAACGAATTTTCTGTTACATTTAATTTCGGCAGTAAAAAATTTCTTCTATAGTTTTACTGTTTTTCAATACAAAATAACTGAATATTCACTAGTTTTTTAATGTTTTGGTTAGTCATTAAATTAACATTTAAAATTGACTGTAATGTGTTTTTATTTTAAATGAAAAAACAGTGGAATGGTTTTAAAATAAAATTTCATTTGTTTTAAGTGAATATTCACTGGAATTTACTTACATAATTCTTTGAGTGTAGCCACCAAAAAAGCCATATAGTGAGTGTTTAATATTTTTAATTTTTTCTGAACCACCCTACTGTAGCTACTTTTACTTTAATATTTTTGCAGTTTATTTGTGCATTTTTGAATGTGTATGTGTGTGTTTGTTTTTTTGAGGTTAGAATGAGAAATTTGAAAATATTTCATACAATACGTGCGTACAACGACTATAAACCCACATTTGGGGCCGTATGTGTGTGTATAAAAGTGGTAGCGAGAAATAGAAAATCCATAAATTCATAAAATAATTGAAAATTGTATAAGCGTAATATATTCATACTTTTAGAGAAATTCCTTAAATTCATATTAATCACATAATAGTAAATTAAAATAAATTTTATGATTAAAAAAATTTTAATGAATGTTTATTTATTTTTTTTTAATTTCAGGTAAAAGTTTTACACTTAGCATTATTTTATCAACAAATCCCATACAAGTTGCTACTTATAGCAAAGCTATTAAAGTAACGGTGGATGGTCCGCGTGAACCACGTTCTAAAATACGACATCCTGGTTTTCATCCTTTTGCCTTTGGGCCTCAACGTTTTGGTCCTGATCCTCTTATGGGTGGTTTACCATTTAAATTACCTGGTAAGTTTAAAATACGATAAATTTATAAAAATAAAATAAAACGAAAATCATATGAATTACTTAATTCCCTTAGTAACAGCAGTATCAGCAGCATAAAGATTTTATTTATTTTTTTTTTAAATCCTGCACATTTGTTACAATAAAACATCCATCATGTGATATCACATCATTATGTTAAGAGTCGGCTTGTATGGTATTTCGTTTTGATACCATTTTCTTTTTTATTTTTTTTTTGTTTTCAGTCATCATATCATCGTCATCATCATCATTTTGAATTGTTGCTGTTTTTGGTATTATAGCATTTTATGATTGCCATGATTGAGATTTTACATGCCAATCAATTTCAATCAAATCCGTTGACGTATCATGACAGGATTTACAAAATTTTCATGTTTTTTTTTCAGTAATGTTGTAAAAAAAATTCCGTTTTTTTCGTTCTTTTATTGCGGCTTTTTTGGAATTATTAACATTTATTTGGGATTATTTTTTAAATAACTGCTTTAATTTGACAAACCATTTTCTTTTAAGACATGAACACATGAAAAAGTTAAAAAATAACCAAAGTTTACAGATTCAAAGACATTTCTTTTTCAGAAAATATTATATTCAGATCGAAACTGCAATTTTAAAAATATTTTTGTCAATATTTAGAGTGGTCCTTTAGAACAGATTTCATCAACTAGATTTAATCGAAACCATCCAACCTGCAAAAAAATAAAAAAAAAATTGCAGGGACGTTTTTTTTTGGGAGAAAGGCTCGGCGGGGCTCGCTGGGGGACATATTCTCTTTCATGGAAATATTTGAAATTAATGTATAATGCTTTTTGCACTAAAGTTTTATAATATAACCGTTATTTAAATTATTTTTTAATATCCACACCCACAAAAGGGGCGGACCGAAAAAAAACTAAATTTTCAAATCCCCTGAGTCCTTGTGCAGGACTTTAATCTTTTTCAAGCACAAAAATGTTTAATTTTTTTTAACAAAAATACAAAAAACCTTCTCCAATTTTGTCCAATTTTACCTGTTTAATAACTTAAACTTCCTATGACCGTAAGACATATTCGTGTCAGACTTCAGGGATCAAGCTCTTTTATTTTGTTCGGAAATTAAGGAAATTAAGATTTTACAAAGTGGCAAATAATTTTACTTTAGTACTTTTTCTACACCATTTCCAATTGGATTTAAAAATTTCCAAATGTATTTTAAAATCATCTAAATGTATTTTAAAATTGTTCAAATGAATTTTAAAAAGTGGCAACCGAAACCCACCTAGAATAACGGTATTTGGCTATTGTACCTCAACCAATAAAGATATGGAATTTTCAAAAGCGATTACGAAAGCTGATGAAATTTCTAGTATTTGAAATGTGTCACTTCGTGTTTCTACCGGTTCGTTTTCGAAATATATGTCAATACCTTTATAATACCGTTTGAAACGGTATTATAACGGTATTGGCCTATATAACTATTGCAATCAAAGTTTTAGATTTTTGAATTTAAACAAGTAAGAAAGTTATAGTTGGTCAAGACCGACCATATGATACCCTATACCTGTGTTTTTTGGAAAATGGGTCCCAAGTCCAAACATGGACCGATTGGATCTATCTTTCGTTAGAGCTTTATTTAGTGTAGAAAACACACACAGATCAAATTTTAATGCCATTGGTTTATTTTTTTTTCCAAAAGACCGATTGAATTAAATAAATTTTTATATGGGGGGCTTAGTCCAAAAATGGTCCAACTATATTCAGATTTGATTAGGTTACCAAAGTACACGTTTAACACCTACAAATAAAATTTTGATCAAATATTTCCATTTTTATGAATTTTGAAGGAATTATCGGGAGGGTAGTTTGTATGGGGACTACGAGAAAGACTGACTCTATTCCTTTAAAATTTGGAATGATGATTCGTGCATACAAAATTTGATCACCTGTTAAATTTTGAAGCGATATCTATTATAAAACGGTTATTAGAATCATTTAAGCCTATTCGAAAGGGGGCGTTTGCATGGGGTATAGGTCTTAACAGCGACCGATTTTTTCCAATTTCAATAGGCTTCGTTCTTGGCCGAAAAGATACTTAAGTTTTAAATTTCAAGTCATTTTGAAAATTGCGACATGTATCGTGCTTAAACTGTTAGATGGACAGATGGACAGACGGACAGACGGACATCGCTAAATCGACTCAAAAAGTAATTCTGAGTCGATCGGTATACTTGACGGTAGGTCTAGGACCAATATTTCGGGTAGTTATAAACATCAGCACAAACTCATTATACCCTGTACCACAGAGTGGTGTAGGGCAGCGGTTACCAACCTTTTTGGCTCGCGTACCCCTAATTTTAAATTTTGTCAGCCGCGTACCCCCTAACGAGTTTTTTGTTTTCGTTAAAAAACTTCTCATATAAATATTAGAGTTAATTTTGAAATTTTTGATCTACGGGTATTATCATTTTTTAGAAGGCTTTTAGGGAGATCAAAACAATGGTGGTATTTTTTGTGAAACATTTTCGCTCCTTGGGGTTGTTCAATGCATCTGAAAACGCGGATTTAGTGCTGATTTTTCTGCAGAGCAAAAACAGCTGAAAATATTGCAAATCACCAGTCGATTCTACACCAAAATTTAAAACAACGGAAAAAGTTCCAAAAACACATCACAGAGGGCTGAAATATAATGTTTTTGATTTTGTTTTAGATGTTTTTTTTTAACACAAGGGCAGATCAACAATTCCGTGACTTTTCGAATGAAACACCCCGTATATATGTACAATAAAAGGACATTTTGAGCTTAACAAAATGGTACCAAAATTTCCATTCTATCAGAAACCGTCCCAAAAATGCCCAAAAACACGTTTTTTGAGAACTTTGACATACATTTTCCTAAAAACCTGACATCTTAGAAAAATTTGGGAACCATATTCGGAATCAGCATCGAAAGGTTAATCGAAAACAAGTGGTCAGATCTCAAAATATAGCAAAAAATGCTCTCTGACTTGCACAAAGATAAGTTTTTTGTACACTTTGAACTCAACTTTCTTAAAAAACTGACGTTATGGAAAACTTTGGAAGCCTGATGCAGAACCAGCATTGAAAGGTTAATCTAAAACAAATGTCCAAATTACTAAAATTTTGCGTACCCCCGCGGACCGTTTCGCGTACCCCCTAGTGGTACGCGTACCATAGGTTGATAACCGCTGGTGTAGGGTATACAAATACAAATGTGATATTTGTTAATTTTGATGCTCTGAAGACAAATATCGAACAATTTTTCAAATCGGTCGAACGGTTTTCGAGATATCGCTATTTAAAATTTGCAAAAAATTGGGGTTTTTTCTTCTGTGATCAAAGTTTAGAGTTTTTGATACAAATTTTCTTGAAAACCAAAATTTTAATCGACTGGTTAAAACTATCGGATTTGTCTCAAATTATTTTAAATGAAAATTCTTCTCAAGCTCTATGAAAGCGTCAAGGAAAAAAATTAGGAGCTTTTTTGAAAATTTCTGGGCAGTTGGTTACAGATTTCAAATTGCGATATCTCGAAAATCGTTCGACCGATTTTTATTTTTTATATTACTGCTAAGCGCAACAAAATTAAGAAAAATTTTTAAATTCTAAAATATTTTTTTTACAAAAAAGCTGTTAGATTCTGACCCATTTACATGTAGTAAAATCTCACTTATTGTCTAAAAGTCTAGTATTATCCATTAGTTTTCAGGGGTTAAAGAGCAAGGCCTTTCCACTTAATATGTATTTATAATTGTTCTGCCATTAAAACAATAACAAAATGTGTCATCACCATATTCATTATTATCACTGCTAAGACAGACGTTAACACCAACACTAACGACCCAGTCAACAAAATTGTCACAATCACTTAAAATAGCAGAAAACAATAGTCTTGGTAATATAAGGAATAATTTTAACAGACATTAAACGCATTACAAAAAGTTAAAAAAAATATTAAAGAATAGACAACATACATTTACCATACTGAAAATTAATACACTTAGAAAAACAATGGAACTAAACGAAAGCAAATAATTGAACTAATTAGAGTTTCTGAATAACCGATAAATTTAGTAACCGCGGTTTCGGTTATCAAAAATTGAATAACTGATCGGTTTCGGTTAATTTCGGTTATCAGTAAAAATGTTATTTCGATGGAAAAACTTTATTTTTAAAGAGTTTTTTATTAGAGTGGAATTCAGTTTAAATTCTTATTTTGGTTAAGGTTTCGCTTGTGTCTTTTTAAAAGCTGAATTCAATTCATCTTCCAAAGATTGTGTAGTTCTTCAGAACTGGATAATTCTTCATCAACTGGATATAAAAAATCTACAAAATAAATAAAATTCGGATAACCGAACATATATTGGACGGTTTCGGGTTCGGTTTTCGGCTTCAATAACTGCGGTTTCGGTTACGGTTTCAACCGAAACAGAAACTTTACAACTACTTGAGTTATCAATATAACAATTTTCGTGCATGTGTGAAATTCAATTACCATAGTAATTAAATCAGAGTAATTAGTAATTGAATTTTTCCGCAAGCATTATTCTCTTATAATCATAATTTTTTCCGTTTTGCCAAAAAAATATTTTTTTGCTAGAAACCAACAAAAAATACAGTTATTCTGCGTATAAATTCAATTCTTTCCCAAAAAAATTCTCTAAGTGTATTCCACACAAAAATTTTATATGATAATGATGGTTGAACACAATCCGAATAAAACAATTATAATAACAATGAACATCAGCGTGTATGTATGAACAACAGCTTGGAAATTTTCTTTAACAATTTCGGCAAAACTTTTAAAATCCATTAAAATGTTTAATCCTTTAAACTACAAAAAAAAAAAAAAAACAACAACGGAATCAAAAGCAAAATATACAAGCAGCCTCAATTTCAACAGCAGTTGCAAGAGCATCAGTAACAAAATACCAGTGACACAAACTTTAAAGACATTGACTTAAGAATTGTTGTTAAAAATTGAATTGAATTTACGAGTTTAAATGTTTTGCTAAATGAATTGTGTTGTTTTGAAGGGGGTTGTTTTTAAATGGTCTTTATTTGCCAAGAAAAAGGCGCGAGTGATAGTAAGGATTTTAAAGTTTTAACCCTTAAGTGGGGACTTGAAAATATTTTTTTAGAATTTTTGCTTAAATAAAAAAAAACTGACAAGACCTTGATGGTATTTGAATTTCTCGGTAAACACAAGCGACACCAGACAAATTCCAGCAGCATTTTTGTAGCCCTTGACTCGTAGAACATTACCGCAAAATTCAAGAAAGCCCTCTGTGTAATATGTTTTGACCAGGCCCCTAAATTCCTGTATCTCAAAAACTATGCAAGGTAAAGCGAAACGGACAAAAGTTTTGGATCCGTTTGGGACCGACCCTTAAGGGACCCAATGAGGTCTCTAGCCACCGGGTATAGATCCATGTGGTCTGAACCCACGTAAAATAAAATTTCTAATTGTACACTCAAAAAAAAAATATTGTAAAACTAGCAAAAAAAATGGTTAAAATTAGCAAAAAAAAAACTGTAGTTTTGGACGTTGCAAAAATTTTGGTAATATTAGCAAAACCATTTTGCTAATCAAAAAATTAGGAAAAAAATGGTAAAATTTCAAGAATACCATTTTATTTTTGTAAATAATCAACCTTGTAAAATTGTCAAAAAATATGGTAAAATTACCAAAAAAATGGTAAAATTGAAATAGATAAAAAAATTTGTAATTTGGTCAAAAAAACTGTTTTATTTAGTATTTTTTTTTCTCTGATAAGTAGTTGATTTAAAATTTGGTGAATATACTAAAAAAAAAATTTTGTCTGTTTTTGAGCACCACGTTCTTAAAATGTAGTAATAGCAGCATCAACTATTACTTCAGTTGTTAGATGGTTTCTTCGGCTTGATGGCATCTTCTTTTGCCTTCTTCTCAGCAGCTGTAGTTGCAGTAACTGGACTTCCAACAACACCAAAATCCAAAATGATTTTTTTTTTCACTTAAACACTTTAAACAAAAAATTTCAAGAACAACACTTCACTTTTTTTATTTTTTTTGCGTCATTTTTTTTAGCTTAAGTAGAACAAATGAGAATTGCGTAGTAGTCTACACAAGAAATTTCTTACATTTTCACGTAAAATTTGTAAAAATTAACAGTTTTTTTCGAATTTTTAATTTTTTTCACATATATTTAAAAAAAAATAAAAAAAAAACTTTTGGATATTCAAGATTAGATATCTAAGTATGTGTTAAAATTTAAAAAAAATAATTTTTCAAAATTTTTAACTTTTTATTAACAATTTAGATGGCAAATTTTAAAAAATTTTCATATAAAATTACCAAAAAATATGGTAAAATTAGCAAAAAATATGGTAAAAAATACTAAAATACCCATTCAGTTGATGGATGGCTACTTTGCTATGGTGTTGGCAGCATCATCTTTTGCCTTCTTCTTGGCAGCTGGACTTTTAACAGAAGCAGAATCTGCAATAATTTTTTTTTTCACACTAGAACACTTTAAACTATTTTTTTTTCTTAAAACTAAGAAAAAAAAAATAAAAAGTATTACCATTTCTTTAAGGAAAATACTAATATTTTTGCTAAAATTATAGTAAAATAAAAAAAAAACTAGCAAGAAAATATAGTAAAAGTACCAAAAAATTGTTGTATTTTACCAATAGTAAATTGCCAAAAAAAACTGTAAAAGTTAAATTTTTACAATTTTTTTTGCTAATGTTTAGTTGAAGTAAATTACAACAACTTTTACTAATATTTTGACTAAGTTATTTTTTTGAGTGTAAGTAGACTAAAATTGCTTGTGCAAAAAAAAATATTTTTTTTCTTTTCCTTATTTTCATGAAAAATATGAATGAGAACGAAAGAAAATAAGCAGAAAGTTAAATTAGACTTGGCCGAATCCACGAATACCCTCCACAATGTCCTTTTGAAAAAAAAAATAAAAATTAACAATTTTGATCAGAAGTATTTTATTTCGAGTAAAATTTTTTTTAGTACTTTTTGAGAAAAAAAAATTGACAACATTTTTTTTTGAGTGTAATTTTTTTTTTCAGTGTAAATTTTTTTTTCAAGTGTAAATTTTTTTTGTTTGTGTAAAAATATTTTTGAGTGATAAAAATACTTCGAAATTTTTTTTAAAGCTTGTTAAACGCATTTTTTTAACATGTGAATTTAAGGTGAAACCAATCCGGTTTTCTTAATAAATTTTGAACCACTGGACCGATTTAGCTGAAATTCAACACCCACCAGACAAGGGAAACGACAAATATATATGCCGAGCTATAGAAGCCACAGGATTGTCTTTCGAAAGTTAGCGTGTTCTTTAACTAGTAAATTCGCGAAAACCTTTTAACTCTTTTGCTTACAGCTTATGAACCGCTGGACCTACTTTCCTGGATTGCAATACCAGCCTGCTTAGGTAAATGACAAAAAAATAGGCCAAACTTCAGTTTAGTCTTTTAAAAGTTAGGGGGTTTTCTACAGATAGATAGACGGACATTGTTATATCAACTTAAAATTGATCGAGGATCATGAATATATATGCTTTATGGGGTCTTACAAAACGGGTCTCAGCAGATAAGACAATATTACAACGTTACATTACTTTACACTTTTTGATCTCCTTAAATTTCCTGTTTCGAAAGATTCGCTATTTTAAGAGAAAAAAAAAATAAAAAACTTTTAGTGATGAAAAATTTCAGCCACAAACAGAAGTTCAAATCAAAAAAAAAAAAAACAAATTTAGTGAAACTTGAAATCGAAAAATTTTATTCCATGTCCTTCCGTGTTCCTTTATTTTTCGTTCTCCACTTCATTCCATTTCGTTCCCTATCACATTCCATGTCATTCCATATAATTTTATTCCTTTTCATATAACATGCACTAAAGAAATAAAAAAATCTATATGGGGTATACCCACTTTGTCATTCCGTATGGAACGCATCGAAATATCGGTCAGGGACTCCATAAAGAATATGTGTTATTGATCAAAAATCGATTCTAATTGTAAGACATTCTATGAATGTCATCCGTCCGTCAGTTTGTATATAACACGATTCAGTGCAAAATAATAAAGCCAGACTTCCGACATTTGGCACAGATATGTCTTATGATTGTCAATACGTTAAGTTCTTCAATGGGCAAAATCTGCCCAGAGGAAAAAAAGATTCCCCTTGAAGAAATAAACCAGCCTCTGAAATATTTTTAACAAGTTTTTGGGTATTTTTGTTGAACAAATAAAACATTTTTATAATAAAAGAATGTCAAATTACTGCGCTTATTGTTCGACCCAGGGGATTATATTATGCGATTTTTTTGGCCCGCCTCATTTTATGGGCGTGGATATAACAAATTAATTCAAATTATTATAAAATTGTTGTATTACGTAACAACGTAATACAACGACACTGCAAATTTTGTTTTCTTTAACAAAATTAAATTTAATGTGTCGAAATACTTTGGCGCCTGCTTAAGGACTTTAATATATTATTAAACACAAATGTACTTTTGAAGATTTCTATAAAATGATACAAGATATTAAACATGAAACACAAATAATAAAAGTTTTCTTGTCCAAGGAATGATGCACCAAAGTATAGCAAAAATGTTGTTGCCCACATCAGGACTGTTCTTAAAACCTTAACATATTTTTTATACCCTACACCACTCTGTAGTACAGGGTATAATAAGTTTGTGCTGATGTTTGTAACTACCTGAAATATTGATCCAAGACCTACCTTCAAGTATATCGATTGACTCAAAATTACTTTTTGAGTCGATATAGCGACGTCCGTCCGGACAACAGGTCGCAATTTTCAATCAATTGACTTGAAATTTAAAACTTAAGCATATTTTGGCCCAAGGACGAAACCTATTGAAATTGGAGAAAATCGGTCCATGTTAAGACCTAGCCCCAATACAAACGCCCCCTTTGGATTGGACTTAACTGACTCTAATAACCGTATTAAAAGAGATATCGCTTTGATTTAGCGGGTAATTAAATTTTGTACGTACGAATCATCATTTCAAATTTGAAAGAAATCGGGTCAGTCCATCTGGTAGTCCCCATACAAACCACTGTCCCGATATTCACATAATTCCGTCAAAATTCATAAAAATGGAAATATTTAATAAACATTTTTTTTTTAGGTGTTAAACGTGTACTTTAGTAAACTAATCAAATCGTCATATAATTGGACCATTTTTGGACTTGTCCCCCATATAAAAATTTCGGCCGATATTCAGTTAAATCGGTCTATTTACAAAAACAAAAAATAAACCAATTCCACTAAAATTTGATTTGTGTGTGTTTTCTACACCAAATAAAGATCTAACAAAAGACAGATCCAATCAGTCCATGTTCGGTCTTGGGAGCCATTTTCTGGAAAACACTGGTGTAGGGTATTATATGGTCGGTCTTGACCGCCTATAATTTTCTTACTTGTTTAAAGTGTTAAAATACTTTGGCGCCCACTTAAGGGCTAATCTAACAACATCAAAATATACTTTTGCAGATTTCTAAAAAAATTCAAAGATTCACAACTTAAAACCTCATTAACAGGAATTTTTGCCAGTCCTATTCTTGGTGTCCTAAACTGTGCCAAAACTATTCAGTGCCCATTTCAGGGTTAATCTTAAAACATCAAAATATACTTTTGTAAAATTGTGTAAAATTGAAACAAAGTTGTGAACATGAGACATAATTTACATAAATTTTGTTTATGAAACATTGACAGCAGCAGCGACAAGCGACAGTAGCAACAAGGTTACAGGGTTGCTGCTACTGCTGTTCTTATTATTATCGTTGTTGTTTAGTTGTTATCGCTTTTGTATGTAGTTGTTTTTGTTGTTGTATTGCACGATTATATGGATCGAATTTGTTTTGTTGTGGAAGAGTTGAGTTGAGAGTTTGAGGTAACACATGGTGTTTAATGGGTTCAATGTGTCTACCAAATATTTTTGTTAGTGTACGGGGTAGTAGCAGCAGAAGTAGAAGAAATCCTAAATTTTAATATTAAAGGGGTGCTTGGTTATTCGCGCATATTTTGACTTCATATTTTATTTAAGTCACCAAATGTCTTTGTCATTAGAAACACACACACAACAGAAATTTAATTTGTTGATAACAAGGCGTGAATTTAATAATAAAATTTTAAAGAAAAAAATGTGTTAAAGGTACTGTTAACTGGGATATGTATGTTAATGTTGGATTTTGAAATAATTCTAAATGTGTTAAAAATTAATAAAGGAAAATTTGTAATAATTAAAAAATATAAATTTCGAAAAGGCGCCCAGTATGGTAGTTGGTAGCGTGCTAGCCTATGAGTCTGTTGGTCGTGGGTTCGATTCCCACCAGTGGACTTAGTCTGTTTTGCTAAAACGAGACAATGGTCATCGTCACCCGTCTCAGTTAGGTTAATTTAGTATATGATTTGTAATTATATGTTAAAGATTCAATAAATAAATAAATTCCGAAAATTCAGAAAGAATTACAAAAAAAAATTTCTAAATCAATTTTTTAAAAAACTTTAATTTTTGGACAGGTCTCTGGTAATAATTTAGCTTTTACAGATTGAAAAAATATCAATTAGTCGACGAGTTATAGCCAAAAAACCATATAAACAATATGCTGAAAATCGGCATTAGACTGCAAAGTTCGAAGGTCGATTAAAAAAAATTCGAACTAACATAAACAAACGCCGCTATACGGGTCTTCTAATTTAGCCTCTATTTTCACTCCTCACTCTCAGAATCGACCTAACTTTTGCTAACCTGAATTTGTTCCACAGTGTAATACATGGCCTGTTCATCATTTGCAAGAAACTCTTAACCAATGTGTAAACTTTATTAAATAAAAACGTGTTTAGGCAGGTATAACCCACCCTCTTTTCAAATCAAAAGTATAGATTTTTTTTCAAAATAATTGAAATTTCATTTTACTAAAATTTTAGCAAAAAGAGTGGTTTGTTTCAGCTAATCGGTTTTCAAATCCATTCTACTAAAATTTCACTAGATTTTGATGCAAAAGCTACAGTTTTTCCTGCTAATTTCAGTTAACTAATTTTTAGCAAAACAGTTTTGCTAACTTTACCAAAAAAATTGTGGGTTCAAAATCAGCAAATGTTTTAGTAAATTTACAAGCTTTTTTTGTTATCATTACAGTTTTTGTTATTTGAGTGTACAAAAGACAGTTGAAACTACTACATTTGTTGTTGTTTAGGTGTCCACTACCTTTTACGGTAAAATCAACCAAAAATTTTTGTGGTTTTTAACTATTAATTAGTACGGTACAATGGACTATTTTAAGTCTGAGCGCCATGGACTTGCCTAAAGAATTTCCTTATTTTAGGCTTGTACAACCCACCCTCACCTCAACTCAACTATTAATTAATAACTACAAAAAACGGTAAAAACAACTTCAAATTACAGTTATTTTTACTGTGACTCAAAAAATTGTCGGAATTTTTTTATTAACAAAAAAAAAACTTCTAAAGGTCAAAAACGGTTTAAATGATTTGGAAATAATTCCTGCTGCATCTGATACTTCCAACTCGTTCAACACATCCGTTTTTCTAAAAATTTCTAGAAAATTATAAGTTTTATTGTGTATTAAAAATAACTACTAGTGTCCGACCGAACGTTCGGGTTCGGTTACGGAGTTCGGTAAAAAGTGACGTTCGGCCACTGTTCGGTGTTCGGCCAAATTTTGGCCGAACTTTACCGAACACCGAACTTTTGTATGTATTGCTTTTTATCGTCTTAAAATTAAGCGATATTATCAGTGCAACTACTTTACACCTCGAATCGTGCTATTGTTAAAAAGAAATATATTTTTTTTCCAAAAAAATCAACTTGAGCTATATTTTTCCACTTTCTTTAAGTATACAAAAGTACAAAATATTTACTTTTTAACTATAAAATAGTACAGCTAATAAAAAAAAATACTTTTTTTAGTTGTTTTTTTCATAATTATTCGCAAAAACACCTTTTTTTTAAATATAAAAAAGTTCGGGTACGGGTTCGGGTTCGGCCGAACTTTGCAAAATTTACCGAAGTTCGGGTTCGGGTACGGGTTCGGTCTGAAAAAGTGCGTTCGGTCGGACACTAATAACTACATAAAACAACTGTTACTACAATGTAGTAAATTTTAGTATTTATTTTTTAAAACGACTACAAAAAAGTTGTTTATGATTTTTCATACAAAAACAACCGAAATTGTAGTTCAAAACAACAACTACTACATACTACAAAAATGACCGTCATGTAGTAAGTAACTGCAATAATTTTCTAAGTGTATTAGATTAGATTAGATTAAAGAGGCCCTATGCACTGCGACCAGAATGATCTTTTGTGCAGCCTGAGAGGGGGTGCCCTAAATATTCAGCCTTTTTATAAAGCCGAGAATCCTATTTGGCAAAGAGTTTCGTATGTCAGTTGGAGATAACAAGTGTCCCCCCAGATGTCGAAGCCTTCTACCAGTCAGTCTTGGGCATGTACAAAGAACATGTTCTGCCGTCTCTTCCTCTATCTCGCAGAATCTGCGTGTCCGTGTCAGATAGATACCTTTTCCTAAGGTGGTAGCGTAAGTTGCAATGTCCAGTTAGGTAAGACGTTAGAATCCGGAGATCCTTTTTGTCCAAGGATAGTAGCAGCTTTGCTGCCGAACTGGATGGAGTGATGAATCTCTTCGCCTGCCTTTGGCCAGCACAAAAGTTCCAGTGTTCGATGAACATAGATTCACGGGCACCACGGTTTGCCAGACAATCGGCACGTTCGTTCCCCGTATGACCCTCGTGACCCGGAATCCATACCAGGGTTAGGTCGTTATCCCGTCCTAGTCTGTTAAGGGATTCAACACAGTTAATGACAAGTCCGGATGACACATCATAAGCTTTGAGAGCTTTCAGTGCAGCCTGACTGTCAGATATTATATATATGCGTGAGCCTTTTGCCCTTCTACGAAGTGCAAAAGTGTATTGTTGAGTAATCAATTTTCAAAGTTTATTAGAGAGCCAAATATTTGATTTTTTTGGCTACCGTTACCCTTTCAATACCGTTACCGATTAAAAACCCTTTGATACTGACTACCGTTACCGTTACCAATACCGAAATAAAAAAATTTTAATAACGTTACCGATAAAAAACCATAACCTTTATTCAGATTTTTACCGGTATTATATCGGTTTTGTTTCGGTTGTCTTAATATTACATATTTAAATTTTTTTGCAGGTAAAAAACAAAGTAAAATATTTTTTCTGTATGTAAAATAAAAAAAATGTTTTGTTCATTGTAAATCAGATTGTTATTTGGGCAAAAACAATGAAAAAGTGTGTCCTACCAATGATCACCTTCGCAATTTACTAAATTATGTGGAAATCGGTTAAACCAATGATAAAATTCTCAATTTACCTAAAAATTTCTGGAGAGAAAAGTGAGTGCCACATAATTTAAGCATTTTTCAGTAGGAATATAAAAGAAGAGACAAACCTGAACCGCTCGAGTGTTGCTGGCGTTGTCATCTACGCAGGTAAGCGTGGAGAGGTTGGTCTTTGGAGTTAAATACATAATGAGCCCATGTCGTACAGTCTGAAGAAAAACTGTCGAAAAGTTTGTAAAACAACTTTCAGTCGGAATTAGAAAACTTTTACCAGATTTTTCTGCTAAAATGAATACTTTAACTTAATTCTATGTCATTAAGTTTTAAAAAATAACGGAAATTTTTTGTATTTTTACTAACTCGCTTGCTGATTTAAAAAAATATTTTTCTTTAATTTTAGCATATTATTTTGTAATTAAAAAAAATGTTGGCATTTTCTTAAATTTATGTCTAATTTAAACGATTAATAGCCGTAATTTCAACAAGCAGATACCAGTGCATAGATATCTACGGTGTAAATAAAGTTTCGTAAATTTAACTCTTAGGTAAATATAATTTTCAATGTTATTTTACCGGCTAGGTAAAGATATCTATTAGGTATTTTACACCCGTAGTTACCTACTTGTTGAAATTACGGGCATAAAACTAAAAATTTTTAAATGTGAAAAAATCATCTGACTTTTTTAATAATTTTACAGAAATTGTACTGTTTGTAAGAAAATGTTCTTAAAAAAATTAAAAATTTTATTAAAAAAATTTATTAAAAGTTTATTGAAAAACTTCGCTTCTTTTATAACAGTTTTCAAAAAAAAAATGATTTTTTTTCTTAAATAAAATACAATTTCGATGTTTAGGCTGTTTATTTGAAATCAGAAGGTTTTTCAATTTAAATCATCAGATTTTTCTGCAGACTCTATATAGTTTATCTAGACAAAAATTTAGCAAACCGCGTCAGCTAAAATCGTCAGATTTCTTAAATGGCTCAAAATGCAGATATTTCTGCTAATTGGACAGAGACATCTTAAAAATACGTAAAAAATCTTTATTTGTTGAATTGCAATATTGCGCGAATATTTTAATTAAATTCTGAGTTAATTAACGGTATTAAATACTTCAATATAATTATATGTTTATCAGTTTTTTTAATTTTATTAAATAAATTTTTGATTTTTTACGTGTTTTTATCAAATTTGTGACTGTTTAACATTTTGGATAAACTTTATTCATAATACCGGTACGTACCGGTACGTACCGGTATCGTCGTTTCGGTAACGGTTAACCGTTACCTAAATAATCGAAAATACCGTTACTTTTACCGTTACCGATATAAAAAATATGTAATACCAATACTGTTGCCAATACCGTTATTCGTTTCGGTTGCCAAACCTGGTTTTTAATCATTATTGAAACTTTATCAAATTTCCAGTGTATTACAATTTGAGGTTGGAGTTACAATTTGTGTGAGACAACTCATTTGAAAGTGTATTTTTTCTACCATGTTTATTAAAATCACGTAAATTAAATAAATTTTCAGTAACGGTTACACCTGATTCACCAAAAATTGTAATTAATGAACATTTTCATTAATTTCAATTTAAGGTTGCAATTTTCCTTCACTTACCTACGGCATTTCATTCATTTCATAAATCACTTCATAAAACGTTTAAAACAAGTTATATGAATATTTTCATTATTTCCATGTAAGTTTTCTTTACTGTATTATAGATTTATTTTATTTATATTTACCGTAGTTCGTACTTGGTTGAAATAATTTAGAATAGAAATGTTTGATGTTTTGAGAACATCAGAATTGCCATAATTTTGTAAAGAATTCTGGTGATGGGAAATAATTGGAAAATTGAACTTGAGCAATTTTTTACATGACATCGCTTTATGTTTAAATTTTCTTTTTGTAACCCCACAACTCTGAAGTTTCCGAAACGTATTTAATACAGTTTTGTATGGGCTATCGATTATAGTTCAGAACTGGTTCCAAATTTTTAAAATTTCGACTAAAAATATTTTTTTTAAAACACGCCAGTTTTAATTTTTTTGGAAATATTTTTAAACCCATGTGAAATAATGTTAGAGACACAAAAGTTGAAAGAAAGTATGACCAGAGGTGAGATTGCTAGAAATAGAACTGTAGTGTTGGGAACTGTGCTCTAGAAACTATAAATATTCACATATATAAATAATAATTTCCATTAACAAGACAAACCAACATTTAAATTCCTACTGATGATAACACTAACTGGAGTGTTTGAAACCGGTATGGGAAAATCAAAAAATGGCTAAAAATTTTTGGAAATTAAATTTTTCTTCTGCAAATTTTCAACTTAAACCCTTATAAAAAGCTTGTTTAATTATTTACAAAATTTAAAATTTTCAGAGATCATAGTGTTTGTTTTTGGTATTATGAGTTCAGTTACAGTATATTAAATTAAACATAAGGCGATGTCATGCAAAAATTGCTCAATTTTACCATATTTTACGATACTTTGAAAGTCATTTTGATCGAAAATGTTGACAATCGACAGCCCATACTAAAGTCTATAAAATAAATGTGTTTCAAAAATGTCAGAATAGTTGAGGTATTGTAGAAACATTAAATATGAAGTGATTTTATGTAAGAATTTCTTAATTTTACCATGTTTGACCACGCCTATCTCGCCCATTTTTCCAAAAATTTAAAACATTTGTTCCACAATTTGATGGTTTTATATAGGACTATAAGCTCTGTAAGTTTGACTTTAATCGAACAATATGGTTTTTGTGGTACTTTTAATCCTATGAGTCTGGGGGTCGTGGGTTCGATTCCCACCAGAGACCTTGGTCTCTTTCGCTAAAACGATACGAAGGTCATTGTTACCAGTTATTGGTTAGGTAAAATTAGTATATGATTTGTAATTATATGGTAATTCTTAATAAAATAAATAAAAAAAATATTATTTTACATCCATTTCTAAATTTAATTCACCAAACTTTCTCCCCTGTTGAAAGTTATTTCTCATATAAAATTTTAATTTTTGCTTATACATAATTTTTTCGACATTTTTTTTATACATAATTATTTTTTCACCATTTAACTAAAAAACTATTTTTTTTTAATGTTGTGAAAAATAGAAAACTTTTTTTTCGGTAGTTGTGAAAAACAAGTGGCCACATGAAGTAGTTTTTAAATCCTTTTTTTGATGACAACAATATGCAAAACTTATGTTGACGACATGCTAAATATTTTTCTATATAGAAACAGACTTTTTTTCTACCCACAATCTAAATGAATTAAAAAACTTATATTTATCAAGAGCAAGTAGATGCAAAAAAATAAAATAAAATAAAAAATACACAAAATATAAAGAAGAAACTATTTGGCAAAAGAAAAAAAAAATACTTACATATTTATTTACAACATGAGTGACAAAAACAAGAAATTACATTAAAATTCTGGAGGAAAAATACATTCGAAAAATTGAAGTGAAACTTTTGAAAAAGAATCAAAACCTTTTTTTGTCAAGATACATAGGAAAATAATAGGGGTATTCACAATTAACTTAAAATGTTTAAAATCCTAAAAAACAGGAGAATATTCTATTTTCAGACAATCTCCTGCAAATGTCTTTGACAATACATCGAATCAAGGTCAAATGAAAGATAATTTTATATACTTTCTTCAAAATTAAAATATTTCTAAACTTTATAAAATAATATTTTCCATAAAATTCGATTAGAGCATTGTTCTTGCTCGAGGCCCAAAAAAATCTGTTAATGATATTCTAATTATATATTATTTATTGATTTTGAGCCTCGAGCTAAAAAAATACTGTAATCGAACATATATAAAGGCCGAATAAACACATTTTTATTTGTTTAAATCTTTTGGTTCAAAAAAACACATATTCCAAAAAATTATCGAAAACAGTATTCCCTCTCACAAAAATGTAGGCAGATTCATGTTCATTTTTTTTAAAGAGGAGAATATTTGGCTTTCGTTTGTTATTTGAATGTTCTAGAATGAATCTTAAATTTTTAAAATTCTGCTGAATTCTCACATGAATACCTCAAATATAAAGTTAGTAGTGAAAACTAATGTTGATGCTTTCACCACTAGCTTTTTTTTGGGAGTAAATAGGAAAAAACTTTGACAATGATTAAAAGGAACACAAAGTAGTACCTCTAAAAGGAGGAAAAAAGATTCAAACTAACAAATGGTTGTTGAAAAAACTACATCATCAGCATTATTACTTTTAAAATATGGTGTACGTAGGATAATTCATAATAATTCAGAAAAGTTGTTACTTTTTTGGTAAGAGTTAGCAACCAATATATCATAGGTTTGTTATGAAATGGCGAGACATTGAATAATGGCACTCATTTGGGCGCCGAGACATAAAGTTATAGCTGAAAAACGTGTTACCGGTGAACCGGACAATCATTTAGACGAGATTGATATGTTGTCTGGCTTGTACATAGCTCAGCAAGAGCATATTTTGTTAAGAAGGCGCATCGGAGCATAGGAGGCCACAAGTTTTAATTAAACATGAAAGATAAAGTTGTTCATCAGGGACTCCAACTGGAACGATTTGGATCCCACTAACTTCCTGTTGACTAACACACGTTCTTTGAAAGATCGACATATATACGTCCGACATTAGAGTGAAATTTTTTCTTCATTTTTTATTTTCCCATGTGTCCGGGCAATTTATTTTTTCACTAGACCTAAAAGTTATGTGTTACAAATTTAAGGCAAATCAAACTTTTGGATTTTTATAATTTAAACAAAAAATAAAAAATGCGAAACATCATATTTATTAATTTTGATGTTCTGAACACAAAATCGGAGGAATGGTTTTCCAGATATATCCAGTTGAAATTAGCAAAAATTGACGAGTTTTTTCTTCGTTCAAGAATTAAAAAAAAGACTCTTTTATAGAGCTTAAGACAAACTTTCATTTATAACTGATTTGAGACAAATTCGATCATTTTAACCCGTGGCACACTTCGATCAAAGTTTAGGTTTTTCAACAAAATCTTCAAATTTTGATCGAAGAGCGTCATGGGTTAAAATGTTCCGATTTGGCTCAAATCAATTTTAAACCAAAGTCTGTATCATACTCTATATGATTTTTTTTTTTTTTTTTAATTTCTCGAACGTTAGAAAAAACCGACATTTTTGGAAAATTTTTTGACAAATTTAAATTGAAAATTGAAAACTTAAAAAAACTAATTTGGCCCGATTTCAAAAATTTTTCATATTCAGCATGGCAAAATTAAAAAAAGAATGTATCGCAAGATAATTTTTTTAATTTTTTATAAATTCAAAATACTGCTGGAAATTTTCCAAAAAAATACAAAACTTTGATCGAAGAGCACTACGGGTTAAAATGATCGGATATTGTTCAAATTAAGTTTTCCATGTGTGTGAATTGGTTTATACATATAAGAAAGATATCTATTAATTTTTTCAAGAATATCTAATTATTATACCCTCCAAATACAGTATGGGGGTATACTCACATTGTCATTCCGCTTGAAACGCATCGAAATATCGGTCAGGGATCCCATATAGTGTATATATTTTTGATCTATGATTGATTCTAAGTCTTTTCTAGAATGTCTGTATATCCGTCCGTCTGTCCGTCCGTCTGTATAAGACACGATGCAGTCCAAAATAAAAGAGGTAGACTCGTTAAGTTTGGCAGGAATATGTCTTTTGGTCCTTGGCAGTTTAAGTTCGTAAATGGGCAAAATCGGACCAGGGGGAAAAAAGTTTAAGAACTTAACTAACCTCTGAACAACGCCATATTTTCACAGTTTTTTTTTGTATTTTTGTTAAGTAAATGAAACAATTTGATGACAGAAACAGTTTAAGGTCCTGCACTTGGAATTAGGAAATAAAAAAAAAATATTTTTTTTTGTCCGCCCCCTTTTTTTGGTGTGAATATTAAATTTTTTTTTAAATAATGTTAAAATTGTATTACTGATGCTCAAAAAGCATAATAAATGAATTTTTAAACATTTACCGTATGGATTTATGTGTCCCCCAATGATTCTTTCTGACCCCCCCCACACCCCCCCAAAAAACGCACCTGCAAATTTTTTAATATATGTTGGGGGGTATTATAGATTCGGTACAGCCGAATTTAACACTCTCACTTCTTAATATTTATTTGTTGGTTATTTGACGATCGTGATCCTACTACGATGGTGCAATTTTTCTCTTCTAATTCCCAATGGGAGTTGAGTCGAATGTGTAGTTTTAGTTTTAACATTAACGATTTGTCATTTAAATCGCGATATTCGCGATTTAAAATTTTGATGCTCAATAATTTTTAAACTTAAAACCATTCAATTCTGTTAAACTAACATAACAAACCATAATACTGTGATTTTTTTTGCCAAAAACATTTTTTGTACGCGAAAAATCTTTTTTTTTTCGTGAAAAAATGGTTCAATACAAATATTTTTAGTTTGATTTGAATTTACGACATCCATTTGGTAAAGCTAGTTCGTTTCACTATGTATGTATGTATTAGCGATTTTCGCGATTATTTTTTTTTTTACTTTTAAGTAAAAAACAAGTGAGAGTGTTACATTCGGCTGTGCCGAATCTTTTATACCCTCCAAAATGTAAATAAACAATATAAAAAAAAAATCCAGGCGCGTCTTTTTTGTGGGGGGGGGGGGGTGGTAAGAGACATTAGGGGCACCTTTCCCTTGCGATTTTGAACTTCTTTTGAAATAAGAATGTTGCATTTGCTTAGCAAAAGTACAAAAAACCCTTCAAAAATGCGTTTTTTCTTAGGTTGGTTTAGTTCTCCAAGGGAAAACTTTTTTCCCCTTGGTCCGATTTCGCCCATTTCCGAAGTTAATCTGCCTAGGAATATAAGACATATTCGTGCCAAACTTCGGAAGTCTAGCTCTTTTATTTTGGACTGTATCGTGTCTTCTACAGACGGACAGACGGACGGACGGACATCGCTAGAATGTCTTAAAATCGATCACTGATCAATAAAATATATACTTTATGGGGTCCTAGACCGATATTTCGATGCGTTACACATGGAATGACAAAGTGAGTATACCCCATACTGTGGTTGGAGGGTATAAAAATATTTTTTATATTATTTAGACAATTGCTGAATTTTTATCATCTAAACTACAAAAAAAATTATTCGCGGAAATTTTTTTTCGCGAATTTTTTTTGCGAAATTTTTTTTTCCAAATTGTTTTTATTCTGCTATTAATTTATGAAAATGAGTAGAATACGATACATTACAGACACAAAATTTTTGGAAAAAATTTTTTTTAGCAGATTTTTTTTTTGTTTTTCGCGAAAAAAAAATTACCGCTAAAAAAACAACGCGTTTTCTAAATTTATATTTGAAAACTATCCCAAAAGCATACAAATTGCATTTTTGGCTTTTCAATTTTAAATCGCGAATATCGCGAATACGAGCGCTAACTTTGAAAAACGGCTAGCATCATTGAATTCAGCGTACCCGAATTAGCTTTACCCAGCTTGTTAATTTTTGCGACTATCACAGTGTAAGTAAGTGCAACCATTTTTATTTTTTTGTGAGCGCACGCTCCTGGGGCACATTCGCCAGATTGAGGATGGGGCAGTTTTGTCAGAGAATGTACTCCATGGAGCATATTAGCCGACGACGATGTACCCAATGGCGTACACACGCCACTTAAAATGGACGGTAGTTTCGCCGACCCATGGGGTCGATTCCACGATAACGGATGTACCCCATGGGGTTGATACGCCACTAGGAATGGGGTAGTTTTCTGGGAAATGTGCGCCACGATTTTTTTTGCTTTGTTTCAATAAAATTATGTTTTTTTTTTTTAATAATGTTTCTAATAACAATTTTTGCAAAAAATTATGTTGTTAACGAATTTCTAGAAATTTTATTTCTTACTGATTGTGCCACACCAGCACGTGTCCCATGGATGGGGCAGTTTCGCCGATTTGGGTTGCTTTAAAAATGTAAAAAAAATAATAGAAGCCAAACAGATCAATTTAATTTTGAGTATGCATTTTAAAGTTAAAATATTTAGCTTTATAAATCAACAAGAATTTAGGAAATAGGTCTACTGGTTTTGGTTTTAGATCACTTCAAAAAAAAAAGTTGCGAATGTCACTTTTTTGGTTTATTTGGCAAATATTGCATGAATATTTACCTTTTTTACTTTTCAATAAATCTTCTTTGAGTTTCCGTACACTCAAAATAATAACTCTGTAAAATGACTGTAATCTCAATTCAACAGATATTTGACAGAGTTTTCTGTCAAAATACAGATTTAAAGAAAATACTTTGTATTTTATTGTGACAAAAAACAAAGTTTCCTCTGTTATATTACTTTTTACTTTGTAATCTTAATTTTACATATAATTAACAGAATTTTCTGCTAAAATACAGATCTAAGCAAAATACTTCGTATTTTTTTATAACCAAAAAAGTTTTCTGTTTTGAGTAGTTTTTGTTTTTGTTACCAAACATCAAAATTTCATCTGTAATTTTTTTTTTGAAAAAAAGTTCAAAAAGTAGCAAAAAAACTTATCAAAAAAATTTTACCGGAAATCTTATAAAAATTTTACAAAATAACATGCATTTAACTTAACTCTGTAAATTTACAGAGTTTTTTCTGTAAATTTTTTTTGCATCAAATGTATTTTTCAAATATATGTAAATTTATATAGTTTTCTTTGCTAAATGGTGGTTTATTTAACCAATATTTTACTAGAAACTCTGTAAATTAACAGTTTTTTTGTCTAAATCATTTTACAGAGTTTTATAGTAAAAATACAGAGTTTTCTCTGTAAAAAAGCTTTCATATTTAACCAATATTTTACTATAAACTCTGTTAATTAACAGTTTTTTTTCTGTCAAAACCATTTTACAGAGTTTTTTAGTAAAATTACCAAGAAATGTTGTTAGCTGGAAAAGTATGGTGTACTCTGTTAAATTAGCAGAGTTTTTCTGTAATTTAACAGAGTTATTATTTTGAGTGTACATTTGTTTTACTTTTTAGTTGATGTTTTTGAATGTAAATTGATTGTCCTTAAATTTAAATTTTTCGTATTTCGAAATTCAATTGAAAGATTTTAATTGATTTTCACCGAACTTTGGTTGGTTTTTCTTTAAATTTCTGATGGACGGTTTCTATTTCATTTCTCTTAGTATTAAAAAACATGAATTTAAGTACTAATGTTAAATCATTTCACTTATATTAAATCAAATTATCTAATTTCCTGTGCCTATAGCTACTTTTCAATTATCACACTTTTACATAACACACACATATATATAAAATGTATCCTTGATATATTTAGTAAGGAAAGCATAAGTGTGGAAAATGTTTTACATCCGCAACGGAAATCCTTTTTTCTTTAACTCACACACACTCAAAAAACTAGTTGTACACTAAATATACAACATACACACACTAATATACAAATTAAAAAATATATGTATGTATGTGTGTGTGTTAAAAATATAAAGGATACATATGTATGTATGTGTGAATAAGTGTATGTATGAGTAAAAAAAAGTTTTTCTTTATATTTTAAGTGAAAATTATATTAAAATTTTCTGCTTGATGTAATATTTGTCAAAAAAAAAGGCAAAGAAAGCAAGTACTTACTTACATATATACGAGTATAAATATGAAATTTACCATGTATGCTTTTTGTGTATAACATCACACATCACATCAAACATAAAAAAATGAGTATGTGTTAATATGTATGCGTGTATTAATATTTTTAATGAATTTTCAACTTGAATTAATTTATAAAATGGCAAAAAGCATTAAAAAACTTTTTTTTGTTTTAAGTGAAAAATAAAGATGAAAAAAAACCCTTTTTACTGTTATGTTTCGTTGCTGCTGCTGCTGCCATCATGTCTATAAAGCATGACAGGAAGGAGCTGCTTGATATTCATGTATCATCACATCTTTGAAAAATTAAAAAAAAAAAAAAAAAAATAATAAACGGAAGAGCTAAAGAGTTCCTAAAGCTGAAACTGTATAGTAGAAAACATTCATCTTGTTGTATTTCATCGTTGACCTGATTATATATGCTGTTATTTTCTTTTTCTGAACCATAATCATCATCATACACGCGTTTTTATATACATATTTGAAGGGTAAATGAAAGATGGGTTTAATAATAACTTTAGAATACATTATGCCACTCCCATTAACATTATTATTTTACTTTTTTTTTGAGGGTATTAAGTTTTAATGTTTTTTTTTTTTTTTGAAAGAGTGTTTTTTTGGAAAACTTATGTGATTAAATTTGTTATGTAAGGAGATGGATTCTGTGTTTTTTTTTTTGAAGGAATTTTCAGTAATTTAAATAAAAATTGTAATTAAATAATAACTAAAGTGCATATTTATGTAATGGTGGAATTCGTTAACGGTTACATTATATGCCTGATAATAAAAGGATTTTAATTTGAGTCCCCATTTCAGAAATTCTCCCATACGGAATCTTTTTGTAATAGTGGTCACTCAATCCCTTTACAAAAACTGTTTAAAATGATTTAAACAAAAAAGTAACCCCATTTATTTGGGAATTATGTTCGTTCCGGTAAAATTTCTTTTGAAAACATTAGAATCCTTATATCGTAAAAAAACCTGAGAAAGCCAGGAAAATTTCTGACACCATATGCAATTTTTCAACTTTTGGTTTACCAAAGTGTCAGGCCAAATGTTACTTCTTCTAACTACTTATGTGGCGATCAAAATGTTGGACTTTTTAAAATCTTAAAAAAAATGTGTCATACCATATATATAAATTTTGATGTGCTGAACGTGAATATTTTGAAATCGGTATAACGGTTTCGAGATGTCGTTATTTAAAATTTAAAATCCCATCATCTTAACCCTTCGATAAAAATTTTAGTTTTTTGAAAAATGTAAAACGTTGAATGAAAGGCTGCGGGGGTTAAAATGATCGAAATTGGTTCAAATTAAGTTTAAATGAAAGTTTGTCTCGAGCTGCATGAAAGTGTCAATCGAAAAAATTTTATATTTTTTTTTTTTTAAATTTAAAATGTAGGAAAAATCACCGTTTTTATAAATTTTTTTGGCATATTTCAAATGGCAATATCTCGAAAACGGTTTATTTGTTATTTTTGTACTCTCCACTTACAAGGAAGGTCTTTCACAGGGCACCCAGCGATTGTCCTGAAACTTGAATATTGGAATGAGGGGAGAAAAATAAGAGTTATCTGTTTTTTTTAGCTGCCCAATCTCAAATTTAAAGATGGGTTGCCAACTTATGAAAAAATATGGGCTCTCGGGAAAATCCGAATAAAAGCCGAACTAGCAGGAATTTCGCCAAACGCAATAATACGGGCCAGCTTAATTTTAATAGAGATTATTATATATGATTTTGGGGGTCGTACGTATATACATCTTCATATAAACTACCCCAACGGGTATACATTTTCGAAAATAACGAAATTAAGTACAGAGCTTCGAAGAATGAAATCCGTTTCGAATGAATTCTGGAAAAAAAGCATTTACTTTTCATAGTCAGTAAATGCATTCGATTTTATAAATCAACATTGAATGCAGTTATTTGAATGCATTCCATTGAAAAATGAATGCATTCGATTTCTTGTTCATTCGATTTAGAAAATCGAATGCACTCGAACAATTTTTTTAAAAATTTTTTGTATGGGAGCCCCCTTAGGAAGTGGAAATAGGGTTCGTATCACATTGCACCCCTCCAGGGACTTTTCTAGGGAAGTTGTGGGGCTTTTTGAGGTTTTTTACCTCTTTACGCCCAAATTTGACGCCGATGAGGGGCCATATGGCCCCACCCCACCGCCCTCATTTTTTGGCTCATGCTTTCTTTTTCGAACCTATAAAAATTAGAGGGTATCGCGAATGCAAATCGAAAACTGGTTAGCTTTTCCACGCCTAATAGTGCAAATTTAAGAACCATTTTTTGTGTTCCAAGCAGTGTTGCCAGAACTTGGTAGTCAAAAACGGCTAAATTCATTCGAAAAAACGGCTAAAAAACGGCTAAAAAATGGCTAAAAAACGGCTAAAATAATTATTTTAGTTTTTTAAGAAAAACTATTGCAAATTTATATTTTGTTTAATTTTTACACATAAAATAAAATAAAGAGATCTTTTGTTATACATTTGTACGGTTTTGACTTATTCTAGAAAAAAACTAGAGTTCAAAAGACTTTTCCAATGATTTACATTTTTTTAATGCAAAAACAAAAAAAAAATTTTGACTAGAAAAAATTTTTTTGAGTAACATTTTTTTTTAGTTTTAAAAAAAATAAGAAAAATTGTTTATTGAGTGCAAATATTTTTCTTTTTTTTTTTAAGTTCGAAATTTTTTTTTAGTTTATTTTTTGTAATGATAAAAAACTGCGTACATTTTTTTCTTGGAAAGATAGCGCATTTGCAACACGTGAATTCTGGGTAAAACTTTTTACTCCAGGGACCGTTTTCGCTGAAACCTGAAGAGAAGAATGGCAAAAATATATATGCCAATATTTAGCAACCAGTCTCTAAGTTGAGTTTCGAACGTTAGCGTATTTTTAACAGAGAAACGGGCATCACTAAATCGTCTAAGATTTAGTATAATGTTAATTGCATGAATATGACAAAAATATCCGTGGTTCGATACCAGACTGGGGTTATTTAAAATTAAGATATATGAAAAACAAGTACCTATTAACAAAATAAACCGATTAAAAATTCTGCTGATGATAACACTATAACTGGAGTGTTTGAAACTGATACGGGAATACCAGAAATGTCTGTAATTTTTAAAAATTAAATTTTCTTACACATTTTTTAACTTTAACCTTTATATTAAATAAAGTTGGAGCCTTTGCTTTATCTGTACTAACAAAAAACCAATCAATTCTTTATTTTAGTATAAAAAAATACAAAAAAACTACTTTTAAATCAAAAAACTAAAAATGGCTAAAAAACTGCTAAAATAATTTCGAAAATGGCTAAAAAAACGGCTAAGAGCTAAATGCATTTTTTTCCGGCTAAACGAGTTCAAAAGGAGCTAAATCTGGCCGGAAAATGGCTAAAATGGCAACACTGGTTCCAAGTTAAAAAAAAAAAAAAAATTATAGATATCCCACTCGCATCCTACTAAGCGACCCCATAGCTCTTAAAGGAAATGACTTAAGCTTTTTTTGAGTCAAAAAAGGGCCCAATTTGAGGAAAAAGTCAAAAAAGTTTTGGATTAAAAAAAAAAAAATTATTTTTTTTTTTTTTAATTTTTTGTAATTTTTTTTTAAAGACTGAAGCTATCTATACACCAATACCCCGGTTTGCGTCGCTTCGGTTTGCGTCGTTTTGAAGTTGCGTCGTTTTCAAATTTCTGTGATTTCGAAGTTGCGTCGTTTTGGTTTCAGTTTGCGTCGCATGGCTTCGAAGTTGCGTCGCCAGTGCTTCGATTTGCGTCGTTGATATAAAAATGTGTGTACAAAGCTACAACAAAAAAGGGGATTTCCCGTTTATATTTCAGTTTGCGTAGCATGACTTCGTAGTTGCGACGTTAGTGCTTCGATTTGTGTCGTTAATATGAAAATGTTTATACAATGCTTGCTTTTATACTATGAATTTTCTATTTTTATCTTAATATTTTTATGTTTTTGTTATGTTTTTTTTACGTTTTTCTCATGAATTGTTATATTTTTATTTTAATTAAAACTGTTTTCAAAAAAAAAAAAAAAATACAAAAAAATTGCATTTTTTATTGAAAAATCGAATTTTTATCTCGGAACCAATTAAATGAAAATCAATACAAATGTATGGAAAATCGTGCTTCGGTTTGCGTCGTTTCGGTTTGCGTCGCGTTTCTCCGGTCCCAATTAACGACGCAAACCGGGGTATTGGTGTACTATTTGGTACACATTTTGCTAAAAACAATAGGTAAGAAGTTACATGGATGAGAAAAAACACCTCTTTGGCCAAAATGTAAAATTTCGACCCTCTCTAACTCTGAGTTAGAGAGGGTCGAAATTTTACATTCCTTGACTGATGTCGTTGAAAAATTGTGTCTGAACTACTATCCAATAGGACTAACCTTGGTGCAAATTTCATCCCGGAAGACATCGGTTTCAAAAGTTGTGTCAGTTGACACGAAAACCCCCATTTGTTGAATAGTCTTGATAATGGAATCCTATAAATTTCGAAACACGTGTCATCTACATAAGTCCAGCAAAAATTACCAACATAAATAAATTTAAAACATAAAAATTATTTTCTTGAAAATTATTCTACGAGAAAATCATAAGCAAATCCATGGGAAATTTAACTGACGGATCACCTATTTTGTTAATTTTTGGTTATTTGATACAGCTTCGTAAATGATTAAAAATCATATTTATTTATTTTTTTTTGACTATACTTTGGAAGATATTGGCGTTTAAAAAAGCTTTTTTTGGCAGTATTGACTTTTAGACAGTTTATTAACATTTTTGTGCTCTGAAACCGTAAGTCGTAAGAAAAAACTTAAAAAACAATGTTTATAAAATTATGAAGAACTAAAATTTTTAAAAAAATTTCAACAAAAAAATTTTGAAACCATATGTCTGGTTTGAATGTCCTCTTTTGCTGGGAAGGACACCATGGATTTCCAAAAACCAAATTTTGTATTAAAGTAGAATGTCCTTTTTACGCTATTTAAATTTCAGGTAGGTGTTTTTTCGTAAATTTCGTGATTTTTTAAATTTCGTGATTTTTTAAAAAAATTTTGCAAAAAATTAAAAATTTTGCTATATCACCAAGTTTAAAAATTTATTGCTCGACAACACGAAAAAACACCTTCCTGAAATTTTAACAGCGTTAAAAGGACATTCTGAACTTTAATACACAATTTGGTTTTTGTAAATCCATGGTGTCCTTCCCAGCAAAAGAGGACATTCAATTATGGGTTTCAACATTTTTTGTTGAAATTTAAAAAAGAAAACTAGTTTCTAAATTTTAAATCTTTATAATTTTTTTTAAACGCCCATATCTTCCAAAGAAATGATCTAAAAAAAAAAAAAATAAATATGGTTTTTAATCATTTACGAAGCTCTATCAAATAACACAAAATTAACAAAATCGGTGATACGTCAGTTATTAAAATTTCCCATGGATTTGCTCTCATAGTTTTAACTTAGTCTGAAAATAATGACCTCGAGCTAAAATAAACCTATTCAAAATATAAAAAAAACGTTTATGTTTAATTTTCTTTTTGTGATTCGAACCCAGTTCCTTAGGGAAGCGAAATTCATCACATACACCAATTTGATTAATTTGACATACAAATTATGTCACAGTGACATAATTTAATGTCATCAATAAATCCAATACAAATAAAAACATCTACATGTTTGTAACCAGTACCTTATAATGTCTCAGTAAATACTAGCAAATACCATTTAAATACAGGTATAAGAGGCAACACAAATTTTAAAAGAGGAGTAACAAAATAACAGAAAAAACAAGTTGAATTGCTTACACATATAAATTGTACAATTGTCAAACAATTTGTTAAATTTCCTTTATGCATAAATTGTCAAAATATACAACATTAAATCTTCAGAACAATAAAAAGGAAAAGAAGGAGTAAACAGCATTTACCGAAATAGCAAGTGTCAAAAAGTGCCTATAACAGTATTATTGAAGATTTGCAAATTGTTTTGTCAATTTGTTGTTATTATTTACAAATACACACCCGAACACCCTCACACCAAGTGAAACCTTTTAACAAGGAGGATACGGAAGTTAAAAGGCAAGCAACAGTCTTTTGGAGGCACACTAGCAAATACTTGAACTTTAACACATGCACAAACAACAGGCACACACACGCACATTTTTTTAATACAAACACAATTGATAACTTAACAGTTAAATTTAAAGTTGTTGATATTGTGTTATTATGTTAAAAAAAAAAAAAGAAAAAGAAAATATAAAAGTAAACAGGGGGTAATATTAACTTTTACCCACCCCTAGGAAAACGAAGAGACAATGACTTTAAAAATATATAAAAATTTGGCAAAAGGTAATAAATAATATTTAACACTTGTTTGTAACCTTTGTCAGTCAACAAAGCAGGAGGAAAAAATGTGTTGTTGACTTATCGGGCATAACGGGACCAACTTGAAGGTTGAAGAATCGCTCCACACCAAATGTCCCGCTACAGAAAAACATGTGCTATGTGAATTTCTAAAAAGCCTATATGTAACTAAGAAAATTTCGTTTTTGGTTTTTCAATTTTTTAGAAACTGGGCTTAGAAGGCGTGGTCAAATATTGGAAAAATGGTAAAATTTGTGTCGAGTTACCTTGTTAAAATATTTATCAAACTAAAACGGAATGCACAACAAAAATTTACATTCTTTTATGGTTTTGTATGGGCTATCGATTAAAATTTTTTTCTTTCGAAAATTTTCAGAACCCGTTCTGAAATTTCTCCTTTTTTAAAAAAGTCACACTCAAAAAAATAAAACTGTAAAGTTAACAAATATTTTTTTGTTAACTCGAGTTTACTGGCTTTTTAGCAAATTTTTAGTTAAAATCAGCGTTTTAACTACTTTTTTTAGTTAAGTTCAATTTACGAAAATACTAGTTTTAAACAAATTTTTAATTAATTTTTTTTGTTGACTTTAAAACTTAGTTTACGAATTTTTATTAATTAATTTGCTGATTTCTCGTAACATATTTGTCAAGTGAAAAATTTTTAGAAATTTCTTATGCAAATCTCATAAGTTCTACTTAAGCTAAACTTAATGCTGTGAAAAAAAGAAAAAAATAAGTGAAGTGTTAGTGTATAAAATCAATATTTAACAAACTTACAATTTTTTTACAAAAAGTTTAGCTGAACTTAACTAATTTTTTTGTTAATACGTACATAAAAATGTTACGAAATTTTCAGCTAAATTTTTAGTTAAAGCTACGTTTTTTTTGCTACATTCATTCTACGAAAAGTTAACTAAATATTTTTTAGTTAAATTAACTGGAAATTTAGTAGGTTCAAAATCAGGTGTTTTTATACCCTCCACTCTAGTGATAGAGGGTATATATAAGTTTGTCATTCCGTTTGTAACTCATCGAAATATCGGTCTGGGATCCCATAAAGTATATATATTCATGATCCCCGATCGATTTTAAGACATTCTAGCGATGTCCGTCTGTCCGTCTGTCTGTGGAAATGGTGATCACGGCCAAAATATTACACGGAGATGACTGAAACTTAACATATTTATTGGAAGTTCTCCTGAGAAGTTTGGTATTGCATTTGAGCGATATCGGTTCAGCGGTTCAAAAGTTATGAACGAAAAGGTAAGGACACCTCAAAAATTTTAGTACATTCAACATAACCTAAAAATACAAAATGCTTTAATTCGGCTGCTGGTTGACTTATGTAAACATAATTGAACACCAATTGGTATTTAAACAAGTACCAACATATTTTGAGACAAAAAAAGAAAAAAATCGCGGATTTTTTTTTACCAAATTTTTTTTTTGCGGAAATTTTTTTTCACAAAATTTTTTTTTTTCAAATGTGATTTTCTTTTAAATAAAGTTTTTGCAATAATCTTTTAGACATTGTGGAGGGTATCACTACATTCGGCAAGGCCGAATTTAACTTTTTTACTTGTTTTAGTTAAATTTAACTTTACGTTTTTTTTGTTTTAGTGCAATTTATCAAAATTCCGGCCAGGTTTTTTTTTAATTTTACATGTTTGTCTATCCACACAAAAAAATTCGGACATGTGTTTTTCGTTCTTTTTGAGAAAATCGCATTTGAATATTAAATCTCGTAATAATAATAATAACAATTTTGTAATTTGCTTGTATTTGCTTGTATTTCCTTGTTTCAACGTAGCGAATGAGTATTAAATATTTGCATAAATGTTACTCATACGCTATGTTAAAACAAGAAAATACAAGCAAATAACAAAATTGTTGTGAAATTAAAAATTCAAATGCGATTTTCTCGAAAAAAACGAAAAACACGTTTCTGATTTTTTTTTGTGTGGATGGACAAATATCTAAACTAGAGATGGGCGCGTGAGTGGATTTTGACTCACACTCACTCACGCTCACGCAAAAAATAATCGAATCACTCACTAATCACTCGCACAATTTTTTTTTTACTCACGCTCACTCACATTCACGTGAGTAATAAAAAACTTAATCACGCTCACGCGTGACTCACGCTGGATTCAATCACGCTCACGCGTAAATAAATGTTTCTCATACGCTATATTAAAACAAGAAAATACAAGCAAATAACAAAATTGTTATGAAATTAAAAATTCAAATGCGATTTTCTCGAAAAAAAAACGAAAAACTCGTTTCTGATTTTTTTTTTTGTGTGGATGGACAAACATCTAAACTAGAGATGGGCGCGTGAGTGGATTTTGACTCACACTCACTCACGCTCACGCAAAAAATAATCGAATCACTCACTAATCACTCGCACAATATTTTTTTACTCACGCTCACTCACATTCACGTGAGTAATAAAAAACTTAATCACGCTCACGCGTGACTCACGCCGGATTCAATCACGCTCACGCGTGAGTCACGCAAAATCTACTCACGCAATAAAATTTTCTTACCAAATGGAAAAAAAAAATCGAAAAAAAAAATTTTTACAAAAAATTAAAAAAAAAAACAAGAGTGTTAAATTCGGTTGTGCCGAATCTTTTATACCCTCCAACACGTTTAAAATTAAAAACAAACAATCGCAGGGGCGTCTTTTTTCTTTTGGTGGGGGAGGGGTCGGCGGACTTGGTGGGGGACACCTGTACCCCCGCTATATATGTTTAAAAATTTTTTGTTTATGATATTTACGCTTAAATAATAAATTTTTATCGTTATTTTTAATTAATTTCTATAATCACGCCCCCAAAGGGGGCGGCCTGAAAAAAATCGAATTTTCTAACTTCCTTGGTCCAAGCGCAGGTCTATGAACATAATATGGCATACAAATGTTACATTTGTTGAGCAAAAATTAAAAAAACTCGTAAAAATATCGTATTTTTCAGGGGTCGTTTTAGTTCTTCAAGGGGGAACTTTTTTTCCCCTGGTCCGATTTTGCCCATCTTCGAACTTAACCTTACCAGTAACATAAGAGATATTCTTGCCCTTTTGGTTTGGACTGCATCGTTATTTCTACAGACGGACGGACGGACGGACATCGCTAGAATGTCTTAGATTCTATCATGGATCAATATTATATATACTTTGTGGGGTCCCCGACCGATATTTCGATGTGTTACACACGGAATGACAAAGTGAGTATACCCCCATACTAGAGCACCCATATGTGCATAATTGTTTTTTTTATCGCTCCCCGCTCATTTTCGGTTGAGTTGGGATTAAAAAATAATATCTATCCAGAAATTGGACTTCTAGGTTGCAAACAGGCCAAGCAGTTTGAACTTTTGACCTCAAAAATGGGCTAAAAAACCTTTATAGATTAATTTGGCTGTAACTCTTAAAATAAAAGTTTTTCGCAATTAACTTTCATAACAATTTTTTTGTAGAATCAAAATGCAAAGATTTTTCTCTCATACTGTTTTGACCTAAATATGCCCGATCGCGGTGTTTTAAGCGGTTAAAGTCGAAATTTGGGTCAGAACTTTTTTTAAAAAAATTCTCGTAAATTTTTAAATTGTGGAAAATTTGAGCTCTTTGCATAATTTAATAGGGTATTGAATGCAGTTTTCCAAAAAAAAATTTTTTGCAAATATATATCGACCCTTCCATGAAAAATTGCCAAAATCATACCCTGAACCACAATTTTTTGACCTCCAACTACGTTATGAGGGTGTACTCACTTTGTCATTGCATGTTTTACGCATCGAAAGATGAGTCTAGGATTTCACATAGTATATATGGGGTATTCCATGCCAAATCGGACGCTTGGAAAATTTTTAATTTTATGTTTTTTCAATTTTTTAGTACCCTTTAAAAACCCATTCCAAGTAAATTTTGACATCTTTTTTGACAATCCGTTCAAAAAATATCGAATTAAAAAAAAAAACACGATTTTTTCTGTTTTCACTTCTTTAAAAATGGTCCAAATTCAAAATAATTTGTTGAAATTTTAGTATTTTCTTTAAAGTGTTTTAATAAAGATTGGAAAACAAAAAAAAAAAAATTCAAAAACCGCTGAATATATTAATTACCAAAATCCCACGATCTACTTAAGCTTAAAATTTTAAGAAAATATTAAGTTTACCACGAAAAACTAAAAAAAAAAAAATAAAAAAAATCTAATAAAAAATTTTAAGAAAAGATTGAAAACAACAAAACAAAGAGAGCAATCATTTAAAAATTGCATATTAGAACACTTTAAGAAATATTTAATAAAAAAACAAAAATTAAAAAAAAAAAAAAAAAATGTTGACCATTTTTGAATTTGTTATGATAAAAATACGGAAAACGATAGTTTATTTTTGAAAATTCCATATCTTTGAAACGGGTAATTTAAAAAAATTTGAAAACAAACTTGGATGGGGGTTTTAATGGGTTTTACAAAAATTTAAAAATAATTAAAAAATGTAAAAAAAAAAAATTTCAAAGTGTCCAATTTGGCACTGAATACCCCATATATATTTAGGGAAATCCTAGACAGATGTTTTGGTGCGAGACTCACGGAATTACAAAGTGAGTATTCGCCTATATTGAGGATGAATTGTAAAAAAATGAGATTCAGAGTAGAACTTTGGGATTTTTTCATGGAACAGTCGATATATTTTTGCAAAAAAAATTTTTTTGGAAAACTACATTCAATACCCTAGTGAATTGTGCAAGGAGCTCAAATTTTCCCCAATTTAAAAATTTACGAGAATTTTTTTAAAAAAAGTTCAGACCCAAATTTCGACTTTAACCGCTTAAAACACCGCGATAGGACATATTTAGGTCAAAACAGTATGAGAGAAAAATCTTTGCATTTTGATTCTACAAAAAAACTGTTATGAAAGTTAATTGCGAAAAACTTTTATTTTAAGAGTTACAGCCAAATTAATCTATAAAGGTTTTTTAGCCCATTTTTGAGGTCAAAAGTTCAAACTGCTTGGCCTGTTTGCAACCTAGAAGTCCAATTTCTGGATAGATATTATTTTTTAATCCCAACTCAACCGAAAATGAGCGGGGAGCGAAAAAAAATACAATTTTGCACATCCCATACATTTTGTGGGTGCTCTACCCCATACTGTGGTTGGAGGGTATAAAAATTGGGCAAATCAAAAAATCTAATCACGCAAACTCACGCAAAAAATAAATGACTCACTCAATAATCACTCACTCAGATTTTTTTTTCAACTCACACTCACTCACAATCACGTGATTGAAATGAAAATCACTCACACTCACGCGTGATTCACGTGAATCACGCAAATCACGTGACCAGCGCCCATCTCTAATCTAAACATCTAAACTTAAAATTTATTTTATTTTAAAAGTGGTCAGATTTTTGATACATTGACTTTTTTAATAAATGGAAAATTTCAGAACGGGTTCTGAAAAATTAAAAAAAAAAATGTTTAAACTACACTCAAAATAATACATTAGTAGATTTACTAATTTTTTTGCTAATGCTAATTAGCTAACTTTTAGCAAATTTTTAGTTGAGATTAGCATGTTAGCAAAAATATCTTGTAAATTTCATTTAGCGCATTAGCAATTTTAAACAAAATTTGAACTTATTTTTTTTTTCTAAATTTAAAATTGAGTTGACCAAATTTTTACAAGCTTTTTTGCTAATATTAGCAAAAATAAATGGTAATTTTTTTTTATTTTCAGAAAACTTAAAATGGCGCTATCTCAGAAACTAAGCCAGATAGAGTAAAATGGAGGCCAATTTTGGTTCTCGGGCTCTCGCCGGTCCTCTTCACATATGTGTACCCTAATACGTCCTAACATTGGATCCAAAAAAGTTAGCATTCCCGAAAATTTTAAAATGCTCATATCTCGGTTAATATTACCGACACAACAAAAAGTCCAAAAGCATTTTTGTAGCTCTTAACACGTAGACCAAAAAATAATCAAAAGCTCTCCGAGTAATATTTTTGAAGTTATCGAGTTTTGTAATTCTCAAAACCCCGGTGGTCCCCTAAAATCACGTATCTCAAAAACTAAGCAAGGTAGAGCAATACGGACACAAATTTTGGATCAAAAACTATGGCGATTTTTAAGGAACCCAACTAGGTCTATGCCCATCGGGGTCTGGACCTATCGGGTCCGAACCCAATGGGGTCCTCAAATGTGTATGAAATAAGTTAAAATAAAAAATTGCAGTTAACTAATTTTTGGCAAAACGTTTTTGCTAACTTTAGCAAAAAAATTGTGGGTTCAAAATCAGCAAATTTTCTTGTAGATTTACAAGCTTAACATTACAGTTTTTTTTTTGAGTGTATACAAGAATGTAAATTTTTGAGATTGTGTTGCATTCCGTTTAAAATTGGTAAATATTTAATCAAGGCAACTCTCCACAAATTTGACCATTTTTCCAATATTTTACTACTCTTACTAAGCCCAGGTTTTGGGCCTATCCATACAACCTATTCAAAAATTTACGGAACACATGTTTTTCTGTAGCGGGAATGTGGAATTCCTCACATTCGATTTTAAGTTTGGGGTGTCTCGGCTTATCGTCCCTTGTTTCAAATTTTTTGTATAGAAAAATTTTCTGATTTTTAGACATTTTTCGTATAAAAAAATTCTCCGATTCTGAGACTTATTTCATATAGAAAAATTCTTCGATTCTGAGACATTTTTTTTGTATAAAAAAATTCTCAGATTCTGAGACATTTTTCGTACAGAAAAGTTTTCAGATTCTGAGACATTTTTCGCCTAGAAAAATTCTTAGATTCTGAGACATTTTTCAAATAAAAAGATTCAGAGACATTTTTCGTATAGAAAGATTCATAGATTCTTAGGCTGGATTTTACAGTCAATACTTAAGTTTAAGTAGGGACTTAAGTACCGGGTTTTTCAAGCAGTTTGGACCATTTGAATGTTTTTTTCAGGCGGTATTGTCTATGGATGTATTTTAAAGCAAGAATAATTGATTTTTAGTGTAAAATTGGTTAGCATTGCCTGAAATCCCCTATACTTAAGTCTCTAATTAAACTTATGTAAGTATTGACTGTAAAATCTAGCCTTAGACCTTTTTCGTATAGAAAAGTTGTCAGATTTTGAGACATTTTTCATTAAAAAATTCTCTGATTCCTTTTTCGTATAGAAAAATTCTCAGATTCTAAGACGTTTTTCGTATAGAAAAATTAACAGATTTTGAGAAATTTTTCTTATAGATTCTAAAACATTTTTTGTATAGAAAAATTCTCAGATTCTGCAACATTTTTGGTATGGACAAATTCTCAGATTCTAAAGCATTTGAAAAAGTTCTCTGAATTTTCAGATTCTTAACATTTTTAGTATTAAAAAGTTCTCAGACTTTGAGACATTTTTCGTATGGAAAAATTCTCAGATACTAAGATATTTTTCGTATAGAAATGTTTTCAGATTTTGAGACATTTTTTCGTATATAGAAAAATGTTCAGATTTTTCAATATTTTTCATATAGAAAAGTTCTAAAAAGACAATATTTCTTAAGAAAAATTCTCTTATTCTGAGGCAGTTTTCGTATAGAAAATTCTAAAACATTTTTCGTATAAAAAAACTCTTAGATTCTGAGACACATTTCGTATACAAAAACTTTCAGATTTTGAGACATTTTTTGCATAGAAAAACTTTATAATTATAAAATATTTTTGTATAGAGAAATTCTTAGGTTTTTAGATATTATGTCTATATAAAAATTCTCAGAATCTGAGGCATTTTTCGTTTAGAAAAATTCTAAGATTCTTAGATATTTTTCGTATAGAAAAATTCACAGATATTGAGACATTTTTCGCATAGAAAAAATCACAGATTCTGAGACATTTTTCGCATAAAAAATGTTCAGATTCCTATACATTTTTCGTATGGAAAATTTCTCAGAATTTGAGGCTCCGAAAATTTAAAAGAAAATTATATTTTGAGTTGGTTTATTCTTGTTTGAGGTCATTATTTCCTTTACTACACTCAAAATAATACATTAGTAGATTTACTAATTTTTTTGCTAATGCTGGTTAGCTAACTTTTAGCAAATTTTTAGTTGAGTTAGTATGTTAGCAAAAATATAAGTTTCAGAGCCTGAGACATTTTTTGTATAAAAATAAATTAAGAGTCTGAGACACTTTTCGTAAAGAAAAATTTCAGAACTAGAGACATTTTTAGCATTGAAAAATTTTTAAGAACTTAAAAAATTTTTCTTTGATATTTTCTGTAAGTACAGATCGAGCACGGGCTCTAATTATATATGTTATAAGGGTTCAAGTTGAAAAAATGCAGAAGAAAAGTTTGATTTCTGAAAATTATAGACATTTCTGGTATTTCCCATACCGGTTTCAAAATCCCCAGTTAGTGTTATCATCAGTAGGATTTTAAATGTCGGTTTGTGTTGTTAATGAAAACTGTTTTTTAAATATGTGAATATTTATAGTTTCTACAGAATAAATGAGGAGTCGCAGAACAAAACGTACTTTTTCGCATTTTTTGACAAATTGATTTTTTGTTCTTTTTATATTATTTGGTTCGAAATCTATCAGAAAAAATTTCCATAGCGTGAATTATTTTTGTTTTTCATCAAGAAAATGGATTCCTTAAAAATTGGTGTGTAACAAAACGTACTTTTTTGTTAATTTTTTTATCAAAACGTACTTTTTTCATTGTATTTCATATGCAAGATTTTTCATAATTTTATAATATGCCATTTTACTCTTATATTCCATATACATATAAATGCCCACAAAGATTTTTTGAGGCCATCCTGCAGGCCAGCGAAGGTTTTCCCCCTTATTCTTGTTATTGGTCTATTTACACCCCACAACTACAGTATGGGGGTACATTAACTTTGCCAATTCGTGTGAAACGTATCTAAATATGAGCCAATGAGGCTCTTTTGTAGTTTTTAATAAATAAGAACATTTTTAAAACACTCGATCAAAATAGTATCGTCTAAAAAAATACGCACATCAAAACGTCGTTTTTTAATTATTTTTAAACAAAACGTACTTTTTTCATTATTTTTTAACAAAACGTACTTTTTTCAAAGTAAAAGTTGTTTTATATTAAACATCCTTAACATATAATGTGGTGACTTATGGCAGTTTGATGCATCTCTTGATAAGTAAAAAACTTGTTACCATATTCAGGTTCATGCAGTTTTTTAAAGGGGTGAAATAAATAGACCTCAATTTCCCAAAAAAATTTAATATGCGAAAAAGTACGTTTTGTTCTGCGGCTCCTCAAATTTTGACAGTTTCCAACACTACAATTCTATTTCCAGCAATCTCAATCTCACTTCATACTTTCTTTCAACTTTTTTGTCTCTTACATTACATCGCATATTTTCGTTTAAAAATATTCTCAGAATCTAAAATATTTTTCCAAAAAAAAATTTCAGATTTTGAGAGGTTTTCTCTCTTTAGTTGGTCACATTATTTCTTCCTACCTCTTACTTTATATTTATCATATGTTTTTTTATACATAAATATGATATTTTCTTTTTTTTTTACAGTACCACCGTTTAATCTCTTTTGAACAACTTACACATGCACGTACTTATTAGTATCGCATTGACAAGTAAATTGACATGAAATTGAATCAATGCTGTAAAATATCCTTGGGGAAAAATGTTTTTTTTTTTTCACTTTTCGCAAACACATGTATAATATAAATTGTCCTTAAGGCTACACGTTACAGAACAATGACTTTAAAATTGTCTTTTATATTTCTGCAAATTACTATTAAATTGAGCTGGCTGGCTTGGCTGGCTGTCTGACGGCATGTCCTTTACTTTATTGAATTCCCTTTTTTAGGAGTGGGTTGGGTGCATCCCAGCAAAAACATGGTAATGAGTTGTGTAAAGTAATCATTACCAAGTACATTATTTATAATGAGTACCCATTACCATTAACATTATTTTAAGCCCAAAAGTAACTACTTCTCAGTAATATGTTATAAAAGCACCTCTAAGTAATAATATCTTCTTGCACTTGCAGTTTTTAACCTTTACAATTCAATTAACTTAAAAAGTACTTAAAAACTTAATAAAAATTACGGAATTTTTAAGTGTTAGTAAAAACAAGTTAAATTTTAAAAGTTTTAATTAACTAATTATTTTACTTCTTATTGGTAATGGGTTTTTACTCCTTATTTGTAATCCGAGGCAGTAACTACTTATTTATCTCCATACTCTTCACTAGTTATTTTTGTCTCACGCCCTTGTTAAAATAATTAGTGTTTCATTCAATAAGTAAGTAGTGATAAACATTTGTTTCGGATTACAAAACCCATTACTAGTAATGTCAGTTTTTGCTGGGATGTGGTATTTTACAAAGAAAATAAAGTGGTTGTTTGCTGAAATTCATAATTTTTTTTGCAAGTTATGAATTTTTGTATGTCTAGTCAATTTATGTTTATCTGAATATTATATTTTAATATTTTGTTTTCCTTATACTCAAGAGATTTAGTTTGATTTGAAAAAATTTCATATTTTATTTAAGTTTTATAGAGGACAAGTTTATTAGTTTTATAAATGTCTTATCAATTTTATGTTTATTTGTGCATATTATATTTCTATTTTAAAGTTTCTTTATTTTTTTTTTTTTTTGATATCCTGGGGTGCTTTGTAAGGGTGTCTTATTGTTTAGTGGTGTTTTTGATGCTGTTCGAATATGTTACACTTCGTTATGATTTGTCATTAGAGCGTGTATGTTTTGACATTTTTGTCACTTTTCAAATTTTTTAATATTAAAAAAATTTGAAAATTTTGTTTTTAAAGAGTGGTGTTAATAATGGATAAGGTTTGATAATGATGTACTGTGAAATATTAGAAAACATCATGTTGTGATGATTAATGTTTAAATGTTAAAGAATTCTGGGGGATGATATTGTTTTGTTGAAAATAATAAACGATGAATAGTTATATATTTGACAGGGTATAGTTTCTGATTTAAATAATTTTTGTAATTTGTAACAAGAATCAAGGTTGTTATTATTAATAACATTGTGCAACAAATTTTGGATCATCGCTTTGAGCCTCAAAGGCTTCAGCGCCATGTAAAAGAAAACTATTAAATAGACAAAATCACCAAAGGATTTTTCAAAGTTGAAAATCTTTGCAAATTTCAGATTCTTTCAGATTCTAATTCATATGCATATAAAAAATTATAAATCTGAAAATTTTTCTATAGAAGAAATTTTCCTTACATAAAAGTCATTTTCTTTCATTAAAGAACTCCGGTTCTGAGTCATTTTTCGTATAGAAAAAGTCTAAGACTCTCTGACATATTTTGTATAGAAAAATGTCTACGAATTTTTTACTCTAGCCCAAAACATTACATCATGATAATATTTTGCTGAAGATTTGGGTGTACTTGCCAAAGCAAAGTTTCTTTAGAAAAAATAATGTTATTTGCCATTCCAATCAATCAAATTAAAATATCGGTTGAGGACCCCATTAAGTTTATATACTATTGATCAATTTCTAAGACAATCTAGCTATATACATCCGTCCATCTGTCTGTTGAAAGCAAAATGCAGTCTAAACTAAAATAGCTGTAAATGAGTGCATTACTTAAGTGCAAAATAGGTTTTTCTTACATTTTGGAGAGTATAAATGATTCGGTACAGACGAATTAAACACTCTCACTTGTTTTTGGTACATTTGTTAAACAAATGGAACATTTTTACGTCAGAAATTTTTGACTTGGTGAAAAAGTAGTTTTGGTGACAAAAAATAAGAAAACAAGTAGAAAAGTTAAATTCGACTTTGCCGAATCTATGAATACCCACCACAATGCATTTTTTAAGGGATAGTACATTTTTTAACGTGAAAAAATTAACAATTTTGATTAGAAATATTTTATTTTGAGTAAAAACTGTTTTTTTGTCATTTACAAAAAAAAATTACTAATTTTTTTTAGTGTAAAATTTTTTTCGAGTGTACAATTTTTTTCGAGTGTAATGTTTAAGTTACCAATGCTTTAAAAACTAAACAAGTTTGAAAAGCACTGTTACGTTACCACCAATGCTTTTGAAACATGTTTAACACGTGGCATTTAAGATGAAACCAATCTGAAATTCAGGGTTTTGCTTATAACTTTTGAACTACTGGACAGATTGAGCTGAAATTTAATACCAAACGGACTTGGGGAACGGCAAAGATACGTGTTAAGCTTCAGCAGTCTCATTATTGTCTTTTGAAAGTTATCGTGTTTTTTATCTAGTAAATTCGCGAAACATCCTTGCCAAAATTTACTCTTTCAAAAGTTAGCGTGTTTTCTACGGACGGACGGACGGACATCGTTAGATCGACTTAAAATCGATCGAGGATCATGAATATATCGTCCATTCCACCAGACATTTGGTAATTTTAGGCATTTTTTGACCGAGGGTCTTCCGATTTTTGTTATTTTTTTCATACAGATACTCTATGGAGAAAATTTCAAATTTCATCCATCAGATCGAAAATATTCGAAAAACTCGCGATTTTATTCACGATTTTCGTTTTTAAAAAAGTCAAAAAAAGGCAAAATCTGTGTAACTTTGAGCAGCTGTATTTTCTAAACTACTTATCGCATTTTAACAATCCATAGCGCATACGAATGGTATGTAAGTCTATTTAGAAATCTTATAGACTGAAAAAATATCGGTGATTCAAAAGTGCATTTTATATGCAAATGCAGTTTTGAAGTGCATTTTTCGAAACTTTTACCCCTTTTAATTTTTTTTTTAATTAGCATATTTGTAAAATTTAGGATTTTTGCTACAAAAAAATGTTTTCATTACAATGGACCGAGAATGTGTGATATTTTTAATATTTTTTTTAAAAAAACACTTCCTTTAGTTTCCCTTATAAAAAATTTTATATTTTAAATTATACCAAAATCATGTAAAAAGACATGTTTTTAAACCGTTATATTTTCAAAAGTACTAATCGTATCTCATTGTTTTTATGCACATTAGAAAGGTATTTTTGTCTATTTTTTGCATTTAATGACCGCAAATATGTTGGTGTTTCAGAATTGCATATTAAATGCAAATGCAGTTTTGAAGTGCATTTTTCAAAACTTTTACCCTTTTGAATTTTTTTTAGTTATCATATTCGAAAAGTTTACAATTTTTACTACAAAATAATGTCCTGCTAATAATGGACCCACCGTGTGTGCTATTTTAATTTTTTTTTTTTAATTTCCTTAAAACAATTTCAATATTTTAAATAAAACCAAAAAATCTGAAATAACATGATTTTTTAAAAAATTCTAAAAAAATATCACACACAGTGGGTCCATTATTAGGAGGACATTATTTTGTAGTAAAAATTGTAAACTTTTCGAATATGATAACTAAAAAAAAATTCAAAGGGGTAAAAGTTTTGAAAAATGCACTTCAAAACTGCATTTGCATTTAATATGCAATTCTGAAACACCAACATATTTGCGGTCATTAAATGCAAAAAATAGACAAAAATACCTTTCTAATGTGCATAAAAACAATGAGATACGATTAGTACTTTTGAAAATATAACGGTTTAAAAACATGTCTTTTTACATGATTTTGGTATAATTTAAAATATAAAATTTTTTATAAGGGAAACTTCAGGAAGTATTTTTTTAAAAAAAATATTAAAAATATCACACATTCTCGGTCCATTGTAATGAAAACATTTTTTTGTAGCAAAAATCCAAAATTTTACAAATATGCTAATTAAAAAAAATTAAAAGGGGTAAAAGTTTCGCAAAATGCACTTCAAAACTGCATTTGCATATAAAATGCACTTTTGAACCACCAATATTTTTTCAGTCTATAAGATTTCTAAATAGACTTACATACCATTCGTATGCGCTATGGATTGTTAAAATGCGATAAGTAGTTTAGATAATACAGCTGCTCAAAGTTGAAAAGATTTTGCATTTTTTTGACTTTTTTAAAAACGAAAATCGTGAATAAAATCGCGAGTTTTTCGAATATTTTCGATCTGATGGATGAAATTTGAAATTGGCTACATAGAGTATCTGTATGAAAAATATAACAAAAATCGGAAGGCCCTCGGTCAGATTTTTTAAAATGACTCATGGAATGGACGATATATGCTTTATGGGGTCCTAGACCAATATTTCGATGTGTTACAAACGGAATGACAAACTTATATATACCCTCTGTCACTAGAGTGGAGGGTATAAAAATGAAAAGCAAAATTTTGATGAAAAAAACTTTTCTTGAAAAAAAAAATTTTTTTGATGAAAAAAATTTTTTTTTTTTGGTAAAAAAAAGTTTTTGACGAAAAAAAAAATTTGATGGAAAAATTAAATTTTATGGAAAACAATTTTGATGAAAACAAAAAAATTGATAAGAAAAAAAATTTGATAAAAAAAATGTTTGTTGAAAAATAATTATGTTGAAATTTAATGAAAAAAAAAATAGATAAAAAAAAATTGATGAAAAAAAAATTGATAAAAAAATTGATGAAAAAAAAAAAATTGAAAAAAAAACAAGTGAGAGTGTTAAATTCGGCTGTGCCTAATCTTTTATATCCTTCAACATGTTAAAAAAATTAATGGGCAGTTTTTTTGGAACGGAGGCCTTTGGTGGGGGCTGTTAATTTAATTATTATGCTTTTAACACTAAAGTTATACAATTTTATCACTATTTAAACTATTTTTTTTATATCCAAGGTGGCGGACAAAAAAAAATAATTTTTTTAGTCTTCCCGGTCGTAGTGCAGGACTATGAACTTCTTCTCACATAAACACGTTTTATTTGTTTAACAAAAATATAAAAAAACACGTAAAAATATCGTGCTTTTGCCGTTTCAGAGCTCAACCTGCCTAGGATCATAAGACATATTCGTGACAAATTTCAGAATGCTAGCTCTTTTATTTTGGACTGCATCGTGCCATCTACAGACAGACGGATGGACAGACGGACATTCACAGAATGTCTTAGAATCGATCATGGTTCAATAATATATAAATTTTATGGGGTCCCTGACCGATATTTCGATGCGTTACAAATGGAATGACAAAGTGAGTATACCCTCATACTGTGGTTGGAGGGTATACAAATTTATGAAGAAAACATTTTTTTTGTTGAAAAATAATTATATTACATTTTATTCGCCATCTGGTGAAAAAAGCCTTTATTTACCAGCAGGTGAGTTATTATTCATGTTACAAATCGAAGTTAGGTTTGCAACTTTTGGTTTAAAGAAAATGAAAACAGTAATTCTTATTTTCTTTTTCTTTTTCTTATTTTCTTTTTTAAAATTAGACACCAGCCTTAAAACATTATCATGTTAAAAGTGCTGACATATTTTTCTATACAAAAAGTTTCAGATTTTGAGACATTTTGTTCACAGTAAAAGTATCAGTTCTGAGAATTTTTCCCATAGAAAAAGTCTTAGACTATGATTCCAATAGAAAAAGTCTCCGATTCAAACTTTTTACTTAACGAAAATGTTTCAGAATCTGAGAACTTTTTCCCATAAAAATTACCTTTTACATACAAAAACCGTAAGGTTATGGACTTTTTTTCTAAAACAAGGTTTTTTTCTAATTGTAAGACCTTTTTCAAAAAGAAAAACACTCAAATTCTGAGACCTTTTGTCCTACAGAAAAATCTTTGATTGTGAGACCATTTTCTATAGAAAGTCTCGAATTCTAAGACCTATTTAAAAAAGAAAAAGTATCAGATTCAGAGACCCATTTCTTATAGAAATGTTCTTTGATTCTAAAACCTTTTTCAATAGAAAAGTCTCATAGAAAAGTCTCTATAAAAAGGCCTTTTTCCTTAAGAAAAACTTCAGATTCTGAGATCTATTTTCCTATAGAAAAGTCTTCGATTGTGAGACCATTTTCTATAGAAAGTCTCAGATTTACAGACCTATTTAAAAAAGAAAATGTATCAGATTCACAGACCTTATTCTTATAGAACTTTTCTTTTAACCTACCTTTGAGTTCAAGCACATTTTAGGCTGAAATGGTTGTCATACCTAAAGCAACAACCATAAACAACCATAAATTTTTATGTGAATAGCCAGTCCGCTTTGACGACACCCTAACCTATTGGTACTTTTATAATTTTCCTATGTGTTTGGGCAAATTTTTATTCTTTTAGATCTAAAAATTATGTAGTAAAAATCTGAGGCCGATCGGAAAAAATAACCCGTGGAGCCCGGCGATCAAAGTTTTGGATCTTTAAAAATTAAAAAAAAAATAAATAAATCTTGAAACACATCATGGTTAGGTTAGGTTAATGAGGATGACGCCAATCCCAAAAAAAAAAAAATAAAAATTTTGTTTGGAATGACATCCATAGAGGCCAATTTTGGCCCATTATGATTGTTGCTATTGTTTCCTTCCTTCTCTCCATTCAATTTTGTTCTTACCCATGAAAACGCATTTTTACGTTTCCCACTTTGACGCTTGTATGAATGACATGAGTAGCCAAGGGTTTATACCTAGAAGGTCCTGAATATCCTGAAAGACATAAGAACCTTAACATTTAAATCTTCTAAATGCTAATGCAGGGCATTCACATAAGAAATGGAAGCTGTCCTCGACAGATTCATTGCACCATCTGCAAGTATAGTCTGACATAACCCCGATTCTTACCATGTGTTTCGCGAGTTTATTATGCCCTTTGATAAGGTTTATTACTGATCTTATCTGTCTTCTGTCCATATCCAGAAGAATTTTGCTGTTACCCAGCGATTTTTCATCCCATAGCATTTTCGTTTGTATGCTATCATTTGATATCGTCCATCTATTTATCCACTTGTTTCTAGTGTCCAGCTTAATATTATGAAAAGTAAGGGAGAGTGGTGGAAACACTCCCTCAACGGCGAGCTCATGTGGAAGGCTTGCGCCTGCCTTCGCAAGCACATCCGCTTTCTCATTACCTCTAATATCCTTGTGACCAGGTACCCAACACAGTCGTATATTATGCTGCTCCCTGAGAACTTGTAGTTCTCTGTGGCAGCGGCTGACTACCTTGGAGTTCATATTATCCGTAGTTAACGCCTTTAAAGCCGATTGGCTGTCGATGAAGAAAGCAATATCGCTGTAGAATATTGGCCTCATCGAGATTAGCTCCGCTGCCTTGGCGATCGCAAAGATCTCCGCCTGAAAAATGCTGCAATCATTCTGCAAGCGGAAAGATTCATCAATACTTAATTCAGAGCAGTGCACCCCACTTCCTGTGCCTGTCTCGGTTTTTGAACCATCCGTAAAAACGTTTATCTGAGAGAAATCAACATTATCCATCATCCAGTCATCAAGCGATGGAAACAATACGTCTATTTTTCCTTCGACTATGTTAACCGGAGTCTTATAGTCCGTGTTAAAATTAGAAACCAGACCACCCAGAATCTCAGTATGCCGAACTGTTCGATTTCGTAAACACCCAAGTTGATGCAATCTAGTGAGCGTTATGGCCGCCGTCTCCATAACATGGAGATGCTGTAGAGGTTGAACCCATTGCACCTGTCAAACTCAATAAAGCTGCTCTATCTACTTTAGTACATCTGTTCGCATGTACCCCTATTTGAATCACTGGCCACCAAACATGACAACCATATGTTGCCACAGGTCGAACAACAGCAGTGTACAACCAGTGAAAAAGTTTAGGTTTCATACCCCATTTCCCAACTATAAGTTTTCGGCATGAGTAAAGCGCCGTATACGCTTTCCTTGTTCTTTCCTTAAGATTTTCATTCCAATTTAGCTTAGAGTCCAGTCTGACCCCCAAGAATTTTGCTGACGGTGATAAAACCAGCGCCGTTCCATCGATTTTCGGAGTATTAAAATTTTCTATTTTCCGTTTTCTTGTAAAGAGAACCAACTCAGTTTTTGTTGCGTTCACATTCAAACCACAACTCCTAGCCCATGAAGACAAAGTTTTCAACGAATCGTCCAAGATATCCGATATTGTGTCCAGGTATTTACCTGACGATAAAACTACAAGATCGTCCGCATAAGCAACAACGGTTACACCCTTTGCATTAAGTGAATCGAGAATCTCATTCACTACCAGTAACCACAACAAAGGAGAAATAACACCCCATCATACTTATTAATCCAAGACATTTTTTTCGGATACAATAGATTCTGGAACATATTCTCCGGTTATTACAACAAAATTTTCTTTTACTTGCTCGAAAAAACGATTTCTTTCGGGAAAATTTCAAAGAAAAATCATTGATTCAGGAATGTTAAGTAGAATCGGTTGCAGGGTAACATCATGCGTTCTGCAACCGATTATTTGGAACAGAAAAATTTTCTGGGAATGTTTATGCGCTGAACACGTACATAATTTTTTTTTTAAAGATTTGATTATTTGAAATTTGCAAAAAAATGGCGAATTTTTCCTACGGGCAAGAAATTGGGGGAAAAAATCTCAAAATTTCTTTGGTTGACCCATTCACAGAGTTTGAGACAGTCTTTTATTTTTACTTAATTTGAACCAGCCACGGGTTAAAGTTTTGGATTTCGATCAATGTTTTGGATTTTTGGAAAGTTTCCAACAAAATTTTGGATTTCTGAAAATTGAAAAAAAAAAAATAAACAAAATTATGTATCTTGTATCTTATAAAAATTCCGAAAATCGGTCAAGTGGTCAAAAATGCCGGTTTTTCCTACGTTCAAGAAATATTTAAAAAAAAATTAAAAATTGTTTTCCGTTAAGGCAAACTTTCATTTAAACTTAATTTGTGCCAAATCAGAACACTTAAACAAACGCCACCCTTTGATCAAAGATTAGAGTATTTTTTTTTCAATTTTTAAAAACCAAAACTTTGATCGAAGAGCGCCACGGGCGTAAATAATCGGATTTGGCTCAAAGTAGTTTTAAATGAAAGTTTGTCTTAAGCTCTATGAATGGGCCAAGGAAAAGAAATTTCGTTTTTTTTTTAATTTCTTGAATGTAGGAAAAAACCGTAATTTTTTGCATATTTCCAACAGCTATATCTTGAAAACCGTTCGACGGATTTTATTTATTTATTATATTCCTGTTGAGCGCAAAACTTAATCATTGTATTTTTTAGCAGGTTGTTTTACTGATTGGACAGAAGTTTAATTTTAAATGGTAAAAATTTCTCAGAAATTCCATTTTTTGACCCAAAAAAAATAAAATTATGATCAATGTCTGGATTTTTTAGGGCCGACTTTTAAAAAATTATTGGTTTAAACAAGTTGTTTATATTTCACAATTTCGTTCAGGCAGTATTATTGTCTTTATATTCTTAAATATTAATTTTGAGAAAAATTTAATTTCTTTAAATTGAAAATAATCAAAAGAATACCAGACAATTTAATATAATTTTTTTCCTCTCTAATACATACTTTGGTATGTACAACTAATATTTTATACTTCGTAGTATATAATATAGAAATTTATTTGAAAATAACAACAAAACAACATTTACAAACCAAATAATGTGACCAAAAAAGCCAAAAAAGAAGATTTAAAAAATATATTTAGGTATATATCATCAGCAACAACAACAACACATCTCTAGCAACAATAAAGACGACTGAATACAAGGATAACAACAAGAACATTAAGGAAAAGGGTGCAGAGTAGTACACAAGTTGTGAGAATATTAAAAAAAATATTGTGGAAAGATGATAATATGGGTCGTTTGGAAAAATGGTTTAGTAAAAACTATAGAACCTCCAAAGAGAGGAGTGCTAGGTTAAACTTAGTTCTCAACACTCATTGCGCAAAGAGAACAGAGTAATGAGTGAGTTTTGCAAAATTCACCTCTAATAGAGATAAATGAGTTAAAGAGGATTACCAACAATTTGAGAAGCTGTGTGCAGAGTTGTTATGGTAACTGGAGTAGTTTTATGTTAAGGAATCTGTTGAATAATGAGTAGATAACCATAATGAAATGTCACACTCAAAGATGTGGTGAATATGAAATTAAGATGTTTTGTGGTGAAATAAGTATTAAAATATTTGCGGATTTATGTATTAAAAAAAATAGAATGTGGTTAAATTAAGAAAACGTGAAAATACCGACGGTAAAACAAGAAAAAAAAATTACCGACGGGAAATCATTTTTTTAATTTTTTCAAAGAAATCAAGTCAGAAAAGTTTAAAACATTATCAACGAAGGACTATGGAATTTTAAGAAGCACCTCCAGTTACTCTCTAAAAACACCTTTCACTCTTATATATAAACTTCTTATTTGAATGATATAACCTAAACCCATATGTGGGTCTAACACAAATATTTTTTTTTTAACCATTTAAATTGCAATAAGACGACAAGACACAAATAATCACTGTGTGTATGTATATATTTTTGTGTGGAGTTAAGTGTGTGGCAGTAACGAAATGTAATATAATGACAAACATATGTACTTCTGTAAAATTTCAAATGTAATGGCAGCAATAGTAGCTAAATTCTGGTAGGAGCTCCAGCAAAAGCAAGAAAGCTTTTTGTGGCGCACCAATGGGACCACGTTATGCCCCTCCAGCTACCATACCACACAAATACATAAACACACACACATACAAACACAAACAGACCTAGGCAACCAGCCAGCCAGCTACATACATTTGCGTTTGAGTTAAAAGTAAAATATACAAACACCGACAATCGCACACAACATTAAGAAGAGAACCATTAGTTGGTTAGTTTATGTAGTGTATGTGATAGTGATGATATTAACAAGAGATGCTTAATTTTGTAGACAAGTGGCTTGAGAAATAGTACTTTTTGGAGATAGTTTTTGAAAAAGAAGAAATATTAAAATCTGGAAAATTTTTTTGTAGTAAAAGAAATAAAATCTAATCATTTTTTTTTTTTAAATTTTAAAATGGCTGCTAACGCTTTTGAAACTTGGTATGTTTAAACAGACAGAAGGTCATTGTTAGATTGGATTAAAAAAAAAAGAAAAATGTTTAAGAGCCTCAAGTTGGCGCCCAACTTGGGGTCATCATACATTGTAAAAATATACTTTTAAATTGAAAAAATAATTAGAATTTGTGAAATATTTTATTTTTTGAACATTATGGGGCTCTACTCTTGGCGCCCAACAAGGGTGCAAACAATCTTATATTCCGTTTGGGAGTCGAACATTTTTTTACACTGCACTGAAATCTGTTGACTAAAATATATTATTAAAGGTGTGCTTACAGGTAAAAGCTCATTTTACATAGTGGATCTTAAAGCATTAAAATAAAAAAATGTTTGTACCTAAATTTTTAGTGTAAAAATTTTATTTAAAAATTTTTCAGAATTTGAAAATTTTCCTGTTAAAAAATTTTTTTAGAATCTAAAAATTACAAGGTTGTTTTTTATAAATATTTTGCTATCGAAAAAATGTTTTAAAAACCCAATATATATATAATGAGGAGTTGAATTTACCTGCAATCCTAAAATACTGTTAAGAATATAATTTCTCAAAGGTAGAAAGAAAGATTTAATTTCAACTACAGCAATGTATTACGAACCCCACGGTGGGCGCCAAACTTGGAGCTTTAAAAGTTCGGAATTTAAAATTTAAAAAACAAAATTACAATTTGAAACGTGTTCTATAAGAAACATGACACAGGATCCGGGTCAATAGAGGACTACAAAAACGTGCTGTGTTGTAACGAGAAAAAAAAATATTTTTGCTTCATGTCGTCGCCGAAAATCGGAAGCAATACCAATTTCATGATAAAACTTAATTAATTTGAGTAACATTTTTGTATTTCTAACATTATCCAATTATAAAAACATCCCAGCAAAACTTTGGTAATGGGTAGTGATTATATAACACATTACCAGGTAATGTATATACCTTATTTTTAGCATTATTTTAGGATGTCTTACCAAACATTTGTTCCACAACGTATTATTTTAAATTGAAAAATAATGCATTACTAATAATTTGCTACGTAATGCATGATTATTGAAAAAAATTTATTTCATATTTATTATTTCTAAACATTAAATCATGGATGACTTATATTTGGTTTCATTTTGTATTATTTCAAAGTTTGAAATAATGCATTATTTATAATTGGATGCATAATGCATTACAATAACATAAAAAATAATTATTTTATAAAAAATGCATAAGTTTAAACTAGAGATGGGCTCACGACAGGAAATTTCTAACGACACACACTCACGAGCATATTTTATCTACTTACACTCACTTACAATCACGTGAGTAAATTAAATACAAAATTACTTTTTCACTACTCGTAACACCTTATATATTATCTTCTGGTATGCTATATTATTTCATTTCTCGTAACCTAACAAATATCATATATTTTACACCTTACTCGTATTCTTCGTTATAAATTTATGACTTATTTTATACCTTACTGGTATTCTTTGTGATAATGTAGATGCATTACTTTGAGTCTCATCGCCTGTTAAAATCATCAATGCTGCAATGTATAAAATAAGAGATCCTATACCTTATTTTATACCTTATTTGGTAATCTAAGTTTTGCTGGGATGTATTTTAAAAAACTAATAAAAAAATAAAAAATTTGTATGGGATCCCATTAAGGGTTGAAAATAGAGATTAGGTTCATTTTTAGAAGATGTTGGGGCTAAACAAATATTATGGGTCGGTCACACATTTTACTCCTCTAAGGGCATCCTTTAAACAGTTAGAGCGGTGGATGCAAATTAAATAAAAATTTAATTTTGTTTGGAAGCCACCATAAGGAATAGAGATGGGTTCTAGGTATGTTTGAACAAAATGTTTTTAGTCGTAAGCTTATATAGTCAAACTGAGGTGGTGTCCTGCAACATTTTAAAAATTAGACATTAACTTTTTTTATGTTTTAAGTATTTTTGTTGGTTATTGACAATCGTTGCCTTACTAGTATAGTACAATTTCTTCGTCTTTCTAATTCACATTGTGGATAGAGTCGAATATGTATTAATACTTTAGTTTGTGAACAAGCTATTTGTCATTAGACTCGTTTACTACTTTGTAGTAAATCGTTTCTATTTTCTGCTAAATAATCTTGACAATGGAATTTGACAAATTCCGAAACACGTGTCGATTAAGTCTTGCAAAAATGACCAACATAAATAAATTTAAAACAAAAAAATAATTTTCTTGAAAATTATGCTATGAGAATATCATGGTTTTTATTAGTAAAGAAAATAATGACCTCGAGCCAGAATAAACATCCTCAAAATATAATATTTTAAAGGTCGAATAAAACAATTTTTATTTTTAATAAAAATTAATCAGAATTAGACATTAACATTATCATGTTCAAAGGAAGCGTGTCTCACCGTCTCAAATTTTTTCTTTAGAACAAAATCTCACAGCCTGAAATATATTTTTTAGCAAAATGTCTTATAATTCTTGACTTTTCTAATGTGAAAGTAACTTAAGAATTTAGAACAGTCTAAATTAACTAAAGTAAAGTGAATTGAGAACATAGAACCGATGTCAAGAATACCCAACATATAACTGTAGAAATTTATCACATGCCCCTCGTTGGGCGCCAAGCGTATGGTTAAAAAATTTTTAATTTTATTTTGGAAAAATGTGTCAGGATCTGAGACTTTTTCAAAATCTAACAGAAGTCGGAATCGGATGTATTCTTTTCGCCTCTACATTGATTATAAGGCGCTTAGGAACCATTAATGTTATGAATTATAATAATAATAATAAGCCTTGCTCAAAAAGTTTTTGAGCTACCTCATGGTGGGCATAGGCTCTCAATAAAAATTTTCCATCTGGAACGCTCACTGGTAATACTTCTTAATTCTATTAAATAACACCGCTCTACAAATCTTAGGTTTGTCGCTGCATTTTGGATGAAACCAAAAAAAGGTGATAGGGTTTGGTGCCCCGATTCCAAAACTGTCACTCAAATTTTTCTATCACGTCACAATTTTGAGAAAATCGCGGTTAAAGTGTCCAAAAATGCCCATTTTGACCATTTTTGAACGCCTATAAAATAAGATCCTAACATGCAAATGACTTGGTATCAAGCTCATTCGAAAGTGTGTAATTTTCTCTTTAAGACAAGATCAAATCTTCTTGGAATTTAATTTTCTAAAATGGTAAAAAATCATTAGCCTAAAGTGCTTTAAATCTAAAATTTACTTAAGAATTTGTACACACAAAAAAATGTTTACCAAGTACTTGGGAGGATATGCGTTTTTAAAGTTTTTTGCATATATTATGCAAAAAATAGCATCATTTTACCAAGTTTTTGCTTGTTTCTGATAAAAGTTTAGAAAATATTCATAAGAGTATTAAACCTTGTGTAATTTCACAAACCTTAACCAAAATTATGCAAAAACTTGGTAAAATGTTACAAAATTTTTCATAATTTATGTAAAAAACTTTAAAAACGCATATCCTCCCAAGTTATTGGTAAAATATTTTTTTGTGTGTATGGAAATTTGTTAAAAAACACTGTGTAAATAAACTAAATATTGGAAAAATGGAAGGTTTTTTGCTAATGATTTTTTTACCATTTTAGAAAATTAAATTTTTAGAACATTTTATCTTATCTTTAAGAGAAAATTACAGGCTTTCGAATGAGCTTGATACCAAGTCATTTGAATGTCAGGATCTTATTTTATAAGCTTTTAAAAGGGTCAAAAATGCCCTTTTTCGGCACTTTACTTGGTCTGTGCACGACACATAGGGTCTGAATCCAGCTTGTTCGGGTCTTAACATATTATTAACATAAACCATCATTCGCTCTAGCAGTATCTTCATTATAATAACCACGCCAATTGTCGTAATTCTTTCGGTCACCTTTTTTTAGGTAGCTTGACTATGGTTCCGTTTAGCATTTCTTTTGGATATCTTTCTTTTTCCCATATATCAATAAGCAATGGATATATAATTTCAGAGAACATAACTGGATTAGCCTTAAAAATTTCCGCTGGAATGTAATCAGCACCGGCAGCTTTGTTGGTTTTTAGGACTTAATTGATTCACATATTTCTGATTTTGTAGGTGGAGTTGTATGTATGGGAAGCGGTATCATATCATCGTTAAAGGTTATTTCTATACCAGTTCTGTGGATATTCATCGTTTCCATGAAGTGTTCTTTCCATCTGGAGAGTTGGGATTGAGTTGTAGTGACAATTTCACCTTCTTTGTTACGAATTGGCACCGATTTTTCATTTTTATGACCATTAAATTTCTTTGTAAGGTCAAAAAGTTTTTTCATATCATGAGCTTTAGCTGCTTTATCGGCTGATATGGCTAGCTGTTTAATTAACTCTCTTTTGTCATCTCTGATAGCTCGTCTGACCATTTTATCAAATTGGTTGTATTCCTTTCGCGCATCTTTACGTTTATTAGTGTCTTTTATAGCGTTTATGTTGTTCTTTTTCATTCTACGTTCATCAATCATATTCCATGTTTGTTCAGAGATATATTCTTCACTTTATTTTCGTGATTTACCTAGTGTTGTCAGACATGTATCCTGGATAGCTGTTTTTTAATTACTCCACTTTTGGTCCAAATCTTCTTCGCAACTCAAACTGTTTATTTTCTCCATTAGTGAATTACAGAACAACCCAGCAAAACTTTGGTAATGGGTAGTGATTATATAACACATTACCAGGTAATATATATACCTTATTTGTAGCATTTTTTTAGGATGTCTTACCAAACATTTGTTCCACAATGTATTATTTTCAAGTGAAAAATAATGCATTACTAATAATTTGATACGTAATGCATGATTATTGGAAAAAATGTATTTCATATTTATTATTTCTAAACATTAAATCATGGATGACTTAGATTTGGTTACATTATGTATTATTTGAAAGTTTGAAATAATGCATTATTTATAATTGGATGCATAATGCATTGCAATAACATAAAAAAATAATTATTTTATAAAGAAATGCATTAGTTTAAACTAGAGATGGGCTCACGACAGGAAACTTCTAACGACACACACTCACGAGCATATTTTATCTACTTACACTCACTTACAATCACGTGAGTAAATTTAATACAAAATTACTTTTTCACTACTCGTAACACCTTATATATTACGTTCTGGTATGCTATATTACATACCTTACTCGTAACCTATAAAATATCATATATGTTACACCTGACTCGTATTCTTCATTATAAATGTATGACTTATTTTATACCTTACTGGTATTCTTTGTGATAATGTGGATGCATTACTTTGAGTCTCATCGCCTGTTAAAATCATCAATGCTGCAATGTATAAAATAAGAGATCCTATACCTTATTTTATACCTTATATGGTAATCTAAGTTTTGCTGGGAAGGTCTTAAAGTGTGGTACTTTTAGGCGCTCTATATTATATTTTACATCTTCTGGGTAGAGTTAATTTTACCAATTATAAAATAAATAAAAAAAATGGAGAATTAGTTTAGGAATTGTGAATAGTCGAATTTTTTTATGGTAAAAGAAATTATTATTATTCATTCGTTTTCGATGCGAAAAATATTATATAAATTCAAATTCCATCATTTGTGTCTGCAATTCCAGATCATGTTAGTAACATTTGCGAAATAATGTAAGAGACAAAAAAGTTGAAAGAAAGTATGAAGTGAGGTTAAGATTGCCAGAAATTGAATTGTAGTGTTGGAAACTGTCAAAATTTATTCTGTAGAAACTATAAATATTCACATATATAAAAAACAGTTTTCATTAACAAGACAAACCGACATTTAAAATCCTACTTAAGCTAACACTAACTGTGGAGTTTGAAACCGGTTTGGGAAATACCAGATATGTCTATAATTCTTAGAAACTCAATTTTTCTTCTGCATTTTTTCAACTTGAACCCTTGTGTAAATTTTTCTATTGGGAAAAGTCTCAAAATGAATGTCGCAATATGTATTTACAAAAAATGTAAAGGAAATTTTTGGATTATGATTTTTAACTTGATGTTCTAAAAAATGTACATTCATAACCACAATTTCATCTTCAATATGTGCAATTGGTACCGACCCACTTATACAAATGCAAAAAAAATATTTTGTGATTATTGTGTGATTGTATGCGGCTTAGAAATTTGTGTATGTGTATGATGTTGTTGTACAATTACTTGTATGTTTATGAGTGTATGAATTTAGTTTATCAATATGTGTGAGAGTTTAGGTATGTTTGTAAATTTATATTTGGCGGCTTCTCGTGTATTTTATTTGCAATAGCAGCCAGCAAATGTCTTCAACATCTCTTTTAATGTCAACATTGTTGTTGTTGTAGAGTAACAACTCGAGCTGTTAGTTTGTATTGTTAGTGTTGTTGATGTTGTTGTTATATTCATTTTGGTGTATATACAAACGAAGAAAACCCGACCCCAAAACTGACACCATCGTGGCTAACCCTTTATAGCACTAAGGTTTCCTTACAGAACCACATATTTAGGTTTTAGTGGGAGTGAAGCAAAGCCACTGCCATTGCAAACTTGGTCTACAAATATACACACGCACACACACACGCATACACTTACAGACTTGCAGTAAAATGTCTATGTATTTTATACATATTTTTGGTTATTTTACTCGTATGTTTGTATGTGTGTTTAAGAAAACGTTGGTGTATTAGTTTTAAGTTTCCTAGTAATGTGTATGTATATGTTTATCGGTGTTTATGTATTGTTTGAAGTATTCCCTATCTACCTTATTTGAACTACCTTATCGACCCACATTGGCCAAAAAAATAAATAAAATAAATTTGGAAACAAAAAAAAACACCATCTTACAAAAACAATAAGAAAAATTGCTCCACAAATGACGACGTTGATTTAATTTTGGTTTCAAGTAGTGGTTTTCAAGTTTTACGATAGAAACAAATATTTTGTTGAGTAGATAAAGATGAATTTCTGAAGTACACTTGAGAGTTTATTAAACGTTTAAAAAAGATAATTTAAATGTCATTATAAGAAATGGTCAAGGCAGACAATAGAGGAAGATTTTATTTGATATTTTTTTAAGTATGCGAAATCTACATGCAAAATCTACATCAAAGACTACACCATTTACAAATGTTATTCAAAATTCAAAGACTCTACTTGTAAATTAAACATTCCAATTGTAATTCGGATGTTTCAACTGTAATTCAAAAAGATCTATTGTTGTTCCAACAAGTAAAAAAGTTAAATTCAGTCTTGACAATTCTGTTCACATATGTCAACCAGCAGCCGATTTAAAGCATTTTGTAGTTTTACGTTATGTAGAACGTACTAAAATTTTAAAGGTGTACTCACACTTTCGTTCATAACTTTTGATCCACTGAACCGATATCACTAAAATTCAATACCAAACAGCTCGGGATAATAACAACTAAATATGTTAAGTTTAAGTCACATCTGTGTAATATTTTAGACGTGATAGCAAGTTCAACAGACATACGGAGACCGCTAGAATGTCTTTGCATTGATCACAGATTAATAACACTGTGCTACAAAAGAAAAACAAAATCGAATACACATTTTGTATTTCGTATGAGCTAGTCAAGGTTGTAGGTCTCGTCGAAAAGATCACAAAAATGCCCATCAAATTTTTAAGTTATTGTCAAAAACGTATTTTTTAAAATGAATGCCCAAATGGTAAATACCCGGTAAAATAGGTAAATTGTGTAAAAATTGGTAAATACCCGGATATTTTTCAAAAAGGTGGGTATAAATTATGTTTTAGAAAATTTGGTAAACAAAAAAATTTTGTAGCAAAATTTAATACATACAAAATTTTATCAATAAAATGCTAACAGAGCAGTTGGAAAATAAGAACTTAAGGCAAAAAATAAATTTTGATGTTTTTTTGTTTTTAGATTTTGCCAATTTGTTTACAGTTAGTATTAGAGGGGTCAGAAGTGAGACCGCCCCCCATTGTTTGAAGATATAAAATACTTTTTTAAGAAAAGATAGTACTTTCTTTTAGAAAAAATTGTACTTTTTTGGAAAAAATTTTACTTTTTTAGAAAAAATTTTACTTTTTTAGAAAAAATAGTAATTTTTTAGAAAAAACAAGTAAGAAAGTTATAGTGTGTCAAGACCGACCATATGATACCCTACACCAGTGTTTTCCGAAAAATGGTTCCCAGGTCCAAACATGGACCAATTGGATCTGTCTTTTGTTAGATCTTTATTTAGTGTAGAAAACACACACAGACCTAATTTTAGTGAAATAAGTTTATTTTATGTCAATAGACCGATTTAACTGAATATCGGTCGAAATTTTTTTATGGGGGAACTAAGTCCAAAAATGGTCCAATTATATTGCAATTTGATTAGGTTACTAAAGTTCACGTATAACACATAAAAATAAAATTTGCATCAAATGTTTCCATTTTTATGAATTTTGAGGAAATTTTGTGAATATCGGGAGGGTGGTTTGTATGGGGACTACCAGAAAAACTGACCCGATTTCTTTGAAATTTAGAATTTTAAAATTCAAGTGCAAATCAAGTATAAAACAAGTGTAAATCAAGCCCTAAATTCCAGCCCCTGCTTGATTTATACTTGAATTACACTTGAATTCAATAGCATACTCCAGCAAAACGGACACTGGAATTCAAGCCCTGTTTTTACAGCCTTTTCCCTGGTTTTCAAGCGTAAAAACAGCACTTGAATTCAAGTATCCGTTTTGCTGGAGAATGCTATTGAATTCAAGTGTAATTCAAGTATAAATCAAGCATAGACTGGAAATAAGGGCTTGATTTACACTTGATTTATACTTGATTTGCACTTGAATTTTAAATGTGCTTATTGGGCAAAAAAATTCGGAAATTTTCATTTTCACATTTTTTATGTGAATTACTTTTTTGGAACAGCGCACAGTGGGTTCGATGGTACCCAAAATGGCGATTAATTCAGATAAGCAGTAGTTTTAGAATATTATATTTTTTTATTGATGACATAATATAAACACGTAAAAATACACATTTTGGAAAAAAAAATTTTGAAATTTTTTTTTTTTTTAACCTGTTAGGCGTTTTTTTGTTTTTCGGAAAAAAGGGTTATAGTTCACAATTTTTGCTGTAACTTTGGAATGAAAAGCGATAAATTAATAAAAAAAAATGTAAATTAAAGTGCACATAATGTGCTGTCAAAGTAATTAAAGAAAGAACGCATAATATGTATTTATATTATTATAATTTTTTTTTTAAATCCAATTTTTGTTTTTCACAAAATCTCATAAATGTACAAATTTATCTGAAAAAAGTGATTTATGGGAATATTATAGTTTTTTATTAAGGAATTATCATAAATACATAAAAAAACAGCATTTTACAAAAAAAAAATTTAACAAAAAAAAATTTTTTTTCATCTTTTAGTCGTTTTTTATGTTTTTGGAAAAAAGCACGAAACCCTTGAACATGTAATAAAGCTACAAAAAACAAATGGAGGGGACGTTTTTTTTCGCGTAGGGGGGAGGGTTTACCGGGAGACTATGAGGGACACCTTTCCCTTGCGATAAACCTTGCCCAAAAAATAGATGTCAGTTTTTGCACCTAATTAATACAAATTTATCATTATTTAAATTATTTTTTCTATACACGCCCCCAAAAAGGGGCGGACCGAAAAAATTGGCATTCCTGATCCCCCTTGGTTCAAATTCAGGTCGATGAACTTCACATGGCATTAAAATGTTTCAATTTTTGAACAAATATACAAATAAAACTTGTAAAAAAAATATTTTTCTGGGTCAGTTTTAGTTCTTGAAGGGGGAACTTTTTCCCCCCTGGTCCGATTTTGCTCGTTCAAGAACTTAACCAGCCTATGATCATTATACATATTTGTGCCAAACTTCAGGATTCTAGCTCTTGTTTTATGTACTTTATGGTGTGCTCAACAACAGACGGACGGACGGACACACGGTTAGTCACAGAATGTCTTAGAATCGATCAGTGATCAATAATATACACTTTATTGGGTCCTAGACCCATATTTCGATGCGTTACATACGGAATGACAAAGTGAGTGTAAGCATATACTGTAGTTGAAGGGTATAAACTCACATATAATGGATTTGTTTAATAAATGATACCCAGACTTTTTACACAAAAATGGGAATAAAAAAAAGGGCCGGGCATTGTCCGTACTTTTTTTTTCTCTTAAATAAAAGCTGATATCCTATACTTTTTTAAAATCCACAAAACTAAATCCAACTATTACTAACTTAATATGTGTGGCCCATTAAATATGAAAAATATCCCAATTTTGGACCCTTTTTAAAAAAATTATTAAAAACGTTGAGACACAATTTTTATAAACAAAAAAAATTTTAAAATTTAACTTAATCCCTAGTGTTTAAGTTTCCATTATAAAAGATTTTCTTTTAAAAGACTTAATACCACTAATAATCGCTTGAATTGTAAAAAATTCCAATTTTTTTACTTTTTTCAAAAACTGCAATAATTTGTTAACTTTGACAGCTCACCGAAAAAAAAGTAAACAATTTTGATTTTGATAACTAGTGTTGCAGAATTGTATCTACTTTTACCCCATACCAAATTTTATAACAAAAACTTCATTTATAAATTTCAATTAATCGCCACTTTGGCACCATTTGAACCCAATGTGCAGCGGTCTAATAGTACTTTTTTATAAAAAAGTATTTATTTTATGAAAAAAGTTCTTTTTGCTAAAGAAGTAGTAAATAAAAGTACTTTTTTTTTTTAAATGTGCTTTTTTAGAAAAAAGTACTTTTTTTGTACTAAAAACAGTAAAAAAATTGGGAAAATCTAAAAAAAAAAAAAATCAAAGTGTCCGATTTGACATGGAATTTCCTTATTTACCGATGCGGTATTTACCCATACATCGAGTAAATACCGGGTAGAATATAAAAAAGATATGTAATGATTTTTTCAATAATATCAATTTTTTTGATATTTTTTTAAAATTTTTCATGATTATTGATTTTTTTTTTTTGCTATAGTTCATTCAACAACCTTCATATTTATACTCGTATTCTTAAAAGAAAAATAATTCTGAATACGATGAGCTTTATCCTGTAAAAATCGGATAACAATTGTCAAAGTTGTGATAATTTTTCTAAAAAAGAAAATCGCTTACCATAAATTTAAAGATTTTTGGACCTCTGGATCAGAATTTGACCTTGAAATTGATCTATCGCTTAAGGTTTTTTAAATAACAAGATATGTGAAATATGTTTAAAACCTGACGCGATAGAGCAATAAAATTGCTCTATTTTTTTCACCAGCTGGTGAAAAACGGTAAAAAAATGGAAAATTTCAGAACGGTTCTGAAAATTTTCCAAAAAAAAACTAGTACAAGAATATTAGGTTTTGAGATTGTGGTGCATTACGTTTTAATTTGATAAATATTTAAACAAGGCAACTCGACACAAATTTTATTATTTTTTTAATATTTGACCACGCTTCTTAAGTAGTTTTTGAAAAATTGAAAAACCATAAACGCAATTTTCTTAGTTCCATATACGAATATCCATACAACCTATTCAGAAATTTACGGTACACATGGTTTTTTGCTGGACATTTGGTGTGGAATGCCTCATATAACTTCTATCACCAGAGTGCAGGGTATAACAAAAGCAAAATGTCGTGGATTAAAATCTTTGTAAGCTAGTGTTATGAAAAAATAGCACTTTATTTAAATGGCGTATGAGTAATATTTCAAAACTTAAATTAATAACAATCATACGCACCGAAAACATCATGAATGCTTGTTTGGGCTCTTTAAACGAATTCATTCTCTACTAGCAATACAAATTTATTAAATTCACTACTTTATAAAATTTGTGTAAAATTTTTGTTTCATTCAAACTGCTCTTTTCTTTATCCATTATTATATCTTAATCTTCAATAAAATATCTACCATCTTTTCCCTGTTATTTTATAAGAAAACTTTTAATAATTGAAAAACCTAATGATATCAAATTTGAGGTTATACATAAGTATATTTTTTTGTTTTTCTTTTACTCAAAAATAAAGTCACTTGCAGCAATAGTAATAGAAAGTAGCAAAAGTAGCAAAAGACAAAACTACAACAACAATAACAACTTAACCAAAAATAGTGATTGCATGAGTGTGGTGCGGTGCGGTAAAGTGTGGTAGCACATATATACAACCAAATAATGGCGTCTTTTGGTGTAAACCAAGAATGGTTGGTTGGCTGACTGGTGGCTACAAAAAAACATAACACACACACACATTTATATAAAAAAAAAAAAATATGTTTTAAAACTATTTGCCAGTGCATGCATAGTTTTCTTGGTCCTACGGAGAGTTTTATGTATATAAATATTAAAACTTTTCAGTTTTTTTTTTTTGTTTTGTTAACGTATGAGTGAGAAGAATATTTATATATAATTTAAACACACACTCTAGTATGCAAACATATGTTTTACACTCATACATATAAGTATTAGAAGTTGCAATAAGTGTTGTATGTATGCCGCATTTTAAGTGAATACGTATAAGTACATAGAATTTTTTTTCAATTTCTTTTTGGTTAAAATGAAAAAATAAAAGTGCATATGTGCCATTTTAACATACGGAAAGAGGAAAAGAGGCCTAAGTAGACGGGATAGTTAGTAGAGAAGAAAAATAGAGAACGATAAATAAAGAGTAAATTTAAAACTTAGCCTTAACCTTACACTGCACAGTAGGTAATTTGGACCGAAATCTTGGCCAAAAATCATTTTTCGAACTAACAATAATAATGTTTGTGTTAATTACGTTCGATTAAGAAAATATTAAAGCAAATAACTGCATATTTGGTTTTTCAAAAAAACAAATATAAGCTGATTGACGGGCAGTCGAATTTGGCATTTACAAGCATCGTGCTCAGTGCAACATAAAACGCCTAATTTTGATATAAATTCAATCGATTTTTTCAGCTATTAAACATAAAGAAGGATATCGTGTATAATATGAAGTAACAAAAAAATTACAAAATATTTTGGTGAACGTTATTGCTATATTTTGGTGAACGTTATTGCAAAACGTGTCATTGCAACCTAACCTCAAATAAATGACTTTTTCAATAAATATAAACTACGCATAAGCTTTTAATAATGTTAGCCGTGGTGTGCCGTGTTTTTGATTGATGAAAAGTGTTAAGAAAATAATTCTGAATTCATTTTTTTTTATTTTACGTTGCGTTTTTTTGCACTTTTTGAGATATATAATTTTCTTTCAGACAGCCTCAGCTTGCAATATGTTGAACTTTCTAACGTTTGGATTGGGAAAAGAACTAAGAGAAAAAACCTTGTTGCAGTTTATAATTTTATTATCAGTAAAATTGATTTAAATAATGTTTTAAACCAAAATTTGACTTCGTTGAAGGAATTAGTACGAACTGTTTGTGAAAATTTTTCGTTAAGGTGGTACAAGGCCCGCTCAAAAAATAACTGCTTTTTCGAGCAAAATCAAACAAAATGTTTTTCTGCCATTTTGGTAGCCTCCTTGCGTATTTTCTTCGTGGCGAGTTTCAAAAAAATTAGCCTATTCGTTTTCGAGATATTCAGTCTTTTCACTTTTTTTTCGTATGGTGGCAACCCTAAAAATTTCCACGATTTCCAAATTCATAAAATCCAGCTGTGCTTGTTCACAAAAAACTCTTAAATTTAAAATTTCAGCCATATCGGTCCAAAACTTTGGCTGTAATTATTTTTGGCCTAAAAATTGGCTCAAATTACCCAGTGTGCGCTGTAGACTGGTTCATATTTGATCATAATATGACCATCTTCAAAAATGTTTTTTCTTTACACATAATAAAATTTGTCAAATCGTGTAAAATCTGCGCAACTGCTTTTCGAATTCATTAGAATGTTAAAAATATTCAGCTAATTTCATTGCGGAACAGCAAAAAAAAAAAACAATAGTTACGCCCATCATTTCTATATGTTTCGGACATGCTGATTCGAATTGCCTACACCGTATTTCGATGTATGGTACAGTAGACTGGCATTTTTTGTCAACTTTCGATTCTCCCAAGTGTGCGGTTAAATTTTTATTGTCCTAGGTCTTAAACTTATGTGGTGCAAATTTGAGGTCAATCGGATTAAATTAACCCGTGGCGCCCGGCGGTAAAAGTTGAATTTTTGAATAAATTTTAAAAATAAAATTAAAAAAATTTATATTTTCGGCACATTATATTTGTTAATTTCGATGCGCTGAACACGAATATCAAAAAAAAATTAAAATCGCTCGATCGGTTTTCGATATATTGCCATTCCAAACTTGTAAAAAATGGCGTTTTTTCCCCACGTTCAAGAAATTTTTTTATAAAAAGTCTCAAAATTTCTTTGCGTTGACTCTTTCATAAAGCTTAAAACAACCGTTCATTTAAACTTAATTTGAGCCAAATCCGATCATTTTAAGCCGTGGCGCAACTCGATCAAAGTTTTGGCATATTTAAAACTTTTTATCAAAAACCCTAAATTTTGATCGAAGGGCGCCACGGGCTAAAATAATCGGATTTGGCTCAAATTAGGCTTAAATGAAAAATTATATCAAGTCTTATGAAAGGGTTAAAATAAAGAAATTATGAGAGTTTAAAAAAAAAAATCTTGAACGTAGGAAAAAACCGCCCGTTTTGCAATTTTTTTGATAAACTTTAAATGGCGATATCTCGAAAACCGTTTGACCGATTTTATAAATTTTTTGATATTCGTATTCAGCATGCTAAAATTATTAAAAATAATGTATCGCAAGATATTTTTTTTTTATTTTTTCATTTTCAAAAATCTAAAAATTTTGGTGGAATTTTTCCAAAAGTCCAAAACTTTGATTGAAGGGCGCCACGGGGTAAAATTATCGAATTTGGCTCAAATTAGTTTTAAATGAAAGATTGTCTCAAGATCTACATAATTGAGACTTTTTTTAAAAATTTCTTGAACGTAGGAAAAAACTGCCATTTGTTGCAAATTTCAAATAGTGATATCTCGAAAACTGTTGGACAGATTTTTTTTTATATTCGTCCTCAGCGCATTAAAATTAACAAATGTGATGTGTCGAAAGATATAAATTTTTTTTTTAATTTTTCAAAAATCCAAAACTTTGACCGCCGGGCGCCACGGGTTAATTTAAACCGATTGGCCTCAAATTGGTACCACATAAAGTTTAGGCCTAGTAGAATACAAAAATGCCAGGACTTTGAAAATTGGAGAAAAAAAAAATTTTTGCTATACTGGAAAATGATAGTCTAATGGTACAGTAGAGTGGCATTTTTTATGTTGTACAATTTGGGGTCAATCGTATTTAATTAACCCATGGCACCCGGCGATTAAAGTTTTCGATTTTTTAAAACTTAAAAATATACAAGTAAAAAAGTTAAATTCGGCCTTGCCGAATGTAGTGATACCCTCCACAATTTAAAAAAGATTATTGCAAAAAACTTTATTTAAAAGGTAATTACTTTTGAAAAAAAAATTTTTTGGAAAAAAAAATTTCCGCGAAAAAAAATTTTGGTTAAAAAAAATCCGCGATTTTTTTCCTTTTTTGTCAAAAAATATGTTCGTACTTGTTTAAATACCATTTGGTGTTCAATTATGTTCACATAAGTCAACCAGAAGCCGAATTAAAGCATTTTGTATTTTTAGGTTATGTTGAATGCACTGAATTTTTTGAGGTGTGCTAACCGATATCGCTCAAATGCAATACCAAACTGCTTGGGAGAACTTCCAATAAATATGTTAAGTTTCAGTCATATCTGTGCAATATTTTGTCCGCGACAGCATTTTCCACAGACAGACAGACGGACAGACGGACAGACGGACAGACGGACAGATGGACAGACGGACAGACGGACAGACGGACAGACGGACAGACGTACATCGCTAGAATGTCTTAAAATCGATCGGGCATCATGAATGTACTTTATGGGGTCCCAGATCGATATTTCGATGAGTTACAAACAGAATGGCAAACTTATATATACCCTCTATCACTAAGTGGAGGGTATAAAAACTATGGGTTGCGACACATCAAACTTATTAATTTTGATGCGCTGAACACGAATATCAAAAAAAAATAAAATCGGTTGAACGGTTTTCGATATGGCTTTTTAAAATTTGCTAAAAATGGCGGTTTTTTCCTACTTTCAAGAAGTAAAAAAAAACTCAAAATTTGTTTCACTTTATAAGTTTTTATTTAAACCAATACCGTTTTAACCATTAGGACACACTGGGCACGTGACCAGAGCCCCTGTCTTCACGGGAGCCCTGAAGGACCGATAAATTTGCTTACACGAAAAATGAATCTTAGGCCTCTGTTCTATCCTTCACAACTTTTCAATTCCCAGGAAATTGTCCGAATCACATGAAATCAAGTTTGGTGTGTTGTTGTTAACGTTTTCATTTAAAGTTGAAATTAAATAACTAAAATTTAAAAAATTATAACGAAAAACGTGCATTCGTTTAACTTTCACAAAACTTTATTTAAGGGGTGGTCCAATAACTGGTATCTTTTTAAAACATGCAATGAAATGAACAATACTCAATAGTTTTGAAATCTTATGGCTTTATTTGAAAGAGCAAACATTCCCGTTTTTTATGGTAAACGACTTCATTGATGCGTCTTCGGCTTGCTCCGCTGTATCGCGTTGTAGCGCAGTACTGCGCTGCCAAACTGCACGTTTTTCGAAAAAAAGTTTTTAACCGAAATAAGGCACTCAAATGAGGTTATGTTAACAAACAAATTGGTACATCTTGGGATCGTAAAACTCGCAAGGTATTGTAAAGAATCGAATTCATCTATAGAAAGCAATAGATTTGAGTATCAGCATCATTACACAATATTTCCAAAATACAGCTGAAACTCCCATTTTCGTCAAAGATGAGCGCTACATAGCCATGATTACCGACTTTTTGTTGGCCGTAATAGAATATACCAACTTGGATTACATTTATTTTCAGAAGGATGTCGCAATATGTCCCACAGTCCATCAAAAAATCTATATTTTGCGCACTTAGTTCGGAAATCGTGTTTTTCGCCATATTCGCGGTGACAATTGATCACTTCAGAGCTGCCGATTAAAAACTTTAAAAATTTTTTTGAGGGGTTTCGTTAAAGATTCATGCAACATGGGAAATCCAGAAATGTTCTAGGCCCATTCGACGAATATCGTTCAAGCCATTCGTGAGATAGAACCAGAAACATTAGAAAAATGGGTGCCGAGAATGAGCTACTGCGGAGCTAACCCAGGCAACCGCATGAATGAAGTCGTTTGCCATAAATAATGGGAATATTTGCTCTTTCAAATAAAGCCATAAGGTTTAAAAACTATTGAGTATTGTTCATTTTATTGCATGTTTTAAAAAGATACCAGTTATTGGACCACCCTGTATATGAAACAAAACAAAAACAAATAGAAAAGTTAAATTCGACTTTGCCGAATCTATGAATGTACTATGCCTTTTTTTAAAGGATAGTACATTTTTTAACGTGAAAAAAATTAACAATTTTGATTTGAAATATATTATTTTGAGTAAAAAACTCTTTTTTGTAATTTTTTTTTTTTTTAAAGAAAAATTACTAATTTTTTTTTTTTGAGTGTAAAACTTTTTTCGAGTGTTAAGTTTTTTTTACTGTAAAAATATTTCTGAGTGAATGCACGTACGTGTGTACACAAAATATTATAATTTTTGGTAAAAAAAAAATTTTTTTGAGTGTAAAATTTTTTGAGTGTAAATTTTTTTTTTTAGTTTAAAATTTTTTTCGAGTATAATTTTTAAGTTACCAATGCTTGTAAAACTAAACAAGTTTAAAAAGCATTGCTTTAAAACTAAATAAGTTTGAAAAGCACTGTTAATGCTTTTAAAACTTGTTTACCACGTGGCATTTATGATGAACCCAATCTGAAATTCGGGGTTTTGCTTATAACTTTTGAACCACTGAACCGATTGAGCTCAAATTCCATACCAAATAGACCTGGGGAACGGCAAAGATACATTATTCATTATTGTCTTTCGAAAGTTATCATGTTTTTTATCTCGTAAATTCACGGAAACCCTTGCCGAAATTTACTCTTTTGCTCATAACTTTTGAACCACTCAACCGATTTGGCTGGATTGCAATACCAACCTGACCAGGTAAATGACCAACATATATGCTAAACTTCAGTAGCCTCTGTAAAGTATTTCAAAAGTTAGAGTGTTTTCTACGGACGGGCAGACAGACGGACGGAAGGACATCGCTAGATCGACTTAAAATCGATCGAGGATCATGAATATATATACTTTATGGGGTCCTAGACCAATATTTTGATGTGTTGCAAACGGAATGACAAACTTATATATACCCTCTATCACTTGAGTGGAGGGTATAGGTTAGGTTAGGTTAGGTTGTAAGTGGCTGCTGACGTTTTACGTCAACACACGTAGACTCTGAGGTCCATTGTGATACCACGGGATCGTAATAGGTTTCCCTACTAGTCCCTGTCGTTAAACCAGTTTGAGCTTCTTATGAAACTCCTTAGATGTTGAATTTTGACATCCGACAAATCTGAAAGATCGTACAGCTCCCTAGATCCCAGTGAAGCAAGTCGCTGACCAGAAAGTTCCGGGCAATGGCAAATAAAGTGTTCGATAGTTTCCAACTCCTCTTCATCCATGCAACTTCGGCAAAAGTCATTCGACGGCACATTTAACCGCTCTGCGTTCTTCCCTATAAGACAGTGTCCGGTAATTATAGAAACCACCGTTGAAATCTCTCCTCTTGGAAGCGATATCAGCTCACTTGTGCGCCCCTGATTAAGAGAAGGCCAAATCAGTCGTGTTGTCTCACACGTCCATCCATTTGCCCATCTTTGATTAGTCTCCGTCGCAGAACAAAGCCGTAGGTTTTGCTTGCAAGTTTCTAGAGGCATACCAACACATTCCAATTCTGTTGGAACCTGTAAGGTAGTTCCTGGTCTTGCAAGCTCATCGGCTTTGCAATTCCCTGGAATGTCTCTGTGCCCTGGGACCCATATGAGTCGTATGTTAAACTCTCGGCCATCTTATTTAAAGACGTGCTGCAGTTAAGGGCAGATCTTGTTTTCAGAAACATTGAATCCAGGGACTTGACCGCGGCTTGACTGTCAGTATAGATGTTGACTGCGGTTGTAGACAAGACATTGCAGCTCAACCAGTCAGCCACTTCCATTATTGCCAGCATCTCTGCCTGGTATACACTGCAATGATCTGGCAATCTACGAGACAGGCTCAATCCAAGCTCTTCCGAATAGACCCCAAAGCCCACTTGTTCGTGCAGCCTCGATCCATCTGTGTAAAAATTTATGGTAGCTCCACTTCCCGGAGTATCCCCCATCCAAGACTCCCTGGATGGTATCATAGTGGTAAAGTGTCGCTCAAAGAGGCTCAAAGAGGGAGCACAATCCACATTTTGTGGTATTGTTATCTTTTTCAAGATCGCGCTATGGCCACAATCGCTGCTCCTCCATTGCAGCGTGCTATTAAGTCGAATTGCCGACGCAGCTGCATACTGCCTACCCAATATGTCCAAGGGTATCAGGTGAAGGAGGATTTCTAATGCAGCCGTAGGTGTAGTACGAAGAGCACCAGTGATGCACATTGACGCCATTCTCTGTACCTTCGTGATAAAGACACAGTTCGCTTTTGTTTCTAAAGCAGGCCACCAGACAATGATTCCATACAGCAAAATTGGACGCACCACTGCTGTATAGATCCAGTGAACGACTTGAGGGCTAAAACCCCATCGTTTTCCAATGGCCCTTTTACAGGAATACAAAGCAATCGTTGCTTTTCTCACCCGTTCCTCAATATTACGCCTGAAATTCAGCTTCCTATCTAGAAATACTCCAAGATACTTGGCTCCATCTGAGAAGGTGATTTCAGTACCGTCCAGAGAAATAGGATCAAAAGCAGGAATCTTATTTTTCCTTGTAAATAAAACAAGCTCTGTTTTACTAGGATTAACTCCTAGACCACAGTCTCTTGCCCATTTAGACAGATCTTTCAGAGAACCCTGAAGAATGTCCCGCAATGTTGGCAGATGCTTCCCCTTTACCGCTATCGCGACATCGTCAGCATATGCGACAACATGACAACCACGTGCTTCTAGAGATAGTAGCATTGAATTCAGTGCCAGGTTCCAAAGAAGCGGCGAAAGAACACCTTCTTGTGATGTGCCCCTATTGACAAATCGAGATATGACGGACGCTCCCAATTGTGGAGGGTATAAAAAAATTAAAAAAAAAATTTATGAAAAAAAATTTTGTTGAAAAATAATTATGTTACGTTTTATTCACCAACTGGTGAAAAACAGTTTTATTCACCAGCAGGTGAATTATTATCCGAATTACAAATCGAAGTTACAAACCTTTTTGGTTTTAAAAAATTCAAAACAGTAATTCTTTTTAATTAATTCTTATCAAACTGAGGTGGCGTCCTGCATCATCGTTAAAATTAGACCAGCGCACATTGGGTTGAACATTATCAAAACTGAGGATTAATTCAAAATTTGAAGTTGGTATATTGTAATATATTTTTTTATGAGTTTAAAGAGGATAAAATTCTCCATCAATAACTGTCAAAATTAGTGTTCTAAGTTGTTTACTTTTTTTGCTATGCTCTCTCAAAGTTTAATAATTTTAATTAATTTTGTGTACAGTGGTAAAAAGTCAAAAACGAGATATTTCAAGTGATTTTTTTATTGTTTTCAACTAAAAATAAAATTTTTTGTAAAATGGATTCACAAACTAAAGGTATTTAACTATATTACTGACAAGCGGTTGTTAAGATAAATGTTGAAAAAATTAGTTTAATAATTTTTTAAAAAATATCCTAAAAATAGGGTATTTTTTACATATATGTTGAGTTTTGGTTGCTACTCTGATGAGCTCGGGCGTATCTGAGAACATAGTGATAAAATACAGGATTTTTGCTTTAAAATCCATGAAAGAACCAATGCCAAGACTTGCCAATACGAAAAATACAAGAGATTCTTTTTAAACATTTCCAGTGTAAAAAAATTATATGCTCGAAATCTTAATAGGTAATACTTGTTTTTCTATTGTCTTTATGTTGTTTACCGTTTTTGTTTATTGCTATATATTGTTAATGTGTAATTTAATTATATTAACAAATAATTTTAATGATCATATATATTAGAGTGGGGTGTAAAGTTACTTTTTAACGAAATTGGTAATGTTTTTTCTTAAAATACTAAAAAGTACATATCCCATGCAGTTTTTCAAAAAAAATTCGCGAAATTGTTTAAATGTTTAAATTACATTTGGTATCAAATTTTGTTCATATTTCTCAGCCAGAAACCAAATTAAAGCATTTAGTATTTTTAGGTTATGTGGAATGTACCAAAATCGCTCAAATGCATACCAAACTGCTTAGGATAACTAGAAGTAAATATGTTTTTCTTAAAGAATATAATATAAAGCTTTTCTAAATTATTTACTAGGTATAATTAGCGCATACGAAAAAATATGTTAGAAAACAATTCGAGTAATGAATTGTTAAAACTTAAAACAAAAATTATAATTTTTTAATTGAGTAATTATGAATCTACTCAAAAATGAAAAAAAAATGAGTAAATAATTTAATAAAAATTTAGTAGTTTTTTTATTGATTTGCTCAAATTTTTCAATAAATTTTATTAACTATTTACTCAACACTTTTAAATTGTTTACTGGTGAAAAATTAAGTTATTATCAATTAATACTCTTAAAAATTTACTCAACATTTTTTTCAGTGGTTACAGTATAATTAAATTTGAATTTTAATTTATTAAGTTATCGATTTTAATTTTAATGTTACAAAAAAAATTATGAATCAATATTTTTTATCGACAATTTTGATTCTTTTGCATTAGTTTTGATTTTTAAATAAAAAATATAGTATTTAAAATATGTGAATCAAGTTTTGTTTTGAAAATGTTTATTTTTTTATTTATACGATTTTTAAATAAAAAAAATTTGTGATTCCTTTTTTTAAAGAAAATTTAAATTTTTTTAATTTTATGAACCACAAAAATAAAATTTTATAAAAAATTTATTCTAATAAAAATACGTTTTTTTTTTTTTAATTTAATAAAAACTCATTAAATATTCTTTAATTTGAAATTTGATTCATTAATTTATCGCTTTTGCTTCCAAAGTTACAGCAAAAATTGTGACTCAAGATAAGTTTTTCCAAAAATCGAAAAAGTGCCTAGCAGGTTAAAAAAAAATTTTTTCCATATTTTTATTTTTCAAAATAGTATTTTTTTGTTAATTAATAAGTATTCATCAATAAAAAATTATAATATTTCAAAATTACGGCATCCCTGAATTAATCCCCATTTTGCCTATCGTTCAACCCACTGTGCAGCGTTAAAATATTACGTTAAAACTATAAACTAAATGAGAATTCAAAAAATCTAAGAGAATTAAATTAAATTAAAAAAACTATTAAATTAGGTACTTAGTTTTTTTAAAAACTTTTGAGTAGATTTTTAATTGCGTCAATTAAAAATTTAATAATTTTTTTTTTTAATTTTGTCTCCATATTTTTTTCTGTGTACTGTTTTATTTCGTGTTTGAGTCACTGTGTTTACAAAATATAGAAATGACTGTCGTAACTTTTGTTTATTTTTTTGGTGTTCCGCAGTGTAGTCAAACAATTTTCTATAGAAGAACAATAACATTAAAGGGTTAAGCATTTTTAACTTTTGGTTTTATAAAATATTAGCAGAAATCATAACCTCTCTATTTAAGGCTTAATATTACTACTACAACTACCTTCTCCTAATGTATGTATATATAACTGAGAGTGTATATGTGGTGGTATTATTTTAAGTTTTGGTACTTAAAATTTGATACATGTATGCGGTATTATGCCGGTGGTAGAGCAACAACCAAAAATGAGCGGCCAAATATTGGCCTTTATGTGGCTTGTTTCTTTTTGCCTGTATTCCTTCGAAAGAAAATTTACAAACTCCTTTAAAGAGTTAGCAAGTTATAATAAATGTTGTAGTAATATTGGTTTTCTTTGTATGTTTGTATAATTTTAGGTTTTGCTCATCATTTAGTGGGTATGCATACACATTTACATGCACCAGACTGGCGAACATTAAGTGGTGGTCATGCTTCGGCGGCACTGGGACGGCCAGGATTTCCACATGGTGCAGCATTTTTTCATCATCAACCTGCACAATTTCCACCGCATGTGGGTTCTTTAGATAGATCGGGTTTGGGAAGATTAGGAGGTAGGTTTTTTTTTGAGAAAAATTTATAAAATTATAAAAACTTATGAAACATATTTTCTAATATTACAGATGCACACCACTTAAATCAATTAACTCAATTATCTGTACATAGTACAGCACATAGTACCACCAGCCCGGAAGGATCACCCACCACAACATCAGCTGGTTTTCATCAACCGTCTCTGACAACATCCCCGCCTTTGACAACAACCACTAGTGATAATGATAATAATATAGATGCTGGTTTTGAAAGTGATAGTATATCAGTGACAGGTTCTCCCAGAAAGACTTCATCATTACATGAAGATGATGAGCAACGTAGTACATCACCACCTTCTTCAAATACCGGTACCGGTGGAGCTTTTACATCGTTAGTACAACGAAATCCAGCCTTAAGAAAAAATGAATTATTTCCAGGATTTGCTTCAAACTTTCCACCTGCACACACCTTTAATCCCGCTTTAGCAGCACAACTTTTCTTACAAAACCCTCTATTACCACAACCCAGTCAGTGGCTATATACACAATTATATGGCAATTACAATGAATTTCCATGGTTTCGTAATGCTACAGCTCAACCACCGGGACAGCCTACAGTGTTGCCAACAGTACCAGAACCTACAACAGCTCCCACTACTGCTATTCCTCCCAGCTTATCAGATTCATCTCAAGGTGTTAATTTAATAAAACGTTGTGTTACCTTAATTTCACATTCCACAACGGACGCAGAAAATACAAAACTTAATTCTTCTAGCACACCTCCTCCTGTAACCTCCACCAGAAGATCTCCTTCACCCGTAGAAACAATAGATTTAGATGATGTTAGTACTACATCAAGATCGGCGAGTAGTACTTATGGACCCATACGTTGCCGTACTCCAAAACCTTCGGATGTTTGGCGGCCTTACTAGCAACTGCGAAAAGCCATTGGCCAGGCATTGGGTTTAAGTTTATCTGATACAAATGTTGAACTAAGAGAATCAGATGAAGAAGATTTTAATGTAGAGTAATTAAATCGAAAAAGTCGAATTTTTTATAAACACCATCACTTGTTTATCGATAAATCGATAAAATATGATTTCGATATATCCATAACATAAAAATTTCTATAGAAAATTTTTTAAGTTATCGATATATCGACTACACAAAATTTTCTATAGAAAATTTTTCTTTAGAAAATAAGTTGATCCACAACAGAAAATTAACTTTTTTTAAATTTATCGATATTTCGGTTACACAAAATTTTTTATTGGGAAATTTGTTAGATCGATAACACAAAATTTTCCAAACAAAATTTGTCAAGTTATCGATACTAAAAATTTTTTAATAAAAAACTACACTCAAAAAAAAAAACTGTAATGTTAGCAAAAAAAGCTTGTAAACATACAAGAAAATTTGCTGATTTTGAACCCACAATTTTTTTTGCTAAATTTAGCAAAAATGTTTTGACAATAATTAGTTAACTAAATTTTTATTTTTTTTAACTTACAAGGGAAGTATCTCAACCCTTATGAACCGATTTGCCTGAAAGTTAAAATATATATAAAAGAGACGATTTTAAGGTTGGGGTGTCTCGGCTTATCGGCGATATCAGTGTTTCAAAATTTCGTTGTCCCCTTATGAAACAATGAGGACCTCCGGGAAAATTTCGATAACTCCCGAACTAACAGGAATATCATCTAGAGCAAAAATACGTGTCGACTTAAATTTAATAAAGATTATTTCGTACTCATATGGACATCGTAGCTCTATGTCTTCATATTAATACCCCCTAAAATTTACACATTTTCATGAAAAAATTATTTAACGAAGCCAAAAATTTACAAGGTTATGTTACCGTTGGATAGGCATTAAAAAAACCTTTCTTCTCATATGTAAACATCATATAGTTTCTTAGAAAAAAATGGCTGAAATATCCAAAAAACGATTTTTTCGCCATTTTTTGACCCATGTTTTGAACCCCTAAATCCCCGATATGGCCGATAAGCAGAGACACCCCAACCTTAGAATTGTCTCTTTTATGTATATTCTACGTTTCATGCAAATCGGTTTATAAGGGTTGAGATACTTCCCTTGTTAGTTCATACACATTTGAGGACCTCATAGGGTTCAGACCCGATAGGTCCAGACCCCGATGGGCCTAGACCTAGTTGGGTTCCTTAAAAATCGTCATAGTTTTTGATCCAAAAATTGTGTCCGTTTCGCTCTACCTTGCTTAGTTTTTGAGATACGTGATTATAGGGGTCTTGAGAATTAAAAAATTCGATTACTTCAAAAATATTACTCGGAGAGCTTTTTACTATTTTGCGGTCTTGTTCTACGTGTTGAGAGCTACAAAAATGCTTTTGGACTTTTTGTTGTGTCGGCAATATTTACCGAGATATGAGCATTTTAAAATTTTCGTGAATGCTAACTTTTTTGGGTCCAAAGTTAGGGCCCATTAGGGTCCACACATATGAAGAGGACCGGCGATACTATGGAGAGCCCGAGAACCAAAAATGGCCCCCATTTTACTCTACCTAGCTTAGTTTCCGAGATAGCGCCATTTTAAGTTTTCTGAAAATAAAAAAAAAATTACCATTTATTTTGCTAATATTAGCAAAAAAGCTTGTAAAAATTTGGTCAACTCAATTTTAAATCTAGCAAAAAAAAAATTAGTTCAAATTTTGTTTAAAATTGCTAATGTGCTAAATGAAGTTTACAAGATATTTTTGCTAACATGCTAATCTCAACTAAAAATTTGCTAAAAGTTAGCTAACCAGCATTAGCAAAACAAATTAGTAAATCTACTAATGTATTATTTTGAGTGTATATATAAATAACTTAAAATTTCTTGAAAATAAAATTATCGAAAATTATCGAAATATCGAAACCTTAGAAATTTCTTTAAAATATGTCTGTCTAAACTATTGGCAGATCGATAACTTTGAGTTATCGATAGCTTTTATGCTAAACAAATACTATAGCTTTAGAATTTCTTTAACAAATTTTGAGTTATCGATAACTTTAAAGTTTCCTTTAACAATTTTTAAGTTGTTGATACATCGGTAACTTAAGAATTTTCTTTAGAAAATTTTGAGTTATCGATAATTTTAGAATTTTCTTTAGAAAATACATCGATAACTTTAGACTTTTCTTAAGAAAATTTTAAGTTATCGATATATTGAATACCTTAAAAGTTTTAGATAGCTTTAGAATTTTCTTAAGAAATTTTTAAATATTTTTTATAAAATTTTGAGTTTTGGACATATCGATAACTTTAGAATTTCCTTTTGAAAATTTTGAATTATCGTTAAATCGATAACTTTAGAATTTTGTTTAGAAACTGTTAAGTTATCTATACATTGATTACTTTAACATATTTTTTAAAAAATTTTGAATAATCGATAATATATTACATTTTTTTAGAAAATTTTGAGTTATCGATAACATTAGATTTTTTTTAGAAAATTTTAAGTTATCGATATATTTAGAATTTTCTTAGAATGTTTTTAGGCATCAATATTTCGAAAGGTTTAAAAATTTTTTAGAAAGTTTTTATTTATCGATAACCTTAGAATTTTCCTTAGACAATTTTGAGTTATCGATGTATTAGTTAGTTTAGAATTTTTTTTTAGAAAATTTTTAGTTACAGATATATCGATATCATAAAAATTTTCTTTCGAAATTTTAAGTTATTGAAATGTCGATAAATTAAGAATTTTCTTTAAACATTTTATGTTATCGAAATATCTATATCTTGAAATTTTTCTATAGAAAATTTTGAGTTTTCGATAATTAAGAATATTTTAATTACGTTTTTTTTAGAAAGATATGTCGAAAACATTAGAATTTTCTTTAGAAAACTTGAGGTTATCGATATATTCTCAAAATTGTTATCGATACCTTTAGAAATTTCTTTTAAAAATTTTAAGTAATTCATAACTTAAGAATTTTTCTTAGAAAATTTTGAGAATTTTGAATTAAAAAAATTTTTGTTAAATATTTTAAGTTATCAAAATATCGATAACGTAAGAATTTTCTTTAAAAAAAAAATCAGCTGTCGATATATCGAAAACTTAAATTTTATTTAAAAAAAAACTGTGTAATCGAAATATCGATATCTTAAAAAAAGCTAATTTTCTATAGAAAATTTTTCTTTAGAAAATAAGTTAATCCACAACAGAAAATAAACTTTTTTTAAGTTATCGATATTTCGTTTACACAAATTTTTTATTGGAAAATTTATTAGATCGATAATACAAAATTTTCCAAACAAATTTTTTTTAGTTATCGATATTAAAAGTTTTCTAAAAAAATCTATATACAAATAACTTAAAACTTCTGAAGTGAAATCCAAAAGTTATCAACATATTGATAATTTTAAATTTCCAAAAAAAAAAAATTATAAAATATCGATAACTTAAAAATTGTTAAGCTAAATTGTAAACTCAAAATTTTTGAAGCACAATTCTAAACTTATCGATAATTCAAACTTTTTGAAGTAATATTCTACGCTTATCGATAGATCTAAAGTTTATAAAGAAAATTCTAGAGCTATCGATATATCGATAACACAAAATTTTTTTAAATAAAATTTAAGTTTTCGATATATCTATAGCTGAAATTTTTTAAAGAAAATTTTAAAGTTATCGATATTTTGATAACTCAAAATTTTTAACGAAAATTTTTTGAATTCAAAATTCTCAAAAGTTTTTTAAGGAAAATTATATAGTTATCGATATATTTTATCAATATCTAAAAGTTTAAATTCAAAATGTTTAAAAGAAATTTCTGAAGTTATCGATATATCGATAACTAAAAATGTTCTAAAGAAAATGCTAATGTTATCGACATTTCTTTCTAAAAAAAACTTAATTAAAATATTCTTATTTATCGAAAACTCAAAATTTTCTATAGAAAAATCTTAAGTTATCGATGTATCGATAACTCGAAATTTTCTAAAAATAGATGCAAAGTAATGTATCGATAACGTTATCGATAAAAATTTTCTAAAGGAAATTCTTAAGTTATCGATATTTCGATAACTTAACATTTTTAAAGAAAGTTCTTAAGTTATCGATAACTTAAAATTTCTAAAGAAAATTCTTATGATATCGATATATCGGTAACTAAAAATTTTCTAAGAAAATTTTAAACTAATCTATGCATCGATAACTCAAAATTGTCTAAGGAAAATCCTAAGGTTATCAATAAAAACTATCTAAAAAATTGTTAAAGCTATCGATATATTTATTACTAAAAACATTCTAAAGAAAATTCTAAATATATCGATGTATCGATAACTCAAACTTTTCTAAAAAAATTCAAATGTTATCGATAACTCAAAATTTTCTTAAGAAAGTTATCGATGTATAGATAACTCAACTTTTTCTAAAGAAAATTCTAAAGTAATCGATTTAACGATAATTCAAAATTATCAAAAGAAAAAGTTTAAAAGTTATCGATATATCCAAAGCTCAAAATTATATAAAAAATATTTAAAAATTTCTTAAGAAAATTCTAAATCTATCGATCTATCTACAATTTTAATATAATCAATATATCGATAGCTTAAAATTTTCTAAAGAACAGTCAAAAGTTATCGATGTATCGTTAACTCAAAATTTTCTAAAAAAAATTCTAAAATTATCGATTGCTCGAAATTTTCTAAAGAAAATTCTAAAATTATCGATAACTTAAAATTTTCTAAAGAAAATTCTTACCGATATAAAGAAAATTATAAAGTTATCGATAACTCAAAATTTTTTAAAGAAATTCTAAAGCTATCGATATTTGGATAGCTCAAAAGCTATCGATTACTCAAAGTTATCGATCTGCCAATAGTTTAGACAGACATTTTTTAAAGAAAATTCTAAAGATATCGACAATTAAAAATTTTCTTAAAAAAATCTAAGGTTATCGATATTTCGATAACTCCAAACCGTCTAAAGAAAATGTATTGCTATAAATATTTCGATAACTCCAAAATTTCTTAAGAAAATCTAATGTTATAAATATTTCAATAACTCGAAGCTTTTTAAAGAAAATTCTAAAGTTCGATAACGCAAAATTTTCTAAAGAAAATTCCAAAGTTAGCGATATATTGATACTTCAAACAATTATATTGAAAATTCTCAAGTTCTCGATATATCGAAAAATAAAAATTTTTTTAAAGGTATCGAAAACTCAAAATTGTTTAAAGAAAATTTTAAAGTTATCGATTAATTGTTACTTAAAATTTTCTTAAGATAATGATATATCTATAACTCAAATTTTCTTAAGGAGAATTCTAAAGTTATCGATATTTCCATAACTTAAAATTTTCTAAAGAAATTTCTTAGATATTGACATATTCTTAAAAAATTTTAATCGATAGCTCGAATTTTAAATAAAATTATAAAGTCATCGCTGTACCGATAACTCAAAATTGGCTATAGAAAATTTTCGTAAGAAAACTCTAAAACAATTGATGTATCGATAACTCAAAATTTTCTAATAAAATTTCTAGTGATATCGATACACCGATAGCTAAAAAATTTCTAAACAAAAAAAAAAAATCAAAGCTATCGAGCTATTTCGATGACTCAAAATTTTCTAAAGAAATTTTTAAAATTTTCGATATATCAATAACTTACAATATTTCTACAGTTTTCGATAACTCAAAAATTTCTGCAGAATATTCTAAAGTAACCGATAACATAAAAAGAGTTCTAAAGTTATCGATAAATTAAAATTTTTTATAGGAAATTCTAAACTTATCGATAGCTCTAAAATTTATAAAAAAAGTCTAAAACTATCGATAACTCAAAATTTTCTCATGAAAATTAAAGTTTTCAAAAAATTGGTAGCTGGAAATTTTTTAAAGAAAATCATAAAGACGTCAATATCTTTAAATTTTCTATGAAAAATGTTAAAATTATCGATAACTCAAAATTTTCTTAAAAAAAATTCTAAAAAAAAGTTACCAAAACTTGCTTTTACACGAGAGATTAAACTGTTAGAGCTTAAACAAAGTACAGCTCTGTGAATCTATTCTTAATTCTTAATATTCGTAATTTTCCGTAGAAAATTGAAAAGTCAACATTTTCTTAAAAAAATTCCCAAGTTATCGCTAACTCAAAATGTTCCAAAGAAAGTTATAGTTATCAATAGGGATGTGATTTCCATGCAAATGCATGTTTTTGTTCGATAGTCCGAAAACGATATAGACCAATTATCTTTCCGAATCACGAAATTTGCATTAAAATGGCATCGATTCGTTTTTGCATATTTTTGCATATTTTGGAGAAAATGCATATTTTTGCATATTTTGGTTTTAAATGCGTATTTTGTGCATATTTTTAACTTTTAAGTGCATATTTTTGCATATTTTGGCATAAATTAACAAAAACACAAATTGAAATTTATTTGTTTCAAAAAGTGTTTAAAATTTATTTAAAAAAAAAAAAAAAAAAAATTTTATTAGTTTAAAAAGATTTTTATTGCACAAATTTTATTTTTTAGTGCATATTTTTAGGTTTTTTAATGCATATTTTGAATTTTTTAGCGTATATTTTCGATTTTTTAGTGCATGAAAATCTCAGCCCTAGTTATCAACATGGATTACACTGTTTTGATTGTCGATAACACAATTTTTGCTGTAGAAAATTGTTAGGTTAAAGTTGAATTTTTTTTTGATAGCAAATAAATGATGGTAAATATTAGCTTACACCAAAGAACTCTTATAAAACCAAAAATAAAAAAAGTTGTGAGAAATTTTCCATATCTTCTATAAAATTATATATAATACTTAAAATTATTGTACAGTTTATAAAAAAAATATGTAGGATTTTTTTTTTTATATTGTAAAATTCAGTTCTTATTTCAACTTTTCTAAAATAATAAAGAACATATCGAATTTAAAACCAAAAACATTAATAAATAAAAAAATCCATGAGAAATATATAAAAATTATCATGTTTAATAGTTTTTCTTTTAAAAAACCCCAAAAAGACATTTTTATGTAAATAAAAAAATATAATAAACATAATTATTAATGTGAAAAAAATGTCGGTGAAGTTTGAGTAGTGGTCTAGTTTAGGTTTACAAAATTGAAAATCAAAAATACAAGAAAATCTCAAAGCATATTCAGAAAAAAAAACATTTAATATATTTGCTAGTTTATAATTAAAAGTAATAATTGCAATTGTAATTTTAAATAAATAATAAATGTAGTCTTATGTAAATAGTTTATTAGTTATAAATATGTTAACTTTAAGTTCTGTTAATATTAATAAAAGAAAATTAAAAGTTAAATAAATTCAATAAAAATATTAAAATATAAATTTTGTGTTCGGAATGTGTTATTGAAAATAGGATTCACATTTAAAAACTCTGTTTTTATACCCTCCACTCTAGTGATAGAGGATATATATAAGTTTGTCATTCTGTTTGTAACTCATCGAAATATCGATCTGGGACCCCATTTGAAGACATTCTAGCTATGTCCGTCTGTCCGTCTGTCCGTCTGTCTGTGGCAATGGTGATCACGTCCAAACTATTACACGGAGATGACTGAAACTTAACATATTTATGGGAAGTTCTCCCGAGAAGCTTGGTATTGCATTTGAGCGATATCGGTTCAACGGTTCAAAAGTTATGAACGAAAGTGTACGGACAACTCAAAAATTTTAGTACATTCAACATAACCTAAAAATGCATAATGCTTTAATTCGGCTGCTGGTTGACATATGTGAACATAATTGAACACCAAATGGTATTTAAACAAGTACGAACGCATTTTTTGTCAAAAAAAAAAAAAAAAAAATCGAGTATTTTTTTTAACAATTTTTTTTTTCGCGGAAATTTTTTTTTCAAATTTTTTTTTTTTTTTCTATCTATATAATAATCTTTTAGACATTGGGGAGGGTTTCACTACATTCGGCAAGGCCGAATTTAACTTTTTTACTTGTTATAGATCTCTTTTCACCAAAACTCCTATACTTTACTAATTACTTTCCCAAAACTTCTACGCAAGTACTTTGAAACAAATGTTAATACTTTTGGAAAGAGTTTTCTTGATTTTTTCTAGCTTTATCACAAAATTTCTTTTCCTTAAATAGAGCTTGAGACGAATTTTTAACTTATTTTAAGCCAAATCCGAATATTTTCAACCATGGCGCCCTTAGACAAAAATTTGAATTTTTGGAAAACTTAAAACATTGATCGAAGAGCTCTAATGAATATAGTCCGGGCGGTGGCGACATGATTTTTTTGATCATTTTGATACGGCTGATTTTCATATACTACTATATAATAGAATATGAAGTGTACACACGAAATCTGGCCGTCAGCTGTCGCACCTACGGGGGGTACAGCCAGGAGAACTAAAAAAAATATAATTTTTTTGACTTTCGCAATAAAAATTAGGGGGATTAAAATATTGAACTTAAAAATAATTAATAAATTAATAAATAAATTTAATAAGCTACTAGCAGCAAAAACCCAAATTAAAATCAGTTAAGAATTAAGGGATGTAGAGTAATTTTGGCGCACCTCCAGGGGAATAACCGTCAGCTACCCCACCAACGATCCAAGTAAAAATATAAAAAAAGCCTCACAATTGACCGCAGTCGCCCTAGTGAGGTGAAATGTAAGATCGACCATCAATAATTGCCTCCCGAACATTTCTTCCAAACAAACTGAAGCTCTATCTCCACTCTACTCAAGTGTGCTCCCATACAAAGATTACGCTTTTATTCTTGGGTCAACGTTGGGCAGGTTTTCATAGCAACCGCAATTAAATTACAATGCAGACGCTGTTCTCTGCCTAGTTTCGCCGTAGTATCCCTCTGCATAGTTATCGGACACCAGACTATGGTAGCGTACGTCATCATTGGTTAAAGAGTCATCTTGTAGATCCTCATGAGTATTTTGGGGCTTAACTCCCAGGCCCAACCAACAGATCTATATACTAACTCACAGAACTGTGAATTCAACATTGTCATCTGTATCAATTAGAGATGGACGCGTGAGTGATTTTTGACCCACACTCACTCACGCTCACGACAGGAATTTTTACATCACGCACACTCAGCCACGAGCATATTTTTTTCTACTCACAATCATCTGAAAAAACTTAAAACAACTCACACTCTCGCAAGCTTCACTCACACTCACTTTGACTCACGCTCACGAAACTCTTATTTATACAAAACAAAATTTAAAAAACAAAAATTTCAAATATCTTTCAAAATTTTCAGCAAAATTTAAAGTTAAGCGAAATTTTACATTTTTTTTTATGGTTTTTCGGGGCGAAATCTTTAGTTAAGTCAAATAATAAAATTTTGTTGGTACCAAAGGAAAAATAACACAGGCACACAAATAAAAAAAAGTGTCCAGACCCAGAGGGTACACCCAGTTATTTCTAGGTTTTTGGGGTCGCTGAATCCGAATATGCCCATAAAAACTCATTTCAATTGCCAGTTTTTCCCCTACCGCCCCCCTATAAGCCCGCGGAGAATTGACTTTTAATTCTCATACAAACTCAAATTTAATGTCTACTTTTATGTTTATTTGGCTGCTAAACCCTAAAATGACAACAAAAAAATTATGTGACCCTTCCCTCAACCCCTAGCACGCCCTTACAACCCCCTGAAGAGGGATGAATTTTGAGTGTTCATAAGAAATCAAGATGTATATGGATTTCTATGTTTTTTGGACCGCTAAAACCGAATATGACTACAAAAAATGTATAGTAACCCTCCCACACTCCCTACCACCCATTACTACGCCCTTTAGGGAAATTAATTTTGAAATTTAACTTCATAATTAATTTTGTCAACATCCTAATTTTATTGAAAATTTAAAAATTAAATCCCCTATAGGGCGTGATAATGTGTGCTAGGGAGTGAGGGCGGGGTATTATAAATTTTTTGTAGTCATATTCGGTTTTAGCGGCCCAAAAACATAGAAATCCATATGCATCGTGATTTTTTATGAACACTCAAAATTCATCCCCTTTCTGGTGGTTGTGAGGGCATGCTAGGGGTTGAGGAAAGGGTCACATAATTTTTTTGTTGTCATTTTAGGGTTAAGCTGCCAATAGAACATAAAAGTGCACATTAATTTTAAGTTTGTATAACAGTTAAAAGTCAATCGTCCGGGGGGTTATAGGGGGCGGTAGGGGAAAAACTTGCAATTGAAATGATTTTTTATGGCCATATTCGCATTCAGCGACCCCAAAAACCTAGAAATAACTGGGTCTACCCTCTGGGTCTGGACACTTTTTTTATTTTGTGTGCCTGTGTAATTAACGCAAACTCACGCAAAAAAATTGACTCACGCACACTCACTCATGAAAAAATCTTACTCACGCATACTTACTCACGCAATTTTTTTCGTCACTCACACTCACTCAAAATCACGTGAGTACACTAACGAGGGATCACGCGTGAATCACGCTCTAATTTGTGTGCCCATTTTTAGTATCAATATGTGGTGTAGATATTGAGGAATCGGACTTTTATTAATGAGTGTAGAGCAGCGGTTACCAACCTTTTTAGCTCGCGTACCCCTAATTTTAAATTGTATCAGCCGCGTACCCCCTAGCGAGTTTTTTGTTTTCGTTAAAAAATTTCTCATACATATAAATATTAAATTTAATTCTGAAATTTTTGATCGGCGGGTATTATCATTTTTTTGAAGGCTTTAGGGGAGATCAAAACAATGGTGGTATTTTTTTGGGAAAAATTTTTGCTCCTTGGGGTGGTTCAATGCATCTGAAAACGCGGATTTTGAGCTGATTTTTCTGCAGAGCAATAACAGCTGAAAATATTGCAAACCTGATTTCATCAGTCGATTCTACACCAAAATTTAAAAGAACGGACGTTTTTGAAATAAAATGTTTTTGATTTTTTTTAAATGTTTTTTTTTTTTTAATAATAGGGCAGATCAACAATTCCGTGACTTTTCGAATGAAACACCCCCGTATATATGTACAATGAAAGGACATTTTGAGCTTAACAAAATGCTACCAAAATTTCCACTCTATCAAAAACCGTCTCAAAAATGCCCAAAAGCACGTTTTCTGAGAACTTTGACATACATTTTCTCAAAAACCTGACATCTTATAAAAACTTGGGAACCATATTCGGAATCAGCATCGAAAGGTTAATCGAAAACAAGTGGTCAGATTTCAAATATCGCAAAAAATGCTCTCTAAATTGCACAAAAATACGTTTTTTTGTAAACTTTGACCTCAACTTTCTTAAAAACCTAACGTTATGGAAAACTTTGTAACTTTGTAAACTTTGACCTCAACTTTCTTAAAAACCTGACGTTATGGAAAACTTTTGAAGCCAGATGCGGAACCAGCATTGAAAGGTAAATCTAAAACAAATGTCCAAATTACTAAAATTTTGCGTACCCCCGCCGACAGTTTCGCGTACCCCCTAGTGGTACGCGTACCATAGGTTGGTAACCGCTGGTCTAGAGTATTCAACTCTCGTAATTCTTTAGGGCATCGTCGGAATGTGGGTTGTGTGTAGTGTTTGGGAATTCTCGGATTTTTTAATTTCCCGGGAAACAGGATATAAAAAAATTAATTTCCCTAAAATTTAAAATTCTGGGAAATTTTCATTATCAATATAAATCCTTTAAAACAGCGGTTTAAAGCAATATTTACCGAGATATGAGCATTTTAAAATTTTTGGGAATGCTAACTTTTTTGGATCCAAAGTTAGGGCCCATTAGGGTCCACACATGTGAAGAGGACCGGCGATACAATGGAGATTCTAAGAACCAAAAATGGCCTCCATTTTGCTCTATCTGGCTTAGTTTCCGAGATAGCGCCATTTTAAGTTTTATGAAAATAAAAAAAAAAATACCGTTTATTTTGCTAATATTAGCAAAAAATCTTGTAAAAATTTTGTTAACTCAATTTCAAATTTAGCAAGAGAAATTAGTTCAAAGTTTGTTTAAAATTGCTAATGTGCTAAATGAAGTTTACAAGAATTTTTTGCTAACAGCTAATCTCAACAAAAAAATTGCTAAAAGTTAGCTAACTAGCGTTAGCAAAAAAAAATTAGTAAATCTACTAACGTATTTTTTTGAGTGTAGGGGGTACGCGGCTGATACAATTTAAAATTAGGGGTACGCGAGCTAAAAAGGTTGGTAACCGCTGCTTTAAAACATTAAAATTTCACAAAATTGTTGTTTAAAATTGTTTTATTAGAAATAAACAATATGTGTACAATAAGGGTGTTCTTAACAGTAAGGGAAAAATTTAAAATGTTTTAATTGATTGGCACTGGGCAAATTATTGTTCCTTTATACTAAAAACTTAAAAAAATAAAATTTGGAGTTAATCCGATAACTTAAAGTGGACGCGGAAACGACCTGAAGTTTGAAAAACGAATTACAAGGGGAAAAAATTACTTTTTACTCGTTTTCTCAATTTTTTCGACATTTTAAGTTAACTTTGAATTCAAATGGTTACTGAATTGTGATGTGGAGTACATTACCTTTGTAATAAGGCAATAAAAACTAAAATCGGTTAAAAATCAGCCAAGTTATTACAACTGCCCCAGGCAACTAGAGTGTGGCAGACCACTTGATCAAAGATTTCGAGTTCCATTTTTGAAATTGATTGAAATTATCTACTATAGCAACATTTTTTTATTCTTTAAGTCCCAATGTACTAAGGTGATAAGCATTTTTCATATTGTGTTATGCTAACTTGTTTTAAATAAATGGTAAAAAGGTCTTAATTTTTCAACCCTGTTTTCAAATCTCCAATTTCAAATTTTTATTTTTTTTGGCAAATTAAATTTAAAAAATTGACAATTGGACTGTAGGATTTTGTTAAGGACACATAAGGGAATAAAAAATACAAAAATTGTAGACATTCCTTTTTTCATTCGGCTAGTTCAGCGATTTTATTTCGGCGGATTTCGAGATAATAGTGATTTTGGTAACTTTTTTAGCTTTTAGTTAATTTTTTTATTATTTTTAAACAAACCTCATATGTTTTCTACCGAATTATTGCAGCATAATATAGAATACTTCAATTCCTTTAATAAGAGCGGAATTGAGCCATTAAAAATTGACCCTATTAAAGGCCAAAGGTCAAATTTTGAAAGAATTTAAATTTTTAAAGATTAAAAATTTTTTTGAGCGGATATTAATGAGACTCCTTGATGTTGTTTTAATATGATTAAACGTAAATGGTTTATTATTAAAATTCAGAAAATTAACCCTTAAGTGCTATTGGGGTCTATAGTTTTTTTTATTTAATGGAGAAAATATAAGTATATTATTTCATAGGGTCATATAGACCCCAACAGCACTTAAGGGTTAATGTTCTGAATTTTAATAATAAACTATTAATTTATAGACATATTAAAATAACATCAATCAGTTTCATTAATATCCGCTCGAAAAATCTGTTAATCTTTAAAAATTAAAATTCTTCTAAAATTTGACCTTTGACCTTTAATTGGGTCAATTTTTCATGTCTCAATTTAGCTCTTATTAAAGGAATTGAAGTATTCTATATTATGCTGCACTAATTCGGTAGAAAACATATGAGGTTTGTTAAAAAATAATAAAAAAATTAACTAAAAGCTAAAAAAGTTACCAAAATCACTATTATCTCGAAATCCGCCGAAATAAAATCGCTGAACTAGCCGAATGAAAAAAGGAATGTCTACAATTTTTGTAGTTTTTATTCCCTTATATGTGCTTAACAAAATCCTATAGTCCAATGGTCAATTTTTTAAATTTTATTTGCCAAAAAAAATAAAAACTTGAAATTGGAGATTTGAAAACAGGGTTGAAAAATTAAGACCTTTTTACCATTTATTTAAAACAAGTTAGCATAACACAATATGAAAAACGCTTATCACCTTAGTACATTGGGACTTAAAGAATAAACAAATGTTGCTATAGTAGATAATTTCAATCAATTTCAAAAATGGAACTCGAAATCTTTGATCAAGTGGTCAGCCACACGCTAGTTGCCTGGGGCAGTTGTAATAACTTGGCTGATATTTAACCGAATTTAGTTTTTATTGCCTTATTACAAAGGTAATGTACTCCATATCACAATTCTGTAACCATTTGAATTCAAAGTTAACTTAAAATGTCGAAAAAATTGAGAAAATGAGTAAAAAGTCATTTTTTCCCCTTGTAATTCGTTTTTCAAACTTCATGTCGTTTCCGCGTCCACTTAAAGTTATCGGATTAACTCCAAATTTTTTATTATTTAGTTTTTAGTACAAAGGAACATAATTCTGCCCAGTGCAACACAAAAATCCGAAATAAAAAAATAAGAACACCCCTAGTGTACAACTAATTAAAATGCAAAAAGCAATTAAAAAGTAACATAAATGTAAGAGAAGTAAGGGAGAAAAATTAAAAAAAATTTGAGTTTTGGAGCAAAAGACTATCCAAGACTTTCCAAGCTCCAAACAGCTCAACCCCAGCAAAATTTTCGGTTGCAAAGAACCGATTGTGGAACAACTTATACTTCCCTAGAACCTGTTCTAATTCTTGTGCAACACCGATTCTTTTACAAAGGGATTGTCCCATAAGCAACAGGTGTTTGTAAGCAAAATTGGAACGCATTTTTGTTCTTCGGAACCGGTTCTAGAAGTAAAATTTAGAACAGAAATCAGAATTAAAGAAATATTTTGAATTGCATTAATTTATTAAAAAAAGATAAAGTTAATCCTATATGACATCGTATATTCATTTTTTTTAACACACATACATCCTTTTTCACCTCCAAAATTGCATTTTGGGCCTTGCAATAAAGATACATCAGAATATGAATTTTCTGCAAACAAAAATGAAAAACATTATTTTATTAGTATTTTTCCCGACCCAGACAATCAAAATTTAATTTACTTACCTTCGTATCAACAATTTTCGTGATTATATCCTGATATTTTCATAGAATTTCGTGTTTTTCTTGGTGAACACAAAAAAAAAAAAAAAATGATATTTATTTTTTAATTTTTTTGACACATAATTTTTTTTTAATTCCTGAGAAACAAAATGTTATGAAATTTAGATTGCATAGAACAAGCTTCACAATAATATTCACATAACTTGTTCTGAATAATTAAAGTGTAATAGTGTTTGATTACCGAAGAACCTGTTTTAGAACAAGTGTTATCGGAATCGGTTCTAAAAAATTTTCCTGGGACTTTACAAGGAGAAACCTTTCTTGTAAGGTTGAGGTCTCTAACACCAAGAAAAGTTATTAAAGGACCACATCTATTTGTTTGACTTCGAATTCTTAACATTAGTAATTAATTTAATTTGTAAAAAAAAGGATAATCATTATAATTCTTTTGTCAAAAAGAAAGACATACAATTAAAAATAAAATTCTTAATTAAAGTAGTTTTCTATCTCAAAAATATCTCCCAACGAAAGGGTTGTAAATTGTGTATATAAGTTGCAACATATGTAAGTATTACCCAAAAATTCCATATGAAAATCCTTAAGAATAATAGTAAGTATAGTCCTTGTTAATAATATGTGATATGTTCTATTATCTTGTCTACTCAAGCTTTACTACACACACATGTGAAGAACTTTTTCTATGTTTGGCTACACATACTAACAAACACTTTTGGTGGACATAAAAATTTATCTAGCGTTGCAAATGCGCAAACAAATGATACCAAATTAACTTGACTTATGAGTTGTAACAAAGAGACAGCTGTGTCCAAAGAAAAAACACAGGATATAAAGGAAAAGGATACAAAAGGTAAACACATTTATACACATACAAACACTCATCTATTACACTCACACATGTAATTTAAATTAAATTTACAAATATTTTCTACATATTCTAAAGATTATTTAGAAAATGTCACCGTTTTTTGTGTGATAATTTTTTACACACAAAAAAAAACATCCTTTTTTCTTCACAAAAAATAATGAGCTAAAATTTTATAGACAAAATGTTTGTATTAAACCCTCAAACATCAAATAAAAATGCTAGAAAACAAAGAAACAAAGACCAGATTGTATTCTGATCCTGGTGACAACGCCTTTGTCTGTCTGTCACCAAGTTAACAAGGTTATTGTTGTTTTGTGTAAAATACTTGTAGGTTGATTTTTACTTATTTTTTCTTGCTAGTCAGAATTTTTGAATTGTATCCCCAAACAGGATATTAAAGATTTTTGGTAGAATAAAACTAAACCAAGCATAAGAAGGAAAAAATATTCATTATGGCGTCAGAGACACGTTGTTTAAATTATATAAAACAATACTATGGGGCCTTAGTTTTGAATTTTTAAGGATGACAAATTGGTTTTTAAAAACTTAAGTCGAGAGTTATATGCTAATTAAAATTAGAAAAGTTTCCTGCTATAAATTGGGTTAATTTTAACTAACTGTGTAGTTCTATTTGAAATAAGTTGAAATTTACCCGATTTCAATAGGAAATAATTGGTATTTGCTGAAATTTAACAAATTTATAGTAGAAAACTTTTCTCGTTTTAAAAAGGTGTAATAAAGACACCACAATTGATTACCGAGTTAAAATTTCAATTTGATTCCCTATGGGGCATTAGACTAGGAAGACCTTTTTTTCTGAACTCAAAACAGTACGCAAGTTTTTATGTTTTTAACATGATAATATATTAAGGCTGTTGTCTAATTTTAAAAATGATACAGGACGCCACCTCAGTTTGACTATACCCAGCAAAAACATGGTAATGAGTTGTGAAAAGTAATCATTACCAAGCACATTTTTTATAATGAGTACCCATTACCATTAACATTATTTTAAGCCCAAAAGTTACTACTTTTTAGTAGTATGTTATAAAAGCACTTCTAAGTAATAATATCGCTCCTTTACTTGAATAGTGTCATAACTCAAAATATTTGATTTTGCAGAAAACACGTTTAAAGTTTACTATTGAAACTGGTTTTTAATTGAAAAAGGCCGGTACATAGAAAATGTAATAATGGCGTGTACTCTTCTCAAACGGTGAGTTTAAGAGATATTAATACGAATTTTATATAAAGCACGATATAACGAATAATTCTGCATCATTAACTCAAAAAACGCATTTTTTGAGTTATGACACTATACAAGTAAAGGAGCGATATCTCCTTACACTTGCAGTTTTTAGCCTTTACACATCAATTTACTTAAAAAGAAATTAAAAACTTAATAAAAATTACGTATTTTTTAAGTTTTAGTAAAAACAAGTTAAGTTTTAAATGTTTTAATTAACTAATTATTTTACTTCTTATTGGTAATGGGTTTTTGCTCCGAGTCAGTAACTACTTATTTATCTCCATACTCTTCACTACTTATTTTTGTCTCACGCCCTTGTTAAAATAATTAGTGTTTCATTCAATAAGTAACTACTTATTAACATCTGTTTCGGATTACAAAACCCATTACTAGTAATGCCAATTTTTGCTGGGTATAAGCTACCGACTAAAAAAAAATAAACTTTTCTCTCTAAACCACCTGTAACTTAGAAACTTTTCAACCGATTTTCAATTTTTTAACTGTTTTGGATAGAAAAAAGATAGGTTATTTTCATGTGTGTGAATTGTGGTACACATAAAAGAAAGATATGTGTTGATTTTTTCTATTTTTTTTTGTTATTTTTTGAAATATTTTTGAGTTTATTGATTTTTTTCTGCTATAGTTCGTTCAACAACCTTCATACTTATAATCGTATTCTTAAAGAAATTTTAATTCTTAATACGATGAGCCTTATCGCAAAAAAATCGGATAACAATTGACAAAGTTGTGATGATTTTTCTAAAAAATAAAATTAAGATTTTGCATGAAATCGCCGTTCAGACAACCCAGGAAAAAAATTAAACGAACATAATGAGAGGTCCTGTACCATAAGTTCAAATTTGACCTTAAAATTTCTCTATATCATTAAGTTTTTGATATATCAATTTATGTTAAATATTTCCTGACGCGATAGAGCAATTTTAAAGCCAGATTCGGATTCAGCGCGCCAAAAACCATTGAAAATATTATACATTACCTCTTACGATACATTTTTTTTATTTTGCCCTGGTAATCGGAACGGAGATTTCTACACTTAAAAAATTATGTCATTAACTGTTTGTAGTTTATTTAAAAAATTTTACGTTTAGTTGTTTTTTAAAGAAAAAACATTTGTTTGATGTTCAGTTTTTATTAATGACTACTTCTGTCCTTTGTTTCAAAAATAACACACTAAAATATAAAGACTTTCATTAACATTTAATTTTTAAAGTCATTTATTTTTGTTCTGTAAGTAATAACTACTGATTATTCTTTAAATTTTTAATGATTGTGTAAGTAATTTTTTTTTAAATTGTTGGTGTTTTTTAATGAGATATCATTAGTTTTTACCTACACAAGTAGGTTATTTTTTTGTAGAAAAAAAAAATTCAAAAAATTATTTATAGAAATATAAAAACATGTTTGTATCAAGTGACTTTGGCACGATGGGTAGAGTGTCTGGCCAGAATGTAGTTGATTACAAGATCGATTCCCCAAAATTTTATTAAAAATTTTTAAAAAAATATTTCAATAGAAAATTGTAAAAAATAACCTCCGAAATCATTAATTTTTAATGTTTTCGTAGGTTATTTTTTTGGAATTTGTTGGTAAAAATAACAGAACTATCATTAATTTTTAATGTTTTCGTAGGTAATTTTTTTCAAATTTGTTGGTAAAAAGAATGAAAAAACCGGAATTTTTTAATGTTTAATGTTATTTATTTTAGAAAATTTTGTCAACAGTAAAAAATAAATGTTGATTTTTGTTGAAACAAATAAATAATTACTGGGATGGTTTTCAATTGTTTATTCACTGGTTTTAAGTGTGTTTTTCATTTGTTTTGCCTTCAAAATATTTTGAGTGTAGCAAAATCTTTATTTACTTTCTTAGAAAAATTTTCACAACTCTGTCAATTGTTATCCGATTTTTTCAGAATAAAGCTCACCGTGTTCAAAACTAAATTTTCAAAAAGATCACGTTTATATGTATATGGTTGTTGAACGAACAATAGCAGAAAAAATCGATAAACTCAAAAAAATTTTCAAAAAAAATTAGGTATTGTTGAAAAAATCAATAGATATGTATCTGATATTTGGAGACCAATTCACACACATGGAAAGCCCTAACCTTCTTCTATCCAAACCAGTTAAAAAAAAAATTAAAATCGATTAAAAAGTTTCTGAATTACACAAGGTTTAGTGAGAAAAGTCTCAAAAAAACGTTTTTTGACAATAACTCTAAAATTTGATGGTGTCTGGCAAGTTTAATGGGCATTTTTGCGATCTACTAGACAAAAATTACAATCTATACTATGTCATATCAGAAGTATTTTTTCACTGTGTAATTCACCTGCTGGAGAATAAACATGGTGAATAAAACTTAACATAATATTTTTTTACAAAAAAAAAATATTTTTTTCATGAATTTTTTTTTTCATCCAAAAATTTTTGTTTTCATCAAATTTTTTATTTTTTTTCTCATCATTTTTATATTTTTTTTTTCAATTAACATTTTTTTCATAAAATTTTTTTATACCATCTACACAGAAAAAAATAAAAATGAATTTCAATTACGAAATTCGTTGATTCAATTAAAAAATTAATTGATTTCGGACGTATCACGAAAATGCGCATATTAATTACTCATTTTGTTTGAAAACAGTTTTAAAACTTAATTAAATTGTTAATTGAATCAATTAAAGTTTTAATTGAAAATAAAATGGAAAACCAATTAAAATTGTAATTAAATAAATATATAAAAAAAAATTTATATAAAATTGAAAATCAATAATATAGATTTATTGATTCACATAAAATTTTTAATTGAAAAAAGACCAAAACTCAATTTAATTTTAAAAGTTGAACTTCAAAAAATGCCTAAAAATAAATAAACATAGAATGTTTTTGTTTTACATTATTAAGAAATTTATTTTCTTTATTAAATATAAATACTTGGTATAGTTTTGCATAGAAACATTATAGTAGTATTTTAAAATATCAATAACTATTTAAAATTACATTTTTATTTTTAAATCTTGTTATTGCATGCATTTTTGTCGCCTTAGTAAAGTTGAATCAAAAAAAAAAATTGTATTATATTTCAATGTGCAAAACACAACTGTACACATTTTATTATCAAAACAATTTATCCGCAACGACCGCTCGCCTTAAAGAAAACAATAAAACTAAATTTTTTTGTTGCTTTCATGTATTCATTGGCTGCTACCACCAAAATATACAAAACAATAGTTCAAAAGTTTTTTTTTTGTTTTTTGCATTTTATTTTTTCATTTGCTACTAACACTAAAGCATATAAAACCGGTTTCGTTTGTTTATTTTATTTTTATTTTCAGTAAAGTTAAGAATTCAATTAAAACATTAATTGAATCAATTAAAATGTTTAATTGAAGTTAAATTTAATATCAAATCCATTTTTAATTAAAAAAAAAATCACGATATTATTTTCTGTGTAACTACAGTTTGGGGTATACTCACTTTGTCAATCCGTGTGTAACACATTAGACTGGCATTTTTCTGCTAAATTTTTTTCTTCTCCGATTTTCAAAGTCCGGGCATTTTTTTATTCTACTAGACCCAAACATCATGTGGTACCAATTTGAGGCCAATCGGATTAAATTAACCCGTAGCGCCCGGCGGTCAAAGTTTTGGATTTTTGAAAAATTAAAAAAAATAAATATATCTTTCGACACATCATATTTGTTAATTTTGATGTGCTGAGCACGAATATAAAAAAAAAAAAAAACAAATTAAATCGGTCGAACAGTTTTCGAGATATCGCTATTTGAAATTTGCAAAAAAAAAATGGCGGTTTTTTCCTACGTTCAAGAAATTTTTTAAAAAAGCCTCAAAATTTTATTCCGCCGACCCTTTTGTAGAGCTTGAGACAATCTTTCATTTAAAACTAATTTGAGCCAAATTCAATCATTTTAACCCGTGGCGCCCTTCGATCAAAGTTTTGGACTTTTGGAAAATTTCCACCAAAATTTTTGATTTTTGAAAATGAAAAAAAAAAAAAAAATATCTTGCGTCAACAAATTGCAAAATGGGCGGTTTTCTCCCATGTTTAAGAATTTTTTTTAAAAAAACTCTAAAATTTTCTTTATTTTAACCCTTTCATAGAGCTTGATACAATCTTTCATTTAAGCTTAAATTGAGCCAAATCCGATCATTTTAACCCGTGGCACCCTTCGATCAAAGTTTAGGGTTTTTGGTAAAAAGTTTCTAAAAAGTCAAAACTTTGATCGATGGGCGCCACGACTTATAATGATCGGATTTGGCTCAAATTAGTTTTAAATGACAAACTGTTTCAAGCTCTACAAAAGGGTAGGCGGAATGAAATTTTGAGACTTTTTTTAAAAAAATTTCTTGAACGTAGGAAAAATCCGCCATTTTTAACAAATTTGGAATGGCGATATATCGAAAACCGATCGAGCGATTTTAATTTTTTTTTTGATATTCGTGCTCAGCGCATCGAAATTAACAAATGCGAAAGAAAAATATTTTTTAAATTTTATATTTAAAAATTTTTCAAAAATCCAAAATTTTGACCGCCGCACAGTGGCCGAAATGGCCAATCAAGCGGCGCTTAATTCGGAAATGTAAAATAATAAAGACTAATGCTTATTTGCGATTATAAAATTTAAAAAGAATTAATTTTTAAACAATATTTATTTATTTTTATGTGTTTTGGGAAATTTATGTGAATATTGGGAGGGTAGTTTGTATGAGGCCTAGAAATTAAAATGGTCCGATTCCATTAAAATTTAGAGCGATTGTTTATGAATATAAAAAACATTTATTGGTCGAATTTCAAGAGGATATCTTGAATACTATTGTTAGGGGTATTTAAGTAAAACTTGAAGGGGACATTTACATGGTGGATATGTGTTAACATGGATTGATTTTGTCAAAACTTAATAGGATTTGTTCTTGCGATAAAAGAAACAAAAATTTCAAATTTCAGCCAAATCGATTGAAAATTGTGGTCTGTATCGCGTTTATACTGTTTATTTGGACATCAGATGGACCCTAAAAAACCGAGCAACTTGCGCGAACTAGCACGCCATACTGAAACGTCACAACAAAAATAACCCAAAATAATAAACAAAACAAGAATTGGACCGAATACGATCGAATTTCAAAAGTTGCAGTCCATGAAACTATAGTTAATATCACAAATGTAAACTCCTACAATGAACTTATAATAAACTAGATACACACAGGTCACAAACATTTATTTTTTAGTTAAAACATACCTTTTACTTTCAATTAAAACTTTTTGGCTCAAAATGTGTAAATTGACTTAAAAGTATCAAGAAAAACTCACTGAGTAATAAGGGCCCAAATGCCTTTAATACACTTGCTGCAGAAAATGTATATTTGATAGCTTACAGCTGTGAGAATATTAAGAGAAAAACAAAAGCGAAAACGTTAATTTTCTCTGTGAAGTATAGGTAATCGATACAGTGCAAAACATTTATCAGTTTTAATTTTTTAATTTTGACTAAAACGCCGCTAGATCAGTGATTTCGGCCACAGTGCGCCGGGCGGTTAATTTAATCCGATTGACCTCAAATTTGTACCACATAAGTTTTAGACCTAGGACAATAAAAATTTGCCCGGACACTTGGGAAAATCGAAAGTTGACAAAAAAATGCCAGTCTAGTAACACATGGAAATATAGGTCTAGGACCCCATAACGTATTTTATGTATGTTATTAATCAGTGATCGTTTCTTAGACATTCAAGCGAGTTCCGTCTGTCTGTCCGTCCGTCCGTCCGTCCGTCCGTCCGTCCGTCCGTCCGTCCATCCGTCCGTCTTTGGAAGACACGATACAGTCCAAAATAAAAGAGCTACCATCCTGAAGTTTGGCACATAAATGTCTTATAGTCATAGGCTGGATAAGTTCGGTGATGGGAAAAATCGGACAGGGGAGGAAAAAGTTCCGTCTTGAAGAACTTAATCAACATCTGAAAAATTTTAATTTTTTATAAGTTTTTTATGAATTTAAACAAATGAAACATAGTTATGCTTGAAGAAGTTCAAAGTTTTGCAGTTAGGCTCAGGGGATTTGAAAATGCTGTTTTTCCCCGCCCCTTTTGTGGGCGTGGATATTTGGAAATAATAATAATAAAGTTGTATAACTTTAATATAAAAAGTATAATAAATGAATTTGAAAGCATTTTTCACCAGAGAGAAGGTGTCCCCAAGGACCCCACCACACCTAACCCCCCTTCCCCAAAAAAACGCCTGTGTAATTTTTTTAAATGTTGGAGTGTATAAAAGATTCGTCACAGCCTAATTTAAGTGCCAGTTTACAGAAGGCGACATCAAAAAATTTCTTAAATCGGTCAAGTGGTTTTGAAATTTGTCAAAAAATTTCAAAAATGGCGATTTTTTCATACTTTCAAGAATTTCAAGAAATTCCAGTTTAGGGGAACGACATATATATATGCCGTGCTTCAGCATCCTAAGAATAGCCTTTAGAAAGTTATAGTGTTTTTTATCTCGTAAATTCGCGAAAACCCCTTGCCGAAATTCACTCTTTTGCTCATAACTTTTTAACCAATGGACCGATTTCGCTGGATTACAGGTAAATGCCCAACATATATGCCAAGCTTCAGGAGCCTCTGTAAAGTATTTCAAAATTTAGCGTGTTTTCAACAGACAGACGGACGGACATCGCTAGATCGTCTTAGAATCGAACGAGGATAATAAATATATATACTTTATGGGGTCTTAGACCAATATTTCGAGGTGTTACACACGGAATGACAAACTTATATATACCCTCTATCACTAGAGTGGAGGGTATAAAAAAAGCCACTTGTTTGCAAATTTCAAATTGTTCGATTCTCCTAAAATTTGTAACACACATTTTTAGATCTAGTAAAATACAAATTCTGCCGGACACATGAGAAAATCAAAAATTTGAAGAAAAAATCTCTAGCCCATAGTGCAGTTAAGTGTACAAGTGTAGTTGAAGTAAGGTGATTATTTAATTGGCTCTTACTTGGCTGAATGCCTGGCTGGTTGGTTGATTTTCTCATAAACAGCTGCTGCCATCTACTAAAAAAATATTTCATATCTGTATGGGTTGGTGTGGTAAACATTGTTATGTTCATGTTGGTCTGTTGATAATAATAAGTCAATCAACCTCAGGTTGCCATCATAAATTTCAAGGTACGTACTTAGTTACAAAACATTTAAAAAAAATCTCTGTAGAATCATTTAGTTAAGCTTCAGTTATTTCTTATATTTATTTCTTTTTTTTTCCTGTTGCCCTCAGTATTCCCGTTTCTAAATTATATGAGTTGTCAAGGACACTAGGATTTCTATTGAAATACTTAATGCACAAGTGTCGAGTATTTGATGTCAAGCGTAAAATAGAAATATTTTCCTTATTATCCTTGAAAATTCAAAAAAAAAAAAAAAAAATATATGTTTGTTTCATTCTTGGTTTTTATATGATTCATAATTTTGTGGCATTCTTACTATATGATTGACTGTGTTGTCTGACGAGACAGAATATTAAATTTTAAAAGATGTTTCTACAATTGCTGAATTCTCGAAAAACTTTCTTCATTTACTTTTACTTAATTTAATCAATATTTCTTAAGTTTTTCAGTTTGTTGTTACCCTGGTGACATATTTGATGAGGATGATGATGATGTTGAAGTAGAAGTATTTACTTTTTCTTAATCATTATCAAATTCATATGTGTGTATACGATTTTATTTGACTTTTAAGTTTTGTCAACTAGAATTCTAGCAAAACTTTAAGAAATTTAAATAAGAAGTTATAGTTTAGAACAGCGGTTACCAACCTTTTTGGCTCGCGTACCCGCAATTTTAAATTTTATCAGCCGCGTACCCCTAAAGAGTTTTTTGTTTTCGTTAAAAAACTTTACAAATATATATTAGAGTTAATTTTGAAATTTTTGATAATTTTTTTTGATAATACCCGCAGTATTATCATTTTTTTGAAGGATTTTGTCGAGATCAAAACAATGGTGGTATTTTTTTGGAAAAATTTTCGCTGCTTGGGGTGGTTCAATGCATCTGAAAACGCGGATTTTGAGCTGATTTTCTGCAGAGCAAAAACGGCTGGAAATATTGTAAATCTGATTTCAACAGTCGATTCTACACCAAAAATAAAGATAACGCACGTTTTTTGAGCTCTTAGAAAAAGTTCCAAAAACCTCCCAGGCAGAAAAATACAATCATCAAAGCATTTTTAAAAGTACTATAGATGGTGGTACATGCGTTTCCAGAACGTCATGGTTTTTATGTTAAAAGTGCTTTTAAAACGTCCAAATGATAACGTCGTTAAACGGTCATATGATTGTTTTTCAAAACGCTCAAAAAGCATTCGGAGGACTAAAAATAAAATGGGTTAAGGACGCTTTATCTGGATTTTTTTCGAATTTGTAAATTTTTATAATTGATATTTTTGATATATTTTCCCACAATCGACTAAAAAATAATTAAGTTTTAGCAAGAGGTTTTTTTTAATATTTTCCAGCAAATTCCGTGTTTTCTTTTTTAAAAGAGAAGATGTGTGCACATTCCCCTAAACAGAATGGCACAATTATCATGCCCTACTTTATTTGTGGAAGATATAAAACATTTTTTTAATTCGTAAAAATGTTGCTGTAAAAGCACTTTTGAGTTGGTAAAACAAACCGTCTTCAGAGCGTTTGGAAAATAGTACTTTTAAAGTGCTTAATTTTTTGTACCATCATCAATTTCTGCCTGGGATATCTCAGGGGGCGGAAATATAATGTTTTTATTTTTTTTTTTATGTTTTATTTAAATACGATGGCAGATCAATAATTCAGTAACATTTCGTATGAAACACCCTCGTATATACAATGAAAGGGCATTTTGAACTTAACAAAATGGTACCAAAATTTCCACTCTATCAAACCCCGTCTCAAAAATGACCAAAAACACATTTTTTGAGAACTTTGACATATTTTTTCTCAAAAACCTGGCATCAAAGAAAAATTTAGGAACCATATTCGGAATCAGTATCGAAAGGTTAATGGAAAACAAGTGGCCAGATCTCAAAATATTACCCAAAAATATCGCAAAAAATTCTCTCTAAATTGCGCAAAAGTACGTTTTTTGTGAACTTTTACCTCGACTTTCCTCAAAACCTGACGTTATGACAAAACTTTGAAAGCCAGATGCGAAACCAGCATTGAAACGTTAATCTAAAACGAATGTCCAAATTACTAAAATGTTGCGTACCCCCTAGAACAGTTTCGCGTACCTCCTAGTGGTATGCGTACCATAGGTTGGTAACCGCTGGTTTAGAAGATTTTACTAAATTGCCAGGCGTAGCGCACAAAAAAGGAAAAAGTACTGTTTTTTGCTGGTATGAGCGCAATATGACATACACAATTAAACGCCTTAGAAATATTTAGAGCAACCAACTTACTCTCATCAAAATGGTGGATTGAACGAATTCAACGTTCTGAAAGAAACGCCAACAGATTTGCAGTAGAACGAGTTCTCCGAAAACCATACTGTCGATCGTTTAAAAGTAAGTAAGCTTCCAGATGTTTAACAAGATTGTAATTTACTAGCTCTACATCACTTTCAAGAGCGCTTATCAAATTGCGATTGGGCAGTAACTATCAAAGTTATAAGCCGCACCCTTTTTAGGGATTAGGTGCACATTAGCAACATTACCAACTGTTTTAGCACAAGAACTGGTGTACTATCCAGCCCCGGTGACGTAATTACGTTTAGATCCACAAGAACCCTTTAAACTGCACAAGCTCGAAAAAATATCCTGGTCATAGTGTGGGATACCCTATCGAGTTCGGGCATTGATTGCTTTCCGACAAGGAAAGCATTGATTGCTTTCCGACAAGGAAACCTGTTGGCAAAGAGACCAGCCAACAGGTTAGCTTTATCAACTGGTTCAATGATCACTTATTCATCTTTTTAAAGAGTAGGGATAGAAGAACAAGCTCTTTCCTTGACTCTTTTAACAAACGACATAAAGCTCTACTGAACCGAGGAGCCAAAGGAACTTTAGCACGAAGTTGCAGTTCGTAAAGAAGATTTTCGCGACTAACCAGGAATGTCTTTTAGAGGGCAACCACCGATTGTCCTAAAACTTGCATATGGGAATGAGGGGAGAAAAATTAGAGTTTACCTTTTTTTTAGCTGTCCAATCTCAAATTTAAAAAATGAATTGCAACCTTATGAAAGAATGTGGTGTTTCGGGAAATCCGAATAAAATCCGAAATTGCAGGAATTTCGCCAAACGCAAAAATTCGGGTCAGATTGGTTTTAATAGAGATTATTATATATAATTTTGGCGATCGTACGTATATACCTCTCCATATAAACTAATCTAAAGTTATTACATTTTTGAAAATAAGGACAGGTACAACATTGATAAGGCCTTAAAAAACTTTCGATCTGTATGTTTATTTAGCTTCTTTTGAAGAAATGTGGAAAATCCTAAAAAAAAATATATATATTTTCCCACTCCCATTTTCCCCATCCCATTTTCCCCCTCCTCAAATGTGAGACTAGGCAGCTAAGAAAACTATCCCTTGGTTTAGCCGAACTGAGTTTCAATGGAATGAATGACTCATTCCAAGCACTACAACAGCTTCCACAATTTTTGACGTGGCGTCAACGTTGACGTCGAGAAAACAGATTTTCCAGTTGAAACGATAGAGTCGTTAAACTCTGTTCATATGTAAAAACTGAACGCTTCGTAGATGTTGCCGAAACGTTACAAGGATCGGTGGACGAGAATGATGCTAAAATGGTGCAATGATCAAAATTGCCATGGGGTGCAAATGTTTTTATTTCATATTTGTTAGGATATGAAGTAAGAAAAAGGTCGAAAGTATTCTGGTGTTCGTCCAAAAAAAACTGTATAATATATTTAATAATAAAAAAATAATTGTTAAAGTTAAACCAATGCGGTTTTAACTGGAAAAGTTATATTGTAACTGGAAACAGGACCAGACTCACAATAACTAGAAAATCTAGGCCATTCCAGGCCGTCTGGCAACACTAGTAGGGGTTCGTGGGGACATAAATAATTAATAATTTCAAATTCATTTATTATTCTTTTTGAGCTCAAGTAATACAATTTTATCATTATTTAAATATGTTTTTAATATCCACATCCACAAAATGGGCGGGTAAAAAAAAAACTTTTTTTTAATATTTTTTTCTTCCATGATCCGAGTGCAGAACCCTGAACTTTTTCTGGCATCAAATTGTTTCATTTGCTTAACAAAAATACAAACAAATAAAATGTGGCGTTTTTCAGAGGTTAGTTAAGTTCTTAAAGGGGGAACTTTTTTCCCCCTGGTACGATTTAGTCTATTTACGAACTTAAACTGCCTGGGGCAATAAGACATATTCGTGCCAAACCTAACGAATCTATCTCTTTTATTTTGGACTGAATGACAAAGTAAGTATACCCTCATACTGTAGTTGGAGGGTATAAAAATCAATCGATTTCCTGATATAAAATATTTTTATTGTGGGCCATGTTAGGCATGTTATGTAAAAAATATTAAAAAAAAAATATAAAAACATGATTTTGGTCCAAAAATTCTGATCACCATATGTGGGCCAAAATCGCTGATCAGCATTTTTGTACCAAAATCAAGTTTTTTTTTAATATTTTTAAGATAACATACTTTACATTTCCAACTTTTGAGACCAATTTGAAAAATGCCTGCGAATTATGTACTCTTGCCCAAAACATTAAATCATGATAATGTTTTGCGGAAGATTTGGGAGTACTTGCCAAAGCAAAGTTTTTTTTAGAAAAAATAATGTTATAATACTTTGCTATTCCATGCAAAACGAATTGAAATATCAGTCGAGGACCCCATTAAAAAACCAAAAGAGCTGTACATTTCGTAAGTGAATGCAAAAATAAGTGCAAAAAAGTGTTTTTACATTTTGGAGAGTATAAAAGATTCGGCACCTAAAAATATAACACTCTCACTTGTTTTATGTACATTTGATAAACAAATGGAAAATTTTTATGCGAAAAGCTTAGACTTGGTAAAAAAGTAGTTTTTGTAAAAAAAAAAATGATTTTTTTTTCACAAAAAACAAAATTATGGTAAAAAAAATAGTGAACCCAAAATTTTTGGTGAATATTTTTGATGAAAAGAAAAAATTTTTGATGTAGAAAAAAAAATTAATGAAAAAAATATGATAAAAAAAAATTTTTGAAAAAAAAGTTTTGATGAAAAAAAAAAATTTTAATGAAAATAAAAAAATTTTTGATGAAAAAAAAAGTTGAGGGAAAAAAATGGAAAAAAAAATTTGATGAAAAAAAATTGACGCAAAAAAAAATTGATAAAAAAAAAATATGAAAAAAAAGTTTAATGAAAAAAAAAAAATTTATAAAAAAAAAAATGATGAAAAAAAAAGTTTGATGAAAAAAAAAATTGATGAAAAAACAATTTTATGGAAAAAAAAATTGATGAAAAAAAATTTTTTTTTAAATAATTATGTTACTTTTTATTCACCAGCTGGTGAAAAACGGTTTTATTCACCACGAGGTGAATTATTATCCAAGTTACAAACCCAAGTTAGTAAAATTTTTGGTTTTAAGAAAATGAAAATAGTAATTCTTGTTTTCTTTTTCGTTAATTGTTAGCTTATATAGTCAAACTGAGGTGGCGTCCTGCAACTTTTTTAAAATTAGACACCAGCTTAAAAACATTATCATGTTAAAACATTTTCATGTTAAAAAAAAATATTTTTTTTTTCAAAAAAAAAAAAAAATTTTTTTTTTCAAATTCGCGGTTTTGGAATTAAATATTTTTATACTAAAGTACGCAAAATTTTTGAGTCGGATTTGGTCAAAAAATTCGTACATGAAATTTGGTCGAAATTAGTTCCCCCCATTTCCCGGTTCTCGGTATTCCCGGGAATACCGGTATTCCCGGTTCTGGTACCGGTTTCCCGGTTCTAGATATATTCCCGGGAATACCGGTATTCCCGGTTCTGATGTTGGTACCGGTTCTCAAAAAATAAAAAAATACTATACCATAAAATATTCAAATTACACCATTTAATCAGTATTTCAGAAATATTTAGTTGTGTTTGTAAAATTATTAAAAAATCATGTTACTATATTTTTCTTAAATTCATAAAAAAAAATTGGAAATGGTGTTTTTAACAAGTTTTGTATTTTTTTGGTAAAAGCGAAGAAAAAATGTTAGTTCTACACAATTTTACAAAATATACATACCGGTTGTCCCGGGAATACCGGTAATACCGTCAGAACCGGAACCGGGAATACCGGGAATAATTCAAGAACCGGGAAACCGGTACCATTTCCCGGGAATACCGAGAACCGGGAATACCGGTATTCCCGGTACTACGGTACTGACCGTAGGCACTAGTCGAAATACGTAATTTTTCCAACTTTGACTGCTGTATTGGTTGCACAATTTTTTTTTTGTAAATTTTCCCATAAACAGTTCTTACGCGGTCATCGTTTGGCAGGTATTACGACACGAATTTTGAGTATGAAAATTTGACGGGACGCGCTACTCTTAATTTTTTTCACTTTTTACTGAATAAAATGGACTTTAAGACATTAGTAAAAATTGTAAAACAAAAAATATTAAAAATAATTTTATATCTTGAATACTAGCACCAACGGACGGCATATTTGAATTCAGTGTGCTGATCCAAAACCGTGTATATTTGTGATATTATTTCTGCTGAAAATGGCAGATTTTTCCGCTAAGATCAAAAGATTTTTCAGCTGAAATTATCAATTTTTTCCGCTGAAATCAGGAAAATATACCCGATTTGTCTGCTGATACAACTAAGACTAACAAAATAAAAGTTTGGCAAAATTCTTTCGCCAAAGTCAGCATAATTATTGTATGGCTCAAAAAACGGCGTTTCTTTTTTTCTGCAAATTTTTCGGCTAAATCGACACAGGTTTTATTTAAGTGTAGTTATATTCTGAAAGGCTGAATATAACTTCACTCAGGGAAGAGATATGATTGTGGCAATCATTATTTAAAAGCGTCATATTATGATTGAAAATTATATCATAATATGTTTATAGCAATCATAAAATGTTTGTCATGTTATGGTTCGAATGTTTAGGATCACATCATGATTGCTGCAAACAAGTTATGGTAAAAGCTTCAATAATAATAATATAACGCTCTTAAATTATGGTTGCCACAATCATATCTCTTCTATGAGTGAAGTCAAATTCCGCCTTTCAGAATATGTTAATACACTTAAATAAAACCTGTTCCGATTAAGCCGAAAAATCTGAAGCAAAAAAGATTTGCCGTTTTTGTGTGCTTTTTTACTTGTTTTTTTTTTATGTAATGAATGCAGTAAAATTTTCGTTAAGTTTAAAAACTTTGCAAATTTAAATTTATTAAACAGCAGTTTAAATTTATTTCCATTGGACTTTGTAAAATAACAACTTAGATGTTCTGAATTTAAATTGTGCTTTTTAGAATTTAAAATTGGGTTTTGTTCATTTAATCGTATAATCAGTTCAAAACTTTTTTTTTTTAATTTCAAAGTTGGCGTTTGTTAAGAATCATACATTTTTTATACTTTAAATTCATCTTTAAATATTCCTAATATTACTTCAAAATTTAAAATAAGTTAATAGAGCCTCTGATATACATATATAATTTTAACATTTAAGTGACAATAATTGCACATTTCAAAATATATAATTACAATATAATTTAACTTTTGGAAAGTGTAAATTTGAAACACCTTGTGTCTTTGCAATACAATTAAAAGCAATTTATTAATTTCTCCTCCATTAAAACATGAACTTAAACACACACACACACACTCGAAGACACACAAACACACAACCGTGTATGTTATACACATACACATGTTAAATTAATTTCGTTTCCTGTTTTACCTCGAACACACTCAAACCATAAAACAATTTTGATTGAAATATTGTCACAGCCTACTACTACCGCCACCGCTCCACTACTTGTATTACTACTTACCGTAGTAGTACTTTAATAATGATATTTTCAAGCACCCTCTTAACAAAAATTTCTACATGCTGCATTGCATCTGATAATGAGTTCTCTGCTTTTAACAGTTCTGCGTAAGTGTTTGTACACTGAAAGAATTATTGTTCATTATATCTATGAACAAATTTCATAAAACCAAATTCATAGAATCTATGAAACAATTCATTGGCTGAATGAATATTCATTAGTATTCTGAAATATTTCATAGAATTTTATTCATAGATTTTATTAAATTCATAGAACAAATTCATAGAACTAATGAATGTCATTCATAGAAGAAAATGCCATCAATATGCCATTTAATTTTTTAAATAATTAAAATAATGTAACAATAATTAAAACAGTTGAATAAATTTATTAAAAAAATAAAAAAAACATTAAAAAAAAATTTCATTGCTGCCCTGACCGGGGCTCGAACCCAAGACCTACCGGCTAAAGTGGTAATTGTCGACGCCTTAGCTATCAGCGCCACCAAAGAAGAAAAATCTCGCCAACTAACGCTTGGTTTTATAACACTTCATTTTTGTAAATACACAAAATATTTGTTTTCTACAAACACACACACAGCTTTTGGCAGAGCATTGTGACAGAGCAAAGACACAAACTCAATATGTTAGCAGAATATTATTCAAAATAGATTTTAAGTGTTGTTACTTGTTTATATAATTTAGCTAAGTGGCTAGAGACTAAGCTTCACGAACAAGAGGTTCTATGTTCGAATCTCGGTGGGGATAAGTTAAAAAAAAATATAAATTTTTAAAAATAGAAAATTGTAAATAAATAAAATAATAAAAATAAATAAAAATAAAATAAAAAAAATAAAATAAAATTGAAATAATAAAATATATAAAAATAGAATTGAATAATAATTTTTTTTTCCATAGCCTATGATCTTTTTCATAGGTTTCAGGTTTCTATGAATTTGTTTCATAGATTCTATGAAGGGCATCATTGGCTCACTTCTAATGATTTTTTTCATAGAATCAATGTACGTTTTCATAGCCGTAATGAACAAAATTCTTTCAGTGTAGGTATGAATATATGAGTGTGTAAAATTCCCTTAGATCTTTTAAGAATATTTATTACATACATTTATGTTGCACGTTATATACGAGGGTTGTGGGGAAATTTCTGAAAATTCAAATTACCGCAATTTCAAAAATGGACATACTACAGGAAAATGTTTTTTCTGAGCTCTTAGGAACCTTGTGCTGAAGTGCTACTCTTTCATCGGGCACGTTGCGGTCGTGTTATCGGATATGGTGTTGAAGACATAAGTGACAATTAAGTAGAAAAGGAAACTTAAGACAATATTTCGGGAATTTCCTATTTAAATGGGCGAAAGACTGTAATCTCAGACTTTGATCTAACTCCTCCAGATGACAATGAAATTTCCATTTTCATAACCCTCGTACATTCCCCTTTCAACTTATATAAATGAAGTTGGTATGTTGTTTCATGGTGACTTGTATGTGATAATGATGACATAATTAGCACAAAATCTATAACATGACATTTAGAAATTCCTTATTTAGAAGTTTATTGTAAGATTTGTTCATTGTTGTTGTAACTTTGGTATGTGTATATGATTGTAGAAATTTTATGATATTGTTGTCACTTGTGTATTTTATAGTTTAATTACGAGGCCTAAAAGACAATAATTGAAATGTTAATTACTGAAGTGGAATGCATTTATTTAATATGAAAAGGTATGTAACTCAGGGGTAGAAGATGTTCTTAAATTGACAATTTAATTGCAATGGAGGTAAAAATTAATATTTAAAGCAATTAGATATTTTTAAAGCATACTTTAAGGATTTTGTATACAACAATTTTTGGTGCATGTATTTTATAGACTGGCATTTTGTGTATGGCAGGAAAGTTTTACTTCCGATTTTGAACTTCCGGGCAAATTTTTATTCTCCTAGGCCTGAAATTTTTTTGATACAAATTTGAAGCCAATCGGATTTAATTAACCTGTAGCGCCCGGCGATCAAAGTTATAGATTTTTGAAAATTAAAAAAAAGAATTTAAAAACTAAAGTAAAGAGGAGAGAGAAAAATATGAAAATATAAAAAACAAGTAGAAAAATTAAATTCGACTTGGTCGAATCTATGAATACCCTCCACAATGTTATCTGATAGTAATTTTCTAAAAAAAATTGCGTTACAAATTTTTTATTAGAAATATATTATTTTGAGTAGAACTTTTTTTTAATCAATCAAATTTTTTTGAGTGTAAAATTTTTTTGACTCTCAACATTTTTTTGAGTGTGACATTTCATTAAAAAAAAATAATGTGTACATTTTTTTTGAGTGTAAATATTTTTTTAGTGTACAATTTCTTTGAGTAACAAAATTACTTTGTAAAATATTTTTGTTGTTTTATACCTATATGTAATGTAACACAAAAAAAAACTATTTCATATATTTCCCTCTTTTTATCTTACCTCCACATTTTTTCTTTTATCCTCTTCTTTAAAAACCAAAAACAAAAATCCCACTTTACTTTATTTTTTCCAAAAATACTTACTATACACCGTTACATACAGTTACACTAACAATAACAAAACAATAACAAATATTTACTTGTCTAACAACTAAACTGCACCTCACGGCAGGAAAACAAACAACAACAAGTTTTAAAAAAACTGGTATTTCACCATGCTTTTAAAACTTGTTTCATGAGTTTTCAAGAGATTAAGGTGAAAAGAATCTGAAATTCAGAGCCTTGCTTATAACTTTTGAACCACTGAACCGATTTTGCTGAAATTCAAAAGCAAACAGACTTGGGGAACGGCAAAGATATATAACACGTTTCAGCACCCTCAGAATTGTCTTTCGAAAGTAAGAGTGGTTTTAATCTCGTAAATTCGCAAAATACCCTTGCCGAAATTTTCTCTTTTGCTCATAACTTTTGAACCACTGGACCGATTTGGCTGGATTGCAATACCAACCTGACCCGGTAAATGTTCAACATATATGTCAAACTTCAGGAGCCTCCATAAAGTCTTTCAAAAGTTAGCGTGTTTTTAACGGACAGACAGACAGACGGACGGACGGACGGACGGACGGACAACGCTAGATCGACTTAAAATCGATCAAGGATCATGAATATATATACTTTATGGGGTCCTACACCAATATTTCAATGTGTTACAAACGGAATGACAAACTTATACATACCCTCTATCACTAGAGTGGAGGGTATAAAAACTGTTTTGGCACTTTTTTGAAACTATTAACAATAATGTTAGTATTTTGTACTTTTGGTATCTTTTATGAAATGTTTTCCATAGATTTTTTGTATAAGATGATTTTAAAGTGCTACTTCGGTACTTTTTCTTAAGTACCTAAGAGTACTATTTTAGTAATTCAGTACCATTTTATTTTTTATTACTTTGATACTCTTTAATCAAAAATACCAAAAAAATTTCTTTTCATGAGGGAATAATGTATGGAAATCGTTAATATTTTTTTTGGTACCAGTTAACAAAAAGAAATATTTTGGTACTTTCTACAAAAACTAACCCCAAATAATACGTTTATAAAAAATCGAAAACTAACAATTTTTTTTGTTTAAAATAATTTTTTTTGTTACATTTTATGTAAAGATAACCTCTTGATCTACTCTGGTATGCCTCAAGATGACGACCCTCACATCCGTGGGGTGGCAATTTTTTTGTCTAAGAAAATAAAAAATGCACTGATTTCTTGGAGTGCTATATCCGAGCGTATTATTACGGCACGTCTAAAGAGCGGACATAATAATTTATCGTTAGTGCAATGCTATGCTCCTACTGAGATGAGTGATTTAAATGAAAAGGAGGAATTTTACAGCTTATTAAACCATGTTCTCACTAACATACCTGGCAACGATATTGTTATATTAATGGGCGACTTTAATGCTCGAATAGGATGTGATAACACCGGATATGAACAAATAATGGGTAAACACGGCTCAGGACAATGCAACGTTAATGGAGATCTCTTAATAGAAACATGTTTAAACAATGACTTAAAGATAGGGGGATCAGTATTCCCACACAAGTTGAACCATAAGGTAACTTGGAAAAACCCAGCTGGATATGATCCTACTCAAATAGATCATATATGCGTATCTCGTAAATGGTTCTACATAGTTCACGACGTTCGAAATAAACGAAGCGCAGATATCGGCAGTGACCACTATTTAATAGTGGTGGAACTATATTTGAAACTACACCCTAAACGAATCACGAATGCTACACGTAGACCATTAAATATTGATAAACTCAAATCTTTAGACAACTTGGCGAACTTTCAATCTAAAATAAGAAGTATAGACCCTCCTTTGGACGACGCCAACCATAGTATCGAAGATGCTTGGAACGCACTTAAAACAAAACTATACTCAACGTGCGAGGACAGCCTTGGCTACAAAAGAACACAGGAAAAGGAGTGGATGTCAGAAGAAACTTGGAAAATAATAGAAGACAGACGATCAACGAATGAAAAGGTGCTTGCTGAAAACGATCCAATAAGAAAGTTAGAACACAGAAAAAATTATAGCGATTTAACAAAACAAATAAAAAGAAGTGTCAAACGAGACAAAGAGAACTACTATAATGCCATGAGTAGCTCTGCGCAAATTGCAGCTAATAAAGGTGATATAAAACAACTTTTTAAAATAACAAAAAACATTGTGGGGAAACATATTAGTTGTTCAGTCCCAGTGGAGAACGAGAATGGTATGCAAGTTACCGATAAGAAGGAGCAATTAGAAGTATGGAGAAAACATTTTGAAAAAACATTGAACCATGCACACAACGAACCTGTGGATGTAATAAATATAAGAAGAAGAGTGGATCCTAATACAAACATCACTTTAAACCCACCAAGTTTAATTGAGATTCGTGACGCCATTGTTATGTTGAAAGCAGGCAAAGCAGCAGGTTGTGACGGAATACCACCGGAGGTTTTTAAATCTGACCCCGAGGCATTTTTAAGGCTCCTAGAACCAATATTTAAACGAGTATGGATAGACGAAAATATACCTAGCGAGTGGAAACAATCTATTATAATAAAAATCCCAAAAAAAGGTGACAGACGTAAATGTGGAAACTGGAGAGGCATCTCCCTTATATCTTCCGTCATGAAAATTTTTAACAACGTAATTTTAAATAGAATTGCTATACATTTAGATAGTCAAATAAACAAATCGCAAGTTGGATTCCGGCCAAACAGATCATGTGTCGACCACATCAACACATTGAGAATCGTCATTGAACAATCTGCTGAATTTAACGCCCCCTTTACATGACTTTTATTGATTTTGAAAAAGCATTCGACGCCATCGACCGAAATTTTATATGGACTGCTCTGAGTGCCAGAGGAATCCCCGAAAAAATTGTTAATATATTACGTAAATCATATGAAGGCGCTTCCAATCGAGTCCTGCATGACGGGGCTCTCAGCGAACCATTTCAATCCTTAAGCGGTGTCAAACAAGGTTGCGGACTTTCCCCTCCTCTTTTTATAACTGCACTTGATGTTATTTTTGAGGCATCAAATCAACAACATCTTGGCTTAACTTGGATGCTTACTGAAAAGCTTGGTGATTTGGCTTATGCTGATGACATCGTAATACTGACCAATCGACACAGCGATATGCAACAGAAGCTTACTCTCATCTCAAATGAAGCACTTAAAGTCGGCCTCCGAATAAATATTTCAAAAACAAAAGCTATGAGAATTAATGTAAATAATAACTCTCCTTTTTTCATCAATAATACTCCACTCGAAGATGTTGAAGAGTTTGAATATCTGGGCAGCTTACTTACAAAAGATGGAGGAGCTAAAGTAGATGTTGCAAATAGAATTCGCAAAGCTCGCGTTTCTTTTGCAATGTTAAATCGTATATGGAAGGCTCGTAACATGCTTTTAAAAACCAAAATTAATATATTTAATGCCTGTGTAAAGTCAGTGCTGCTTTATGGGTGTGAGACCTGGCATGTTACTAATGCCATAACGTCAGCTATACAAACGTTTATAAATCGATGTCTCCGCCGAATCTTAGGAATATGGTGGCCACGCATTATATCCAATGTTCAACTATGGCGAACCACAGAGCAACATATTGTAGAGAAGGAAATAAGAAAGCGTAAATACGGATGGATAGGGCATACCTTAAGAAAGCCAAGTACCGAAATTGCCCACGCAGCTTATGAGTGGAATCCGCAAGGCGTGCGTGACAGAGGACGACCTAAGTCATCATGGAGAAGAACTGTGCAAACCGAGACGACCAAATCGTTTAATGAACTAAGAATGTTAGCAAGAAATAGATCATTATGGAAAAATTTTGTTAATAATATTTGTGAATAGACTAAGTTCTTAAATATATATTTATGAGCATGTCAATAAATAAATAAATTATGTAAAGATACCCGGCAAAACTTTGATCACTAAATAAGATATAAAATAAAGTATATGATAGCTTATTTTATACCATGCTGCATTGATGATTTTTACATGGGATGAGATTCAAAGTAATGCATACGAGTTAGGTATATAATATAGCATTCCAGAACGTAATATATAAGGCGTTACGAGTAGTGAAAAAGTAACGATGTATTAAATTTACTCACGTGATTGTTAGTGAGTAGAAAAAAAATTCTCGTAAGTGAGTGTCCGTGATTCAAAAATGCTTGTCGTGAGCTCTTCTCTAGTTTAAACTTATGCATTTTTGTATAAAATATTTATTTCTTATGTTATTATAATGCAAAATCGGTTTAGTAGTTTATTTATTATTATAAAATATTCCTTAGGATCGGAGATTTTTTTAAAAACAAATGTATCAGAGTCTGAGAACATTGCTATAGAAAATATTCTGAAAATATTTTATACAAAAAATTTTTCAAAATCTTTGAAATTTTCGATAGCAAAAATGTCTTTAAATCCTTAAATTCTGAGGTATTTTTTCTATAAAAACCGTTCCTAGAACCAATATGTAACCTAAAAGTAAGAGGTTTTAAAAATGCACAGAAAAAATATAGAGGAAACAAATTTGAGTAATCACGTGTTTAAATTTAAAAACAAAAATTGAGTAATTTTTTAATTGACGCAATTAAAAATTTACTTAAAAATTTTAAAAACAATTTTAGTAAATAATTTAATAAAAATTTAATAGTTTTTTAATTTTTTTTTTAAACTCTCATAGTTTTTTGAATTCTTGTTTAGTTTATAGTTTTTTGTGTATGTATATGAAAGTTTGTAATCGTCTTTATAAAATTTTCCTATGTTTTTGAGACATAAATATGTTTGGTAAAGTTTGAAAAAACAAGTTTTTTGTTTTTTTTTTTTTTGTAAACAAATTTAAAACTTTTTTAAAAATAAAAAAAAAATAAGTAGATAAATTTTGAGTAAGTTTTTAATTGTGTCAATTAAAAATTTACTCAAATTTTTTTTTCAAACATTTAATAAATTTTTATTTTTTACTGTTACGTATCCGTAAGTTAGCGCGTTCCATTTTCGAGATATTCACTCTCACGTAAGAGCCATTATAAAGGACCTGATTCCAAATCTGCCATTTAAATATTTGTAGAACATTTCGTTATCGAGATATTTGGACTTGGAAATTAATTAATTCTTTAGCGCTTTTTACGGATGTACTATTATATATTATTGCCGTGGCGCAACATTTAAGGACTGAATTTTATAAAATGAAAATCTAGATTCCAAATACGTCATTAAATTTGTTTAAGTTGCTTTTGTAAATTCGTTTATGAAAATATATCTTTATTTATTTACATAATAAATAATCAAAGTTTTTTTATTTTTTGCCAGTTTAAATATTGTCCTTAGTCATTATTAAATTTTCAAAACTGCGGTTTTTCAATTCAAACACGATTTTTGGAAAAAGTGCTAGATAGAAAATTAAAAATTATGAAAATTTTTATTTATAAAAAAATTTTCAGCATCTTAGAATTTTTTATAGAAATAATATCTCAGAATCAGAGACTTTTAATGTAGAAAAAGTGACTTAGGTCCTTAGAGTTTGAATTTTTTTTTTTAAGAAAACTGTTTTCATGATCCTGATGCATAATTTTCATTAAATAAAACCATTATAATATGTTTTTTTGGTACATATTTTACAGATATTTCGATATATGTGAATTTTGAAAACCGAAAATTTACTCAAAATCAAGAGTTTTTATAAAAAAATATGTAAAACTTTTCTTCAAAAACCAAAATATTTACAATACTAAAAAAAACTTATGTTTGTTACTTGTATGTGTTTGTTACTTGTATGTGTGTATGTGTTGAAGTGTTTACATTTTTTTAAAATTTTCCAATCCAAAAGGGGGGGCCCGGGCCCCCTGGCCCCCCCCCCCCCTGAATACGTCCATGGTAATAAGCATATAAGTATAGATATAGATTATGAATTCAATTACAAATAATGCATTATTTCAAATTTTGAAATAAAACATAATGTAACCAAATATAAGTCACCCATAAATTAATGTTTAGAAATAATAAATATGAAATACATTTTTTCCAATCATCATACATTACGTAAGAAGTTATTAGTAAAAAAAAATTTTTCACCTTGAAATAATATCGCTTATTTACTTGTATAGTGTCATAACTCAAAAAATGTGATTTTTGAGTTAATAATGCATCATTTTTCGTTATATCACGCTTTATATTGTGTCAAAAATTCGTATTTATATCTTTAAAACTCATCATTTGAGAAGGAAATACGTAATTATTACATTTTCTATGTACCGGCTATTTTCAATGAACAACCAGTTTCAATTGTAAACTTTAAACGCGTTTTTTGAAAAATGAAACATTTTGAGTTATGACACTATACAAGAAAATGAGCGATATGTTGTTGAACAAATGTTTGGTAACACATCCTAAAATAATTCTACAAACACAGGATATATATTACCTGGTAATGCGTTACGTAAATACCATCCATTACCAAAGTTTTGCTGTTAAGGGACAGATTTTTTGATATTTTTGCTGCAGAAAAAGTATTAGATTCTGATACATTTTTCTATGTTGCTACATTCAAAGAAAAATGCTTCATCATATTGATGATACGGCTTCATCACTTGCTGTCATCAATTTTGATGACAAATTTCTTCAAATTGATGAAGCTTTCTTCAATATGATGAAAAATGTCATCGAAATTGAAAAAACAAGTGATGAAACATTTCATCATATCATCAAAAAGTGTCATCAATATGCCTTTCAAATGTTTTTTTTAAATAATTAAAATATTATTAAAATAAATAGAACTATTGAATAAATATATTAAAAAAAATATCAATAAATTAAAAAAAAAACAATAAAACAATCCTGCCCTGACTGGGACTTGAACCCACGGGTCCCCAGTTATGGTATTTATTGTCGACGCCTTAGCTTGTTCAGCTATCTATACATGGAAATCTCGCACCACTACTTAGTTAGATATCGTTAAACGTTTGCTAATGTGTATATGTAAAGACTCAACATTTTTTGTTATAAACATACATACACATTTTATTTTTGTACAATATCCCTCTCTTTCCCTTGCACAGCTTTTAGCAGAGCATAGTTACACACAAATTTTAGCGTTATATTTAGCACACAACAAGCAAAACGGCTTTTTAGTGTTATTATTTGTTGATGTTCTGTAGACAAGTGGCTAGAGGCTAAGCCCAAACAAACAAGAGGTCCGGCATTCAAATCTTGGTGGATACGAAAAAAAAATCTAAGTTTGTAAAATTAGAAAATAATAAACAATTGTAAGTAAATAAAAATAAATTAAATAAAATAAAATCAAATACATAACAAAATTTTTTTTTTTTATTTTTTTTTTCTTATTTTTCAAATAAAAAACTGTTATTGATGACACCGCTTCATCATATTGATGACAAGTTACATTGGACGAAAAATGATGTAACTTTACATCAATATGCAGAAGCTTTTTCTTTTAGTGTACTACTAACCTATACCTTTTTTTTTTTACTTATATGGTATATAAAATTTTGCTGGATTTTCCTTAAGGAAAAATGTCTCAGAATCTGAGACTTTTTTTAAAGAAAAAATGTCAACAGGAAAGATGTCTTAGAATTAATCTTCTTTAGGAAAAATGTCTTAGAATCTGAGACTTTTTTGTGGAAAATGTCTTATAATCTGAGACTTTTCTACCGGGAAAAGTGTTTAAGAATTTTAATTTTGTATAAAAAATGTTTCAAAATCTATCTCACTTTTCTTGTGGAAAAATGTTTCAGAATCAAAGAATTTTTCTGTAGGAAAAATGTAGCAGAATCAAACAATAAAACTTTTTCATTATAAAAATGTCTCAGAATCTTAACAAAAAGTCTTAAAAATATTTTTGGGCCCTTATGCGAAAAAAATCTTGAATACGCCCCTGTTAAGCTGTGTGTTACTAAAAAGTAATATTTTGTCTCAGAATCTGAGACACTTTCTATATTTCATGTCTCTCAGAATGTTAATCGATTTCTACAATGAAAATTTCTCAGAATCTTAGAATGTTTTTTTAGGAAAGTTGTTTTGAAATCTGACTTTGTTTAAGGAAAAATTCTCAGAATCTAAGACTTTTTTTAAGAAAAAATATCCCAGCATCTGAGATTTTTTCTATACTTTTTCTAAAACAAAAGTATTTTTTTTATAGGAAAAATTCCAAATCTTTACAAAACAGCTGATAGATTATGGAAGCTCCCTAAACTAGGCAATAGTTTTTATTAATTTTACTGCGATAAAGTTTCCATAAATTCCAGATAATCTTTTACTCCTTAAATTAGACTTAAAAAAAACAATTTAATTTCGACTTTTAACCTTATCATCTCTTATTTTCTCTAAATAATTGAAAAATCAAATAAGCTTTGATGTCAAACGCTGTCATGTTGGTTTATTTAACATCTCAATTGATTTACTAAATACATAGAAAAAAATAAAATTGAAAATCCCACACTGTATTGCATTACAAACAGAAAAAAAAAATAAAAATAAGGCGTTTAACTGTGAACTAAAAACTTGCATAATCATGTTTACACAATGACTTGCAGTGCAAAGTTAACCAGACATGATGATAAATAAAACGTTAACAAAATCACAGTAAAAATATCTAAATTCAATTACTATGGTGGTCGGTCAGACATTTAAAAAAGCAAATCAATTCCGGCTGAAAATAAACGTCAAAAAAAGGGGGGAGCGAGAAATGAATGACGATGATGACATAAACACTTTTTTTTTGTAAACTAAACAATTGTTTTAATTTAAAATATTACAAAAAAAAATCCTTTTCTTTCTTTTATTAAAAAAAAATCTAAAATACAAGTGTAGTGTTAGTTTGAGGTTTGACGTTGATGGATTTGCTTAGTCTAGCAATACGAACGAGTTCAAAGTTTACTATAATATAAAATTCTATGTTCACTAAAATTAAACTATTGTTATAAGAGTCGTAGTTATATGGCGTTGCATATGCTAAGGCGCGCACATACAATTCCAATTACAGTCTCATTATGTCAATTGCAAACGTTTCATTTCAAAAAATACGTAGAAATAACAAATGAAAATTGTACGACTGTGAAAAAGAAGTAAAAAAAATAATAGAAATAATGTATAATGCTGAAATTAACAAGCAACCAACACTTGAAAACAGGACCCACATCAAACTGACCAAACATAACAACATGACATGGTCTATACATTTACTTAAAGCAGGGTGTTTAAATAGTGGAGTCATAAATTTTAGGATTTCATTAATAGGATTTTGAAAGTATTAGAATCTGATAACTTTTCTTTAGAAAAAAAGTCTCAGATTCTAAGATTCTGATAGAAGAAGTGTCTTAGAATCTGAGAATAGGAAAATGTCTCAGAGTCTGAGACTTTTTCTTAAGGAAAAATATCTAAAAATCTGAGACTTTTTCTATATGATTACACCGCTCAACATTCTTTTTGCGGTTTGAATTCTGGTGATCAATCTTAGTAGACTTTGATCTTCTGAATCCAAGTCTGTTCTCCAAATTTTTCCATCACGTCCAGATTTTTAGTTATTCATGGTTGAAAATGCGAAAAATTACGATTTTTGCATTATTTGAAAGCCTGCACAGTAGGCTGGGTCGTATTCCAACAAAGTGCTCAGATCAACTATTAATAGTGAAAAAAAGTTGGTACAAGCTGGTATTTACCAGCAATTTAAAACCAAAATGAACAAAATCGGTCCATGGCTTCCGTTCTCGCATCGCGGGTCAAAATTGCGGTTTTTGAAAAAACGGACATAATTTAAAAAAAATTAAATATTTAAAAAAAAATTATAAAAAAAAAAAAATTTTTTTTTTTGTATCGCATTAATTCAAAGATATTTAGAAAAATTTTGTTTGTTTTTTTCGGATATCGATAACCCAACCAAACGTGAGGCCAAAAAAAACTCACATTTTTAACATGGAGCTCAAAAATACTTTTCACTATTTTAAAAATTTAGTGAAACAAAATTTTTAAATATATTAGTTTATCCACTTGATATCATTGAATACATCTCAGGGATTGTAGAAAAAAATCTTAGTATATTCCTTCGTCCAGTTGGTGTGTGGAGCGATTTGAATTTAGCGGATTTCCAGAACATGTGTTTTTATCGACATTTTTGACTAATTTGTAGTTGTTAGCAACATTTTACTTAAATTAACCAACTTTTTTTATTCAAGTGGTTGTTTTGGACCATGGTAACTCTGCTTTGAAATAATAGGCTTTTTGGACAACGTTAACCCTTGCCGGCGCGAGGTTTTGATCTGAACACTTTGTTGGAATACGACCCAGCCTACTGCACTGCAGCCATTCAGTGGAATACAAATCTGATATAAAGCGCAAAAGTATAATTTGTCTTTGGTCTCCAACATAGAAAACATTTTTTTCTAATTATTGCGTTTGGTTGGGTTACAATACCTTAGTTTTTTTTGATATTTTTCAAAGAAAAACTAAAAATTCAATATTTTACAAATTTAAGTTTTCTGTGTTATTTTTCGTACAAACCTGAAGATATCTTTAATAGGTTTAAAAGTCTATAAGAAAGAATGAACTTTTGCCTAAATTTTGAGCTCATCACAGTAATGATTGATCATCTGGTTTTTGTTTTAGAGCCTTTTAAAAATGGTGCTTTTTCTAATTTTTTTCACAGTGTTTTTATAAAATACATACATGTTTTGGCCAATAATAGTGCAACAACTTCAAATTTTTTTGATCATATATTTGAGATTGTTTAGCCATTGCAGTCATACAATTTTAATAAATTATTAAATTAAATTAAAATATTAAAACTAATTTTCCCGCCTTCATTTTTCTAAAATCTTTAATTAACTTTAAAAATAACGTAAATTTTATGAATTGCCAATTAGTTTTGTTTAATTTTTTAATTGTCAAAGTAATTGTCAAATAATAAGCGCTGGGGAAATTTTGTTAACTGTTTAGTTTTAAGCTCTTTTAATTTTAATAAAATTTACTCTTGTTTAGTGCAAATAAAAAAGTTCCTAAAAATAAATAATTAAAAAATAATAAGTTTGCCAACCCGAACATTTTAAACCGGCAACGACTCCGTAAAAAATCTTACGGAAAAACAGAGATCATAGTTCAATTCTACTCTAACGCTTTATACCATATTTTTATTCCACCCAGTGGCTGCTGTGCAGGCTTTCAAAAAATGCAAAAATCGCGTTTTTTCGCATTTTCAACCGCGAATAATTAAAATTCTAGACGTGATGGAAAAATTTGGAGCATAGATTTGGAATCAGCGAGTCAAAATCTTTAAAAATTTTGTATCAAACTTCAAACCGGAGTCAAAAACCTTCGATTTGTTCAGCGGTGTTATTTAAGGAAATATAAAATGTACCAAAAGAACAGATTTTTACCATTTTTACCCCCTTAGAATCATCATTAACAAAAATCCAGCCTTAGGGGATCTATATTCCGGGAGGTGAACGTACAGTCCAAATTTCAAGTCTCTGTGACAATTTTTTAAGGAAATATGTAAGGTACCAAAAGTACAGATTTTTACCCTTTTTACCCCCATAGAATCAACATTGACAAAAATCCAGCCTTACTGGATCTATATTCGATGATGTGAACATACAGTCCAGTAGTGCGATTCAGTAACTTTTTTAACGAAATTATCGATATCGTTAACTTACGAGAATTGTCGGTTGTTTTAACGAATATGTGATTCTATAAATTTTTAAACTATCGACAAGAATTACCGACAAAAATAGTTAATCTGAAATTTGTTTATTTTGAAATTGTATTGAGAACCGAAAATTTTCGTTAACTTTAACTTCAAAAAAATTTTTGTTGATAAGTTAACGATTTTCAATAACGACAAAATTCGGTACAAAAAAGTTATAGAATTGCTTTCAAAGACAATTGTCGATAAATAACGATTTTTGACAATATAACTACCGATTTTTGTCGTTAAAAAGTTAGTGAATTGCGCTACAGATTTCAAGTCTCTATGACCATTTTTTCAGGAGATATAAAAAGTACCAAAAGTACAATTGTTTACCCTTTTTACCCCCTTAGAATCAACACTGGCAACAATCCTGCCTTATTGGATCTATATTCCGGGAGGTAAACATACAGTCCTAATTTCAAGTCTCTATGACTATTATTTCAGGAGATATAAAAAGTACCAACAGTACAGCTTTTTACCCTTTTTACCCCCTTGGAATAAACATTGCCAAAAATCCAGCCTTACTGGAGACATATAAAAAGTACCAAAAGTACAGCTTTTTACCCTTTTTACCCCCTTAGAATCAACATTGCCAAAAATCCAGCCTTAATGGAGCTATATTCCGGGAGGTGAACCTACAGTCCAAATTTCAAGTCTATAGCTTCAGTGGTATGGGCTGGCCGATGATGAATGAGTATGTCAGTCAGTCAGTCACGTTACTCTTTTATATATGGGGCATTCTATGTCAAACCGGACACTTTAAAAAAGTTTTTTTAGATTTTTCCAACTTTTTTCCAGTTTTTAGTACCCTTCGAAAACTCCTTCGTGGTAAATTTTCAGATTTTTTTGATGACCCGTTAAAAGATATCGAATTTTTAAAAATTGGTGGTTTGTTCCTGTACTCAAACTTCTTTTACTCATAACTTCTTCAATAATGGTCCAAATTTCAATTTTTTTTTTTAATTTTTTGCTTTTTTACGTCCTTTTGAAAAAAAACCCCAAAAAATTCTTAAAAGCGCTCTAGTATGCGATTTTTAAGTTTTAAAATTTAAATCTTATTTTTAAAAATGTTTGTACTCTTCGATTTATTTTAAATTTTTTTTTGTGTTAAACTTCTATCAATTCTACAAATTTTTTGCCTAGTATGATCATGGGATAACGATTATTACTATTTTTTTAAATTTTTTGAAAAAATGTTATTGTAATTTTCCAATCTTAAAATAATTTCTACTGCTCCAATGGTGCGTCATAGAGGTGTCATTTCCAAGACCGAGCACCATTAATTTTTACTTCTAAACATTTCTTTGGAACAATCTAATACCCTATCTCCAATTTCTAAGGGGGCCCCACACAAAACTAATTTTTTTAAAATTTGCTCCAACCGCTCTCACTGCCCTAATAGTGCCCTTAGAGCAACAAAATGTATGACCGACTCACAATATTTTTTTAGTCCAAACGTTTTCTCTGAACACACCTACCCTCTATCTTTAACTGTTAAGGCGGTCCCTATACAATTTTTTTTTATTTTTTGTAAATTTGTTTTATTTAATCAGCTTCCACCGGTCCAATGGTACGTCCGAGAGGGGTCATTAGTGAGACCGACCCCCATGTCTTTTAACCCTACAACATTTTTTTAAAACATACCTACGCCCCACATTGGTTGATGTTCATAGAACGAGCGGCTAAAAATAGAAGAAGTTGTCGAAGGACAATGAAACTTGGCACACACATAGTCATTTTTTGTTTGAATCAAGAAAAAAATGCAAAAATCAAAATAATCCGCCCCCTTTTACGCCCACCTCCCATACAAGGTGAAAATTAAATTTTGACGAACGGCATTGTTTTTTGGCACATATCATTTTTAAACACTCAAAATCATTTGTGTGAAATTTGAAAAATATCCGCCCACTTTTATGCCCACTTCCCATACAACTTGTATTGAAAAAGTGGCATAACTCCCTTGATTTTTAATGCATCAACTCAATTTTCACAAAAAATAAATATTATAGTTGTAGAATGGGCTCCTGAAAATATATACCTGATCCGCCCACTTTTACGCCCACCTCCGATAGAAAAATCAAATAGATACAAGTAAAAGTGTTAAATTCGGCTGTGCCGAATCTTTTATACCCTCAAACACGTTTAAAATAAAAAAAAATTAATCGCAGGGGCGTCCTTTTTTTGGTGGGGGCTCGGCGGAGTTGGTGGGGGCACCTGTATCCCCGCTATATATGTTTACAAATTATTTGTTTATGATATTTATGCTTAAATAATAAATTTTTATCGTTATTTTTAATTAATTTCTATAACCACGCCCCCAAAGGGGGGCGGCCTGAAAAAAATCGAATTTTCTAACCCCCTTAGTCCAAGCGCAGGTCTATGAACATAATATGGCATACAAATGTTACATTTGTTGAGCAAAAATTAAAAAAACTCATAAAAATATCGTATTTTTCAGGGATCGTTTTAGTTCTTCAAGGGGAACTTTTTTCCCCCTGTTCCGATTTTGTCCATCTTCGAACTTAACCTTACCAGTAACATTAGAGATATTCTTGCCCATTTCAGGGGTCTAGCTCTATTTGTTTAAACTGCATCGTTATTTCTACAGACGGACGGACGGACATCGCTAGAATGTCTTAGATTCTATCATGGATCAATATTATATATCGAGGGCCTATATTCAAAACCCTCTATCTAAAAAAACACAACTTTTCAGGAGAGCCAAAAAACTGTTTATTTCGCGGATTGTTAGAGTAATTAAAATTCGATATTCTACAATATTTTTTTAAATCAACTACTGAATCTCACATATAATTCGTTTTTAAAATTTTGCACTATTGGGGATTTTAGAGGATAGATAGAGGGTTTTGCTTCTCAAAAATATTAAGTACAGGAATGAAAATGATCAGATAGAGGGTTTTGCATTTTAATAAAAATGAATTATTATGATTTCATTTATGACATCGGTTAATTTTTAACGTAATTTATTAATGATAACGGCTTATAAATAATTTCGAAATCGCGGTTTTGGTCCACAGGGTGCGGATTTTTAAAACAAAAATTATTTTTTTTACCCAATTCGTCTAAAAAGTTGACAAACTGTTGAGTATGTTATGTAAGAAATAGTAAAAAAATAAAAACGCGATTTTGGTCCACAGATGCTAATCAGCATCGGGATTTTTAAGATAAAAATTTTTGTTTCATAATGTACACAAGACATCCAAAGTTTGAGACATATTTTTCAAAAAAGTCAAACAAGAATTTTCAGAAAAAATTAGCGTCAGTGGACCAAAATCGTGGTTCTGGAATTTTATTGACAAATTCATGTGCAGCATGCAAAAACTAGTATGAAAACATGTAATGCATGATGAAATTATTCAAAACAAATATTTGTAAATTAATTATTTGAAAAGATAGAGGGTTTTGCATTCAGAAAAATTAATTGTGTAAGAGATAGAGAAAACCAAAAATGCAAATAAAATAGCAAAAAAAAATATTTTTGTTCTGAATTTTACACCATAGATGAGGGCCGTTTTACTGAATATTTTGCCATCAAAAAGTAATTTTCGTGAAAATGGAAGATAGAGGGTTTTGAATATAGGCCCTCGATATACTTTGTGGGGTCCCCGACCGATATTTCGATGTATTACACACGGAATGAAAAAAGTGAGTATACCCACATACTGTGGTTGGAGGGTATAAAAATCACAGTTTCTGAAGCATGAACGAAAAATCATGTTTTGTTACTTTATTATTTTATAGTTTTTACTATTTTTTTTGCAAAGGAGCAGGTAGGAGCAGCTGAATTTTTTTTTAACTTTTAGCTGGGACTTCAAGCTGTAATTTGACATCTTTCGTTAAACAGCGCTCCACAGCGCTAAAAATATGCAGTCCACTGAAGTTAATGAACATTGAAATTTTAATGTTGTTTATATTTTGTTCTATGAAATTTTTTATATGGCACTTTTTACAAATTTTTTTAATGCAAATCTCATCCATGACAATTGTCATTTACGAAAATATGCAACAAAGTCAAATGAAAAGTTTACTATGATTGTAACAAAAGATTGAATATACAGTAAATTTGCATGCCATTTTAAAAAAGCGTACATATATGAACTTTGAATGTGTCTGTCCAAACAAATAATAAATATATCAGCCTAATATTACAGAATCATAATATTCAGATATCTTACAACAAAATACAAAAAAATTATCCAAATCGGCGAACATGAAAAAAATGAATTTCGGACACTCTTCAACCAATGTGCGCGCCCTATCTCCACTCCCTAAGTAGGCTTCCATTCAAAATAACCTTTGTAAAAATTTGCTCTGCAAAAATTCATTACGTATTTCTTCAAAGAATTAATTCTTTAAAATCTCTGTTGTATTTGTAAACACAACACAATCCATATACCCGACAACGACATCTCATTAAATATCGCGTTGCCAACTCAACTCAACGCAATACAATTTCAACTTAATACATTTCATTACATTGATATTGAAGCTGATGCCTGCTGAAGCAAGCCTTCATTTCGCGTGTTTGCGTATTTTTTTTCCTATTGCTATTGCTCTTTTGTCCATTGCTGTTAGTTTAATGTGTGTTTGTTGCATAATTTTGGGTGTCATTTAACTTCATGTGACAATGCCTACATTTAGGCGCGTAAGCAAAAAAAAAAATTAAAATCTGATATGGTTGCTGGTAGAGGCGAAACGACGGGTTCTCAAATTTAAAAAGGCATTTTATTTTTTTTTGTGGGTATTTTTAGAAAATACTTGTGAATTTGTATGTGTCTTTTTATATAAAATTTTGTTATTTTTCATGTTCTCTATACTACTGCCTAGAATTTTTGGTATCTGTAACTGTTTCTATAGTGCGATTTTAATTTTTTTTGTATTTTTTCAGCTGTTTTTCCTGGTTAGTTATGGTGCTGACGTTGTCATGCTTATGTAACCACAACATTGTCTGTTTTGTAGGCGTGCCAATGTCGCTGATTTTGTAACTTACAACTTGTATTATGTTACATTAATAACAATTCTGGTACAATACTGTTTAAGTTTCCTGTTTCCCCGAAAACAAAAAACAAAAAAAAAAATTCAAAATGCCAGCAAAAAATTTAGCTAGAGGTACATTACATTTATTTTAAATTGTTAGGCTGGTGTTTGTGTGTTCCAGAGCTTATGTTAGTTTGTTGGTCTGGTCTGAATATTCCAAATGTTACTGTTTGTTGGTTATCTTGAAAAACATGTTCAAAATACCTCTTTAAAATTATTATGGTAACCAGTAAAAGATATAATGTGGTCATTTTCTAAAATGCAGTATATATTGCAGAATGAAATTTTTTTGGTCATTAAAAAGTAAAGCATAGTTATAGGATGATTTTAAATTTATATAGTAAAGCATATTTTTAGGTTAATAAATTAAAGCATAAACTTAAATTAAACAAAATTTGTTTGATCACATTTGAAATGGCCCATACTTTATTTTTTTTTTTTATAAAATAATTAAATATTTATACCAAAAAAACCCCAACAGAAAACCAACCAACAAAATATATTTTCTTTATGGGCTTGACTTGCAAAAAAAAACCTTCTTCAAAATTAATGATGTACCATATTGACAAGACTTCAACAGACAGTAATCGAAAACGCCTTAGCATAATATGAAGCAAAAGATTTTTTGATTAAAACTAACTTAAGTATCTGACATTATAAAAAGAACCTCAAAATAAATTTGTATAAAGAAAATTTTGATTTCTTCATCATCACAAAACAACACGTTTGTTTGAAGGCTCTTGTAAATTTTAAGACTGTAAAAAAAATCTTAAAAAAGACAAATGAATAAAAGATTTGTAATTTTTTTTTTTCTTATTTTGTTCCAGAAATGAACATAATAAATTTAACATTCAAAAATCATTACCAAGTGATTCTTTGAAAAGGCAAGAAGCAAAAAAAAGACAAAACACCCACTTTTCTTATTACTAAAGAGATGTAGATATAATAGCCAATACCCCAGGAATCCACATAGGAAAATATATAATCATAGACAAACTGTCAACACTTATCTCAACACCCTCACTACCTAACTTAGGGTAACACACTACCCCTCATGATGATTATATGTTGTTAACAGTAGGGTGACACTTGGTTATCAGGATGTTTTTTTAAGAATTATAAAATTATTTTTTAAATTAATTATCGATAGCAAATTTTTTTCTAGAAAACTATTTATCGATAAAAAATTAGTAATTAGAAAATTTTAACAAAAAACTGTTCTTTAGGAGGGATGAAATCGATATCAAATCACCAAAAAATAAGTTATCGATAAAAAAAATAACAACAAAATCTATTCCAAAAATTAATATACCTATTACAAACTTTTCCATAGAAAATAAAATATAGATACCCCATTACCTTAAAATATATAAAAGTTTGTTATCGATAACTAAATTTTCAATTAACACTTTTCTTTAAAATATATAAAAGTTTGTTATCGTTAGCAGAGTTTTCTTTGGAATGGTTGTTATCGATTACTTAATTTTCTATAAAAAATTTCGTTTTTGATAACCAAATTTTCTGTAAAAAAATTGTTATCGATAACTAAATTTTCTATAGAAAAGCTGGTTATCGATAACTAAATTTTCTATAGATAACTTAATTTTCTATAGAAAAGTTGGTTATCGACAACGTAATTTTATAAACAAAAATTTGTTATCGATAACTACATTTTATATTGAAAAATTGTCTATAAATTTTATACAGAAAAGTTTGTTATCGATAACTTAATTTTCTATACAAAAGTTTTTCATCGATAGCTAAATTTTCTATAAAAATGGGTATTATCGATAACTAAATTTTCTATAAAAAAACTTGTTATCAACAACCAAATTTTTTTATAGAAAAGTTTGTAATCGATATAAGTTTTATACCCTACACCACACTGTAGTACAGGGTATAATGAGTTTGTGCTGATGTTTGTAACTACCCGAAATATTGGTCCAAGACCCACTTTTAAGTATATCGATCGACTAAGAATCACTTTTTAAGTCGATTTAGCGATGTCCGTCCGTCCGTCTGTCTGTCCATGTAAACGGTGTAAACACGATACAGGTCGCAATTTTTAATCAATTGACTTGAAATTTGAAACGTAAGCCTCTTTTGGCCCAAGGACGAAGCCTATTAAAACTGGAAAAAATCGGTCCATATTTAGACCTATACAAAGGTTCTCTTAAATTTGGCTCAAATGACTCTAATAACCGCATTTTAATAGGTATCTTTTCGAAATTTGAAAGGTAATCATGTTTCATCCACCATTCCGAATTTTAACGAAATCGGGCAAGTTCTTCTTGTAGCCCCCATACAAACCACCTTCCCGATTTTCACATAAATCTCTCAAATTTCATGAAAATAGAAAATATTTAATTAAAATTCTGTTTGTGTATGTTAAACGCGTACTTTAATAACCTTATCAAATCTGATTATCATCGGACCATTTTTGGACTTAGGTCCCATGTGAAAATTTCGCCCGATATTTAGTTGAAGCGGTTTATTGTCAACAAAAAGAAGCCTATTCCACTCAAATTTTATTTGTGAGTGCTTTTTACACTTATTAAAGATATGACAAAATATAGATCTAATCGGTCCATGTTTGAACTTGGGACCTATTTTCCGGGAAACTCTGGTGTAGGGTATTATATGGTCGGTCTTGACCGACTATAATTTCTAACTTGTTTCTTATATACGCGTTACTCATAGATAACTAACAAGGGAAGTCTCCTTAGAGTCACGCGCGAATCTTTATGGAATTGGTTTTATTTTGTAGATCAGAAAAAAGAAAGGGACACGTATTTGTTTAGCGGCCCAAATTCATATTAAGTGGGTAAAAAGGAGAGGGAAAGACAAGGCCATTTTCATGTTTTTTTCGTTTATCTCCTATATTATACATAGAAACCTAGTCATGTTACATACCAAATGAAAGGTCTTTGGAAAACCTATCTACGTGTGCTAAGAACGTTTCCAAACATGCACAACTTTTCATCATATTGAGTAAAATACCAAAATTTTTGGACATTTTTGTTAATAAGTCGAAAAATATTAACTACTTTGGCCCGTTGTTAGCACCACGAAATAGGTATTTTTAATACCTTTAATCTGATACCACACATGCCTATATTAATTTTGTTTAAATAGGCTTAAATCGTAAAAAACTGAAAAAGGTAAATTTCCCCCAATACAAATCGATCCCCCTAAAAATGAGTTTGGGCCGCTAAAAAAAAAAACGTGTCGAATTAATTTTCGTTCTTAACAACATATCCAAATTTCATGAAGATCGGAGGGTGACACCAGGGAGACTTTCCTCAACCGTACCAAAAATTTTGTGTTGGCACAATATCGGGCTAGCCAAAAACACAACATTGTATCATGTAAAACAGTTTTACTAAAAATATTGTGTTGTCACAACTTTGTGTTTACATAAAACACTACACTATGGATTATAATTGAAAAGTTTTAACATTTTTATATTTTTAAAAAGTTTTTGATTTACATAGACCTCAACTCTTTAATCTAAGTGAACACCTAAGTGGTTGCTTTTTTAACAAATTTGCACAAAATGGTAACTACTTAAAAAGCACTACATCGAGATTTTCAATATATCCCTAAGCAAAAGATAAATTCAATGTCGTAAATTTGTTAAATCAATGTTAACCCAACGTCAAAACAAAAGTCGAGCGATCGTTGGCCACTGTTATCATTTCAACTTCGAAATGACGTCGTAGACTTAGAAACGGGTATGATATGCCAACGTTGGTACCGTCGCCACCAACTTCATTCTAACGTTGGCCCGTTTGTATTTTTCTGACTGGGTGATTTATTTGCGGTATTTGCAAAATATACACTTGACAAATATCTTGGACTGGATGTGATTTTTGACAAATTTTCTTATATGGGACCTACTCGTATTTGCCGCTTAATTTCTGAGATCCTCAACAGCCAAAACTCTGCGCAATTCAATTTTGGTATGCATATAAGAATTTTGCAAAATTTACCATTTACGTCAAAATCTCCCACTGTGTGTCGTATGCGTGTTACATTGGTAACGACAGAAAAATTAATGATTGATTTCCGTTTTTCATCTAGATTTTTGTTGTTTTTTTGTTAGTTTTTTAGACATTTTGTTACGTTCATTTTGTGGAAACGTAGTTGTGTATGCATATTTGAATATTTTTTGGGTTTGCCATATAAAATGACCCATACCCGTGGTGTCTTTTTGTATATTTCTACTGCTGATGCTGCTGCTTGCGTTGGATGTCTTGACTTTAGTCCTGAAGTTTAGTCATGTGTTATTTCATTTCATTGAATAATACATTCTATTCATTTATCAGAATATCCGTTTCTTTTACCACTTACTTACTGCTGCTGTTTTTATTTTTTTGTTGGTGTTTGTAACAAATTTCACAAAATAGGAAATAGGCTGGATGTATAGATAGATAGATGCGAGAGATGTTTGCAAAAATGAAAAGATATGCTGAGATGTTATTTTGATGTCTGCTGTAGACTATAGTGAATTAGTGCTTTGACTACTGGTGCTATATATTACAATGGTGTTAAATCAATTATTTTTAATACAAAAGGACACACACAAAAGAAATTTGATTAATGTTTAAGGTTACAAATTTTAAATTAAAAAAAAAAAATAATTTAAATTTAGAAGATTTTCTGGCGGATGGGTTTACTCAAGTGTCCTTACAACAAAAATAACTTATTTAGTGGTTGCAAAGATTTTTAAGCAAATAATTAAAAAAAATAGTGTATGTTTTAAGGCGTGATATATACTCCAAATTATAGTATACTTTCAGGATGAGATTTTCAAATACGTTTTTAATATCTTTTTTTTATAATTCAAAAAAACAGTCCTAAAACTAACGATGTCTGCCTGCGGAAGACATGCGAGCAAATCCACGGGAAATTTATATGGCGGATCACCGATTTGGTTAGCTTTTAATTATTTGATAGAGCGTCATAGTTTACTAAAAACCATTTTTTTTTATCAATACTATGGAAGATATGGGAGTTTGATAAAGCTAATTTTTGGTAATATTGATTTTTATACTTTTTTTTACCATTTTTGTACTGGGAAACCGAGGACGAATAAAAACATACGTAAAGAATATTAAAGATTAAATTATAAAGATTTAAAATTAAAAAAAAAAAAATAAATTTCAACAAAAATTGTTGAAAACAATAACTGCATGTCCTGTCCTGTTTTTCCTGGCAAGGACACAATGCATTTCAAAAAACAAAATTTTGTATTAAAGTCTAGAATTTCCTTTTAACGCTGTTAAACTCTCAGTGTGTTTTTTTCGTATTGCTGAGCAATACATAAATGAATGTCCTTTTTTTCCTGGTAAGGACACCATGCATTTCAAAAAAACAAAATTTTGTGTTAAAGTCTAGAATTTCCTTTTAACTCTGGTAAACTCTCAGAGTAGTGTTTTTTCGTATTGCTGAGCAATAAATTTTCAAAGTTTGTTGGAGAGCCAAATATTTGATTTTTTGCAAAAATTTTGATAAAATCATATAATTGGCTGCAGAAATTTTTTCAGTTTTTTTTATTCGGAAACCGTAAGTTGCGCGAAAAAGCATTCTGTGACATTATTGTTGATAAAATTATGGAGTTTTCAAAATAAAGAAACAAGAAAAAGTTTTCAAAAAATTTTTGACAAAATTGAAAGCAGTATTAGAATGTCCCTTTTTCTGGCAAGGATTTCAATAAATTTCCAAAACTTTGTTTTAAATTTTGAATGTCCTTTTAACGCTGTAAAAGTTTCAGAAAGGTGTTTTTTTTCGAGCAATAAATTTTCAAAGTTGGTAATAAACATAAATTTTCGACTTTTTGAACAAATTTTGAAAAAATCAAATATTTGGCTCTCTAAAAAACTTTGAAAATTTATTGCTGAACAATAAGCGACCGGAATAATATAAAATAAAAGGAGTTGCGGGGGGAAGTGAGCGGATTTCAAAGAAATGTTGGTTTTATCAATAAATCTATTTATATATCGTCCATTCCATGAGTCATTTTAAAAAATCTGACCGAGGGTCTTCCGATTTTTGTTATATTTTTCATACAGATACTCTATGGAGCCAATTTAAAATTTCATCAATCACATCGAAAATATTCGAAAAACTCGCGATTTTATTCACGATTTTCGTTTTTAAAAAAGTAAAAAAAAATGCAAAATCTGTGTAACTTTGAGCAGCTGTATTTTCTAAACTACTTATCGCATTTTAACAATTCATAGCGCATACGAATGGTATGTAAGTCTATTTAGAAATCTTATACTTAGACTGAAAAATATCGGTGGTTTAAAAGTGCATTTTATATGCAAATGCAGTTTTGAAGTGCATTTTGCGAAACTTTTACCCCTTTTAATTTTTTTTAATTAGCATATTCATAAAATTTAGTATTTTTGCTACAAAAAAATGTTTTCATTACAATGGACCGAGCATGTGTGATATTTTTATTATTTTTTTTAAAAACATACTTCTTTAAGTTTCCCTTATAAAAATTTTTATTTTTTAAAATTATACCAAAATCATGTAAAAAGACATGTTTTTAAACCGTTATATTTTCAAAAGTACTAATCGGATCTCATTGTTTTTATGCACATTAGAAAGGTATTTTTGTATATTTTTTGCATTTAATGACCGCAAATATGTTGGTGTTTCAGAAATGCATTTTATATGCAAATGCAGTTTTGAAGTGCATTTTTCAAAACTTTTACCCCTTTGAATTTTTTTTTAGTTATCATATTCGAAAAGTTTACAATTTTTACTACAAAATAATGTCCTGCTAATAATGGACCCACCGTGTGTGGGGAATAATTTTTTGGGTGTGGGCGGAGGGGCGTGGCAAAATCGAATTTTATATCGCACCACTAATGACATCTATATATAAAAAACGGATAGACCGATTTTGATTAAATTTAAACCAAAGATATTACTAACCGAGTACTAATTATATGTCAAATTAGAGCATGATCGAACAAATGGGCGTAAAATGCCATGCTTTTTTGTCTATGGGCGGAGGGGTGGGCAAAATCGAATTTTTACATTGCACCACTAATGATATCTATATATAAAAAACGGATGGACCGCTTTTGATGAAATTTAAACTAACCAAGTACTAACTATGTGCCAAATAAGAGCGTGATCGGACAAATGGGCGTAAAATGCCATGCCCCTTTGTATTGAATTGAATGTTATTTCTGCATGCTCCTCAATAACGCAAAATCTGTTGATTCGATTTTAATCAAATTTTCAGCACTGATATTGTTAACCGAGTGTGGAACTATAGGCCATGTTATACTACAATTGGAATAAGGGGCGTAAAATGCCACGCCCCTTTGTACTATACTGGACGTTGTCTGCCTGTTTCGCAATCACGCAAAAACAGCTGAACCGATTCTCTTGACATTTTCACTACATACAGTGCTAACCAAATGCATATGTAGGCCATTTAAGATCGTTATTGGAAAAAGGGATTAAAATTGCAACGCCCTTTTTACTATACTGACCACGATTGAACAAAGAGGCGAAAATTGCCACGCGCCTTTGTTTTATGTTGAACGTTTTATCTGCCTGTTTTGAAATCACACAAAAGCGGATAAGCCGAATCTGTCACTACTGATAGAACTAACCGAGCGGGAACTGTAGGTCATATGTAGAGTGCGATTCGGCAAAAGGGTATCAAATGTCACTCCCGTTTTTCATAAATAAAAAGTTATTTCCTCCTCTTTCGCAATCACACAAAAACGGCAAAACTGATGTCAATGAACTTGCAGCACAGATAGTACTAATCAAGGCTGCAGCATGTAACTTTAGACTATCACGATTCGATAAAAATGCGTTAAATGACACGCCCCTTTGTATTACACTTAACATTGTGCCTGTCTGTTTCGAAATTACGCATAAACGGCTGAACCGATTTTGTTGAGATTTCTCTATAGATAGTGCTAACCGAGGGTGGAACCAAAGTTACTAGCTGGACCCGGACCCGTGCTTTAATTTTGTCCGACACTATATTTAAATTAAGATGCAATATAAAACAGTTTTTTTCTTAGGGCCAGCAACGCGGACCGGGTATAGCTAGTAATTAATAAAATCTTTAACCGAACTACGACGTCTTTAACCCACATTGGCTGAGGGCCAAAAATGACCTTCGCAGAAAATTTTTAGTTAAGAGCATGTGTGATATTAACAAGTAAAAAAAGGCTTCTGTGTTTTTTGTAGTAATATATTATCTTAAAAAAAATGTTAACACTTCTCGGTAGGGGGTCAAAAATTACCCATTCAGTAAAAAAGCAATATGCTTAAAATTTTTTGCCGGGGCCATTTTTGACCCAGTGCCAATGCGGGATAAAGAAACCTTAAATTTGTAAGATTTTAGGACTGATTTAAAGCTATCTAATAGATTGCCACAAATTAATTATCCGTAAAAAATTAGTATATTTTTTACTGAATGGGTCATTTTTGTCCCCTACAAAAAAGGGTAAACGATTTTTTTCAAGATCCCAGCAATATTTTCGGTTGCAAAGAAACGATTGTGGAACAACTTATACTTCCCTAGAACCTGTTATAATTCTTGCGCAACACCGATTCTTTTTACAAAGGGATTGTCTCAAAAGCAACAAAATTAGAACATATTTTTGTTCCTTGGAATCGGTTCTAGATGTAAAATTTGGAATAGAAATAAGAATTAAAGAAATATATTGAATTGAATTAATTTATTTAACAAAGACAAAGGCAATCATATATAAATGGAATATTGACATTTTTTAACACACATTTATCCTTTTCGCCTCCAAAGTTGCATTTTGGGCATTACAATAATGACACACCAGAATATGGATTTTCTGCAAACAAAAATAAAAAAATATAATATTATTAGTCTTTGACCCGACCCAGACAATGAAAATGTTATTTACTCACCTTTGTTTCCACAATTTTCACGATTATACGCTGCTATTTTAATAGAATTTCGTGTGTTTTCTTGGTTAACAAAAATAAATTGATATTTATTTTTTAATTTTTTTGATACATAATTTTTTTTTAACTCTTCCCAGTTGGAAAATGTGTCACTGAGGAAATTTCCACAGTGATTCCTTGAGGAAATGTCTTCAGGTTCTGACAAATCATAGGTAATCCTTGATGACATGTCCTAACGTTCTCAGCACTGAATATTTGCTTTAAGAGTGTGGACAATTCCTCTAAGACGTCTAAAAGGAAATGTCTTCAGAATAGCAGTATATTAAATTAGAATTTTAAATCTGGGCAACTCTTTAATTTCCAAGAAAAAGATGACAATATTATCGATTTATTTAAAATAAAATCAAAATCTTACAAGTAGAATAAAAGTAATAAATAGACAAACAATTTCCAAAATAAAGTTTGGAACAAGTAGTTAGGTGTGGGACTAATAAACCGGAGGTTCCAGGTTCAAATCCAGTTGAGACTAAAAAGGCGAAAAGTTTTTTCTAAATATGAGAAAGATAATTAATAAAGGAAAATGGATAAAAGTAAAAACTAAAGGAAATACGAAAATTCTTTGTATTTTCGCATGACCTTAGTCAGACATTTCCCCATAGAAGTCTTAGGTGACATGTCCTCAGAAGGTCAGCCCTGACCACTGCTGACTTTGAGTGAGGACATTTTGAAAATTTGTATGAAACTGAATCCACAAGACATCTCTATGTACTAGGTGTACATTAGAGCACCCATATGTGCATAATTGTTTTTTTTATCGCTCCCCGCTCATTTTCGGCTGAGTTGGGAGTAAAAAATAATATCTATCCAGAAATTGGACTTCTAGGTTGCAAACAGGCCAAGCAGTTTGAACTTTTGACCTCAAAAATGGGCTAAAAAACCTTTATAGATTAATTTGGCTGTAACTCTTAAAATAAAAGTTTTTCGCAATTAACTTTCATAACAATTTTTTTGTAGAATCAAAATGCAAAGATTTTTCTCTCATACTGTTTTGACCTAAATATGCCCGATCGCGGTGTTTTAAGCGGTTAAAGTCGAAATTTGGGTCAGAACTTTTTTTAAAAAAATTCTCGTAAATTTTTAAATTGGGGAAAATTTGAGCTCTTTGCATAATTTAATAGGGTATTGAATGCAGTTTTCCAAAAAATTTTTTTTTGCAAAAATATATCGACCCTTCCATGAAAAATTGCCAAAATCATACCCTGAACCACAATTTTTTAACCTCCAACTACATTATGAGGGTGTACTCACTTTGTCATTGCATGTTTTACGCATCGAAAGATGAGTCTAGGATTTCACATAGTATATATGGGGTATTCCATGCCAAATTGGACGCTTGGAAAATTTTTAATTTTATGTTTTTTCAATTTTTTAGTACCCTTTAAAAACCCATTCCAAGTAAATTTTGACATCTTTTTTGACAATCCGTTCAAAAAATATCGAATTAAAAAAAAACACGATTTTTTCTGTCTTCACTTCTTTAAAAATGGTCCAAATTCGAAATAATTTGTTGAAATTTTAGTATTTTCTTTAAAGTGTTTTAATAAAGATTGGAAAACAAAAAAAAAAAAATTCAAAAACCGCTGAATATATTAATTACCAAAATCCCACGATCTACTTAAGCTTAAAATTTTAAGAAAATATTAAGTTTACCACGAAAAATTAAAAAAAAAAAAAAAAAAAAATCAAATAAAAAATTTTAAGAAAATATTGAAAACAACAAAACAAAGAGAGCAATCATTTAAAAATTGCATATTAGAACACTTTAAGAAATATTTAATAAAAAAACAAAAATTAAAAAAAAAAAAAAAATGTTGACCATTTTTGAATTTGTTATGATAAAAATACGGAAAACGATAGTTTATTTTTGAAAATTCCATATCTTTGAAACGGGTAATTTAAAAAAATTTTAAAACAAACTTGGATGGGGGTTTTAATGGGTTTTAAAAAAAATTTAAAAATAATTAAAAAATGTAAAAAAAAAAATTTCAAAGTGTCCAATTTGGCACTGAATACCCCATATATATTTAGGAAAATCCTAGACAGATGTTTTGGTGCGAAACTCACGGAATTACAAAGTGAGTATTCGCCTATATTGAGGATGAATTGTAAAAAAATGAGATTCAGAGTAGAACTTTGGGATTTTTTCATGGAACAGTCGATATATTTTTGCAAAAAAATTTTTTTTGGAAAACTACATTCAATACCCTAGTGAATTGTGCAAGGAGCTCAAATTTTCCCCAATTTAAAAATTTACGAGAATTTTTTTAAAAAAAGTTCAGACCCAAATTTCGACTTTAACCGCTTAAAACACCGCGATCGGACATATTTAGGTCAAAACAGTATGAGAGAAAAATCTTTGCATTTTGATTCTACAAAAAAATTGTTATGAAAGTTAATTGCGAAAAACTTTTATTTTAAGAGTTACAGCCAAATTAATCTATAAAGGTTTTTTAGCCCATTTTTGAGGTCAAAAGTTCAAACTGCTTGGCCTGTTTGCAACCTAGAAGTCCAATTTCTGGATAGATATTATTTTTTAATCCTAACTCAACCGAAAATGAGCGGGGAGCGATAAAAAATACAATTTTGCACATCCCATACATTTTGTGGGTGCTCTAGTGTACATAGAGATGTCTTGTGGATGTCAGCAGTGACTCTGACATGTCACCACTCCGTCACTGAGCACGGCTCGAGGACGTTGCCAACTGGGTTGAGAACCAAAATGTTATGAAACTCTGATTGCAGAGAACAAGCTTCACAATAATTTTTACTTAGCTTGTACTGAATAATTTAAATGTAATAGTGTATGGTTACCGAAGAACCTGTCCTAGAACAAGTGTTGTCAAAATCGGTTCTGAAAAATTTTCCTGGGATAATGTACACTAGCATGTCCCGAAATCAGTAAATTTTGGAATTTCTTTAGGGCATACCCCTAGAACGATGCTTATTAAAGAGCTGATTACGGGAAAAATTATTAAAAAATTTTTGGAGGTCATCTTCAGGGCGCAACCAGCGCTTAAAGTTTGCATCCCTAGTGCATTTGGTCAAAAAAAAAATATTTATTTTCATTTTTAAAATTGGTGCCAAAAGTTTCGTTAGGTAGAGTACATTCTGGAAAAAATATTTGTAAAGTTTTCATGGAGCAATTTTGGTCCAGCGCAACGTTTTGAAACTTCGAAGATGCATAATTTATTACATATTTTTTTAAGTTTTTGTAAAAAACAGCTTTTTATACAAAGGCTTGAACATAGACTTCGTTTTATACAAAATCTTAAAAGAACTCTTACAAACTCCAGTTTTTACAAAAACTTCAAAAACTACATATTAAATTACACCTTTTCAAAATTTCAAAACGTTATGCTGGACCAAAATTGCTCCATGAAAACTTTACAAATATTTTTTTCAGAATGTACTCTACCTAACGAAACTTTTGGCACCAATTTTAAAAATAAAAATAAATATTTTTTTTTGACCAAATGCACTACGGATGCAAACTTTAAGCGCTGGTTGCGCCCTGAAGATGACCTCCAAAATTTTTTTAATTATTTTTCCCGTAATCAGCTCTTTACTAAGCATCATTCTAGGGGTATGCCCAAAAATTTTTCATTTTCGGGACACGCTAATGTACACTCAAAAAAAAAAGTTTGTAAATTTACAAGTAAAAGGTCTTGTAATTCTATTTTACTAATATTTTTGTCTTTTTACAAAAATTGTTGTATATTTAATAAAACGAAAACTACAGTTTGCTTTGTAATTTTACTATTATATGTTGGTAAATTTATTTTACAAATTTTTTAGGTAAATTTACAAAAAAATGAATTATTTTACAAATTAAAAAAATATTACAAGGTGTTTAGTTTTTTTACACAAGAAAACTGTAATTGTACAACATAATTTTACTTGATGTTATTTAGTCTTTTTACCAAAAAAATGTTTTATTACAAACATTTTTTTTTTAAGATCATTTACAAGGTTTTCAGTTTGAAATGTATGTATTGAAAAGTACAAAATTCCAATATAATTTTACAAAACTTATTTTATTACTAGAATTAATGTTGTTTTACAAAAAAAAAAATTAATTATTCAACAATAGGACACGCAAAAATTTTCTAAGTTCAGATTTTTTTTTTGAAGTAAAAAATTTAGTTAAAAATTATTTTTTATAAATAATTTTTACACCGTTTTTTGGTAATTTGCGTTAAGTAAAATACCACAATTTTTATGTGTTTCTACTATATAATTGTTCTAGTTTTTTTTTGTATTTTTACCATTTTTTTTGGTGATTTTACCATATTTTTTTGTTACTTTTTTTTTTAAATTTGGTACCTAAAATGTCAATAGAAAGCTGCCAATTATGAAAAATCAAATTTTTCTTATTTTAACTGGTACTTAAACATCCAATCTACAATATCCAAAATTTTTTTTTCCGATTTTTTAAAAATACTTGTGAAAATAATTAAAAATTCAAAAAAAAAAAAATATTTTTTGACTAATTTTTCCTGAAAATATAAGAAATTTCTTGTGTAGCCTCCTTCGCAATTCTCATATGTTCTACTTAAGAAAAACGAAATGTCGAAAAAAAATACAAAAGTGCAGTGTTATACATTAAAAAGTTTGTTAAAAGTGCTCAAGTGAAAAAAATATTTTCAGGTTGTTGAAGTGCTACTCCAGCTGCCGAAGAAGGAAAAATAAGATGCACCAATGGAAAAAACCTTTAAATTTACAAAACCAATATGTAAATAAACCAATTTTTTGTAAATTTACAAAACAAATATGAAAATTTAAAAAACAAAATTGTATACTTACGAAAAAAGTTGTAATTTTACAAAAATGAAATAGAAAATACAAAAACAATATTGTAAATTTACAAATTTTATGGTTAAACTACGGTTTTTACGGCAAAAAAATAAGGAAAAATGGTACATATACAATAAAAATTGTAAATTTACCACTTTTTATTGTAAATATACAAGTTTTTTGCATAAAAAACAGTAGTTTAACCAAATAATTTGTTAATCTACAATTTATTTTTTTCATTTTCTATTTTTCCTTGTAAAATAACAACCTTTTTCTGTAAGTTTACAATTTTGTTTTGTAAATTTACCAAATTTTTTTGCAAATTTACAAAAAAATGTTCACCTCGAAGATGATATTTTACAAAAAAAATTGTAAATTTACATTCTCTTTTGTTAAATCAATTTACAAATTATCCCCGTAACTTTACGGGGATTCTTGCTAATACATATTTTACAAAACCTGCCCCGTAAAATCACGGGGATTTTATGTCATTATACAAACTTTTTTTTGAGTGTATAACTACGAAATTATAGTAGCACAACATTTTTTTTTTTAATTACTAGGAAAAGTCTCGTTATCCCATTTTACTAATATTTTACAGTATTCCTTGTATTTTTTTTTTTTGTAAATTCTATTAAATTCACAAGAATTCCTTGTAATTTTAGTTGCGCCAAAAAAAAAAAAAAACTATAAATTTACAATTTTATTGGTAAAAAGCTTGTAAAATTACAAAATTATTGTTAAAAAGCTTGTAAAATTACTAGGAATTCTCGTAAAATAGGAGGTAGCAAAAAATCTAGTAAAATTACGAAACCTCCTTGAAAATTTTATCGTGTCAAAAAAATTTTAAATTTACAATTTTATTGGTAAAAACCTTGTAAAATTTCAAAATTATTGGTAAAAAGCTTGTAAAATTACTAGGAATTTTGTCACATAGGAGGTAGCAAAAAAAGTTTTTTCTTGTAATTTTACAAGGTTTTTATTTTTATTGTGGGGTACAGAAACCATTTTGTACATGTTTAAGCTCTTAATTTCAAATTTTCCGCGGGAGTAATTTTTGACCCCCAGCCAATGTGGGTTAAAGACGTCCTAGATAGGTAAGATTTCATTACATACATTCAGTTATGCCACGACACCAATAAACTGTTAATTTGCCCAAAAAATTTAATTAATATGATTTTATTAAGACAAATTTCACTGTGCTAGTCGCAAAAATTAAAAAGCTGGGCACCCTGCTGGTAAAGCTAATTCGGGTACGCTGACTTCAATGGTACTAGCCGTTCTTCGAAGTAAGCGCTCGTATTCGCGATATTCTTGATTTAAAATTGTAAATCCTAGGTACTACAAAAATTAAATTATTATGCTTTTGGGATAGTTTTAAATATAAATTTAGAAAACGCATTGTTTTTTTCCGCGAAAAAAAAAAATTTCGAAAAATTTCATTTCTGTAATGTATCGTATTCTACTCATTTTCATAAGTGAATAGCAAAATAAAAAAAATTTGGAAAAAAAATTTCGCAAAAAAAAATTCGCGAAAAAAAATTTTCCGAATAATTTTTTTTTGTATATTCTCAATACAGTTTAGATGTTAAAAATTCAGCAATTGTCTATAGATACATTTTTAAACATAAATAATATAAAAAAAATATTTTTTTTACTTAAAAATAACAAAAAATTAATCGCGAATATCGCTAATACATAGGCTAACTTTAAAAAAACTGATATTAGAATTGGATTAAGTGAACACGAACTAGCTTTACCAGATGGCTGTCGGTAATTCAAATCAAACTAAAAATGTTTGTATTGAAACAATTTTTTCGCGAAAATAAAGATTTTTCACGAACAAAATTTTTTTTTGCGAAAAAAATTCACGGTATTGTTGTTTGTTGTGTTAGTTTAACAGACTTGAATGGTTTTAAATTTAAAAATTATCGCAAAAGTTTAAAAACATCGTTTTTATTGTAGTTAAACTCCAAATTTTTAATCGCGAATACGAGCGCTAAGTTCGGAAAACGGCTAGCACCATTGAGTTCAGCGTACTCGAAATAACTTTACCAGTAGGGTGCCTACACAGAAAAAAATATTCAATGAAAAAAAAAACAATTAAATATTTGCTCAGCTTAAAATTTGACATTCAATTAAATTTTACTTGAATCAATTAACCATTTGCTCAAATCTGAAAAATTCACAAAAAAAATCATAAAAACAAAAAACTCATCATAGTAAGCTTTGAGTAACAATGCGATGAACGCTGTTGCGTTTTTTGTTTTAGTTTCAGTTAGTCGTCAAATAGAAAAGTACTTTCACGCACACAAGACGAAAAAAAAAACAAAATAATATAAAGCACAAAAAAAAAAACACTTTAAACAAAAGACTTGAAAAGACTGACAAAAACACTACAACTGTATAATAATGATTAACCATTCACTCAGATCAAGCATTGGATTAATCAAAAATAACACAAAATTATTGATTAACCGCTCACTCAAATCAAGCATTGCTCTATAGGAAATTTTACCCATTTTTTGGCCAAAAGTCAAAATTAAAATTTTTGCAAAGCTTATTTTTTTTTAGCTTTAATATAAAAAAAAATACAACAAAGTAAACATCTCTTTTTAAATTTTTTGACAGAATTTATTTACTGTAACTTTATCAGCTGTTTTTCTTGCAATTTCTAAATTAGTTATCAAATAACGATTTAGTGCAGTAAATTTTGTGATAGTTTCTAATAAAAGTTTTCATAATAAAAATTAATAATTTTTAAAAACTAAAAAATGGAAAATAATGTCGAAGGTGAGTACTTTAATGATATATAGTGAAATTAGTGAACTTATCTACTAGATCGATTAAATTGGAAAAATTGAAGTGACCTTAACTTGAACTTATGGAATTATGAATTGGAATTTTATTTAGACTTACAAAAAAATTACAGCATATTTAGCTGGGCCATTCCAGAAAATTTAGCTCAAATTTTAGTCATTTTTGGAAATGGTGTCTCAGATTAATTTGAACCTTGACACATAGATAGCCCTCATAAATATGATATATGTACCATATATCGTTTTTTTACATTTGGCGTATTTAACGAATTATGGCGGGTCAAAGATTGACTTTTTAAGCAAAAGTAAGGAAAATACATCACGTTTAAAGAGCTGTAACTTCTTAACCAATGACCCGATTTTCACAAATTTAGGCTCATGTGAAAGCTGGGGTTTTTCTTTTTACTTTATATTTTTAAAATAACGCAGTTTTTTTACAGAAATAATGCAAAAATGCAAAAACATTTTTTCTTTTCGAATATTTAAAAAAACACATCTTCGATTTTTTTTAAAAAAATTCTGGTGAAAAATAACAATGTTTTGTATAACATATTCAAAATTCAGAGTGGGATCTCCATGGGATCAAAAAATATTCTGTTTTAAGTACGAGGTTCTCATATTTTTCCCTTAGAAAATTTAAATTTCTAATGTTTTCAAAATTTTAATAGTATAATTTTCTTTGAAAATTTAAATTTTTATACTACTATTAAAGAAACATAAAATTTTAATTTTCTAAGGTAAAATTTAAGAACTTCGTACTAAAACCAGAATATTTTTTGATCCCATTGGGATCCCACTCTGAATTTTGGATATGTTGTACAAAACAGTATTGTTTATCACCAAACTTTTTTTTAAAAAAATCGAAGATGTGTTTTTTTAAATATTCGCAAAAAAAAAATGTTTTTGAATTTTTGCAACACTTCTGAAAAAAAACCGTATGCTTCTGAAAATATTTCCCAAAAGAAGAAGAATTAAGCTTTCATATGAGCCATTACTTGTGATAATCGGATTACTAGTTAAAAAGTTAGAGCACGTTAAAAGTCATGTAGTTTTCTGACTTTTGCTAAAAAAGTCGAACTTTGACCCGCGATAATTTGAAAACTACAGCAAATTTTTAAAATCCAAAAATGCAACATATCTCATATAAACGTGAATATCTATGAGCCAAATTCTCAGTGGCGTCCAAAGGCATGTTTCCGAACAGTGGGGCGAAAATTTTTGGAATTACCCAGCTACAAAACCATATAAGTTCTCTAGGACAATCAATTACCTTCCAAATTTATCAAATTTCAAGGTCGGATATTTGCAAACTTTTTTTAAAAACGCATTTTTCCAGGTGACTACTGCGCGCAAAATTCCCATTTATTCAATATATGGCGACAGAAACACAACGAATATGACGAAAGAGCCGCTATTTGTGCACATTTCTTTTCATACATAGATGAAAGTGATCGTTTCGAAAACTTAAAAAAATATATAAAGGAGCAATCAAGAATATTTTGTTCAAGTATAAATATGAAAAGGCTTGAAAAAGTTGTAGGAGTGGAAGTTTTTGAAAAACAGCATGCTGTTTGGCTTAAAGGCAATACTTGGATAAGAAAATGTAAAACGCAGCCTGCCTCCACTAAAACGAAACCTGGGAGACCGCAATTAACTTTTTTGTCAAAATCTGCGAGAACAAAAAGACGAATTACACCAAAAATCTCTAAAGATCTAAATAGGGAAGCAGAGCCCCTAGCTTTTGCTTCATCTGCAGCTGCTCGTAGTGGCATTTTGAAATGTAGTTAACGACTTGGAACTCAAAAATCAATTTTAAGAAGTGTCAAAGCTACTTTTTAATAATATCCTTATTAAAAAGCAGCTTTGACACTTCTTAAAATTGTTAAAATAAATTTCTACTGTTATATTCGAAAGTTAGTGTACACTCAAAAAAATAGTAAAAAACAGTTTAGAAAACCAGATAATCTATAAAAGATCTAAAAAATCTTAGATGCGAAAACTTATAACCCCGGAAACCCTGTTTTGAACTAATTGTTAGTAAATTTTTTAGGTAAATTTACTAAAGTTTTTTTTTGAGTGTATGAAAAACTTTATGAGTCACTCCCTCCCTCTTAAGGGTCTTCCAAAAGTCAAATCCAAAAAATCATTCAAATCGGTCCAGCCATTTGGCTGTAAATAATTTTGGCCAAAAAAAGGGGTAAAATTTCCTATAGTGCATTGGTTTAATCAAAAATAACAGAAAAATAACAATTAACAAATTACTCAAATCAAGCATTGGTTTAATCAAGGAACAGTCAATGACTGACCTACAATTTTCGTGCTTGATCCAACAATTTTCCTCATTAGATGACTTTTAATTAAAATAATGCTCAACCTGGTGTATTTCGTGCTTGATCTAACAACTCATTTTTATCTGTGTAGCTTGATAAAAAAAAGTGTCGAATTTGAGCAAAGTGTTATTGATAAAAAACAACATTTCCTTGAAATCCGCTAACTTCCCCCTGCAATTCCCGAAAAGTGGCCTGACGGCTATCCGCCATATTTTACATTTTTCTTCTCCATGGTGTTCTTAAAGAATTCAGATAAAAAAATATTTATTTTAATTTTTTTTTAATAAAATGCTCAAATTTTGAAAAAAGGTGTTTTGAGAATCCCTCCAAAATCATGCCATTTCGTTGGTATTAAATTTGAACGGGTTAATGATACCGTAAGGTCTTGAAATATAATTTTTAAGTATTTATGATCAAATATTATACAAAAATAATTTTTAATTAATTTTAATAAAAAAAATTTTAATTTATTTTTTTTTTTTAAAAGTCCTTTTTTGCAAAAATCCTAAATTTTTTACAATTAAATTAACACATCATTAGCTATCTCTTATTTAAAAATCAATACCGAAAAATGTCTTAAAATGAAATCCCTTTTGAAATAAAATTTAATCCATAAATTCCTTAATTTCATTTTATGACAAAAAAAAAAAAAAAAGGATTATTTGCATTAACAAACCTTTAATCGATTACAAAGCTAAAACCTTTTAAATCTTTTGCTACTTTTTTCTTTTCACCGTAAAATTTGTTTTCTTTCCACTTTTAATAACCCACATTGAGCAATTTTACAATACTTTTTCCTAAAAAAAAAAGTAACAAATATCCTTAAGCTAAAATACTAAAATGGTAAAATTATAAATTCTAGAAAATCTTTAACCAAAAGAATTAAAAGAAAGAAAAAGAAACGAAACATTTAAAATAATGAACATAAAATAAATAAAAAAAAGTACAACGATTTTTTTTTTGTTAAACCACCATGAAAATATTGGGACGCTAAGCAATTCAATTTTTTTAAATCAATACTTTTACATATAAATGCTACATTTCAAAATCCTACAATCCTTAACCCTTCATTTTCAGCGAAATATTAAAACAATAGCATGACGTTTTTTTGTTCATGCTGAAAATGTTACACTTTTCGTAGTGTATGGAAAAATATTAGGTGTTTAAATAAGTTTTTAGCCCTTAGATAAAAAAAGTCCTTATTAGTGAGAAAAAAAATCGGAGAGGACACATAAAGAGACCCCCTTTGTTTGATTTGCTCTACGGCAATCTTAGTTTTTCCATTAATTCTTCGTTTAAAATTGTCCAAAATTTATGTATACACCTAACATCAAAAATTTGCTATCATTATTACTTTGCATTGAACTTTTGTTCGTTTTTTTTTATTTTTTTTTTCAACCCTTTATTCTTAAATTTTTTTTAAATTTTTCTTTCTTTACTTCTACTTGTTTTTTCCTGTCAATATTTTTTTCTTTTGCCCCTTAGCGCCACTATACAATATTGTACTATTTATTTAGCTATGGAGCGGTAAAAGTTTCTCAGAATGCATCCTTACAATCATACACACACACACACATATAAACACACAGACACCGAATATATAAAACGTTTATGGAACGTTATTGTATCCTTTCGTTCATAAATCAAGTCTTTGGTTTAATTAAATCTTGTGTTGGCGGTAAAAATTTTTATGAAAAACGTTTTTACTGAAATCGTAGTAAAGAATATATAGCGAGCATACAGTTCATACGTGTTTGGAACGAGCATAAAATAGCAAACAACCAAAAAAAATAGAATTTTTTAAACAAAGCCAAAGCAAATAACAATGGTGACGACATACACTCAGAAGCATAAGTCTGCGTACACAGGCTTTGCCTTACAAAAACCACCAAAAAAATACGTTAATCGATAGATTTTTTTAACCAAAGCTAATGACATATTATTTTGTATACTTCAGACTATTAAAATAACAAAAAGCCAATTTTAAATAGTCCGCGGTTAACAGCAACCAAGCAAAAAAACAAAATCATTCCTTTAAAACCCGAAGCAAAAGTCTGCGTACAGTATCGTTTGAGGTTAGTTTCCTAACTAAGTTTTTTATTTTTAACAACTAGTGGGATAGTCTTTGTGCTTTAGAACCTCTGCTAGTCTTTTCTGCATTGATTGTACCAATTTTCTAGTTTATGCGGATTTTATATTCCACCAAGCCTGCTCCATAACCTCTTCCAGCATCGTTTTTGATGTTATATGATGTGTACCAATTTTTTCCGATAATATCCAACAAATGATCAATAGAGTTGAGGTCTGGTGATTGGAAAGTAGTTTTTTTATTGTTTGGATGTATTATTAAGCAGCCAAATCTTCGCAATATCAGCGTTATATATGGAGTAATTTTTTTGTTTGAGGAGATAATCACCCTGGTGACCCAATCTGATCGCACTTTTCTTAAAATTACCTTTAAATATATCTAGGTAACCTTTCTTATCCATCATTGACTCAATTAATTGCATTTGTCCAACTCCACTTGCCGCCATGCACTATCAAACCATTATAACTCCACCCCTATATTTTACAGTACCACACAAGTTTTATCTTTTAAGAGCTGTACCAGTTTTTCTTCACACAATTTGTCTTTCCATGATTCCAAATATACAAAACTAACTTTCATCTGGAAATATGACCATTTCCCAGAATGAAAGACGTTTAAAAAGGAAATTTGTGTGGTAATGTAAAATATAGGGGTGGTGGTATAACAGTTTGGTGGTGAATAGTGGCAAGTGCAGTTGGACAAATGCAATTAATTGAGTCAATGATGGATAAGCGAGGTTACCTAGATATATTTAAAGGTAATTTAAAGAAAATGGCGATCAGATTTGGTCTCCAGGGTAATTTTCTCCTCTAGCAAAAAAATTACTCTAAATATTCCGCTGATATTGTGAAGATTTGGCTGTTTTATAAAACATCCAAACAATTAAAAACTACTTCCCAATCACCAGATCTCAACCCTATTAATCATTGCTTGTATATTTTCGTAAAAAAATTGGTACACATCAAATAACATCAAAAGCGATGCTACAAGAGGTTATGGAGAAAGCTTGGTGGAATATAAAATCCGCTTAAACTACAAAAGTGTTCTAATCAATGCAGAAAAGACTAACAGAGGTTCTAAAGCACAAATATTATCCCAATAGTTGTTAAAAATGAAAAACTTAGTTAGAAAACTAACCTTAAACGATACTGTACGCAGACTTTTGCTTCTGGTTTTAAAGAAATGATTTTGTTTTTTTGCTTGGTTGCTGTTAACCGCGGACTATTTAAAATTGGCTTTTTGTTATTTTAATAGTCTGAAGTATACAAAATAATATGTCATTAGCTTTGGTTAAAAAAATCTATCGATTAACGTATTTTTTTGGTGTTTTTTGTAAGGCAAAGCCTGTGTACGCAGACTTATGCTTCTGAGTGTATATAATATTTTCTAAAAAAATTCAATGGATTAAAATAAAAAATACACTGCAAGAAAAATTTACATTAAATTAACTACAATTAAAATTATGTTTAAGTTAAGTTTTTTCTTTGAGACCCATACCATCAATCGCTAATATTTTTTTTTTCCAGAAAAATTTTTATTCTCCTAAACCTAAAAATTATGTGGAACTATTTTAAGGCAAATATCTTTAGATTTATCCGTGGCGTCCGGTGATAGTTTTGGATTTTTCAAAATTTAAAAAAAAAATGAAAACAAGAAGAAAAGTTTAATTCGACTTGGCCGAATCTATGACTACCCTCCGAAATGCCTTTTTTAGAGGATAGTAAATTTTCAAACGTGAAAAGAATGAACAATTTTGATAAGAAATATTTTATTTTGAGTAAAAAACGTTTTTTTTTTATTTTTGTAAAACAAAAAAAAAACAAAAAAATTATTAATTTATTTTTTGAGTGTAACATTTTTTTCGAGTGTAAATTTTTTTATAGTTTAAACATATTTTTGTGTGAAAAAACTAAGCAATTTTGTAGCTTATAAATGTTTTAAAAGCTTGTTTTTTAAAAGCTCGGTTTTTTCAACACGTGATTTTTTATTGATATATTTCAACAGACAGACGGACGGACCAGCTTTAAAAACATTGGTAAGCCACAAAATTAATCTACAAAGTATTTTTGTCACTCAAAAATTTTTTTACACTAAAAAAAAATTTGAACTCGAAAAAAATTTTACATTAAAAAAAAAATTAGTAATTTTTAATTTTGTTTACACTAATGACTAGGGATGAGATGTTCTTGCACTAAAAATCGAAAATATCCCAGCAAAACTTTGGTAATGGGTAGTGATTATATAACACATTACCAGGTAATGTGTATACCTTATTTGTAGCATTATTTTAAGATGTCTTACCAAACATTTGTTCCACAACGTATTATTTTCAAGTGAAAAATAATGCATTACTAATAATTTGCTACGTAATACATGATTATTGGAAAAAATGTATTTCATATTTATTATTTCTAAACATTAAATCATGGATGACTTATATTTGGTTACATTATGTATTATTTCAAAGTTTGAAATAATGCATTATTTATAATTGGATGCATAATGCATTACAATAACATAAAAAATAATTATTTTATAAAAAAATGCATAAGTTTAAACTTGAGATGCCCAGCAAAACTTAGATTACCAAATAAGGTATAAAATAAGGTAAAGGATTGCTTATTTTCAATGTTGGCAATCGATACCTTTTCAATACCGGTATCCGTTTCAAAACCCTTTAAATTGAATACCGGTACCAATACCAATACCGAAACTCAGTTTTGGTATCGGATACCGGTATCTTAAAACCTTTTCCTTCAGTATCGGTACGTACCGGTATTGAAACGGTTTTTCTTAAAAACCATATTTTTTACAAAAAAAAATAATAGACAGTTTGTAAATTTTTTGGTTTCTGTAAATGAAAAATCGTACTCCAAATGCCTTACCGAAGTCTCATAAAAATCAAAAAAATCTTTTGGCACCCACATCGTTAATTAAGTAAAAATTTCAAAAAGCCATACTTCAACCGCGATGCGGGAGCAAAACAAAATTATTGATTTTTATGGAGTCATTTTGACTCCCAACAGAAACTTTTCGGACCCTTTTCGTAAAGTATATTTTTTTGGGGATTTTTATTTAATCCGTGATGTGGGTGTTATAGGACAAGGCATTTGGAATACTAGCAGGAGGTTTTCCAGCATAGTATAATTTTTTTGAAGTGTCTTAGCTCGTGGTATCACAATGGACCTCAGAGTCTACGTGTGTTGACGTAAAACGTCAGCAGCCACTTACAACCTACAACCTAGCTCGCAGAAATCGTCCATATAAGTCACATAATACGCGAAAAAAAATTGTTTGAAATATTTTTGAATGTAATGTCTAGACAGGGAAGACCTATTTTTTCAAATAGATAACACCAACAAAAAAAACTTGGTTGTCTAGAAATAAGATGAAATATGTAATATGTTGGGGTTTTTACTTTAACCGCGATGCGGGAGAGAAATATATTTTATTGAGTCATTTTAACACCCAATAGAAACTTATTGGACCCCTTTCAGCTCAAATATAAAAGAAAGGTAAAAATCGATACGGCCTTATATTTATGTCCTAAAGACATAGGAAAGTTTCCAGAAAAAGCGGTCCTGTGCTTCAAAAGTTATGAGCAAAAGACTGAATTTCGGTAAGGGTTTTTCGTGAATTTTCGAGATAAAAAACACGCTAACTTTTGAAAGGCAATCCTGAGGATGCTGAAGCTTGGCATTATGTTTTCTCTTCCTTTGGCCGGGTTCGTATTGAAGTTCAGCCAAAGCGTTCCAGTGGTTCAAAAGTTATTAAGAAAACCGTGAATTTCAGATTGGTTCCACCTTAAATTCACTTGTTAAAAAAACCGTTAAACAAGCTTTAAAAAATTGCTGAGTCAGTAAAATATTTTACAAAGTATTCTTGTCACTCACAAAAATTTTTATACTAAAACCAAAAAACTTACACTCGAAAAAAAAATTTACACTCAAAAAAAAAAAACGTTTCAATTTTTTTTTTTTTTCAAAAATGACTAAAAAAAGTTTTTTACTCAAAATAAAATATTTCTAAACAAAGTTGTTAATTTTGATTCACGTTAGAAAATTAACTATCACTTTAAAAGGGTATTGATGGATTCGTCCAAGTCGAATTTAACTTTTCTACTAGTTTTTTAAAAAAAATTTAAAGTTTTTATACGTTTTTTTTTTATTTTTAGCATTTTTTCGATAATACCGGTACGTACCGGTATTAACGTTTCGGTATCGGTAATACCGTAACCGATTCAACTCAAATACCGTAACCGATACCGAAATAAATAAAAAAACGATACCAATACCGATATCGATACCGTTATTCGTTTCGATTGCCAACCTTGCTTATTTTATACATTGCAGCATTGATGATTTTAACAGGGGATGAGACTCAAAGTACCAGAACGTAATATATAAGGTTTTTTTAAAAAATATTTATTTTTTATTATTATTTAAAAATATATATTTTTTTATATTTTTCAATTCGTATTAGCTATAGTCTGTAAGGAATATTGTTCCATAGACTGAATAAATAAATAGTAAAATAATAAAAATAAAATAAAATATAAGTCATCCATAATTTAATGTTTAGAAATAATAAATATGAAATATATTTTTTCCAATAATCATGCATTACGTAACAAATTATTAGTAAAGCATTATTTTCACTTTAAAATAATGCGTATAGTAACAAATGTTTGGTAAGACATTCTAAAATAATGCTACAAATAAGGTATATACATTGCCTGGTAATGTGTTACATAATCACCACCCATTACCAAAGTTTTGCTGGGTGGGCTCACGACAGGAAATTTCTAACGACACACACTCACGAGCATATTTTATCTACTTACACTCACTTACAATCGCATGAGTAAATTTAATACAAAATTACTTTTTCACTACTCGTAACACCTTATATATTACGTTCTGGTATTATATATTATATACCTTACTCGTAACCTATAAAATATCATATATTTTACACCTTACTCGTATTCTTCGTTATAAATTTATGACTTATTTTATACCTTACTGGTATTCTTTGTGATAATATGGATGCATTACTTTGAGTCTCATCGCCTGTTAAAATCATCAATGCTGCAATGTATAAAATAAGAGATCCTATACCTTATTTTATACCTTATTTGGTAATCTAAGTTTTGCTGGGATGCGCTTAAAATATGCTCTAAAAAATCCAAAATATGCACTAAAAACCCTAAAAATATGCACTAAAAAAATAAAATGAGTACAATAAAAATCTTGTTTTGATACAAAAAAACTTCGTTAAAATCAAAAAATAACAAGTAGAAAAATTAAATTCGACTTGGCCGAATCTATGAATACCCTCCACAACGCCCTTTTTAAGTTATAGTTAATTTTCTAGAGTGAAAAAATAATATTTTTTAAATATTTTATTTCGTGTAAAAAAACATTTTATTTTAACTAATTTTTGAAAAAAAAAAAATAATTTACTAAATTATTTTTTTTTTCTTTTAGTGTAAAAATATTTTTGAGTGACAAAAATGCGATGTAAAATATTTTTGTGACTTACCAATGTTTTTAAAACATGTTTAACGGGTTTTCAACACGTGAATTTAAGGTGAGGCGAATCTGAAATTTACGGCTTTGCTAATAACTTTTGAACCGCTGGACCGATTTGGCTGAAATTTAAATCGAACCGGACCTGAAGAACGCAAAATATAAATGCCACACTTCAGCACCCTTAGAATTGCCCTTCGAAAGTTAGAGTGTGTTTTATCTCGTAAATTCCAAAAAAACCCTTGCCGAAATTCACTCATTTGCTTATAACTTTTGAACCACTAGACCGATTTCGCTGGATTGCAATACCAACCTGACCAGGTAAATATCCAACATATATGCCAAACTTCAGGAGCCTCCGTAAAGTCTTTCAAAAGTTAGCGTGTTTTCAACAGACAGACAGACGGACAGACGGACGGACGGACGGACGGACGGACATCGCTAGATCGTCTTAAAATCGATCGAGGATCATGAATATATATACTTTATGGGGTCCTAGACCAATATTTCGAGGTGTTACAAACGGAATGACAAACTTATATATACCCTCTATCACTAGAGTGGAGGGTATAACAACGGACTTAAATATTAACCCAGTTGGCAAATGTGTCACTGTGGAAATTTCCACAGTGATTCCTTGAGGAAATCTCTTCAGGTTCTGACAAATCATATGTATTCCTTGATGACATGTCCTAGCATTGTCAGCTCTTTTTGCTTTAAGAGTGTGGACAATTCCTCTAAGACGTCTAAAAGGAAATGTCTTCAGAATAGCAGTATATTAAATTAGAATTTTAAATCTGGGCAACTCTTCAATTTCCAAGAAAAAAATGGCAACATTATCGATTTATTTAAAATAAAATCAAAATCTAACAACTCGAATAAAAGTAATAAATAGAAAAACAATTTTCAAAATAAAGTTTGGAACAAGTAGTTAGGTGTGGGACTAATAAACTGGAGGTTCCAGGTTCAAATCCAGTTGGGACTAAAAAATGCGAAAAGTTTTTTCTAAATATGACAAAGATAATTTATAAAGGAAAATGGATAAAAGTAAAAACTAAAGGAAATACGATTTTTTTTTGTATTTTCGCATGACCTACGTCAGACATTTCCCCAAAGAAGTCTTAGGTGACATGTCCCCAGAATGTCACCCCTGACCACTGCTGACTTTGAGTGAGGACATTTTGAAAATTTGTATGAAACTGTCCTCGACCCAGTACATAGAGGTGTCTTGTGGATGTCAGCAGAGAATCTGACATGTCACCGCTCCGTCACTGAGGATGGATCGATGACGTTGCCAACTGGGAAGGTTTGGAACTTTGTATAAGCAAGATTTTTTTTAGAAACTTAGACCATCTATAAAAAAAATTATAAAAAAAAAAAAATCTATTTACAATACAAATTTTCTGAATTTAAAATAGCCCAGGTAGAAAAATACGAACGGGAAAGCGCTGGCAAAGTCGCTTGTGTGCTGGGAAAGCATCACAGTTTTGTTCTCTCCCAGCGTCCAAAATGATAATCATGGTAAACGGTATGCCGTTGCTAATTTAAAGCGCTTTAAAAACAAAAAATGTGGTACTATTATAGCACTTTTAGAACAAAACAAGTGAGAGTGTTAAATTCGGCTGTGCCGAATCTATTATACCCTCCAACATGTAAAAAAATTAAAAAAAAAAAAAAATTTGACAGGGGCGGTGTTTTAAGGGGGGGGGGGGCAAGGTAGGGGGAGCGGTCGGTGAACTGGGGTGACTCCTTGGCCCTTACGGTATATGTTTACAAGTTCATTTTTGTCTGCTTTGTGCACTAAAGTATTATAGTTTTAGAATTATTTAAATTATTTTTTTATCCACGCCCTTAAAAGAGGGGCGGGGCAAAAAAGCTAAATTTTTTAATCCCCTGGGTCCAAGCGCAGGACTATAAACTTTTACGAACATAAAAATGTCTCATTTAGTTCACAAAAATACAAAAAAACATTAAAAAATTTGCATTTTTAAGAGGTTTGTTTAGTTCTTCAAGGGGGAACTTTTTTCCCCCTGGTCCGATTTAGCCCATTTCCGAACTTAACCTGCCTAGGACCATAAGACATATTTATGCCAAACTTGAGGGGTCTAGCTCTTTTATTTTGGACTGTATCGTGTTAACTACAGACGGACGGACAGACAGACGGACGGACAGACAGACGGACGGACGGACGGACGGACGGACATCGCTAGAATGTCTTAGAATCGATCACTGATCAATAATATATATACTTTATGGGGTCCCCGACCGATATTTCGATGCGTTACACACGGAATGACAAAGTGAGTAAAATTCGGCTGTGCCGAATCTTTTATACCCTCCAAAATGTACAAAAATAAAAAAAAATTGTCAGGGACGTTTGTTTTGGGGGATGGGGGGGGGGGGTGATGGGGGTAAGTGGGGGACGTTAAGAGCACCTTCCCATCCCGATAAATATAACAAATGTTCATTTATTTAACAAAAATACAAAAAAAAAATTAAAAAAAGTGTATTTTTTCAGAGTTTCGTTCAGTTCTTCAAGGGGGAACTTTTTTCCCCCTGAGCCGATTTTGCCCATTTACGAACTTAACCTGCCTAGGACCATAAGACATATTCATGCCAAATTGCAGGAGGCTAGCTCTTTTATTTTGGACTGTATCGTGCCATCTACTGACAGACGGACGGACGGACGGACATTCACAGAATGTTTTAGAATCGATGATGGATCAATAAAATATATATTTTATGGGGTCCCCGACCGATATTTCGATGCGTTACAAACAAAATGACAAAGTGAGTATACCCCCATACTGTGGTTCTTCTTCTTATTTCTTTTAGCTCCCTGTGGAGCATAGGGCATACTGTGGTTGGAGGGTATAAAAACATTGGCAAAGCGCTTGCAAAGCGCTTTTTCGAATTCATTCACCTTTTACACAAAAAATAAAGTGCTTTGCCGAGATTTTTTCTTTGAAACGGTTGGCAGTTTCTGCCTGCGAGTTTTTGAAAAAATAAATTTCAATTTGTGTTTATGCTAATTTATACCAAAATATGCAAAAATATGAACTTAAAAGTTGGAAATATGCACAAAATATTTAAAACCAAAATATGCAAAAACATGCAAAAACAAAGCACGGAAAGCTAACTGGCCGATATCTGCCTCTGAATTTTTTTTTTATGTATTTTAACATTTTGTAGGGTATCAAAGATTCGGCACAGTCGAATTTAACACTCTCACTTGTTTCTTTATTTAATTTTTTAAATATCCAAATTTGGTGGAAATTTTTAAAAAATTTAAAACTTTGATCGAAGGGTTGATGGAAATGATCGGATTTGGCTGAAAATTCGCCAAAAGCTCTATAAATGGGATAAAGGACAGAAATTTATAGATTGTTTTTAAAAAAATTCTTGAACGCAGGAAATAATCGTAATTTTTTGCAAATTTCAAATACCGAAATCTCGAAAACCTCACTCAAAATAATACATTAGTAGATTTACTAATTTTTTTAGCTTATTTTTAGCAAATTTTTAGTTGAGATTAGCATGTTAGCAAAAATATCTTGTAAACTTCATTTAGCGCATTAGCAATTTTAAACAAAATTTGAACTATTTTTTTTGCTAAATTTAAAATTGAGTTGACCAAATTTTTACAAGCTTTTTTGCTAATATTAGCAAAAATAATTGGTAAATTTTTTTTTATTTTCAGAAAACTTAAAATGGCGCTATCTCGGAAACTAAGCCAGATAGAGCAAAATGGAGGCCATTTTTGGTTCTCGGGCTCTCCATAGTATCGCCGGCAGGGGTGCCAGATGATATTGATAAAAAATCGGCATATTTTCAAAAAAAAACTCGGCATTATCGGCATTTTAATTTAAAAAAACCAGCAAAAAATCGGCAAATGAAAAATAATGATTTTTAGTGCAATAAAAAATATTTTTATTGGCCACGGTGCCCTGGAGAGGATTTAAATAAAATTTTGGTGTTACTCCAATTTTTAAGCGGATTATGTTTTTGGACTATAAAAGAAAGAAAATGAGCCAAAAAAGAAAAAAAAGTACTAGGCGCTTTTTTTTTGGCGGGCAAAAAGATGAATTTCAAAAAAACAAAAAAGAATTTATTCTTTCAAATGCATTAAAATTTTTTTATACAGATGTAAATTCATCACATATTCATTTGTCAGTGAGATTTAAATATATATGTGACATATTTTTTCAGATATGAGACTTAAAAGAATAATTTCACTATTTAGTGAGACTAAATCAAATTTCTTCTTTAATTTAATGAACATTTTAACTCTAGCAGCTACTTCACATTTAATATTGATCCTGTTTCTAGATTTTGAAGGGGGGAAGTTACCCCAACAATACAAACAAAATTTACAAAGGATTTTTGGCGAAATAAACAAAATTAAAAAAGGATATTAAGTCCATCCATAAGTTTCGCAATAAACAAATAGTCCAAACCACTTTCTGTATCTCTTTTTAAACTATCTACTTTATTTTACTCTTCCTTAGGCATTGCAAACACATTTTTAATGATTTTTACTATCGTTTCCTGATTTTTCTTAGTTTTGAAAAAAAAATTTAACAAAAAAGTATTAATTCTTTTAAAATTATATGACTCACTAAGGTCTAAACTGAGGCAGCTTTGTGTTCTGCTGTCCGTCTGAGTAGTACACTGAAAACTTTTAAGAACTGAATAGTTCATGCGAATAAGGACGAATAGACCACTTTTTCGCAAACACGTTTTTTTGCATAAATGCATTTTATTAGCAGAGCCCTACAATCCTATGCAGAAATTTTGGGAAAATTTTGACTTTTAAGGCTAAAAAAATTACTTTGAAAGTGCAATAATTCGTATATTTTTATATTTTTGTTTAAATTGGGAGTGAACTAACGCACAATTTTGATTAAATACAACACAAAAACATACAAAAATTTTACTTTCGGTAACAATGTGTTAAAAGAACATTACGAGGAATAAACCACACTTATTATATTGGCAAAAAATTTTACCGTTCTTGAGTTATAAGACTTTAAAGTGTGGAAAGCAAAAAGGGCGAATATCCATCCTTAACAAAATATTATATACAAATTATTTAGCTGCGAGTTTAAAATTGATATTAGCTAAAATTTGAAATTGTACACAAAACAAAACGATCTTAGCACATACAAACTTTTAGTGTTAATACTGCATCCAATGTCAGGAATAAAAAACAAAATTTTTTTTCATGTCCTTTTATGTTACGTCGTAATAGGCAGTCAAGGGTTAATATTATAATTCCTAAAAATGTATTTAGTGTCATAAAGAATTACTACTGCATCAAATGGCAGGAATATTAAAAAAAATTAACAAAAAAAAATTTTTTTGCATGTCCTGGCAATCCTTAAAAAGTGTATCCTTGAAGTCCTTAAAGTGTTACAAACAAATACCAACCATAGTTCGTCAAGTATTGCAAGTCTCATGAAAATGTAGTCAAAATCTGCTACAAAGTAACACATTTTTATTCAAATTTCAATACATTTTTTTGGATATTCGCCCTTTTTCCATTTAAGCAAAAAATTGAAGTCCAATTTTTGGCAAGTTCTCTTTCGAATACCTTACTAAAATTTTGTATATAGGTAGATGTGACCTAAATCTTTAAGCTAAAACCAAAAAGTTGACAAAAATATTATTTTTTAATCGTTTCCTGCGTTTTTATTGTCCCCTTTAAAATTCTACAAATGGTCTATTCGTCTTTATTCGCATGAACTATTCAACTAACATTTTTAAATACAATTTACAAGGACATATTTCATTTAGTTTCAATTAATAGTGAAATTATTCTTTTAAGTCTCATATCTGGAAAAATATGTTACATATATATCTAAATCTCACTGATAAGTAAATATGTGATGAATTTACATCCGTATATACAAATTTTAATGCATTTGAAAGAATAAATTATTTTTGTTTTTTTGAAATTCATCTTTTTGCCCGCCAAAAAAAAAGCGCCTAGTACTTTTTTTTCTTTTTTGGCTCATTTTCTTTCTTTTATCTTCTAAAAACATAATCCACTTAAAAATTGGAGTAACACCAAAATTTTATTTAAATTCTATCCAGGGCACCGTGTGGCAAAAAAATAGCAAAATAGAACAATTTAGCATTTAAGGAAAACAAAATTAATACGCTTTTTAAAACTTTTCAATACTGCACTAATATTACGTTATATTTTCAGCAAAAAACTAAAAATTCTGATTCATTTTTATTAAAAAATAAAAATTGTTTTATTCGACCTTTGAAATATTATATTTTGAGTAGTTTTGTTCTAGTTCGTGGTCATTATTTTCTTTACTAATTAAAACCATGATATTTTCATAGAACAATTTTCGTGAAAACTATTTTTCTGTTTTAAATTTATTTATGTTGGTCATTTTTGCAAGACTTAATCGACATGTGTTTCGGAATTTGTCCGATTCCATTGTCAAGAACTAATATATTTAGCAAAAAAAAGTATTGACCGTAAAAGACAACTCTTCTGAACCCAACGCTAAGTGAAATCGAAAAAAAAAATCGCTCCACTCTAACAATGATGTTTTTTCTTCAGACATTCGGACGGATGTCGTTAGATTGACTTAAAATCGTTGCAGGACCCTGTGTTCACTTATTAGGGTCCTAAACCGATATTTTGTGGTGGTACAAACGGAATAACAAACCTTTATACATAAATCCTACCATGACGAAGGGTAGGGTATAAAGAGTGACCGTGTTTTTAGAGTTGATCAAAAAATCGGCATTTTTGGAGCAAAAATCGGCAAATCGGCACTTTGACAATTTTGAGGCAAAAAATCGGCAAAATGCCGATAAATCGGCAAATATGGCAGCCCTGATCGCCGGTCCTCTTCACATGTGTGGACCCTAATGGATCCTAACTTTGGATCCAAAAAAGTTAGCATTCCCGAAAATTTTAAAATGCTCATATCTCGGTAAATATTGCCGAGACAACAAAAAAGCTCAAAAGCTCTCCGATTAAAATTTTTTAAGTTATCGAGTTTTGTAATTCTCAAAACCCCGGTGGTCCCCTAAAATCACGTATCTCAAAAACTAAGCAAGGTATAGCGAAACGGACACAAATTTTGGATCAAAAACTATGACGATTTTTAAGGAACCCAACTAGGTCTAGGCCCATCGGGGTCTGGACCTATCGGGTCCAAACCCAATGGGGTCCTCAAATGTGTATGAACTAAGTTGAAATAAAAAAATTTCAGTAAACTAATTTTTGGCAAAACATTTTTGCTAACTTTACCAAAAAAATTGTGGGTTCAAAATCAGCAAATTTTCTTGTAGGTTTACAAGCTTTTTTTGATAACATTACAGTTTTTTTTTTTTTTGAGTGCTTTCGACCGATTATATTTATTTTTTGATATTGTTTAAGATAGTCAATTGGAAGATATTTTGAAATTTTCTCAAGGGTCAAGCAAAATTTTTTCGATAGTAATTTTTTCGCCAAGGGCCGATTGGCGTCAAATTCCGATTGGCGTCAAATTACGATTGGCATTAAATTGAAAGCTTGAGATTTAAAAAACATTCTTGACTGTAGGAAAAAATTTACATTTCTATATATTTCAAATAGGGATTTCCCAAAAACCGTTCGACCGATTTAAAATTTTTTGGATATTCGCGTTCACTGACTTTATTATTTTAATTTTTCAAAAATTAAAAACTTTTAAAAATGTCGGTCTACTGTGCATATTCAAAAAATTTAAAGTGTTAGTCAACATATTGTTGCTATATTAATTTTTTATACATATATTTATTATACAGTTTAATTTATGAATGTATTTAATTTACAAAAAAAAGTATTTTAGAGTCCCTTAAAGGGTTAAAAAAAAAATAAACTTTCTTACCAAAAAATGTGGCTTAACAGACTTCGACAATCTATAAAACAAAAATAACCCAAATATACGTGTAGTTATACAAATTGCTCGCCCCAACCCAAAAAAGGTTAACAAATCAAGTATAAAAATATTTCTGAGTAGTGATTATGAAAGTACAAGGACGTGGAAAAATGTTTTCTTTTTTTGTGTCTTTTCAAACAAATGCTTACCAAACAAATTTCACGGATGTTAACTAACACTCACATTCGCACACATACGCTAAAGAATTTTTTTGTTGTTTTCTTTTAGGATTTTTTCAGACTCTTTTGTTGGTCTTATTGTTTTCTAAAAGGATCTTAAGGCATTTAATACACAACTACATGATTTATGGTTTAAGCTTTTTTTTTTGGACATTTGTGTGTTAAAATAGAGTGGGTGCGAGTGTGTTTTAACCCGCAAAATTTTCTTTTTGTGTGAGTATGTGTTCAAAAAACAATTTGTTGCCATTGGTATGAGTATGTGTGTAAATGAAAGTGTTAAACGTATGTTTATTTTAGCTTAACAAAACGTGTATGGATTTCAAAAAAAAAACAGTAGCAAAAAAATATATGACAGACTCCTAGAAATAACAATTTCCCTTAAGTCCAATATGTGGTTTGTTATAGGCTTATAGTCATATAACCAATTTTTCTTTTTTTCTTAAAAGTTGATTTATGTTTTTTTGTTTCTTTGTAAAAGATTTTTCTTTTTGTGTTGGTTAAGAATACTACTTACTACACACACATATTTTTTTATATTTCAGTTCAACATACACATACATAAATCATTTCATGTAGCTTTCTCTTAGAATTTGATTAATTTATTAATTGAATTATCTTTTTTTGGGTGAGGGTTGGTTTACTAAGACATGAGTAGACAGTTTAATTTGTTGAGGCTTTTAATATTTAATTGATTTTCAATATTTTATTCCGTTATTACTTATTTGAGAATAATATAGACGGTTATTAAAAACAATAGAAAAACTCTATCAAAAAATCAGTAAAACGACTTTAGCAAAATTTCAGCTGATTTTTCTGCTAAAATTGATATTTTTACTAAAATCTCTGTCACTCAGTTTTAGAAAATAACAGACATTTTACTTACAATTAGCTGAATTTCAAAATATTTTTGAACATATTTTTAGCAGAATACTTTTTATTTATAAAAAATAGTTTGCTGTCATTCTTTTTTCAAGAAAATTTTCTAAGTTTTTGTTTTTTTATGCAATCGAAACGATATTATTAAACATATTTTTGAACATATTTTTAGCAGTTTATTATGTAATTTTACAGAAATAGTTTGCTGTAATCCCTTTTTTCAAGTTGTTGTTTTTTTCTTAAGTTGTTTTTTTAAAGTGTTAATTTTTGTTTCGTTTTTTATACAATTAAAACGATTGAGACTTATTATTGACAAAACTAAAAAAAAAAGTATCAAAATTATAGTCGGTCTGGACCGACCATATAATGCCCTACACAGAGTTTCCCGGAAAATGGGTCCGAAGTCCAAACAGGGACCGATTGGGTCTGTCTTTTGTCAAATCTTTAATAAGTATAGAAATCAGTCACAAACCAAATTTAAGTGATATATGCATCTATTTGTGGCTAATAAGCCGCTTTAAGTGAGTATCGGACGAAATTTTCATATGGGGCCTAATTGTCCAAAAAGTCCAAAAATGGTGTGACTATAATCAGATTCAATTGGGTTATTAAAATACAAATTAAACACACACCTACAGAATTTTATTTAAATTTTTTTTATTTTCATGAAATTTTAGAGATTTATGTAGTGTTTCCAATTATTCGACCCTGCCGGTTAACCGGTTAAGGCACTATTTGAAAATTGACAAAAATTGGTTGATCGGTTATTCGGGTCGATTAATCGGAAAAATTTTCGATTAATCGATTAATCGTCAAAAACAATAAAAACTTCATTTTATACAATTTATTAGAAATAAAGTAACAAAAAATAAAAGTATTTTAAGTAAAATTTATCTTTCAGTCTTTATACAGTGTTTACAAGGGTAAAACAAAACGCAACCAATTAAAATTTAGAAATATTAAAAATTTCAAAATTTTAATTTTTCTGAATTTTAATCAGGATTTCTGACTTTCGATTTACTTATAATTGAAGGGCTTACTGCAAGAACTTGATAAGCAACATTTTATTTTTTCGTGTTTTTCGCCTTCTGCTGATGTTCCATTGACAGATTTTTGGCAGAGGGCTTGCTTTAACAATTCGTACAAGTATATTGAGAATAAAAGTTCTGCAAAAGTTCCCCGAGTAAAAATAAACATATATTACAATATATAACTTGATACAAACATAATAAATTATATATGATTATACATCCGTGAGATATTTTTTAAATTTTTTTAATGCAGTCATATGTAGTAATTTATAATTTAATCATGATTCGGATTAAAAGGTGTACGGTTGATATAATTAAATAAATTAATATGAGGGTCAATACAAAATCTGTTTTTCTGTATAATTTAACATCAAATTATATATAGCTTATTCTGTTCCATATAAAACTTTTTATGTTTCCAATTAACCAACAATTTTCTAAGTTTTTTAGGCAAAGTATAAGAAACTTTTTAAAATGTTCCTAAACATTTCCTTATTAGGGTTATGTATATCACCTATCTGGTTCGAAGCGTACCCAAACATTTTTTTTTGTTTTAGAAAATTATATGTTTGGTGAATGTATCGTTGACCTGTGGTGTATCTCAACCCAAAGCAAAAAACACCAGGATTTTATATGTTTTTATGCAATTAGATCTAATTAGATCCACCAATATATAGCAATGTCTGGTCGAAACTCGGATGAAATCAAATCATATTTTATACAAGTTGATCTTTTTTAATGCAAAAACATCCACCATTATTCGGATCAAATTGCGTATAAATATATATTGTGTTACATATCATTATATATTGCATCTTATAAAAATTTTTACTCGGGTCTATTTTCTACATTATTTTAAAAGTTTTTAGGCAAAAACCACCATAAATTGAAATGTTGCTTATCGAGTTTTTACAATAAGCCCTTCAATTGTAATTTTTAAATTACAATTTCGAGTTTTCAAACTTTAAATTTCACTTGGGATTTTCAGAATTTAAATTGGTATTTTTAATTCAAAAAATCAAAAATCGCGATTTTGATCTGTGAACCATTGATTTTTAAACTCGGAAATTATTTTTTTTTATTCACATTAGTCTCAAAAGTAAGAAAACGTTAAGTATGTTGTCTTAAAAATATTGAAAAAATGTAAAAACGCGATTTTGGTTCATAACTGCTGATCTGAGATTTTGGTCCACAGATGCTGATCGACATTTTTGGAACAAAATCGCGTTTTTATATTTTTTAACGTTTTTTAGATTACAAAAGTTGGAAAATTTCAAGTGTGTTATCTAAAAGATATTAAAAAAATATAAAAACCCGATTTTCGTCCAAAAATGCTTATCTTCGATTTTGGTCCACAGATGCAGATCAGCATTTCGGAACAAAATCGTGTTTTTATATTTTTTTAATATTTTTTAGATAACATACTTAACATTTTTCAACTTTTGAGACCAATTTGGATAAAAAAATTACAATAAAGTACGAAAAATTTCCAAATTTTTTAGCCGCATTTGGTCAAAAAATTCGGACATGAATTTTGGTCGAAATACGTAGTTTTTTCCAACTTTGACCGCTGAATAATATAATAGGTCTATTATCGATAGCAACCGAACGTCAGTTGCGTTGCCAGTTGCCAGAAAGCTATTACGTATGGCAACTGGCAACTGGCAACTGACAGCTGTTACCTTCAGTTGCCTTATAGTCGTTATTTTGGCAACCACAAATTTTTGGTTGCTGTATAGTTTTTAAACAAAAAAAAGTGGAAAAACAAAAAAGAAAGTAAAGATTTTTGTTAAAGGGGTTCAGGCGGGCTTTAAAATTACAAACTTCATGCATTCCACCTTTCGGCTTCGATAAAAATTTTGTCGAAAGTAAAGAATACCGAACTTGCTTTAAATTAAAAATAAATTATATGACCTTGAACTTTAAGCTGCTAGATATCGAATGTGGGGTTCAAACCTGTGGGGACACGCCCCCTTTTGAAGGGGAGTGGCTTAAAAACTACTTATCTGATCAAACACAGTAGGGTGTCACTGGAAAGGTTGATTAAATACCTTTCGAACGAGTTGACCAGTTTAATTAACCCTTTAAGCGACAAAAATTGACTTAAACATATTTTGACATGGCTTATTTTACAAAATGGTTTTTATTTCAAAATTGCACATAAACAAGTTTTTTGTCAACACAGGATTGTAGACCTCAAGCTTTCATTTGGAACCAAGCTCGAACCTATAGCTCTTTTATCAACGAAGTTATTAAGGCCCAATATTTAACCGGATTTTTTTTGTTATTTATTTTGATATTTGTTATTATAACGTTTATCTCTGCTGTAGATACTTGTATCAAAATAATTTACTGTTAGAAAGGTAATTGAAATAAATTTTTTTTTAAGCTTAGTTCGGTAACCCCGATTGGTAATCAATTGTGAACCAAATCAAGATTTTGCAAAAAAAAGAGTTTAAAAAAGCAGGAAAGCTTTATTTAGGGAAGATATTTAGGCTGAACCTATGGACTTTGTAATCTCTAAGTCTGTCCTAAGGCCGATACGCAAAGAAGTTTTATTTAGCGAAGCCACTTGTGCTGATACCAATGAAGTTCCAACTTTGACTCTTAATATCTCGATAAGTTTATGGGTTACAGCGAAAGTTCATAGCGTAAACGAAAGACTGAGATCTAGGCTACCTTTCCATGTGGACAAAAATATTGTTTATATACGTGCGATTTTGAGATATTAACCGTTTTGTTAAAAAAAGTCATGGTTAAAATTTTTAAAGTCAGGTTTTGGGGCTTAAGGGGTTAATGAAACTTGACAATGATGCACACCGTTTGAAAGGTATTTTCTCAACCTTTCTAGTGACACCATATTCAGCTTGATAGGATAAGTAGTTTTTGAAATATTTAAGAAAAATCAATTTAAATTTAAAGCCCCGTCCCTTCTAAAGGGGGCGTGTCGCCACAAGTTTGAACCCCACATTTTACTTTTTAGATGTCAAAGGTCAATGTTATATATATATTTTGTTATTTAAGGCAAGTTCGCTAATTTCCATCTATGTCTCTTAAATGTCTTTTAATTGATGCCACATTATGTTCTTTATCTTCCGCATCATAAAAAAGTTCCACATTTTAAAATAAAAAGGTTTTTTTTCTTAAATACACTATAATTTCTCAAAATTATTTTAAAGAAATTGTTTGTTTAAATTAAAAAGTAAATATTTGCAGTTGCTGAAGTGTCAAAATAATATTATCGATAACTTTACGGCAACTGGCAACAGTTGCTTTACAAAATACTAGGGCTGTCAATCCCGAAATCCCGAATCCCGAAATCCCGGGATTTTTGTCATAAAATGAATCCCGAATCCCGGGATTTTTAAGCTCAAATCCCGGGATTTTTAAAATATTTAAAATGTTTGAGGATTTTGTTTTTAAAAATACAACTTTGTTCAATTATTGTTACATTTACATAAACAAATTAAAACTAAAACTTTTTTTTAATTTTCAACGTAGCTGGCCACGAATTTGGCTAAGCTGAAAACTCTACCCAGGCTTAAGCCAGAGTCACGGAGCCCTTTGACCAAAGTTTGCAGGTTTTGGCGAACATTTTCTAAAAAACCGAAACTTTGATCGAAGGGCGCCACGGGTAAATTTAATCCGATTGGCCTCAAATTTCTACCACATAAGTTTTAGGCGTAGGAGAATAAAAATGCTCCATTATAAAATAACTCTCCGTTAAATTTAAAATTTTCAATCAAATTTTGACATAAGGCTCCGTTAACTCGGCAGTTAGCAGCTAACTTTTCATTGAGTAAATCGCCCTAAATGTTTTTATTATTTTAAAATTATACAGTGCAACAACCAAAATCGAAATGGAATGAAACCAAAAGCAAATTAAAGTTGTCATTTTCCATAACAAACCCCTCAAGGCTTTTTTAGTTCATTGCTAAAAATTTAATAATAATAATTACTTGAAAACTGCATAAGTGGCGTATACTTAATTTTTTTATCAGAATAATTAGCAATAATTTTTTTTTAATAATTTCGTTGTAGCGAAATCGACCCAAAGGTGTTCGTGCACAACAAAATTGAAACATAAAGAGTCTACTGTTTTTTTTACTTTTATAATCAAAGAAATTTAATCCCAAAAAATCCCGGAATCCCGAAAAATCCCGGGATCCCGAAAAATCCCGTAATCCCGAAAAATCCCGGGATCCCGGGATTTCGATTTTCAAATCCCGAATCCCGGGATTTTAAAAAACCGATCCCGTTTGACAGCCCTACAAAATACTAATTTTAATTTCAGTTGCGTTGCCAGTTGCCTACGCAACTGAAGTTTGGTTGCCATCCATAATCGACCTATAAGAGTTTGCAAAACGATTAAAATCGTAATCGTAATCGCGATTAATCGCACCAATTAATCGTAATCGTAATCGACAAAAAATCATGCGATTACGATTAATCAGTTTCTATAAAATACACTGTTTTTATAACGAATTTGAATCAGTTTCAATTTTTTTTGAACTGATTCCTTATACAGTAATCACTACAAAATTTTCTATGTAATTATTATTTTTCAAAAAAATTATTTGCTCTAAAAACGATTGCTTTCGGCACAATTTCAAACAAAAGTCATTGATTCTGGAATTTTAAGTAGAATCGATTGCTGGATAATATGATGCGTTCTGGAACCGATTATTTGAAACAGAAAATGTTGCTGGGTTGGCCCATGATTCATTAAACATGTTTCCAATTTGTCTTTCCTTTTTCCTCGTAAGTTTAAAGTAAAATTTCACAACATCAGATTTTTTTTACATGTTTTATTTGTATATTTGTTCAATAAATGAAACATTTTAATGCCATATGAAGTTAATCGACCTGATTTGGAACCAAGGGGTTCAGGAAAGCCAATTTCTTCGGTCCGCCCCTTTTCAAAATTTTACTAATTTTGAAGAAATTTTAAAATTCTGATTTGTTTTTATTCAAAAATAAAAATAGTTTTATTCGACCTTTAAAATATTATATTTTGAGAAGGTTTATTCTAGCTCGAGGTCAGTATTTCCTTTACTAATTAAAACTATAATATTTTTATAGAATAATTTTCAAGAAAATTATTTTTCTGTTTAAAATTTATATATGTTTGATATTTTTGCAAGACTTAATGGACATTTCGGAATTTGTCAAATTCCATTGTCAAGATTATTTAGCAATTGTAAAAACCCTACAAATAGCAAAGGTAATTTTAATGACAAATCGTTTATGTTTCTTATAGTAAAGGGTTTTTTTATATTTGCTAAATAATCTTGACAACGGAATCCTACAAAATCCAAAAATTAAGTCTTGCAAAAAATTACCAACATAAATAAATTTAAATCAGAAAATAATTTTCTTGAATATTATTCTATGAGAATATCATAGCTTTAATTTTGTAAGGGAAATTATGACCTCGAGCTAAAATTAACCTACTCAAAATATAAATTGTAAAGTCTTTTTATAGAAATAAAAAAATTTAAGTTTCTTTGCCTTGCTAACTAACAATTTAAATGTTGCCATAGTTTTTCATCTTTTACAATACAACCACTAAAATCATTCGAAAGAATACAAAAAAAAGTTATATTTATTTCTATAAATTGCCCTAAATTATAAATATTTTTTTTGTTTTACTTCTAACAATTTTAATATTTCATTGTGTTTTTTTGTTGTTCAACATTTAATGAAAAATAAGCCACTCAACAAAGTGTTTTCAAAAATAACAAAAAAAAAGTTTCATTTGAAGATCTTTCCAATTTGCCTTTATCTACATACATCTTCTACAATATTTTTAGCCTGTCGTAAATCTTTTCATTAGTAAGTAGAACTTTTTTTTTGGAAAAAAAGTTTGTATAAAATTTAATGCCACAACCATCTTTATGGGATGTTTTCGTTATTAGTCTGATTAATTTGGCTCTTTTCATAAATTGCTATTATGAATTAAGCTAAAGCCAGTAGCGGAGGCAGCATCAGCAGCCTTTTTAACATCTTATGTTCTTTTTGAACTACAACACAAAAAAAAGTGTTTTTATAAATTTTGCCCCTTTTTAATTTTCTCTATTTAAGCAAATTCATACTCTTTGTCGTCGTCGTTGCCATCATCCTCGTGGTAGTCATCATCTTCATCATCACTATCACCCTCATCTTGGTCATTCGAATATAAAATAAAAGTTTTTGCTGTTGTTGTTTTTTTTCAAGTTAAAAACGGAAGCATTTTATAAGAACCACATCATACATTATCCTAATCAAGGATAATTCATTAGTGTTTGAAATTTTTGGCATTTACTTTAGGTTAAGTAGACAAACATGGCAGTCAAAAGGAAAAAAAACGGAAATTAGTTGAAAAATATTGTATCTTCTTCTTCTGCTAAAAACACAGTTGGAGGATAATATTTTTTGCGCGACTTTAACAGTAATAGAAAACAGTGGAGATTATTGAATTAAAATTCAACGTTTTAATAAATTTACAAAACTTATATAGGTTTTGGAAAATAATTTTGTCCGACTTTTAAAAATCTGGCATATTTAGTGGCATTAAACGTATGTATCATACATTTTAGAACCCTGCGCTCAAAATTTTAAATTTTTAAAAAAAAAATTAATAAACAAATTTGGAAAAATAATAAATTCATTCCATTTCGTTCCCCGTGTATTTCCTTTTGTTCCCGATTCATTCTATTTCGTTACCCATTCTATTTCATTTCGTTCCCAGTTTCATTTTGTTAAAATTTTTAAATATGTCCTTCTCTGGGACGTTAATTTTGCTTCTCTTGAAGGTTAATTTTGCATGTCATATTTTGAGATTCTGTGGTTTTTGATTAAAGTTTAAAAAAAGTATTAATTTTCTCTTTTTACTTCCTTTTTGCCCCCTAAGAAACCAAGTTCAAAATATTTTTTTATATCACTCCAGCTCTTGAGTTTGGGGGGAAGACATTTTTTTTAAGAAATTTATTTTTTTTAACAGAGATCCTTAGGTAGTATCTTGCATCATCGATTATGATTTTTATTGTATTCCTCTTGTTTAGAAAAAAGTCTTAGATTCGGAGACATTTTTTTTATAGAAAAAGTCTTAGATTGTGAGACATTTTTCCTACAGAAAAAAGTCTCAGATTCTGAGAAAAAGTTTCATATTCTGAGACATTTTCATACAGAAAAAGTCTCAGATTCTGAGACATTTTTCCTATAGGTAAAGTCTCAAATTCTTAAACATTTTTCTTATAGAAAATTTTTTAGATTTTAAGACATTTTTCCTATAGAAAAAGTCTAAGATTGTGAGACATTTTTCCTTTAGAAAAAGTCTCAGATTGTGCGACAGTTTTTCCTTTAGAAGAAGTTTCAGAATCTGAGATATTTTTCTTATAGAAAAAGTCTCAGATTCTGAGACATTTTTCTATAGAAAAAGTCTCAGATTCTGAGACATTTTTCCTATAGAAAAAGTCTCAGATTCTGAGACATTTTTCCTATAGAAAAAGTCTCAGATTCTGAGACATTTTTCCTATAGAAAAAGTCTCAGATTCTGAGACATTTTTCCTATAGAAAAAGTCTCAGATTCTGAGACATTTTTCCTATAGAAAAAGTCTCAGATTCTGAGACATTTTTCCTATAGAAAAAGTCTCAGATTCTGAGACATTTTTCCTATAGAAAAAGTCTCAGATTCTGAGATATTTTTACTATAGAAAAAGTCTCAGATTCTGAGACATTTTTCTTATAGAAAAAGTCTCAGATTCTGAGACATTTTTCTTATAGAAAAAGTCTCAGATTCTGAGACATTTTTCTTATAGAAAAAGTCTCAGATTCTGAGACATTTTTCTTATAGAAAAAGTCTCAGATTCTGAGACATTTTTCTTATAGAAAAAGTCTCAGATTCTGATACATTTTTCTTATAGAAAAAGTCTCAGATTCTGAGACATTTTTCCTATAGAAAAAGTCTCAGATTCTGAGACATTTTTCCTATAGAAAAAGTCTCAGATTCTGAGACATTTTTCCTATAGAAAAAGTCTCAGATTCTGAGACATTTTTCCTATAGAAAAAGTCTCAGATTCTGAGACATTTTTCCTATAGAAAAAGTCTCAGATTCTGAGACATTTTTCCTATAGAAAAAGTCTCAGATTCTGAGACATTTTTCCTATAGAAAAAGTCTCAGATTCTGAGACATTTTTCCTATAGAAAAAGTCTCAGATTCTGAGACATTTTTCCTATAGAAAAAGTCTCAGATTCTGGGACATTTTTCCTATAGAAAAAGTTTAAGATTCTGAGACATTTTTCCTATAGAAAAAGTCTCAGATTCTGAGACATTTTTCCTATAGAAAAAGTCTCAGATTCTGAGACATTTTTCCTATAGAAAAAGTCTCAGATTCTGAGACATTTTTCCTATAGAAAAAGTCTCAGATTCTGAGACATTTTTCCTATAGAAAAAGTCTCAGATTCTGAGACATTTTTCCTATAGAAAAAGTCTCAGATTCTGAGACATTTTTCCTATAGAAAAAGTCTCAGATTCTGAGACATTTTTCCTATAGAAAAGTCTCAGATTCTGAGACATTTTTCCTATAGAAAAAGTCTCAGATTCTGAGACATTTTTCCTATAGAAAAAGTCTCAGATTCTGAGACATTGTCCTATAGAAAAAGTCTCAGATTCTGAAACATTTTTCCTATAGAAAATTCTCACATTCTGAGACATTTTCTATAGAAAAAGTCTCAGATTCTGAGACATTTTACCTATATAAAAAGTTGTTATTCTGAGACATATCTCCTATAGAAAAAGTTTCAAAAAATCTGAGATATTATTCTTATAGAAAAAGTCTCAGATTTTGATACATTTTTCTATAGAAAAAATTTTAGATTCTGAGACATTTTTCTTATAGTCCCAGATTCTGAGACATTTTTCCTATAGAAAAAGTTTCAAAAAATCTAAGATATTATTCTTGTATAAAAAGTCTCAGATTTTGAGACATTTTTCTATAGAAAAAGTCTTAGATTCTGAGACATTTTTCCTATAGAAAAAGTCTCAGATTCTGAGATATTTTTCCTATAGAAAAAGTTCATAATCTGAGACATTTCTCCTATAGAAAAAGTTTAAAAAAATGTTAGATATTATTCTTATAGAAAAAGTCTCAGATTCTGAGACATTTTTCTTATAGAAAAAGTCTCAGATTCTGAGACATTTTTCTTATAGAAAAAGTCTCAGATTCTGAGACATTTTTCTTATAGAAAAAGTCTCAGATTCTGAGACATTTTTCTTATAGAAAAAGTCTCAGATTCTGAGACATTTTTCTTATAGAAAAAGTCTCAGATTCTGAGACATTTTTCTTATAGAAAAAGTCTCAGATTCTGAGACATTTTTCTTATAGAAAAAGTCTCAGATTCTGAGACATTTTTCTTATAGAAAAAGTCTCAGATTCTGAGACATTTTTCTTATAGAAAAAGTCTCAGATTCTGAGACATTTTTCTTATAGAAAAAGTCTCAGATTCTGAGACATTTTTCTTATAGAAAAAGTCTCAGATTCTGAGACATTTTTCTTATAGAAAAAGTCTCAGATTCTGAGACATTTTTCTTATAGAAAAAGTCTCAGATTCTGAGACATTTTTCTTATAGAAAAAGTCTTAGATTCTGAGACATTTTTCTTATAGAAAAAGTCTTAAATTCTGAAACATTTTTCTTATAGAAAAAGTCTTAGATTCTGAAACATTTTTCTTATAGAAAAAGTCTTAGATTCCGAGACATTTTTTTATAGAAAAAGTCTCAGATTCTAAGACATTTTTCATATAGAAAAAGTCTTAGATTCTGACACATTATTCCTATAGAGAAAGTCTCAGATTCTGAGATATTTTTCCTACACAGAAAAAAAAATATTTAAGAAAATTTTAATAAACACGTTTATTAAAAATAAAAATATTTTTAATAAATTTTTTTATTGTATCAATAAAAAAATTTATTGAAATTAAAAAAAAACTATGTTCAACTCATTCCGTTGGCAAGTTTTGTTGTGTTTCTTTTTTTCACACATAGTAATTTCAAATAAAGTAATAACTTAAAAAAAAAAAAAAAAATATTAAAAAAAAAAAAAAAAAAGTTGGGTCTGATGGGGATTCGAACCAACGACCCCCAAAAAAAGTAATAAGTTTATCCACCGCTTAGCGCATAACGCCAAAACAGTGTTATAGTTTTGTCGGCTAAATTCTGTCATCTACTTACAAGCAAGAACAAAATAGAAATAAAAACACAATTTGTTTGTGAATGCGTGTGTGTGTGTATAGTTGTGTCACAGACTAAATACAGACTCGACAGTAGAGTTTTATAAGAAAAAATGGGGAAAAACTAAGCGATTTTAGGAGAAAACACAGCGGTTTTTAGTCCGTTTTACGCTAACATGGCAACACTTTCTACGACTTAGGAGTGAGTGAAACAACAAAAACCGATCTGGCATCCATTTTTCTTATGGCGCGTTATATCAGTTTTCTCTTTCTAACCTAATTCGTAGAATAATTTGAAAATATTAACCATATGGTTCAGAACTACTTTTTTGACACCTGTCACTTATGTCGAGTCTGTATTAGTCTGTGGTTGTGTGTTAAATGTTTTTACTGTTATAAGTTAGAGAATGAAAGTGATGCACTCAACTAAATTAGTCAGTATTTTTTTCTTTTGTTAATTTCAATTGAGAATTTTTTCTGTTACAATTACTGACAAAATTATGTGAGTGTTTCAGAATTCTTGTTTACTTTTATTTAAAACCAAATTGATTTTATGCGTTAAAACTTGTTGTCATGCTGTAGCTCAGTTAGTTAGACCGCCAGCATTCTAAACAGGAGGTATGCTGTTCAAAGCTCAATGGAAACAATAAATTGAGAAAAAGTAAGAAATAAAGAAAACAATTAAATAATAAAATAAAAATAAATAAAAAAAAAACAAATAAAAAAAATTTTTTTTTTCTTTAGTTCTAAAAAAATATTTAAAAAAAATAAATCAATAAACTTTTTTATTGAATCTTGAAATTTGTTTATTGAAATTATTTTCAGCAAACGACTTACAAATGCGTTTATTGAATTCGTGAAAATCTTCACGGCGGCTTTTTTAGTTAATTTATTTATTGAATTCGTGAATTTTTTTATTGAAATTGAAATTTTTTTTTTGTGTGTATAGAAACAGTCTCAGATTCTAACACATTTTTCATAGAAAATGTTTCAGATTCTGAGATACTGAGATATTTTTCATATAGAAAATGTCTCGGATTATGAGACATTTTTCATAAAAGTCTCAGATACTGAGATACTTTTCAACACCAAAAGTCTCAGATTCTGAGATATTTTTCCTATAGAAAAGTCTCAGATTCTGACACATTTTTCCCATAGAAAAAGTTTTAGATTCTGACACATTTTTCCTAAAGAAAAAGTCTCAGATTCAGAGAGATTTTTCAGATTCTGGTAGATTTTTCTCATTCTGAGACATTTTTTCTATAGAAACAGTCTGAGATTCTAAGGCATTTTGCCTATAGCAAAAGTCCCAGATTCTGATACGTTTTTTCTATAGAAAAAGTCTTAGATTTTGAGACATTTTTTCTATAGAAAAAGTCTCAGATTTTGAGATATTTTTCCTATAGAAAATGTCTTAGATTCTGAGACATTTTTCATATAGAAAAAGTCTCAGATTCTGAGACATTTTTCCTGTAGAAAGAAAAGTCTCAGGTCCGGAGCCAATTTTCTTATAGAAAAGTATTACATTCTGATATAATTTTCGTATACACTATTTCGAATTGTATTTCAGAAATTATCAATTGTATTTCAGAAATTATCAATTGAATTTCAGAAGTTATCAATTATATTTGAGAATTAATCAATTGTGTTTCTGAAGTTATCAATAGTATTTCAGAACTTTTCAAATGTATTTCAGAAGTTATCAATTGTATTTCAGAATTAATCATTTGTATTTCAGAATTAATCAATTGTATTTCAGAAATTTTTAATTGTCTTACAAAGGTTAGTTTCTGAATACAATTGATAAATTCTAAAATACAATTAATAATTTCTGAAATACAATTGATGACTTCTGAAATATAATTGATATTTCCTGAAATACAAATTAAAAATTTCTAAAATACAATTGATAATTTCTGAAATTCAATTGAAATACAATTAGAAACTTCTGAAATACAATTGATAAGTTGTGAGATACCATTGATACATTCTGAAACACAATTGATAGGTTCTGAAAAACAATTGATATTTTCTGAAATAGATTTGATTAGTTCTGAAATACAATTGATAAATTCTGAAAAACAATTGATAATTTCTGAAATACAATTGATAAATTCTGAAATACAATGAATAACTTCTGAAATATAAATAATTAATTTTGAAATACAATTGCAAATGGTGTGGAAACTAGAATTACCAGCGTGTCTCAGACTTTGTATCAGGATCAAAAAAGCATCCCTCAATTGCGTGACAACCCTGGCAATTATAGTTGCCCAAATTTTGTGTTACAGTCAAACCCTGTTATAACGAACTCCAAGGGACCAGTAAAAATAGTTCGTTATAAGCGAAGTTCGCTATAAGCGGGGTATATATTTTATAAACCTAGTTTTATTTCCAAAAAATTGATCCAATTTTGTTTGATTTGATGCGTTTTTCGTAAGAAATATATTTATTGAGAAGAAAACATTAAAAATATAAATAAATTTCATCAAAATTATAATATAAACCAAAAATGTTCAAACTTTTGTGAGTTTGATAAACATGATTGCCACACATTTAAAAGTATTTATGGGAATTCGTTATAAAAAACGTAAATACACATGCAATTGTGTTCGTGGGACCATAATAAGCAGTTCGTTTTAACCGAGGATTCGTTATAACCGAGTTCGTTATAAAAGAAGTGTTTTGTGTGAAAATTGATGCCAAAACGTCGGGACTTTAGAATTAGTTCGTTATAACCGAGAATTCGTTATAACCGAGTTCGTTATAACCGAGTTTGACTGTATATAGTTTAAGAAATATACTTACTTACTTAATCCATACCCCGTCTACCTTTCAGTGTAGGGATTTTTCACAAAGAGTTCGCCAATGTTGTCTGTCAGCTGCTACGGATCTAGCGTTGTGTGGATTGATGTTTCGTCTTTGAAATACTGGATGCAAAGAGTTTTCCCATGTCAATCGTTTTCTTCCTCTTGGTCTTTTTCCTTCGCATCTTGCTTCAAATACTTGTCTTGGAAGGCGATCTGCTGGCATTCTCGCAATGTGACCAAACCATCTCATTTTCTGTTGGTCTATTATTTCGCTTATTGGGTTTACTTGGAGGTTTGTTCTGTGCTGTTCGTTTCGGATCCTGTCCGTTTTGTTGACCTGTATACTGCAAGTTTTGTTTTTGCCGTAACCTCTCTCTTTCGGATGAAGTTTCTATTTAGAGCATTAAATAGTCTTCCAGTAGCGGAAACTCGATTGTTCAGATTTTTGTCAGGCTTGCCATCATCACTTATAACAACCCCTTAATATTTAAATTCACGAACATGTTTAAGAATTGTTTCATCTATCGATATATCGTGTTGTGCAAACTATCTTCCTACTACCTTTTTTTTTTTTAAGAAATATAACGTATTTATATTTCAAATAAACAAAAAAAAAATAGAATTAAAAATATTGCTTATATAATTTTTTATATCTGTTTTTTAGTTCCAATCCCCCTTAACAAGTTCTTAACAAATTTTAAAACTTTTAAAATCATCACTACTTTTTTCCCTCACAAATCACACTGTGCCCCATCATTTATAAAAGCTAAAAAAAGGTAAAGAAAGGGATAAAGTTTGTTAAATTAATATGTATTACTATTATGCAAACGGAAAAAAGACGACGAAAGGCATTTGTTAATCAAATAAAATTAATTAATTTAATTTATTTAAAAGTTTCAATTCGCAGAAAACCCAAAAATTTATAAACACCAAAAATTCTGTATAACCAGAAATGAAATTAAACGATTTTCAATCAATTTAAATCTTTTAAGCAAATATTTTTTTTTATAAATTTTCCAACTTTAATATTTGGTGAGGGCTTGTATAAGTGGTCCACATCTTTATCTGTCTTGCTCGTTGGCTGTGTTGTATTAAAGAACAGACAAATATGCCATGAATGTTTATTAATATAAAAATTTTATTACTTTAAATATTTTACATTGAAATAAAAAACGCACAAAAAAAAGAAAGAAATCAATATCCTCCAAAAAATATTAATAAAACTCTAACTAAAAATCAACAACATTTGGTTTGATTATATTTATATTAAGGGTATTCAATTGAAATCAAAAACAAAGAGATAAGAAAAAATATAAACTCTACTTAAAAACCATTAAATCGCCCCACACATGCAAAGAAAAATGCTTCATCATATTGATGATACGGTTTCATCACTTGCTGTCGTCAGTTTTGATGACAATTTTTATCGTATAGATGAAGCTTTTCTTTGATATGATGAAACATGTCATTAAAATTGAAGAAACAAGTGATGACACATTTCATCACGAATAAAATTATTGAATAAATATATATATGTATATAAAAAAAAAATAAAAAAAAAAAAAAAATCTTAGCTAGTTAGGAAATCTATAAATGCAGTTGAATAAACAAGAGCTTGAGTCATCATTTTGCAATGTTTAAGGATTATCCCTCTGTATCCGTAATATTTACAGAGTGTTAAAATTGGCATCGAAAAAACGGCTTAAAATAATCCATAGTTTTACTTTCTTTCACTTTTTTCCTTAGCTTGTAATTATTTTTCCATCTTTTCCGGCATAACGCAAAGTCAGTACACATAAGAGACTATTTAAATGTGGGTTTTATAGACTATTTAAATGTGGGTTTTATAGATTCATCTTTTGGTAAGAAGTCATAAGACGGTTAAATTTTGAAACCAAAAATTTTGTGTTTTTATATTTACGCGGTTTTTTAATCAGGGATTTTGGCCCCCTCCATTAAATAAAAAATGTTGAACTAGAGTTTAAAGATGTTGAAATTCCCAACATTTTGAAATCAATCCCGTTGATGTGCCACAAATAGTAATGGAGTATCAGCAGCTCGAAAGAAAAAACGTATTTTTTTAAAAATTCCAGTTTTTCGCGGTTTCAGTTGAAATATGGCGGACTGTTTAGTAAACCGATTTTTTTGTGAGTTTATATCACAAAATCAATGGCGGGTTAATAAAAAAAATTGCAAAAATTTTATGGCATTTTTGAAAATTGTGCGAAATTTGCAAATCTGTTTCATATTTTTTTAGTAGCAATTAATGCACCATGTTCAACTTTAATAAACCAAACGACGTTCATTAACGAGTAGAACCGATTTGGTTTTTGACTTTTTACTTTAAGTCATTCTGAGCGAAAAGCGCGATGATTTTATCCTATTTTTATCTGGCACATCCAAGGCTTTCCACGAAATCGGATGAATTTTTTTTTTAAAGAAAGCATTAAGTATAATCATAAAATCAGAGGCGGGTTAAAAATTTTGATAACACTGTGGAACAAATTCAGGTTAGCAAAAGTTAGGTCGATTCTGAGAGTGAGAGGTGAAAATAGAGGCTAAATTAGAAGACCCGTATCGCGGCGTTTGTTTATGTTAGGTTGAATTTTAAAATTTTTTTTTTTACAGATCGTTTGGTCTTTAAAGGGTTAAATTTATATCATATATTTTAGAAGAAATGATATATCCTGGTATGTTTTGATAACGCATGCAACAAAATTAAAAAAAATTCTTAAAAATATTTTTAAGATTTTTAAAACTGATAATCTTAAAACCGCCATAACTTTGGACCCCCTTGCGCGATTTAATTGACCTGAACGAATTTTCTATGCTTAAATAGCTCCTAATATTTATACCAACTTTCATCGATGTTCCGTCAAAACAAAAATCAATTTTTTTTACCTCAAAATTTAAGTCTTAGACGGAACTCCTCCTATACATGTTTTATAACGTTTGCTAATGGGGATTTGTAAAGATTCACAAATTTTATAAATATTTAACATGTATCTCTTTCTCTCTCTCAGCTTTTGACAGAACATACATAGTTCAGGGCTGCCATATTTGCCGATTTGTCGGCATTTTGCCGATTTTTTGCCTCAAAATTATCAAAGTGCCGATTTGCCGATTTTTGCTCCAAAAATGCCGATTTTTTGATCAACTCTAAAAACACGGTCACTTTTTATTCCCTCTCCTTAGTGATAGAATGATTTATGTATTTAAGTTTGTCATTCCGTATGTGACATCACGAAATATCGGTCTAGGACCACAAAAAGTGAATATATTCATGGTCCTTCATCGATTTGTTTAACAAAAACCTGTGCGCCAATATCTTTAGGTTCCTCATTTGACCTAAAAATCGGGAAGCTCTAAAGAAAGTGAAAAAAAAAATATTTTTTTTTTGCTGGAAATATTATTTAGTATTGACTGGTTCCATTTAGAATAGAATAGGCAATCAGCCGATGGTGGTTCAATTTATCCAAAAATTAACATATCCATTCTTCTGATTTTTATTGAATTTCGGTTTTTGCTATTTAGTCGAAATTGTGAATGGTTCGCGTTTTATCACTGTTCAAAGTTGGTATTTTGCAACAATTTTATGAAAAATACATAATGTTTAAATGATCGTATCTTTGGAACGCATCATCCGATTGTCACGAAATAAAAAGCAAAATAATGGTTATGTCCTGTTCTTAAAACATAATTTTGAAAAAGGATAGGATGCTTTGCAAAAAGGATATTGAAATTAAAAAAATGTCCTTAATTTGCAAATATCTCAAAATGCGTATCTTTAATTTTCCTATATTTTTTTGCACTTATAGCCCAAAATATACTTAACAACATATGAAAATTCCAAATTGGGGTGATGAGCGGTTTTATTATAAACGTGGTTTCCTGAAACGACTTATTGATTTTTGTTAATAACTTTTGTTTACAAATGAAAAACAATTTCTGCGCAGTAACCGCGAATATTTTTTTATATGTATTTTGGACCGCTAAACTCAAAAATTTCATTAAAAGAACAATCCGCTAATACGTTTTTGTTTAATGAATTTTTTAGCGTTTTTTGGAGGTATTTTGACTATTGTTCTTATATCTTAAGTTCTGTTTATCTGATCTTCTCGCAATAAAAACCAAATTAAAGACAATCAAATTTCCAACAAATCCTACATTCACCATTTTCCTATCAGTTCACAGCTTTACACGCAAATAAATTTTTTAGCGTTATTTGGAGGTATTTTGACTATTTTTCTTATATCTTGAGTTCCGTTCATCTGATCTTTTCGCAATAAGAACCAAATTAAAGACAATCAATTTTCCAACAAATCCTACATTCAAAATTTTTCCATCAGTTCAAAGCTTTCCGCTCAATATTCAAACATATGACTAAAATAAGTTTTTTGATTAACAAATCATTTAAAACAGGTCAAGAAATGGAAATCTTTGCAATTAATTACGTTTTTTTATTTATCTGCAAAGCCGGAACATTTAGAAATATAATAAAGCTGGATAATATGAAACTAGTAAGAAACAAACCAGGATGTCTAAATTTTTAGAAAAATTAAAATTTTTCTTTCACACTTTTCTCAATTCAAAAACCATATATAATAAAGTTGATTTGATGAAAATCTAAAGGTTTACTCCGAATTTATCACAAATTATATGAATATACATAATAAAATAAAAAAAAAAATTGTATTTTTTTTTTTTTGATTTCTGTTTTTTAAAATTTTTTAAAAATGAGCTTTGTTAATAAAAAAATAGTTTTTCCTTGTTTGCCTATTGCGCGTAAAGTTAAAAACTGATATAAAAATAATGAATGAAGGATTTGTTGGAAATTTGATTGTCTTTAATTTGGTTCTTATTGCGAAAAGATCAGATGAACGGAACTCAATTTATAAGAAAAATAGTCAAAATACCTCCAAATAACCGAAAATATTTTTTTTATATATATTTTGGACTGCTAAAAAAAATTATTTGCGTGTAAAGCTATGAACTGATGGAAAATGATGAATGTAGGATTTGTTGGAAACTTTTTTGTCTTTAATTTGTTTTTTATTGCGAGAAGATCAGATAAACAGAACTTAAGATATAAGAAAAATAGTCAAAATACCTCCAAAAAACCTTAAAAATTCATTAAACAAAAATGTATTCGCGAAATGTTCTTTTAATGAAATTTTTGAGTTTAGCAGTCCAAAATATATATAAAAAAAAATATTTTCGGTTACTTCGCAGAAATTGTTTTTAATTTGTAAACAAGAGTTATTAACAAAAATCAATTAGTCGTTTCAGGAAACCACGTTTATAATAAAACCGCTCATCACCCCAATTTGGGATTTGCATATGTTGTTAAGTATATTTTGGGCTATATGTGCAAAAAAATATAGGAAAATTAAAGATACGCATTTTGAGATATTTGCAAATTAAGGACATTTTTTTAATTTCAATATCCTTTTTGCAAAGCATCCTATCCTTTTTCAAAATTCTATTTTAAGAACAGGACATAACCATTATTTTGCTTTTTATTTCGTGACAATCGGATGATGCGTTCCAAAGATACGATCATTTAAACATTATGTATTTTTCATAAAATTGTTGCAAAATACCAACTTTAAATAGCGATAAAACGCGAACCATTAACAATTTTGACTAAATAACAAAAACTGAAATTCAACAAAAATCAGAAGAATATATTTACCAATTTTTAAGACAATTGAAATAGGTAAGGCCGAAAAAGTGTTTTTTTTGTAGTCAAAAATTTTGGAATTCTTCTATTAGGACATTTCTGAAAAATAATTTTTATGGATATTTCTGATATTTCCTTGGTCTTTAAAAATTTTGTTGTTTTTATACCCTCCACTCAGTGATCGATTTTAAGACATTCTAGCGATGTCCGTCTGTCTGTGGAAATGGTGATCACGGACAAAATATTAGATGGAGATGACTGAAACGTAACATATTTATTGGAAGTTCACCCGAGAAGTTTAATAGTGCATTTGAGCGATATCGGTTCAGCGGTTCAAAAGTTATGAACGAAAATGTAAGGACACCTCAAAAATTTTGGTGCATTCAACAAAACCTAAAAATACAAAATGCTTTAATTCGGCTGCGGGTTGACATATGTGAACAGAATTGAACACCGAATGGTATTTGAACAAGTGCGAACATATCTTTTGACAAAAAAAAAATATCGCGGTTTTTTTTGCCAACATTTTTTTTTTTTGCGGAAATCTTTTTAAAAAATTTTTTGTTTCAAAAGTATTTTCCTTTTAAATAAAGTTTTTTTTCAATAATCTTTTTTGAAGGGTATCAATACATTCGGCAATGCCGAATTTAACTATATTACTTAGTTTTTTGATGTAAATATACAGGGTATTCACTTCAGAATTTTTTGACGCTTGCAACAGTGCAATTTTGCAACATTTTTTTAAAAAAAAATTTTTAATTAAATTTTTATTTTTGTATTACCTTTTATATGATGCGTAGTTGCAAGAAAAGATTTGTAATTTATTTTAATATAAATGTAATTGCTTTTATTTACAAAGAAACAAGCAAAAAAAGTTGCAATTTTGACATTGCGCAATTTTGCAAGACTAAAATTTCTGACGTGAATTCCATTATAATGTAATATTAGCTTAGTTTTAATTAGCTTATTAGTTTTGTTGGCCTTTAGTGCAAAATTGTTCTGTTTTGTTATTTTTTGTCAATAAAAATATGTTTTATTGTATTTAAAATGGCTATTTTTCATTTGCCGATTTTCTGCCGATTTTTGTAAATTGAAGTGCCGATAATGCCGATTTTTTTTTGAAAATATCCCGATTTTTCATCAAAATTATCTGGCACCGCTGACATAGTTACATACAAACTGGTGAGAGTTATAGCAAACAATGTACAAAACGACTTTTTGATGTAATCATTTGTTGATATGCTTTAGGTAAGTGGCTAGAGGCTGAGCACAAGAAACAGAGGTCCGTCCGGTGCACCGGATGGTTCAACCACCGCGGTGGTTCAAATAAACAAAAAACAAGTAAGAGTGTTAAATTCGGCTGTGCCGAATCTTTTATACCCTCCAATATGCATTAAAAAAATGCAGGGGCGTGCTCTTTTTTTTTTTTGGTGGGGGGGGGGGTTGTTAGTGGTAATTGGGGGGTGGGGCAAATTTTCTCTCGAATATGTATTTAAAAATTCATTCTTATGCTTTTTGACCTAAAGAAATACAAGTTTATCATTATTTAAAAACAAACAAAAAATATTCCACGCCCATAAAAGGGGGACGGACTGAAAAAAAAAATACATTTTCTAATTCTCTGGGTCCAAATGCAGGACTTTGAACTTCTTGTAGCATAAAAATGTTTTATTTGTTAAACAAAAACACAAAAAATCATGTAAAAAGTGATATTTTTCAGAGGTTGGTTTAGTTCTTCAAGGGGGAACTTTTTCCCCCCTGGTATTTCGATGCGTTTTTCGATGCGTTACACACGGAATGACAAAGTGAGTATACCCCCATACTGTGGTTGGAGGGTTTAAAAATGTTATTGATGACGCCTCTTCATCATATTGACGACACGTTACATTGGACGAAAACTAATGCAAAATTTCATCATATTGATGTAACTTTTCATCAATGGAGAAGAATCTTTTTCTTTGATTGTAAGGAAGACAAAGATTTTTTTTTCAACACTCAAAGAATTATGTAGGTAAATTCCAGTGAATATTCACTTAAAACAAATGAAATTTTATTTAAAAACCATTCCACTGTTTTTTCATTTAAAATAAAAACACATTACAGTCAATTTTAAATGTTAATTTAATGACTAACCAAAACATTAAAAAACTAGTGAATATTCAGTTATTTTGTAATGAAAAACAGTAAAACTATAGAAGAAATTTTTTACTGCCGAAATTAAATGTAACAGAAAATTCGTTTCTAATACAGTAAATTATTTTTTTTTAAACTACAGAAACAGTAAAAAATTAAATCCTTTATAAAATAAGTGATTTTTCTTTTACAATGACTTTACTGATTACTTTTTAAAATAACCTACAAACAGTTAATGACATAATTTTCTTAGTGAAATAAATAAGTATTTGTCAATATTTTCATCACAAAAGCCCCTAAAAAAACTTTTTTTTTAAATTTTTTTACATTTTGGAGGTTATAAAAGTTTCGACAAAGCTGATTTAACAAAGCTGATTTAACCACTGTTTTTTTACACTAAAAAAACCTTGCAAGAAAAGTATGTAACTTTTTTTTGCAACCTCCTATTTGACAAGAATTCCTTGTTATTTTACATGCATTTGTTCCAATGAGTTTGTAATTTTACAAGCTTTTGACCAATAATATTGTAAATTTCAATTTTTTTGATGCTATAAAACATTCAAGGAGGGTTCGTGACTTAACCAGAATTTTTGCTACCTTCTATTTTACGAAAATTCCTAGTAAAAATTACGAGATTTTTTGTAATTTTACAAAATTTTTACCAATGAAATTGTATAATTTTTTTGGCATAATTTAACTTACTTGGAATTCTTCTGAATTTACTAGCTTTTTTTGTAAAAAACCTTGAAAATTTGTAAAATTACCAAAAAAAACTGTAAAATTACAAAAAAAAAGTTTGACAGATTCTGACTAGTTGCTTCCAAATCTGTGCTCCAAATTTTTCCATCACGTCTAGAATTTTAATTATTCGCGATTGAAAATGTGAAAAAACGCAACATTTTCCGATATTTGAAAGCCTGCACAGCAGCCGTTAGGTGGAATAAAAATCTAGTATAAAGCGTTAGAGTAGAATTAAACTATGATCTCAAAAATATGATAAAACAAAAACCGGATGATCAATCTTTACTGTCATGAGCTCAAAATTTAGGAAAAAGTTCATTGTTTCTTGTAGACTTTTAAAACCATTAAAGACATCTTTCGGTTTATATGAAAAACAACACAGAAAACTTAAATTTGTAAAATATTTTTTTTTAGTTTTTCTTTAAAAAATATAAAAAAAACTTAGGTAAATTTTACAAAAATGGTAATTTTACCAGCATCATTTTAAAACGCAAGTGAAACCCAACCAAACGCAATGATTTGAAAAAAATTGTTTCCTATGTTGGAGATCATAGACAAATTCTGCTATTGCGCTTTATACCAGATTTGTATTCCACTGAATGGCTGCTGTGCAGGCTTGCAAATAATGCAAAAATCTTAATTTTTCGCATTTTCAACCGTGAATAACTAAAAATCTAGATGTGGTGGAAAAATTTGGAGAACAGATTTGGAATCAGGAGATCAAAGACTACTTAAATTAATCATCAGAACTCAAACCAGAAAATGAGTGTTGAGCGGTGTTATTTATTAAAAAACAAGGAAAACTGTCATATATTGGTAAAATGGGATTACGAGACTTTTTCTAGTATTTGAAAAGGTTTTTTTTTTAGTGTACATTTTGTAGGGTGTAAAAGATTCGGAAGAGCCTTATTAAACACTCTTTCTTGTTTAAAAAAAAAAAAACGTATCCAAATTCCATAATAATCGGAGTGTGCCGCAGCTCCTTTGTCATTTTCCATTATGACATGATTACCCCTTATAAAATCTAAAGACTTCAAACATGTACCAATCATGAAGAGTAAACGTGGATAGAACTACATACAATATGTATATATTTTTTAATATACCAAAATGTTGTTTAACTAGAATGTGCATATTTTTCGTAGTTTTTTTTTTATTAACATTAAACTGAATTTATTGAGGATTCATAATAATTTTAGTAAATATAGAAAATATTTTGCAATATTCCAAGTCTTGCATAAAAAATTTATACAATATAATTTTTAAGCAGTTTTTTTATTTATATTATTTTTTTAATATATGGAAGCAAACATTTTTAACATTTAAGTTTAGTTGTTTGGTTTTTCCAGCTAGTCTAGGATAATTTTTAATTATAAACTCTCTATAAATTACTATAATCTATAGCTTTTGCATAGAGAAGCAAACACCATCTATATAAAGTACAAATTAACCCTTTAGGAGGCAATCAATTAATATAACACTTAACTGCAAAAAGAAAACAAAACATCTTTGGTGAGATGTTGAGCTCCGCACGAGGGTCATTTGTCTTAAAAAGAAATTTAAAGGGGGACTTAAACGAAAAATCAACTTCAATGTTCAAATTAGTTGAACATGATTATTTTTATATTTCAATATTTATTATTTTACAATCTATTTTTAATAATTTGAAAAACCCAAAATATGTTTAAAAGATTATGGTTGTTTGTTTAGGACATTACACATGGCAAGCGCATGTGTAGCAATAAATATAAAGAGTCCTATTACAATAAATACAGCATTTTAGAAAGGAGAAAACCCACATGTGTAGCACTGATAAATAAAAAGTCGCACATTGATAAAAGGGTCCCATGCTGAGATAACCATAATCAGGTAGTCTAGTTTAGTTTTAAGAGTTTTATATTTAGTACTTAAGGTTCATATATTTTAATAAACATCAGTGTCTTACAAACATTCGAGGTACGTGTTTTATTTCTAATTTAAAAGTAATTCCGCGTACATCAATGTTAGCAATTTTTAAACAGCTATACAAAATAAATATGCAATTTATTTTAATTCTGCTTTTTATTTAAAAGATAAACTATTTTAATATTTTTAAAATTTTATAACACAAAATTTGGCAACTCAATTGCAGAATGTTTTTTTTTAAGAAAAAATCGGCTACAGTTCTACAGCAAAACCTACTGAACCGATTTTGATGAAATTTATTTTTTTGTTTTGTAAATTATAAAATTCTCTAGCACTTATCGTGGCCATTTTTTGAAAAATATTGATTTTTGTTGAAATTATGATAATGTAAACTTAAAAAATGCAAAAAAATTACGTTTCTTCTATAATTAAGTAAAAATTTCAAAAAATGGCCACAGTAAGTACTAGGATGGCTCGTTTTTGGGCTTTTCTCTCTGATCAAATTCTAATACCCGCCGAAAGTGTCGGTCCCCTAAGGGTAACTCACATGCAAAATATCACCCCGATCGGAGTTTATCTTCTGTCTCCACTTTGAGCCTCAAAATTGGGGTTTTCGCAAAAAACGACTTTTAAAACAAAAAAAAAAAAAAATTAAGTTTTTTTATTAAAATAATTAAAAAATTATTTTTGTATTATATTTGATCGTAAATACTTAAATATGAAATTTAAAGATTTTACGATATCATTAACCCGTTCAAACTTGAGACCAAAAAAATGGCATGATTTTGGGGACGTTCTCAAAACATCTTTTTTCAAAACTTTAAAATTTTATTAAAAAAAAATTTTAAATGTACCATTTTTTCTTTCTGAATTCATTAAAAACACCTTGGAGAAGAAAAATGTGAAATATGGCGGATATCCGTCGACCCACTTTTTGGGAATCGCGGGGGGAAGTTAGCGGAATTCAAGGAAATGTTGGTTTTATCAATAATTTGGATTAATAATATCTTATAAATTTCATTTTTGTGCAAATTAACGGTTTTTTGGTGTTGTGGCATTCTATTATATAACTTTAAGTCTGTCATGAAATCTTACCGATCTAGGACGTCCCCCCGACCCCCGAATAAAATTTGAAGTTTAGAGCTTAAATTTTGTGCTATAAACAAGTATAAAACGGCTTTTGTGTTTTTTACCCCAACTATTATTTCGTATTATTATATTATCTTTAAAAAAAGCATTAACCCTTCTTGGTAGGGGATCAAAAATGACCCATTCAAAAAAATATATATATTTTGTTGATATCAAAAAATTCAAGCACTATGCCTAAAAGTTTTTGCCGGGGTCATTTTAGACCCCTGGCCAATGTGGGTTAAAGATATCTTAAATATGTGAGATTTAAGGGCTGATTTAAAGTTATCTAATAGATTGCCACAAATTAATTTTATATGAAAAAATATATACTTTTTATTGAATGGGTCATTTTTGACCCCCTACCAAGAAGGGTTAACAATTTTTTTAAAGATACCATATTAATACGAAATAATAGTTGGGGTAAAAAACATAAAAGCCGTTTTATACTTGTTTTTAGCACAAAATTTAAGCTCTAAACTTCAAATTTTCCGCGGGGGTCATTTTTGACCCCCAGCCAATGCGGGTTTAAGACGTCCTAGATCTGTAAGATTTCATTACAGACTTAAAGTTATCTAATAGAATGCCACGACGTCAAAAAACCGTTAATTTGCACAAAAATGAAATTTATAATATTTTATGAATCCAAATTGTTGATAAAACCAACATTCCTTGAAATCCGCTAACTTCCCCCCGCGATTCCCAAAAAGAGGCTCGACGGATATCCGCCATATTTCACATTTTTCTTCTCCAAGGTGTTCTTAATGAATTCAGAAAGAAAAAATGGTATATTTAAATTTTTTATTTTAATAAAATTTTCAAATTTTGAAAAAAGGTGTTTTGAGAACTCCCCCAAAATCATGCCATTTTTTTGGTATCAAGTTTGAACGGGTTAATGATACCGTAAAATCTTTAAATTTTATATTTAAGTATTTACGATCAAATATTATAGAATAATAATTTTTTAATTATTTAAATAAAAAAAATTAATTTTTTTTTTTTTTTTAAAGTCCTTTTTTGCGAAAACCCCAATTTTGAGGCTCAAAGTGGAGACAGAAGATAAACTCTGATCGGAGTGATATTTTGCATGTGAGTTACCCTTAGGGGACCGACACTTTTGGCGGGTATTAGAATTTGATCAGAGAGAAAAGCCCAAAAACGAGCCACCCTAGTAAGAACTAGTGAATTTCATAATTTACAAAACAAAAAAAATTCTTCAAAATCAGTTTTAGTAGTTTTTACTGTACACTGTAGCTGATTATGTCAATTAAAAAATGTTTTCCAAAATTGAGTGCCAATAATTATTTAAATTTTTAGTTTCAAAATTATAAAACTCCTAATGGGTTAATTTTATAAAATTCCAGTACTTGTGTGCATTTTTTTGCTAGTGAGTGCTCGTTCTGTGTTTCCTACACATCATTTACTTATATTGTTGTTTTTTAACAGAGAAATATCTTTCGCGGTTAGTGACTTGAAAGGCGATACTTTTTAACTTGGATAAACTATTATTTTTTTGTTCGAGGAGACTTTCTGCAAGAAGCACTTATAACAATGTTTCCTTTTTTCTTTTATTAATTACAACATGATGTGTTGCAAATAATTTTAAGGAGATTTTTTTTAGCGTTGCCAGTTATTTAAGTTGATTTTACTCAAAAAAAAATAATAAAATCCCAAAAAATTCAAGACCACAAATAAACTCCTGTAATTTTTTTTTACCATGGTCATGTTTTTGGTATTTTTGTATAGCTCTGTCCATCTATCGGCATGAGGAAAGCAGAATTGCAATATAAGCCAAAAGAGCTGGAACGCTGAAGTTAAACACAAATAAGTTTTATGATCATAGGCAGTGATGCCAACTATTTCGGGACAACAAAAACACAATAAATTTGGAAGAAATTCATAAAAAACTTTTATGTTTTTTTTGCATTATTTTTATTATGCTAAAAAAAACTCCCTACTTAGGGAGTGAAGATAGGGCGCACAGTGAGACAGCCCTATAGTAACCGCGGCAAAAATTGTGTTTTGGCGTGTCGTCCAATTTGGATGAAATTTTCACAGTATATTAACAGATATATGAGTAACAATTCCCTGAAATTTCAGCCTCATAACTTCATTACTTTTTGGTCTAGAGCAAGTCAAAGTTGAGGTATGCCAAAGCGCTTGAAATATGTTAGTTCAATATGTAACATTCAAAAGCTTATTAAATAAATAATACATTATAAATATAACTTTAAAGTATTTTTTTAATTAATTTAGTTGTTGTAGAATGAGTAGATAAAAAAATAAATAAAAAAAAAAAAACACAAAAAAAATTTCTTAACAGAATTGTGGTGTAAAAATTGAACATTTTGCATTTTCAATGGACTAGGAAATATAGAGCAGCCCCTCGCCCTAGGTGATGACTTATATCAAATGAAAGATTGAAGTCTCAGCTTTCATTTAAAGTAAAGGAACTATAGCAAAAGTTTGCAAAAGTACTTTATTCATACAAAAAAATACAAAAAAAATCAAAAAATATGCAACGCGCACATTCTGTCGCTATACGTATGTTAGCATGCAATAGCATGTTATTTTTTTTAATTTTTTACACATATTCCCTTATTGTTTATTATTATTTTATTTACATTATTCATTTGATTGATAATTTTTTTGAAGGTCATTGACTTTGGGTTAGATAGTTGCATAATTTTTAATTTAAATTGATAGAGCAAGCTGTTGTTCTTATCGAAGTTGTGTTATGATCACTTTCTAATGTGGTTAGTTTAATTGTTATATATTGAATTTAGATGTTGCATTATTTATTGGGTTAAGTAATATTGAGTGCTCTTGTAATGATCTCTTTTGATAAGAGATTAGCATTTCTCTAACATATTGAAAAAATTAGAATACCATGATGATATTAAAAAATTATTGATAGAGTGAAAAAAAAAAATTTTCTTTTTTATTGCATTTCCATGGGAGGTGGGCGTAATAGTGGGCGTGTTATTTTTGTTTTTGCATGAAAGATTTGAAATGATATAAATTACAGTAATATCAAATTTGAAGGTTGTACCTAAAATATTTTAGAAAATATGGCACTTTTTATGTTGGGGTTGTATGGGTGGTGGGGGTAAAAGTGGGCCAAAGTTCAAAATTTTTTCCGATAATGTTTGTAACAATATAACATTCAAGTATACCAAAATTGAAAGTTATACCTTAAGTATTACGGACAGTACGGCATTTTACAAATTTCGATTGTATGGGAGGTAGGCGTAAAAGTGGGCGTATTTTCATAATTTTTTTTTCAAAAAACTGGAATTGTCTCAAAAGTAACCTGTGCAAAATTTCAGAGCTCTACAATAACTCCTTGTATTTAATGCCGGCGTTGTCTCACTGTGGGGCGTAGGTATGTTTTCAAAAAATGTTGTAAGGTAAAAATAAATGGGGGTCGGTCTCAATAATGACCCCTCTCGGACGCACCATTGGACCGGTAGAAGCTGAGTAAACAAATTTACAAAAAATTGTATGTGGACCGCCTTAACAGTTAAAGATAGAGGGTAGGTGTGTTCAGAGAAAATGTTTGGACTAAAAAAATATTGTGGGTCGGTCATACATTTTGTTGCTCTAAGGGCACTATTAGGGCAGTTAGAGCGGTTGGAGCAAATTTTAAAAAATGTCGTTTTGTGTGGGAGCCCCCTTAGAAATTGGAGATAGGGTATTAGTTTGTTCCAAGGAAATGTTAAGACGTAAAAATTAATAGGGGTCGGTCTTATTTATAAAGGGCCCCTGTATGACGCACCATTGGAGCAGTAGAAATAATTTTAAGATTGAAAAATTACAATAAAATTTTTTCAAAAAATTTTAAAAAATAGTAATAATCGTTATCCCACGATCCTCCTGGGCAAAAAAGTTGTAGAATCGATAGAAGTTTTTCACAAAAAAATTTCAAAAAAATAGAAGAGTACAAATATTTTCAAAAATGAGATTTAAATTTTAAAACTAAAATATCGCATACTAGAGCGCTTATAATAATTTTCTTTGGATTTTTGTTTTTAAAAGTACGTAAAAAACAAAAATTTTGAAAAAAAAGACGTTGAAATTTGGACCATTATCGAAGAAGTTATGAGTAAAGGAACAAACTACCAATTTTTAAAAATTCGATATCTTGTGAACGGGTCATCAAAAAAATCTCAAAATTTACCACGAAGGAGTTTTCAAAGGGTACTAAACACTGTTAACAAATTGGGAAAATCTAAACAAAAAAATTTTTCAAAGTGTCCGATTTGACTGGAATACCCCATATATATTATTGATCCATGATCGATATTAAGACATTCTGTGAATGTCCATCCGTCCGTCTGTCTATCTGTAGATGGCATGATGCAATCCAAAATAAGTAGCCTCCTGAAATTTGGCACGAGTATGTCTTATGGTCCTAGGTAGGTTAAGTTCGTAAATGATCAAAATCGGGGAAAAAAGTTCCCCCTTGAGGAACTAAACCAACCTCTAAAAAACAGGATTTTTTAGTGTTTTTGATATTTTTGTTAAACAAATGAAACAATTTTATGCAATAAAAAATTCAGAGTACTGCGCTAGGACCGGGGGGACTAAAAAGTTTTTTTTTTGCCCGCCCCCTTTTTAGGGCGTGGATATAAACAAATAGTTTAAATAATAATAAAATTGTAAAACTTTAATGCAAAAAGCATAATAAATAAATTAATAAACATTTTTTGAGAGGAGAATATAACACTCTTACTTGTTTTTCATCAAGTTTTTTTTATCATTTTTTTTGTTACAAATTTTTTTTTTCATCATTTTTTTTTTTAATTTTATAATTTTTTTTTTTTCATAAATTTTTTTTTCATTTTTTTTTTTCATAAATTTTTTTTCACATTTTTTTTTCATTGACATTTTTTTCATAAAATTTTTTTTCACCAATTTTTTTTATAAATTTTTTTTTTTTTTTTCATCAATTTTTTTTTCATCAAATTTTGTTTTTACAGCAATTTTTTTTCCTTAATTTTTTTTTTTACCAATTTTTTTTTGATCCAAAAATTTTTTTTTTCAGTTCTACAGACAGATGGACGTTGACCATTTTTTCTGGGCTTAAATCATTACGGCCTAGTTTTTATGTTTTTGATGTTTTTTCAACACTCAAAAAATTTCGATTAAACTAACTTGACCATCTGTATTTTGGTTTAAAGCAACTGCAAAAAACAACTGATAAAAAACAACTGTTGTCGTTATTTTACAGAAAATTAAGTTGATTTAAACGACTTCATTTGAATTTTTTGATCGTTTCAGTGCAGAAAATATAACAAACACCCGCAGGTTTTGAGAGCAAGAAAATCCCTCAGATTTTAAAGACTTTTTTTGTATTTGCCTCATCTAAAATCGCAGAATCATTTGGATTCATGCAATTTATATCATCTTTCTAAAAATATAAAAAAAATACATTGGCCCATTGAACTTTTCGTCAAAGAAAACCTCAAAGATTCTGTGCGCACTTTCATATAAACTTAGGAAGATCAAGGAATCTCTTGATTCACGAACTCTACTCTCCTTAGAATAAATTTATTCATCTCATTATCCGGCTTAAGTTATAAAAAACAACTCTGACGACTTATGTTATGGAAATTCAAGTGTTTTATAGAATTTTCGAATAAAATTATTTTTTATGTTGAAATGTTCAAAAATCAGTACAATCAGTACATATTTAAAAAAATCAGTACAAATCAGTACAACGATTTTTGATCAGTACACGTGATCAAAAATCAGTACATGTACTGTTCAAATCAGTACGAATGGTCAGCCTATGTATATAGCTAGAGTGTCATAGAAATGGATCAATAATATGTAAACTAAATGTTGTCCTCGACCGATATTTCAATTCCTTTTGCATGAAATGGCAAATGAATATAACATTATTTTTTCTAAAAAAAAAACTTTGCTTTGGCAAGTACACCTAAATCTTCAGCAAAACATTATCATGATTTAGTATTTTGGGCAAGAGTACAAAATTCGTAGGCATTTTTCTTCTGATTCTTTCTTTTTTATTCTTTTTCGAATTGGGTTTGAAGGAGGAAATTCTCCCCGCCTGGATCCGTGCCTGCCAATACTGTGGAAGGGTATTATAATCCCTATACGGGAACAGATTTTTTTTTTATTTTCACGAAAACTTTATGGAGTTATTATACCCTCCACTCTAGTGATAGAGGGTATATATAAGTTTGTCATTCCGTTTGTAACACCTCGAAATATTGGTCTAGGACCCCATAAAGTATATATATTTATGATCCTCGATCGATTTTAAGACGATCTAGCGATGTCCGTCCGTCCGTCGGCCCGTCTGTCCGTCTGTCTGTCTGTTGAAAACACGCTAACTTTTGAAAGACTTTACGGCGGCATATATGTTTGGCATATATGTTGGGTATTTACCTGGTCAGGTTGGTATTGCAATCCAGCGATATCGGTCCAGTGGTTCAAAAGTTATGAGCGAAAGACTGAATTTCGGCAAGGGTTTTTCGTGAATTTATGAGATAAAAAACACTATAACTTTCGAAAAACAATTCTGAAGCTTGGCATATATATTTTTTGTTTCTCTAGCCTAGTTCGTATTAAATTTCACCCAAATCGGTCCAGTGGTTTAAAAGTTATTAGCAAAACCGTGAATTTCAGATTAGCTTCACCTTAAATTCACGTGTTGAAAACCCGTTAAACCTGTTTTAAAAACATTGGTAAGTCACAAAAATATTTTTTAACGTATTTTTGTCACTCAAAAATATTTTTATACCAAAACAAAAAAAAATTTATTCTGTAGAAACTATAAATATTCACATATATAAAAAACAGTTTTCATTAACAAGACAAACGACATTTAAAATCCTACTGAAGATGACACTAACTGGGGTGTTTGAAACCGGTATAGGACATACCAGAAATGTCTATAATTTTTAGAAATTCAATTTTTCAACTTGAACCCTTATAAAAAAAAATACACTCAAAAAAAATTTTACACTCAAAAAAATTTTTACACTCAAAAAAAAATTTTACACTCAAAAAAAAAAATAGTAAATTATTGTTTTTTTTTTTCAAAAATTACTAAAAAAAATGTTATTTACACAAAATAAAATATTTCTAATCAAAACTGTTATTTTTTTTACGTTAGAAAATTTACTATCACTTAAAATGGGCATTGTGGAGGGTATTCATAGATTCGGCCAAGTCGAATTTAACTTTTCTACTTCTTTTGACATCATATAGAAATTTGAAGATAACTTTCCACAAAAATTTGAAAAATTCTCTTTGTAGGGTGTTTTTATATCGAAACTATATATAAAACGTATTTTCTGTTATTTAAATTTACTTATTTACATAATTTAAGTATAAAAAGCTATAAATAAGTATTTTTTTTATTAATTCATCATTAGGGATTAATAAAAAATGTTCGATAGTAAAAAAAAATACAAACAATGACTTTTCAAAAATTATTGGAAAAACAACATCGATAAGTACCTATGTACTTTAAAAAATAAAAAGAAGGCGGAGTTTTTTTTTTCTTTTGTGGTTAACCACAAGTCAGTTATAAGTTTTTATATTCATAGAAAAACACTCTAAAAATACTGGAAATAAAAAATAACCCTCTTCAAGAAAACTCACCTCTAATTTGAAGGAATTTTGCAAATACAAAATTTAAGCTACGAGTATCATTAATAAGGCACTAACCACAAAAACAATAAACAAGGGTTGGAAATAAAAATCCATACATAAACATTAAACATAAAATAATATCGGATGATATTAACATAAATACTTAGAAAGAGAGGGCAATATACATACAAATAAATGTGAAGCACATGTATGAACAATATATATAAAAAAAATCTTTAAAATAAATTTTGCGGTTAACCACAAAATATAATTGGTTGATGAAAATTTTTAAGGAGAGAAGAGAGTATTTTATTAGAATTATAAGATAATAAAAGAAAATGGAGTCGATAAGGAAATGAGTATTAGTAACAAATATAGAGAAAATAATTTGAAATATAATTTAGATTTATAAATATTGATTTAAAATATTAAAAATATCCTTCGTACATTAATTGTAATTTATTCCTCATACATAAAGCTTTTATTATGATTTTTTTTTATGTAACTAAACAAACGCCATCTATTGTAAAATGATTGAATTGAAGAAAACAGCCAACCTTTTATATTTTTCCACCGTTAAGACTTTTTATTAAAAGAAAAAAATATATATTTCTTTCTTAAGAAACTTTCCATGACAGGCAAAAACAAAAAAAAAAATAACTCAACTTTGTATAAACCCCCCCCCCCCCCCTTTTCAATAATTTCTAACAAAACACCCTCTACCCAAAAGTTCCTCATCCCTTAATTAGGAGTAGAGAAAAAGCAACCCCTTAAAAGAAAAAAAAATATCCCTGCTTTTTTTTATTTCTTTATTATATTACAAGGGGATACTGGAAGAACTTTTTTTTATTTTCTCAAGTTTAAGAAAATTTTCTTATGGCTAAGAAATTAAAAAGCTTTCTCTTATATTTTTTTTTATTTTGTATTAAAAAAAATATAAACTCTTAAAAAAAAGAAAAAAACTCTTAATTTTTTTTGCAAATAAAATACATTTAACCGCCAACAGAGGCCGTTAGCTGTTTTAGAATTAACAATTTAGTTTTATATAAAAATTTTTGTTTTTAATTTATTTGAGCCACTAAATACTTCAATTATTTTAATTTGCAACAACAATTTTTTTTTATAATAATCACTAAAATAGATTTTAGTTTCTGTCTGCATACACATTTAAAAACTATAACACATATTAGGGTGGTAGTTTTTTTTTTGTTGAAAATTTCAATTTTCAATTTCACACAGAAAAAAAATAAAAAAAATTAATTTAAAAATTCGTAGATTTAATTAAACAATTAATTAAATCCGGAACAATCTCTAAAAATTCGCATATAAATAAAAAAATATTTGTATGTCGATATTAAAAATATTTGTATGTGAAAATTAAATGGACATTTAGTTAGTTGAAAACTTAATGCTACACTGAAAAAAAAATATTACCAAAAAATTAGAAAATTACCTAAATTTAAGAAAAATTGATAGCACTGCCCCACAAAAATATAAAAAGGTTCTGACTAGAGATGGGAGCTGGTCACGTGATTTGCGTGATTCACGTGAATCACGCGTGAGTGTGAGTGATTTTCATTTCAATCACGTGATTGTGAGTGGGCGTGAGTTAAAAAAAAAAAACAAAAAATCTGAGCGAGTGATTAGTGAGTGAGTCATTTATTTTTTGCGTGAGTTTGCGTGATTAGATTTTTTGATTTGCTCAATTTTTTTTCATTTTTGGTAAAAAAAAATTTTTGGAGTTTTTTTTTTGGTAAGAAAATTTTATTGCGTGAGTAGATTGTGCGTGACTCACGCGTGAGCGTGATTGAATCTGGCGTGAGTCACGCGTGAGCGTGAGTAAGTTTTTTTTTACTCACGCGAATAGTGAGTGAGCGTGAGTAAAACAAAAAATTGCGTGAGTGATTAGTGCGTGATTCGATTATTTTTTACGTGAGCGTGAGTGAGAGTGAGTCAAAATCCACTCACGCGCCCATCTCTAGTTCTGACCCAGAAACCAGATCCACTAGTTTTTTTGTATTTTGACCTCCTGAATTCGATTTCGCCATCAGAATTGAATTTTATCGTTGGGTTTTCATGTAACTACATAATTTGTAAATTAGACCAAGTTTAAAAATTTTTAAATTTGATTTCTGTATGTAAGGTTCAAGTCTGTTTTATTACAAAGAAAATAAAGGGTTTTTTAATAATATCTGTCAAAAATTGTGGAACTAACATGCATTTGAACCAAAGAGCATAAATTCAGTTTTATTTCGACACACCCGAAAACGATAGAATTCAATGCTAATGGCGGAATCGAATTCAGGGGGTCAAAATACATAAATAAGGATCTGGTTTATGGGTTAGAACCTTTTAATATTTTTAAAATTGAGAAATTCCAAACTCATATTGAGAAAAAACAATTTTATATTGAGAAATGTAATTTATCAACTTGAGGAAAAATTAATTGATATTGAGAAAATACAAATTGATATTACACTCAGAAAATTATGTCATTAACTGTTTGCAGTTTGTAGTTTTACGTTTAGTCGTTTTTAAAAGAAAAAACATTTGTTTGATGTTTAGTTTTTATTCATGACTACTTCTGTCCTTTGTTTCAAAAATAGCACACTAAAAAATAAAGACTTTCATTAACATTTAATTTTTAAAGTCATTTATTTTTGTTCTGTAAATAAAAACTACTGATTATTCTTTAAATTTGTAATGATTTGTGTAGTAATTTTTTTGAAATTTTTGGTATTTTTTAATGAGATATCATTAGTTTTTACCTACACAAGTAGGTTATTTTTTTGAAGAAAAAAAACAAAAAATTATTTATAGAATTATAAAAACATGCTTGTATCAAGAGACTTTAGCACGACGGGTAGATTGTCTGGCCAAAATGTAGTTGATTGCGGGATCGATTCCCCAAAATTTTATTTAAAATTTAAAAAAAAAATATTTTAATGGAAAATTGTAAAAAGTAACCTACGAAATCATTAATTTTTAATGTTTTCGGAGGTTATTTTTACCAACAAATTCAAAAAAAATCCAGCCTTATCACAGAAAAATAAAATAAATTAAAAATCCACTTTTAATTTTATTTCCATACAAATTGTTTGTTTTTAAAATCGACTTTTAAAAAATGTATAGAAAATTTGAAATTTAAAATAAAACTTTTGTTAAAATAGACTTTTTTTTTCTTTGGTACGGGCCATCGTTTTTAAAAGAAAAACCATTGGTTTAATGTTCAGTTTTTTTCAAATGACTATTTCTGTTCTTTGTTTCAAAAATAACAACATAAAAAATGAAGACTTTCGGTAGCATTCAATTTTTAAAGTCATTTATTTTAGTTCTGTAAGTAAAAATAGGTGATTATGCTTTAATTTTTAATGATTTGCGTACGTTATTTTTTTTTTTTTAATTGTTGGTATTTTTTAAAGAGAAGTCGTTAGTTTTTACCTACTTGTGTGGGTTATTTTTTTGTGGGAAAAAAAAATTAAAAAAATTATTTATAGAAATATAAAAACATGTTTTGTCACGATGGGTAGAGTGTCTTGCCAGAATGTAGTCGATTGCGGGATCGATTCCCAACAATTTTATTAAAATTTGTTTAAAATATAATTCAATAGAAAAATTGTAAAAATACCCTACAAAGTCATTAATTTTTAATGTTTTCGTAGGTTATTTTTTTCGAATTTGTTGGTAAAAAAAGTAAAGTTACGTTGTTTTTTATGTTCAATGTTATTTATTTTAGAAAATTTTATTAACAGTAAAAAAAAAATGTTGATGTTTGGTAAAACAAATGAATAATTACTGGGATGGTTTTCAAATGTTTTATCACTTGTTTTAAATATGATTTTCATTTGTTTTTGCCTACAAAATATTTAGAGTCTTTATAAAGCAAAATTTTTGTATGGGATCTGAGTCCAAAATTGGTCCAAAAGTGATCAAATTTAATTCAGGTTTGATAAGGGTACCAAAGTACACGTCGCACAGTGGACCAAGTGTTGAATCTGGTGCGCAGTTGGTCGAAAAATGAAGTTTTTACAATATTGAATTAGTATCGCATACTTAACGCTAATAAAATTTCTTTGTTTTTTGCAAAAACACCATCGTAATAGGCAGCCAAACATGAGTAATTAGTTTTTATAAAAAAATTTCTTCAAGTTCTATGTAGACGTGTTGATTGTTTAAAATGCTATTTTACGACCGTATTAAGGCAATTTATCAAATTATTTGTTATATTTTAACCTCAAGGAACGTATATTTGAAGCTAATTTGAGTTGTTGTTCGTAAAAAAACGCAAATTAAAAAGAGAGTCCACAATGGAATTATTTTTCAAGCAAACTTGAATTTTGTTAATGAATTTAGGTACTTATCCCGCTTACTTCTACAGGGTTTTTACATGATTTCAAAAGAATAGATATTGAGCTCCAAAATAATAAAAAAAATGGCTGCTGGTTTTTGCTGGTTTTTGTTTTCAGTTGATCAAGCGATGTCCGTCCGTCTGTCTGTTTAAAACACGATAACTTTCAAACGGCAACTTTGTTGCTGCTGATGCTTGGCATATACATATATTTTCAATTTTCCTAGTCAGGTTGGTATTGAATATCAGCCAAATCGGTCTAGTGATTCAGAAGTTGTAAGCAAAAACCGTGAATTTCAGATTGGTGTACCTTAAATTTACATTTAAAAAAAAAAACCTAAATGCTTTTAATGACATAGATGAGCCACAAAAATATTTTGCTGAGTATTTTTGACATTCTCAAACATTTTTTAACCCAATGTAAAAATTTTACAAGCAAAAAAAAATTTAAACTCAAAAATAAATTTTCACTTAAAAATTTTTTTTTTTTTACAGAAATTAGTAAAAAATTTTTTTTTTTACTCAAAATAAAATATTTCTTTTCTAAACTGTTTAAAAATCATTTTTACGTTAAAAAAAAATTACTTTCTCTGCTTATTATTGGCAATACTTTATCTATATTTTATTATGACAATGTTTCAATAAGTGCCACGCCCCTTCAAATACCGCCCACATTTGGACTATATAGAATCTCATCTCATTTTCCTTGTGCATTACAATTTTCATGTTTCTAGGTGCTCTCAAAGTCGAATTATACTTTATTGCACGCTAGATTAAGCATTTGGTCCACTGTGCGTTGGTGTTTGAAAACGAAATAAATAAACTTTTATTTAAATTTTTAAAATATTGACCTTGAAAGCCCATTTAGAAAAATTCAAAAAAAAAACAAAATAAAATTTGAAATAGAAAAGGTCGAAATATTTAGAAGGAAGAGAATATAAATCACTGAAAAAAATGCCTGCGAATTTTGTACTCTTGCCATAAACATTAAATCATTATAATGTTTTGCGGAAGATTTGGGTGTACTTGCCAAAGCAAAGTTTTTTAGAAAAAATAATGTTATATTACTTTGCTATTCCATGCAAAACAAATTGAAATATCAGTCGAGGACCCCATTAAAAAACCAAAAGAGCTGTACATTTCGTAAGTGAGTGCAAAAATAAGTGCAAAAAAGTGTTTTTAAATTTTGGAGAGTATAAAAGATTCGGCAACAAAGAATATAACACACTCACTTGTTTTATGTACATTTGATAAACAAATGGAAAATTTGTATGCAAAAAGCTTTGACTTGGTGAAAAAGTAGTTTTGGTAAAAACAATGATTTTTTTTTTTCACGAAAAACATAATTATGTTAAAAAAATTTTAATATACCCAAAATTTGTGGTGAAAAAAAAATTTGATGAAAAAAGTTTTTGATGAAAAAAAAAATTTTTGATGTAAAAATATAACTAAAAGAGCACAAATTCCTTTTTCTTCTTGGTTACCTGCAGCTATAGCTGCTCCTACACCTGTTTCAGCTTTAGTTCATTCTTCAACTTTAGTTACAGCAGGAGTTTATTTATTAATTCGATTTAATATTTTATTAAGTACTTCTTGATTGGGCAATTTATTGTTATTATTATAAAAAAAAATTGGTGAGAAATAAATTGATAATAAAAAATTTGATAAAAAAATTTTATGAAAAAAAATTGATGAAAAAAATATAATAAAAAAAATTTATGAAAAAAAAATTTGATGAAAAAAAAATTATAAAAAAATTGATGAAAAAAAAAGATTTTATGAAAAAAAAATTTGATGAAAAAAAAAATTTGATAAAAAAAAAAATGATGAAAAAAACAAAAGTTTGATGAAAAAAAAAGTTATGTAAAAAAAGTTTGATGAAAAAAAAAAATTAAGAAAAAAAAAAATTTATGAAAAAAAAATTTGATGAAAGAAAAATTTGATGAAAAAGAAAATTTAAGAAAAAAAAAATTTATGAAAAAAAAATTGTTGATGAAAAAAAAAAATTGATAAAAAAAATATTTATGAAAAAAATTGATGAAAAAATCTTACTTACTTACACAGGGTTTTTTCCTCACTCACACTCACAATCAAGTGAGTAAAATTTAATTCAGTCACACTAAGGCGAGATCATGCTTGAATCACGCTTTAATCTGTTCATGTGCCCATTTCGATTTAATTCTTTTGACCATCAATTTTTTGTAAACAAAGAAAACATAAAATTATTTTAATATCTCATTACTAGGAATGAGATTTTCATGCACTCAAAAATCGAAAACAAAACGCTCTAAAAAACCTTAAAATTTGCACTTAAAAATAAAATATGTATCAAAACAAGTAAGAGTGTTAAATTCGGCTGTGCCCAATATTTTATACACTCCAACATGCAAAAAAATAAAAATAAATTGCAGGGGTGTTTTAATTTTTTTTGGGGGGGGGGGGGTCGGTAGTAGTAATTGTAGGGGGAAAATTTCCTCTCGTAATATATGTTTAAAAATTCATTTTTGTGCTAAAGAAATACAATTTTATCAATATTTAAAAACAAGTTTTTATCCACGCCCACAAAAGGGACCGAAAAAACGAAATTTTCTAATACTCTGGGTCCAATTGCAGGACTTTGAACTTCTTGTTAAACAAAAACACAAAATATCATGTAAAAAAGTGGTATTTTTCAGTGGTTGGTTTAGTTCTTCAAGGGGGAACTTTTTTCCCCCCTGGCTCGATTTTGCTCGTTTACGAACTTAACCTGCCTAGGAGCATAAGACATATTGGTGCCAAATTTCGGGAGTCTAGCTCTTTTATTTTAGACTGTATCGTGTTAACTACTGACGGACAGACAGACGGACGGACGGACATTGCTAGAATGTCTTAGAATCGATCATTGATCATTAGACTGCCCAGAAAAAAGCGAAGTTTTTATTTTATTGGGGGATACCTGCAAATTTTGTTCCTTTTTGTGCAAAAAAATTTCGTTTTTTTTTTGGGATTTTTAAAATAATATCTAGAGGTCGCGATCTCGCGTTTTATAACGATTTATTTTTTTTGAGTTTTTTATTATTTTAAATTGTTAAATATGATTAATATGATAAAATATTAATAATTTCAGACAAAAAAAAAATTAAATTTAAAATTAAATATCACTCATTCCATGAGATGTCTCCCAGCATCTAATAAAATGTTCTTTAATTTATTTGAAATTTCGCACACAGGTACACTATGGAGCAATTAAAATAAATTCGTTTTTAGTTTCGCGAAAATCCACGAATTCGCGAACGCGAATATATTCGCGAATTCACGGATTTTCTCGGAACTAACAACTGATTTATTTTAATAGCTTCATAGTGTTCATGTGTGCAAAATTTGAAATAAATTAAAGCACATTTGGTTAGATGCTGGGAGACATCTCATGGAATGAGCGATATTTAATTTTTAATTTAATTTTTTTCTTGTCTGAAATTATTAATATTTTATCATATTAATCATATGTAACAATTTAAAATAATAAAAAACTCAAAAAAAATAAATCGTTATAAAACGCGAGATCGCGACCTCTAGATATTATTTTAAAAATCCCAAAAAAAAAACGAAATTTTTTTGCACAAAAAGGAACAAAATTTGCAGGTATCCCCCAATAAAATAAAAACTTCGCTTTTTTCTGGGCAGTCTACTGATCATGTATACATATATATACTTTATGGGGTCCTAGACCGATATTTTGATGCGTTAGACACGGTATGATAAGGTGAGTACACCCCCATACTGTAGTTGGAGGGTATAAAAACCTTGTTTCCATAGGAACAACTTCTTAAGAAGCAAAAAATAACGCCGGATTTAAATAGTAACATTACAACCTCTATATAAGCAAGATTTTTGTAGAAATTAAGAAAATCTATAAAAAAAAAATTTTTCTTTTTTTCAAAGTAAACTTTTAAAATTGTTTTTGGAAAAAATAAATTTCGATTTGTGTTTTTGCTAATTTATGCCAAAATATGCAAAAAAAAAATGCACTTAAGAGTAAGAAAGATGCTCAAAATATGCATTTAAAATCAAAATAGGCAAAAATATGCATTTTCATCAAAATATGAAAAAATATACAAAAACAAATATATGGGCAATTCCATCATGTCGAACGTGACCGTTGCACACATTTAAGTTAAAATAAAAGTCAAAATAAAAAGAATTTTTTTCTTGACAAAAGAGGAAACTTATAGCTCTTAACTAGCTCTTTAATTGTTGCTCCGGTTGATTTTGGAAATTGTTTCAAGTTTTCGAGATAATCGCAAAGAACACAACCATTCCAACGAGACAAAAAACAGAAGTGGTTTTCGCGACTATCAATTAAAACTCTGTTTTTAGCGAAACCTGAGGCAATATCACAATGCGACTAATTTTAGAATGTTGGCTAATAGTGTCTCTTAAAAATTGTAAAATTTTACCTCAAAATTATTTCTACTTTTTTTTAATTTAACTTTAATCACATTTTTTCCAACATCATATTTATGTTGTTTTAGTTGTTCTTTTTTTAACAAATTATAAATAAATAAGCTTAAAAAACATATTTTTATTCATTCATTTTATTTCAATACGTCCTTCAGCCAACGATTTCCACTTTTGTCTAGCATTCCGCATTAGTTCCTTGTTTTTATACCCTCCACTTAGTGATAGAGGGTATATTAGAGTGGCACTTAAAAATTAAATTTTCGAATTTCAAAATGCGCGGGTCGGAATATTGTGTAATTGCGTCTAAAAATGATTGTGTAAAAATTTCAGGAAAATCGAATAACTTTAACCCGTGCCGCTTTGCGGTCAAAGTTTCGGGTTTTTGGGGAAAAAGGACGATGATTTGCAAAAAAAAAAAAAAATGGTTTTATGAAATTAACTAAAATAAATTTTTTTATTTAGCTTTTACTCAAAACTACTTGGAAAAAATTATGCCAACTTTGTATGACATCATTAACCCGTTCAAAATTTTAAGCTAAAAATTACCATGAATTTAGGGGGGTACTTCAAATGAGTATTTTCGATTTTTTAAAAATTTTATTAAACAAAATTTTTAAATTCAACATTTCTATACAAGTCACTTATAAAAAACATCCTAAAGAATAAATATTAAAAAAATTGGGGATATACACCGACTCAATTTTTTTTGGAGCCGTTGATTTTTGTGGATTTCAAGGAAATTAGAATTTTGTGTAAATTTTTTTTTATGAAAATCGATTTCCGAATAAACTGCCCAAATTTAAGTTTTTTGTTGCTTCTTTTGATCAAATTAATTCAGTTAAGAACTATTAACTTTATTAGACATCGTTAACCCATATTGGCAGGGGGCAAATATGACCCAAGCAGAAAACTCAAAGTTTGTTTCTAGAATTTTAAGAATTTTATTGTTTCAAAATCATTTTGGTGGTCTATTACATACTAATTTATAGTGTCCGACCGAATATTTGGCTTCGGCATTGGCCAAAGAGCAGCACTCGGCCAGTTTTCGGCTTCGGCTACATTTTTGGACAAATATGGCCCTATACCGAATAATTATATAAAACTTGTACGAACGTGTTAAAAAATGTTTTTGTGGAAAAAACAAACACTAAAAAAAGTCTTGCACTCAAAAAAAATTTTTTACTCAAAACAGGTTTTACACTCGAAAAAATGTGCACTCAAAAAAAAATATTTTTTTACAAAAATTACTAAAAAAAACATTTATGGATTCGGTCAAATTTAACTTTTTTATTTGTTTTTACTATTTAAATATATTTTGACCGAATCCATAAATGTTTTTTTTTAGTAATTTTTATAAAAATAATTTTTTTTTTAGTGCACATTTTTTCGAGTGTGAAATCTGTTTTGAGTAAAAATTTTTTTTTGAGTGCAAGACTTTTTTTTAGTGTTTGTTTTTTCCACAAAAAATTTTTTTTAACACGTTCGTACAAGTTTTATATAATTATTCGGTATAAGGCCATATTTGGCCAAAAATGTAGCCGAAGCCGAATACTGGCCGAGTGCTGCTCTTTGGCCAATGCCGAAGCCAAATATTCGGTCGGACACTATAAATTAGTATGTAATAGACCACCAAAATGTATTTGAAACAATAAAATTCTTAAAATTCTAGAAAAAAACTTTGAATTTTCTGCTTGGGTCACATTTGCCCCCTGCCAATATGGGTTAACGATGTCTAATAAAGTTAATAGTTCTTAACTGAATTAATTTGATCAAAAGAAGCAACAAAAAATTTAAATTTGTGTCAGTTTATTCAAAAATCGATTTTCATAAAAAAAAATTTACACAAAATTCTAATTTCCTTGAAATCCACAAAAATCAAACGGCTCCAAAAAAAAATTGAGTCGGTGTATATCCCCAATTTTTTTAATATTTAATCTTTAGGATGTTTTTTATAAGTGACTTGTATAGAAATGTTGAATTTAAAAATTTTGTTTAATAAAATTTTTAAAAAATCGAAAATACTCATTTGAAGTACCCCCCTAAATTCATGGTAATTTTTAGCTTAAAATTTTGAACGGGTTAATGATGTCATACAAAGTTGGCATAATTTTTTCCAAGTAGTTTTGAGTAAAAGCTAAATAAAAAAAATTATTTTAGTTAATTTCATAAAACCATTTTTTTTTTTTTTTTTTTTTTTCAAATCATCGTCCTTTTCCCCCAAAAACCCGAAACTTTGACCTCAAAGCGGCACGGGTTAAAGTTATTCGATTTTCCTGAAATTTTTACACAATCATTTTTAGACGCAATTACACAATATTCCGACCCGCCCATTTTGAAATTCGAAAATTTAATTTTTAAGTGCCACTCTAGGGTATATATAGGGTATATATATATAAGTTTGTCATTCCGTTTGTAACTCATCGAAATATCAATCTGGGACCCCATAGAGTATATATATTCATGATGCCCGATCGATTTTAAGACATTCTAGCGATGTCCGTCTGTCCGTCTGTCCGTCTGTCTGTCTGTGGAAAATGCTGTCGCGGACAAAATATTGCACAGAGATGACTTAAACTTAACATATTTATTGGAAGTTCTCCCGAGAAGTTTGGTATTGCATTTGAGCGATATCGGTTCAGCGGTTCAAAAGTTATGAACGAAAATGTAAGCACACCTCAAAAATTTCACAACATTCAACATAACCTAAAAATACAAAATACTTTAATTCGGCCTCTGGTTGACATGTGTGAACATAATTGAACACCAAATGGTATTTAAACAAGTACCAACATATTTTTTGAGAAGTAAAAAAAAAAAATCGCTGATTTTTTTTTTAACAAAATTTTTTTTCGCGGAATTTTTTTTTTAATTTTTTTTTTTTTTTTCAAAAGTAATTTTCTTTTAAATAAAGTTTTTTGCAATAATCTTTTTGAAATTGTGGAGGGTATAACTACATTCGGCAGGGAAGAATTTAACTTTTTTACTTGTTTAATTTATTGTCTTGTAATTTTATTTCATCTTCCTTTAACTTTTCTCTCCACCGTTTGCGTCACTCTTTATTTTTTTCGCCGTTTATACTCATCTATAGGGATGTGATTTCCATGCTAATGCATGTTTTTTGTCGATCGTCTAAAAATGATATCGACTAATTATCTTTCCGAATCAAGAATTTTGCGTTAAAATGGCATCGATTTGTTTTTGCATATTTTGGTGAAAATGCATATTTTTGCATATTTTGGTTTTAAAAACCTCCTTTCAAGTTTTATCGCGTCAAAACAAATTGTAAATTTAAAGTTTTATTGGTAAAAAACTAGTAAAATTACAAAATTAGTTTTAAAAAACTTGTCAAATTACAGGGAATCCTTGTTAAACAGGAGGTACCAAAAAATTCAACAACAATTCTTTTTTTAAATAAATTTTTTTTCAAACATATATTTCGAGGATACATTTGTCCCCCCAATGACCACTGCCGCCCCCCCCCCCCAAGAAAAAAAACGCCCCTGAATTTTTATTTTTTTTTAATGTTGGAGAGTATAAAAGATTTGGCTCAGCCGAATCTTTTTTGTTTTTAATTTCGATTCTTTTTAAAACAAAGATCTTTTCAGTTCAGCCTTCTTACACAAAATAATAAATTTTATCAGCATTTGTCATTCCTAAAAATGTAAATGTCACCCTAATAAATGTATATTGTTATGAAAACTAATGAATAATGTAATCATTTGTGAAAATTTTCTAAATTTAAAATTTTAATTAAAATGATTTGCAACTCATTCAACCACAAAACGTTTTCAAACCCATACATACGATTTAATTTTGTAAACTGTTTATGGAAACAAAAAAAATATTTCCTCCAGTCCCCCTTATTTCTAACCATTATCAGCATCAATAATATTAAAAATCATTTTATTATATTAAAATGTTGGTATTAAAATTGGTTATATATGTTATTTCTGAGTAAAAGTAGAGGGCAAAACAATAGAAGTAATATTGTTGGAAGTGTTTAGAAATTCGCAAGAGTAGGAAAAAAAAGAAACTGAAAAACAACAAGTGGGAGTGTTAAATTATACCCTCCAAAATAAAAAAAAAAACAAAATTTCCAATAGCATTTTTTTGTGGAGCGATAGAAATTTCAAGTAGGTTTCGTGATTCTACTAGATTTTTTGCTGCCTCCTATTTTACGAGAATTCCTAGAAAAAATTACGAGTTTTTTCGTAATTTTACAAGATTTTTACCAATAAAATTGTTAATTTACAACTTTTTTGGCGCAATAAAATTTACGAGGAAATCCCGTGAATTTACTAGATTTTTTTTGTAAAAAAATGTTGGAAATTTTTAAAGTTAAAAAAAACAAGTAAAAAAGTAAAATTCGGCTTTGCTGAATGTATTGATACTAGAGATGGGCGCGTGAGTGGATTTTGACTCACACTCACTCACGCTCACGCAAAAAATAATCGAATCACTCACTAATCACTCACGCAATTTTTTTTGTTACTCACGCTCACTCACTATTCACGTGAGTAATAAAAAAGTTACTCACGCGTGACTCACGCAAGATTCAATCACGCTCACGCGTGAGTCACGCAAAATCTACTCACGCAATAAAATTTCTTACCAAAAAAAGAAAAAAATTCGAAAAAAAAATTTTTTACAAAAAATTAAAAAAAAATTGGGCAAATCAAAAAATTTAATCACGCAAACTCACGCAAAAAATAAATGACTCACTCACTAATCACTCACTCAGATTTTTTTTCAGCTCACACTCACTCACAATCACGTGATTGAAAAGAAAATCACTCACACTCACGCGTGATTCACGCGTGATTCACGTGAATCACGCAAATCACGTGACCAGCGCCCATCTCTAATTGATACCCTCCACAATATAATAAAAGATTATTTAAAAAAAAAAAAAAAAAATTTGAAAAAAAAAATTCTGCGGAAAAAAATTTGAAAAAAAAATTTTTTTTTCTGCATCAAAAATGGTTTGTACTTATAAAAATCCCTTTCTGTGTCCAATTCTGTTTACATATGCCAACCAGCAGCCAATTTAAAGCATTTTGTATTTTTTGGTTATGTACAATACATAACCTGACCAACCATCCCGCTTTTGGCGGGATTATCCCGAATTTGATATAATTTGATGTGATTTTAATATAATATTATATAATTTGATGCGAAAATTGGCCCCTTTTTTAGAAAAATTTATGCAATTATATATAATTAAATAATTTTTTTTTTTTTTTTTAATAAAAAATTCCCAAAAAAAATTTATATTAAATTATATATAAAATACTTAGATTTTTTTTATAAATTTTGCATTATATATAATAAAAAATAATTTTTAAAAAAGAAAAATTTTTAAGTTTTAGTTTTGGAACTTCAAAAATTTTTTTTCTGGACTTAGAAAAATGTTCAAAAGTTATATCAAATTAAATATAAAGGACTTAGATTTTCTTTTTTAATTTTACTCATATAAGATTACATATGATTCAGAAAAAAGTTGCATAAAGTTTTATATAAAATGTCTTCAAATATTTTGTTATATTAAATTATATAAAAAAACAGACAGAATTTTATATTTCATATGTAATTATATAAACTAACTTTAATCATATGTTATTATGTATAACTTAACATTTTCTTTTATATAATTTTATATAAGAAAAAAATACGAAGTGCAAATATATATAATCTTATATGATAGCAAAACAATTTACGTATAAATTTATCAAATAATATATGTTTATATAAAAATAAGTAAAATTATATATAATCTTTTTTACTAGGGTACATAAAATTTTTTCATTGTGATACTTCGAATATTCCGAAAAAAAGCTTTCAATAAAAAAGTACACTCAAAAAAAAAAGTTTGTAAAATTACAAGCAAAAGGTATTGTAATTCTATTTTACTAATATTTTTGTCTATTTACAAAAATTCTTGTATTTTTAATAAAACAAAAACTACCGTGCGCTTTGTAATTTTACTATAATATGTTGGTAAATTTATTTAACAATTTTTTTAAGTAAATTAACAAAAAAATAATTATTTTACAAATTAAAAAAAAATTACAAGGTGTTTAGTTGTTTTACACAAGAAAATTGTAATTGTACAACAACATTTTATTTAATAGTATTTAGTCTTTCTACCAAAAAATGTTTTATTACAAACAATTTTTTTTTCAAGATTTTTTAGTTTACAAGGTTTTCAGTATTTTGACACAAAAAAATGTAATTACACAAAAATTTGTATTGAAAAATAATTATGCAACAATAGGAGATGCAAAAATTTGCTAAGTCCATATTTTGTTAAAAATTATTTTTTATAAATAAAAAATTTCATAAAAAAATTTTGAAAATTTTTTAAGTTCCGGATACAAACATTTTTCAATTAGTTGTAAGCTTTATCAAAAAAATTGAATATCAAGACAATTTTTTGGTAACTTGCTTTAAGTAAAATACCACAATTTTTATATTTTTTTACTATATTATTGTTCTGGTTTTTTTGTTTGTATTTTTACCATTTTTTGGTAATTTTACCATATTTTTTTGGTACTTTTTTTTTAAATCTGGCACTAAAATGTCAATCAAAAGCTGTCAATGATGAAAAATTAAGTTTTTTCTTATTTTATCAGATACTTAAACGTCCAATCTACAATATCCAAAGTTTTTTTTTATAATTTTTTAAAAATACTTGCTAAAATAATTAAAAATTCGAAAAAAAGGTAATTTTTTTGACTAGTTTTTCTTGAAAATATAAGAAATTTCTTGTGTAGCCTCCTTCGCAATTCTCATATGTTCTACTTAAGAAAAACGAAATTCTGAAAAAAATAAATAAAAAAGTGCAGTGTTGTACTCTAAAAAGTTTGTTAAAAGTGTTCAAGTGAAAAAAAAATCATTTCAGGTTGTTAAAGTGCTACTCCAGCGGCCGAAGAAGGAAAAATAAGATGCACCAATGGAAAAATCCTTTAAATTTACAAAACCAATATGTAAATATACCAAATTTTTTGTAAATTTACAAAACAAATATGAAAGTTTAGAAAACAAAATGAAGTAGAAAATACAAAAACAATATTGTAAATTTACAAATTATTTGGTTAAACTACTGTTTTTACGGCAAAAAAATAAGAAAAAATTGTATATTTACAATAAAAATTGTAAATTTACCACTTTTTACTGTAAATATACAAGTTTTTTGCCATTAAAAACTGTAGTTAAACCAAACATTTTGTAAATTTACAATTTTATTTTTTGATTTTCTACTTTATTTCGTAAATTTACAACTTTTCTTGTAAGTCTACAATAATATTTTACAAAAAAAATTGTAAATTTACACTTTCTCCCCGTAATTTTTTTGTTAAATCAATTTACAAATTATCCCCGTAACATTACGGGGATTCTTGCTAGTACATATTTTACAAAACCTGCCCCGTAAAATCACGGGGATTTTATGTCATTTTACAAACTTTTTTTTTTGAGTGTATTAAACTTAAATACATGTTTCCTAATTCTCAGATTCTTAGAATTTTTTTGTATACAAAAATCCTCAGATGCTGAAACATTTTTCATAAAAGAAAAATCTCAGATTCTAAACAATTATCGGTTTCTAAAAAATTCTTCCTTGAAAAAAAAATCTGATACCCTTTTCTAAAAATAAATTCTTAAATTTTATAGCCCCGTGAAAAAAATTGATTAGATCTGGTCTGATTTGTAAAAATCTAATGATGCCATTTGTATCTGATAAGATCTACCAGATACGAAATTTGTCTCCAATTTCGAACTCTGATCCGTAATTGAATCTGATCCGATCCTTAAATTGTGAAAAACGTCGGATCAAAAAGACCTGATCAGATAAAATTATATTTTTTAGATCCAAACAATTAAATCAGATCCAACCGATTTTTGTAAGGGGCATTTTTCAATAGAAAATATTTGAGATGGGGGAAAAAAAGAAGGGAAATTTTTAAAGTTTCAATGTTTTCTAAGATAATTTCATATAGAAAAATTATTAGGTTCTAAGGCATTTTTCTAAAGAAAAATTTAACAAACAACTTCCGAAGAAAAATTTACAGACTCAAAGACACACTTCCTTTATAAAATTTCACAACAGAAATATTTTCAGATTCTGGGAGACTTTTTATACAAAAAAGACTTAGATTCTGGTATAATTTTCTATAGAAAAATTCCAAAACATTATTCTTGTTGGTAAAAATCATAAATTTTGAAAAACTTTTCCTATAGAAAAATTCTCTGATTCTAAAGTATTATTAAAACAGGAAAAATGTCTTTTTCCATATATGTTATAAATTCTAAGATTCTGAAATATATTTCTCTTAAAAAGACTATCAGATTCTGAAACGTTTTTCCTGTAGAAAAATTATCCGATTTTAGATTTTTTTTTTTTTACAGAAAAATTTTTGTCAGACTCTAAAATATTTTATTCTAAGGAAATTAACAGTTGCCAATGGATTTTTTCTATAGAAAATTTATAAGATTCTTAAACATTTTTCCTACAGAAGAATTCTTAAAATTTATGATAATTTTTCTTTTAAAATATTCTTAAATTCTGAGTCAAATAAGTATATAAAAAATATATGAGATTTACTTTCTCTTAGAAGATGATAAGAAAAGTTATCAGATTCAGTCTACGACTCTAATTTAATTTCAGTTTTTCATATGCATTTTTTTTATTCTTAAATATTTTATCACAAGGTTGGTAAAAAAATTCCTTAGACTAGAGACTATGTTTGCTGACGTAATCAAAATAAAATTTTTCTATTCAAAATCCTTATGCATTTTTTTACATAAAAAAAATTACCATCCCATAAAAGTATTTCCAGAATTTTGTGCATTTTGGGGTAATCGTGGGTTCGTTCAAGGCAAATTTCACTTATAAAAAAATCCCGCTTTTTAGATCGAAATCCTGCTTTTTCAACCTTTTGATCCCGCTTTTCAGTCAAAAGCAGTTGGTCAGGTTAGGAATACACCAAAATTTTCGAGGTGATCTTACATTTTATTTCATAACTATTGAACCGCTGAACCGATTTCGCTCAAATGCACTACCAAACTACTTAGGACAGCAACAAGTAAATTTGATAAGTCTCAGTCATATATGTTTAATACTTTGGCCGTGATCACCATTTCACAGACGGACAGAAAGACGGACATCGCTAAAATGTCTTAGAATCGATCACTGATCAATAATATATATACTTTATGGGGTCCCAGACAAACTTATTATACCCTCTATCACTAAGCAGACGGTATAAAAAAATGTAAAATTTAAAAAAAAATGTAAATTTCGATCGAAAATATTTTGTTAAAAAACAAGGAAAACTGTCAAATAATAAATTTATTCCAAATGCAAGTCTGTTATGTACATTAGGGTGTCCATAACAAAGTACATAACCTCAATTTGATTCGGTTGTAAATAAAGCAGAATTTATAAAATAACAAAAAAATTATCCAGAAAATCCTTAAATGCGATAATATCTTACGTAATACATTACCATGTATTGCAGAACCAAACAAATATGATCTACTTTTTCCTATTATTACTTTTTTGCATTTGCCAGGCATTACGCAATATACATCAATTAGTTTGAGTTCTATTCCGTATTAAAAAAATCGATGCAGTATAGACTTAAGTAATGGTAGTAGATAATTGTCTTAGCATTACTTTATCCTAAACAGCATTGATGATTTTTGTTGAAATGAGACTCAAAATAATGAGTTTGTCTGGAGTAATGCTTGGCAAATACAACAGTAATGCATATGGTAAGCGTTTGGGAAAAAATAATGCATATTTTTTTATTTTTTTACTTATGCCTTAAAAATGGATATTTTTGCACTTTTTTGCTACGCATTATATAAGGCGTTACCATTATTTAAATTTTTCTGATGGTTTTAAATATATTTTTTATTTTTTTGTCGTTATTTATTTAATGACCATTTTTTATTAAACTTCATTTTTTGGTACTCAAATGAAAAAAAGGGTGGTATTCAAACTTCAACTTTGAAAAACATAAGGGTTACCCTACTCCCACATATTCAATATATTTTTGTGGAACACCATTGATATATCTCATCAAAACCATCAAAGTATTAATTCATTCAACCATTTACACATCAACATTTTAATTCAATATAAATTTTTTGTATTTAGAATTAGTTAGTGCATGCATGCATGCAGGCTCTAACTCTGCATCCAATGAAAAACTTAAATAAATATTATTTATTTTATTTCTCTAACAATAATTTGAAAAAAAAAAATAAAAATGAAATATATGTATAACAATATAAATTTAGAACAGAAAACGCAAATATATAAAATATTGCTTTAATGAATATGCCATGCATAACCATGAAATCAATTGGTAGCCAAATTGCATAATGAATGAAATGCATGTGTCTGTGGAGAAAATGTTAAGCTCATTTAAGGAAGGTAATAAAGATTGTTTAATACCCTACAGTGAAGAAAATATAGCTCATTATAAATTGATAGTTTCAATACATCAACTTCTATTCCAAAAAAAAAATCTGTTGAAATTCTAAGAATCCGTACTGAACAAGGGAAGTGAAATTTTAAAGTACAAATTGAAAAAAAAATTAATTTTATTGAAAATATATCAAATGGGACAGAAAGAATATTTTTTTTTATCCAAAACAATCGCATGTAACTGTTGCCCCACGTTGGGCGCCAACCAAAATAACTGTGTCTTAGAGTCTCAAAAGTTTAATTATTAATTCCAATTTCTAAACAATAATTCTCTTTTCAAAATAAATTTTAGTTTTATATTGATTGTTTTTATCTATACAAGAATCTACACTGTTTTTGATCAGATCAACTGAAACTTATTTATAAGGATATTTGGGGCTATGAATGCAAACATTTGAATAAACCAATTGTGCCAAGGTACTGAGACGCGAGAAACTTCTCACAGAGTCTTAGTGCTAAAGTTCTATCTGCCCTTCGGGTTAATATGAGCTTTTGGTCACTTGTGAAGAGAGTAACGGACAATGCTAGTTCTTATATACTGACTTTTATAAAGGATGAACAAATGAATACCGACACGGTTGACAGGATACATGAGGATCTCCACGTACCTACCCTTCCTGCTGGAAGTTGTCCGAAGTTCTACCGGTCTCTGAAACCTGAGAACTATTGCCCGATATAAATGTACTATACATTCCCGTAGGTAGATCGACTATATGGATCGTCAGGCCGCTTTAAAGGCACTCCAAAATAGTTTTACAATGTTACGAGAGCTTGTAGATGTTTATTTATGATGGGTACCAGGACATAACGGCATACAGGCAAATGAACGGGCAGACGTACTCGCGAAACTTGGAGCTGATGGTGAAGCTACCATGATGCTAGTCTTAAGACCGCTTCAACACTATAAACTTAAACGAAATTACATCAATGTTTCAAAGCAAACAGGAAGTGGAGAGAACTAACAACATGCAAAATTAGCAGAACTTATGATCAGGGGAAAACTAAATATCTACTATCACTTACAAGAATGGAATGTCGAGCTCTGATTGGGATAATTGGTGGATATTGTCTCATCGGCATTCCTACCAAGAATATTGGACTTATTTCAGACGCTAGTTGTAACAGAACTGCTTCACCAGGCGTAGATGAAACGATGGAACATATACTTTGTCACTGCCCAGCGGTGGCAAGGACTCGCCGATTCATTAACAGTCAGATAAGTTTCCGTACTTAAGAGGATATAACGCGAATAGATCTTAGAATATTGAAAATATTCGCAATTACTTGAAATGTGTTTGAGTTGCACTGATAGCGGACAAAATTTTGTGGTATCGCTATGGATCTAACCTAGTCTGACTCTATGGAGTCAGACTCGCTTTTCAATGACCGTTAGTATGGCTTTCGTAAACGCCGTTCTACACCAGATCTGATGCCGTTTCTTTGGTACGTTAAAGTCGTTACATTCACCAATTTGGTGAAAGTGAGGTAGTTGCCTTGGATATTTCCAAAGATATAGACCATGTGTGGCACGACGCACTTGTATATAAACTTATTGCATTTGATGTCGCTAATAATTTCTTTCGATTTATATAGAGTTTTCTCAGAGACCGAAGTATACATGTTCTAAGGGATATCGTCTGATAGCATTTAACTTAACTCAGGGGCACCGCAAGTTTCTGTTCTTTCTCCTACTCTTTTTCTTATCTTTTTTAATGACCTTCTATGTCAAACTCACAACCATATCTACTTTTCTGCAGACGTCAGCAACATTTGTCATGAATTTTTCTTTGATCATAGGCCGAGCCCTGTAGAGGTAGGCGCGTACGGCAGAATATGAATGACATTCTTAATCAGGACCTGTTGCCGATCTCTGAGTGGGGGCTGGCGAATAAAATGTTAATGCAAACAAGACCCAATGTTGTAAGTTGACTCATAGACGTGTTGTGGAACCAACAGTGTCGTCAGTATGGCTGATATTAATGTTGAGTAATCGGATACTCTTGTTTTGGGCATGGAAATCCAGTGTAATGCCAGTTTGAATACACTTAAAATATTTTGTAGGCAAAAACAAAAGAAAAACACACTTAAAACAAGTGAATAAACAATAGAAAACCATCCCAGTAATTATTCATTTATTTTAACAAACATCAACATTTATTTTTTACTGTTGACAAAATTTTCTAAAATAAATAACATTAAACATTAAAAAATTACGGTTTTTTCACTCTTTTTTACTAACATATTCGAAAAAAATAACCTACGAAAACATTAAAAATTAATGATAGTTCTGTTATTTTTACCAACAAAATCCAAAAAAATAACCTACGAAAACATTAAAAATTAATGATTTCGTAGGTTATTTTATACAATTTTCTATTGAAATTTTTTTTTTTTAATTTTTTAATAAAATTTTGGGGAATCGATCCCGCAACCAACTACATTCTGGCCAGACACTCTACCCAACGTGCCAAAGTCACTTGATACAAACATGTTTTTATATTTCTATAAATAATTTTTTGTTTTTTTTTTCTACAAAAAAATTACTGACTTGTGTAGGTAAAAACTAATGATATTTCATTAAAAAATACCAACAATTTAAAAAAAATGACTTACAAAAATCATTAAAAATTTAAAGAATAATCAGTAGTTTTTACTTACAGAACAAAAATAAATGACTTTGAAGATTAAATGTTAATGAAAGTCTTTATTTTTTAGTGTGTTATTTTTGAAACAAAGGACAGAAGAAGTCATTAATAAAAACTGAACATCAAACAAATGTTTTTGCTTTTAAAAACGACTAAACGGAAAACTTTTTAAATAAACTACAAACAGTTAATGAAATAATTTTTTGAGTGTAAACATGTTTTTCGAATGTGTTTCCAAAGAAACGTTTTAGTGTCTTGGTTTCTTAAAACAGTGTAAGAATTACTTCACTCCCACCGATGTCCTTAATATTTATAACAGCTTTATCTGGCTAAAGATGGAATACAACTCCCATATATAGTCAGGGGCTTCAGAGTCTTATATGAAGTTTTTGGACCGTCTAAAAAGGAGGTCGTCAAAGCAAATCAATGAAAGTAGGGTTTCCAACTCTGTTGACACTTTGGAGCATCATCGGAATGTAGGTTGTGTAACACTGTTCCATCGATATTGCCATGGTAAGTGTTCTGATGAGGTAAGCGAACTTATCCCTCGAACCCTTCTTTTTGTTCGGAGTACTCGTTTGTCTAGTTGGGCTCATTAATTTTTTGTCGATTGCCACTGGGCAATGCAATGCCCAGTGCACCGCACAACGCATTACAAGAAAATAATTTTAAAAGCCGAGTTAGCCGTAAATGTACTTCCTGTAGAGATCTTTCTGTTAATTACAATTTAGAAAAGTTCAAATCAAATATCTACAAACACTACTCTCTCTATTCTCCTTTCACACCCTTTTTTCCTAATAACCAGCACAATGCTTTGCATTTACAAAGAACATCCCCGGAGTGTTGCTTAAGTAAAAAAATAGCAGTCGCTCATCAAGCCCACGTCCCAAATACTTAATATCATCTTTGGATTTTCGCCAAATCTTGGTGAAGTCGCTCTCCTTGCCCGTCGCTCACATCATCTAAGTTTTCAGGGAAAAAATCGAGATGTGAGCGATGAAAATGTATTTCGAGACAAAGTCGAGCTCCAATCTTGCGATAATTTACTTGCAATTGATAAAGCCGGGACCTTCGTCCTTGCCTCAATAACATTTTTTTTTTTGGATAGTCTTGCAGCTATGAAAGACTTAGAACCCAACACTGTAACATAGGGAATCGTTAGAAATTGTATACAGTCCTTTCGTCGAATCAGTTAGCACACAGTCAAGCTAATCTGGTTCCCTGGACACAGTGGGGTCGCTGGGAACAAATTGGCTGATGAATGTGCGAGAAAAGTCTCGAGATCGGTTGGGGAAGCGTGTAAAAACTGATATCTCGGTTCCAATAGTGGAATAAATGAACGAAATTGATAGGGTATCTGAGAATAGAATGAAGGATAGGTAGATATCACTGACTAAATACAGGAGAGAGAACTCTGTGGCCGCTGCCGAGTCCCATAGGACAAAAAGTCTTCTTACTTTTGGCAAACGGATGGTTGGCTTATTAGTAGGAGTACTTACAGGACTCTGTATAATTGGCCAGATGGCCGTGCATATGGGAATTTCTGATAAGGACTATTGTAGAAGTTGTGGGGAAGTGGAGGTTGAGTCGGTGAAGCACTTGTTATGTGAATGTCCGGGTCTAATGAGAAGCCACCTTAAGCATTTCGGGCAAAGAATTTTCGGTGACCTGTATTTTCTAAACGGTGTCTCATTGACGTCTCTACCAAAATACCTTAAATAATCGGGGTTTTTTAAGAAGTAGAACTTTGTATCAAAGGGGGAGTTGGGAAATATAATTAAGGGAATCACAATGGGCCTTATGGACTCCGAATGAATGCGCCAAATGGCAAAAGTCCAACCAACATAACCTAACTTTGCGATAATTTTACAACAAACTGTCGAATTTGTGCTTGAAATCCGGGAATTAGCGGTTACCGAGAGAGTTGTGAACAACATAATGAAATGAAGTGCATTCGGATTATCATATAACATCCGCAAACATAACAAAACACTTGGAATCGAATTTGCACTGTTCGATTTGTATTTTAACAGGTTTTTTTTAACAAAAATGAACTTTAAGAATAAATTTGATATGATGTTTTCAGCGATGCCAACAGCTGATTTTCGTTATGATTTTCGTTATGAGAGTGCAATGCTGTCAACATACGAGAACTCGAAACCTTAAACTAATCTTAAAAAACAAAATTACGATTCAAATTTAGCTCCTCAAATAACACTATTATTTGTTCTCATCGGCTTTGATCTAAAAGTTCACCAAAGTTTGTAATTTTGTGCTATTACAAGTCTCCAGTTAACTTTTTGGCGCCCAGTGTGGGGCACACAAACGATTGAACTAATTTAATCGCACTAACTAATAGTAGAAGTACATAAATAAAAATTTTATGTTGCTTTTTAAAAGGCAGGAAATAACATCAGCAACATTTTAGATTTCTGTGTGTCTACAATTTATTTTATTCCATACTCAAAAATAGAAAAAAAAACATTCAATGGAATTAAATGTATGGTGGTCAGGGACAACTAAAATTATATATATAAACATTCTCTACCCTTATATTAGAGGAATAATACAAACATTTGCTTATGTCAATGTATGTGTGTTTGAGTAAAAATGCATGTATTATTTGTATGCGTTTGTGTGTGTGTGAATGTGTTTAAACTATGTGTTTATGTGTATTCGTGCATTAAAATTAATTAGATTCAAGGGAGTTATTTTTGGAACTCAAACCGCAAGAATTAATTGATTCAAATCAATATTCAACATAAAATTTTAAATCAAATACACCCCTTTTAGATTTAAACACACAAACAAATACACATACATGGACATTTTCATATAACTATTTGAAAATGCACACACACACATGTAATATTTTCGATATATTCATGGTAATATTTTTTTTATTTTTTTTCATTTGATTTTATTTGTTGAAATCTGTGTGGTATGATATTTAAAACTAATACTCAAAGTTTTTTTTTTTTATTTTTTGGTTAGATTTGTTAGGTTTTTATTCTTCGCATTTATTTATTTAATGTAAATATTTTAAAATTTATTCATTGTCTATTTGTTTATTGTAATAGAAATTATATGTATGTATGCATGTATGATAGCATTCAAAGAGATTATGTTATAATTAAAATAATAATAAAAAAAAGTGGAATTTCATTTAGAATTTTGTGTAGGATACGTATAATAATGTTTTTTTGTTGAAAAATTTATTTAAACCATTAAAGTAAGCATTTGGCGATAAAACTCCCAAACTGAATTTCATCAGGAAACCACGTGTTACTCTGGAGGAGTATAAATATAGGAAATACAGCAAAAGCAGTGAACATCTTACTCGCATAAGAGTGGTAAGGTTAGGTTTGGTTTGATGGGCTTCCGCTATTTGAATGTGATTCCATTGATTACACTACAAAACATCGAAAATGCGACTGGGACTCAACCTTATACACTTGATTACAATAGTTCTGCTAATCAAAAATCTGAACTCCAAACTTTTCCATCACATCAGGTTTTGGAGAAAATTGAGTTCAAAGTTCAAAAAAATCGCCGTTTTGGGATTTTTGGAAACTCATAGCGGATGAACCCGAGATGGTGTCGCTTCAAAATAAGTCGAGTGTAAAACCATGTTTCCATCAAGATCAAAAACACTTGATTTGAGCAAAACACTTCGAGCTGTTTCCACTCAAGTTGAAGTGATTTGCAACGTCAAATTAATTACGAATTTTCGTAATTAATTTGACGTTTTCACTACAAAATAGTTAAAACAACAAAATTAAGAAAATAATTGCCAAAAACAATTAATTTTGTAGTTTATTATAATTAAATAAAGATGTTTAAACAACCAATTGTAAATTATTTTAATAATAGGCCTTTTTTGTTGGCAAACTTTGATTGTTACCATGCATCAAAACCAAAAAAAACGACACCTTAACTTCCATAAATTTCACAATTTAATTTAGCGTCGTTTGGAATAGTTTTGTAAAATATTATACATTTTCGATGAAATATTGGTAAAACTAGTTTATTAGACGCAATTTAGCTTGAAAGCAACACAAAAACGTTTATATTTTTTATTAATACCAAAGAGAGCCATTAACAATAAGAGAATCATTCACAATGTATGCAAGTTAATTTTTAACTTCTAGAATTTTAAGCGTTAACACTAATGTGAACTTTGTATGGTAGAACACTGATAATTATGCCAACAAAAAAGGCCAAATAAAAAAAATAAAATGTCTTCTTCTTTTAACGAACACTCACTACGAATGAGTAGCTTTTATTTTCGAATATAAAATACAGTGTTGCACTGACCAATACAAGTGGTGAGTTTAAAAAGTCGATATGTTTTGTACCAAAACACCCAATTTGAGATGTTTTGCGCATATGAAAAATGTATGGGAAAACATGTAGAAAATGACATGATTTCCTCAAAACACTCTGATTTGCCCAAATCATGCCACTGGAAACATACTATAAAGCTCAAATATTACTCTTTAAGATAAAAAACTTATTTGGCCAGTCGCCTTTACACTTTGAACCCCAATTGTCTTTCAATGTTGCAAAAAAATTAGTTAAAATCATTATATGTTAGTAAGCATTTGGCGATGAAACTCCCAAACTGAATTTCACCAGGAAAACACGTGTTACTCTGGAGGAGTATAAATATAGGAAATACAGCAAAAGGCAATGAACATCTTACTTGCGTTAGGTTAGGTGGGATGGGTGTCCGCTATTTGGCAAATTCGCTCGGAGGCCATGATATTCAATGTGATTCCATTACTAAACATCGAAAATGCGACTGGGACTCGACCTTATACACTTGATTACAATAGTTCTGCTGGCGAAAAATTTGATCTCCAAACTTTTCCATCACATCAGGTTTTTGAGAACGTTTTGGGCATTTTTGGAAACTCAAAGCGCATGAACCTGAGATATTGGCGCATCGAAATAAGTCGAGGGAAAAGCTTAAACATTACTTTTTAAGATGCAAAACTTCTTTTGTCAGTCACCTTAACACTTTGAACACCAATTGTCTTTCAATGTTGTCTTATTCCCCATTATCAAAAAATGAAAAATTTTAAGGGAACCAGAGATTATTAAAATAAAGTTAGTGCCATAACGGTTAAATGACTTATCAAATTATTTATCCACCATAAAGAATAATGTTTGAGCTTTACCTTGACTTATTTTTTAATCGTTAACACCCGTTATGATTTGCCAAATATGTCCAAAAACGCGATATTTTTGTATTTGAAATTTCACAATAACCTGATGTAATGAACAAGTTTGGAGACCGGATTTGTGACCAGAATAATAATCGTAATCATGTGTATAAGGAGGCGTTCTATTTGCATATATTTTTTTTTCTATGCTTTTAAGAGGGAAAAAATCGGCTTTTGGGAATAAGACATTACTGAGAAACAATTGGTGCCATAAGGGTTAATGCGACTGACCAAATGTATGCACCATCTTTATGAGCAATGCTTAAGATTCAACTTCGACTTATTTTTAAGTCACTATCACATCGGGTTAATCCGCTATGAGTTGTCAAAAATGCAAAAAACTACGATTTTTTTTAACTTTGACCTCAATTTTTTCAAAAACCTGATGTGATGAAAAAGTTTGGAGACCAGATTTGTGATTAATAGACCAATTTCTATTATTTGTGTAATATACATTACATGAACTACCTTTACCAGATAGCTGTCGTTAATTTAAATCAATCTAAAAATATTTATATTGAACCAATTTTTTCACGAAAATAAAGATTTTTCGCGAACAAAAAATATTTTTTTCGCGAAAAACTTCACAGTATTATGGATTGTTGTGTTAATTTAACAGAGTTGAATGGTTTTAAATTTAATAATTATCGCATAAGTTTAAAAATATCGTTTTAGTTGTACTTTAGCATCAAAATTTTAAATCGCGAATACGAGCGCTTACTTCAAAGAATGGCTAACACCATTGAATTCAGCGTACTCGATTTAACTTTACCAGTAGGATGGAGTAAATATAGCTTTTTTCGAATTTTGAAAATGTCGGGAAGTCGCCTTTTGGGGTCGATATCTTCTTTTTCTTCATTTCCGCTTAACTCCCTGTTGAACATAGGGCCTCTACAAAATTTCTCCAAGATGTTTTGTCATTCTCAAGTAATCTAATCTCTTTGCAGCTTTTTCCGCTGTGTTCAATATATTTAAGCAAGCTTCTTTTCCAAGTGATCTTTGGCCAACCTCTTCTTATACTGCCTTGTGGCAACCAGTTAAGGGATTGACGATTTATTTCGTAGGGACTCTGCCTTAGAGCGTGACCGATCCATTTCGATTTTCTTCTTTTTATAATATTGGGAATGGTGTCAATGTGACATATTCTTTAAAATTCGTCGATATAAACCCACAAAAATATTTTGGCTTGAAAATTGGAAAGTCCCGAACAAAGTGAAAAAAGTAGTTTTCTTGTTCATACTTTTTTTTAAGAATTCGGGCAACTTTTTTTTCTCCTCACTCAAAATTTTAGTTCTTTTCAGTGTACAATTTTTTTTACATATTTGGACCGATTTTATTTTTCTGTGTAAATTTTGGATTTGAAGCAGTAATAAAGAAAATTATGAAGATATGCCTTTAATGAACCCGAATGTTGCAAAAATAAAAAATCGTTTTTCGAGATTTTTCGAGAAAAAAAACACGCTAACTTTCTAAAAGAAATTTGAGGATTCTGAAGCTTAGCATATATATTTGTCGTTTTAAAATTTCACCAAAAAATATATTTACACTAAAAAAAATACACTCTAAAAATATTTTATTAAGGGCCTAATTTTGTAAATCACTCGCGTTGAACGCATCACCAACGCTAACGTGAACGCGAAGCTCAAAAAATGCAATTTTGTAAATCACTACGTTATTGCGTTCAATTATTACGTTATCACTTGAAATGTCAATTATATTAGAATCGGTGTTGCCGGGCATTCTAAAATTGATAAAATTCTTTTCCTTCACCATTAATCTGTCTCCTAGCTACTTTTATTTTCAAAAGTATTTAAATTTATTCATAATTCATATTTTTTAATGAACATCATTGAAAATAAACAAGTTTGTTTAACTTTTGTTTTTTTTTTTATTTATAAATTTTTAATTAAAATATACAACTGTCAACATTATCATACTCCCACGTTTTTGTGCCCTCGCAAAACCACTTTTTATATACAAAATATAAACATCATAAAAATAACATACTTTCATTGCTGTTTTTTAAGGATTTAATATGTATTTCATCATAAAAGGATGTATGTATTTTCATAATACTATCTGCTTAAAATTGTAGTACTATTAAATTATAAAACTTTTTCTATATACATACAGTTAACTCTGGGAAAACTGTAAATTTGAGAGTCTGAATTAGACATTTTTTTTTTAAATTATTTTTTCATCATTTGATAGTTATTTTTATTTTAATTTTCTTAAACTTATTAAAAATAAATTGGAGAAATGGAGAAGTTACAAAGATATTTAAAGTATTAGTTAAAATTTTAATTATGTTTTTTTTATTAAATCAATTAACATTTTTAATCAACACATAAAATTTAGATTAAGGCAATAATTTTTCATAAAATCTAGAAAAAATTTAATAAGAACTAACATTTTCTTACATTTGCAAAATTAATTAAAATTTTAATTGTGTCGAATAATTTTGTAATTAAATTGTGTCAAATAATTTTGTAATCAAATGTAGACAAAAGTTTTGTATTTCAATTCTTGCTTAACTTTTCAAAGTTTCAGTTGACTATTTTGCTATTACGCGAACTCTACTGTACTTTTTTTGCATACATTCATATATCTCTGTGTAAGTAAGTATGGGTACATGTATGTTTTATAAGTATAAAACTTTTCATATCCGCTTAATTAAGTTAAGCATACGAGTACTGGGAAAGTGGCATAAACAAGAGATTAATATTGTGTAGCATTATTTCGCGAATATAACAAAAAAAAATCAGGTACTTAAAACTCCACTTCAAAGTTTTGTATTATTTTTTTTAACTCTCAATGTGTTTAATTAGAGCTGCATTTATTTCTCAGCTTTTGGTTGTTCCAATTTTTCTGACAAATTTCTATTCTCCTAGGCTTGGCGATAAAAGTTTTGAAATTTTCAAATTAAAATTAAAAAAAACAATATATTCATTAAGTTTGATGTGCTGAACACGATTATCAAAAAAAAACATTGGCGGTTTCTATGTTCAATAAATTACAAAAAAATGCCTGCGAATTTTGTACTCTTGCCCAAAACATTAAATCATGATAATGTTTTGCTGAAGATTTGGGTCTGTCTACTTCCCAAAGCAAAGTTTTTTTTAGAAAAAATAATGTTATATTACTTTGCTATTCCATGCAAAACGAATTGAAATATCAGTCGAGGACCCCATTAAAAAACCAAAAGAGTTGTACATTTCGTAATTGAGTGAAAAAATGAGTGCAAAAACGTGTTTTTACATTTTGGAGAGTATAAAAGATTCTGCACCAAAGAATATAACACTCTCACTTGTTTTATGTACATTTGATAAACAAATGGAAAATTTGTATGCGAAAAGCTTAGACTTGGTGAAAAAGTAGTTTTGGTAAAAAAAAAAATGATTTTTTTTCACGAAAAACAAAATTATGTTAAAAAAAATTTAATGAACCCAAAATTTTTGGTGAAAAAAAATTTTGATGAAAAAAGTTTTTGATGAAAAGAAAAATTTTTTAATGTAAAAAAAAATTGATGAAAAAAAAAAATTTTTTTGGTGAGAAAAAAATTGATAATAAAACATTTGATAAAAAAACTTGTTAAAAAATAAATTAAAAAAAAAAAATTATCAAAAAAAATTTTAAGAACAAAAAAAATTTGATGAAAAAAAAATTTATGAAAAAAAACTTGATGAAAAAAAAAATTTTATGAAAAAAAAAAAATTTGATGAAAAAAATATTTTGAGGAAAAAAAAATTTAAGAAAAAAAAAATTGATAAAAAAAAAATTGATAAAAAAAAAAATTGATGAAAAAAAGTTTGATGAAAAAAAAAATTGATGGAGAAAAAATTTGATGGGGAAAAAATTTGATGGGGAAAAAATTGCCAAAAAAAAAAAATGATGAAAAAAAAAAAACAAAAAACAAAATTTGATGAAAAAAAATTGATAAAAAAAAAATTATAAAAAAAAATGTATAAAAAAAAAAAATTGATAAAAAAAAATGATGAAAAAAAGGTTAATGAAAAAAAAAAAAATATGAAAAACAAGTAAAAAAGTTAAATTTGACTTGGCCGAATCTATAAATACCCTCCACAATGCCCATTTTAAGGGATAGAAAATTTTCTAAAGTGAACAAAATAACAGTTTTGATTAGAAATATTTTATTTTGTGTAAAAATTTTTTTTTAGTAATTTTTGAAAAAAAAAAACAATAATTTACTCATTTTTTTTTTTGAGTGTAAAATTTTTTTTGAGTGTATTTTTTTTTTTTTTTGTTTTAGTGTAAAAAAACTTTTTTTTATTAATTTAAAAAAAAAAATAATTTACCAATTTTTTTTTTGAGTGTAAAATTTTTTTTGAGTGTAAACTTTTTTTGAGTGTATTTTTTTTTTTGGTTTTGGTATAAAAATATTTTTGAGTGACAAAAATACGTTGCAAAATATTTTTGTGACTTACCAATGTTTTTAAAACAGGTTTAACGGGTTTTCAACACGTGAATTTAAGGTGAAGCTAATCTGAAATTCACGGTTTTGCTAATAACTTTTGAACCACTGAACCGATTTGGGTGAAATTCAATACGAACTAGGCTGGAGGAACGAAAAATATATATGCTTTTCGAAAGTTATAGTGCTTTTTATCTCACGAATTCACGAAAAACCCTTGCCGAAATTCAGTCTTATGCTCATAACTGTTGAACCAATGGACCGATTTCGCTGGATTTCAATACCAACCTGACCAGGTAAATGCCCAACATATATGCCAAACTTCAGGAGCCTCCGTAAACTTTTTCAAAAGTTAGCGTGTTTTCAACAGACGGACATAGCATCGATCGAGGATCATGAATATATATACTTTATGGGGTCCTAGACCAATATCTCGAGGTGTTACAAACGGAATGACAAGCTTATATATACCCTCTATCACTAGAGTGGAGGGTATAAAAAATGATGAAAAAAAAATTTAATGGGAAAAAAATTGATAAAAAAAAAAAAATTAATGAAAAAAAAAAAATTTTGATGAAAAAAAAATTTATTAATAAAAAAAAAATTTTATTGAAAAAAAAAAAATTTGATGAAAAAAAAAAAATTGATGAAAAAAAAAATATTATTTTATACTTTTTCATTAATTTGTATAAAATACGAATTTTTTGAAACACAAAACTTGCAAAAAGATTCTAAAAATAATAAAACATTTGTGTAAATATGGCAAATATATTTCTTTGAATAATATAAATTTAAGTTTTTGCAAGTAAAAAATATCTTTCTCAAATTTAAAAATTATTCTTTTTATATTTTAATGCCCACCACAATAACGAATGTGCTAACATTCTTTTGTTAACAATTTGTGTTGCAAATAACAATGCATTAAAATTTCTACTTATTTTTTTTTGGAAAATAATGCAGTGATTTTTACCCCATATAAGTCATTGCACAACAAATGTCAAACAATTCTAAAAAATGCTAAGATAAACATCATAAAATAAAATAAAAAACTGACAATAAATAAATCAAAAAATCAGATAAAATGATTTTTTTGGAAGTTTTTCATCATTTTCTGAATTTTTTTAAATCTTCCTAATTTTTTCATAGCTGTTTCTATACCCTTCAACCACAGTATGGGGGTATACTCACTTTGTCATTCCGTTTGTAACGCATCGAAATATCGGTCGGGGGCCCCATAAAGTATATATATTATTGATCCATGATCGATTCTAAGACATTCTGTGAATGGCTGTCTGTCCTTCCGTCCGTCTGTCTGTAGATGCAGTCCAAAATAAAACAGCTAGCCTCCTGAAATTTGGCACAAATATGTCTTTTGGTCCTGGGCAGGTTAAGTTCGTAAATGGGCAAAATCGGACCAGGGGAAAAAAGATCCCCCTTGAGGATCTAAACCAACCTCTGAAAAACACGATTTTTTTATATATTTGTTAAACAAATTAAACAAATTTATGCAAGAAGAAGTTCAGAGTACTGCACTAGGACCGGGAGGACTAACAAATTAATTTTTTTTGCCCGCCCCCCCCCCCACCCCTTTTGGGGCGTGGATATAAAAAAAATTGTTTAAATAATGATAAAATGGTATTACGTTAGTGCAAAAAGCATAAAAAATAATTTAGTAAACATTTTTCGAGAGGGGGACACCTGCCCGAAGCCCCCTCCCAAAAAAAACGCCCTTGATTTTTTTTTGTGTTTTATATATTTTTTTTAGTTTCCCGGATTTTTTCTTATAGCTAACACGAAAGCTTTCCTGAATTTTTGACATTTTTGTAAACTTTTTTCTAATTTTTTTTTTTTTTAATTTTCTGAAAAAATTGGAAAAAAAAATTTAAAAGTGAAATAAACAAAAACTGACAAAATCAAAAAAAATTTAAAAAAATCACATACTTTTTTTTTAATTTTCCTGAATTTTTTATCATTTACCTGAATTTCTCAAAATTTTCCTGATTTTTTTATAGCTTTTTATACCTTCCACACATAGTAGGGTGGTATACTTACTTTGTGATTCCATGTGTAACGCATCGAAATATCGGTCGGGGACCCGGTAAAGTGTATTATTGTTCCATGATCGATTCTAAGACATTCTATGACTGTTGGTCCGTCCGTCTGTATAAAACACGATTCAGTCCAAAATAAAAGAAATACTGAAGTTCGAAAATAGACAAAATCGGACATGGAAAAAAAGAATTGTTAAGGGTATTTATAATTCAGCAGATCCAAAAATAGCATTCTTCATTGTAAAAAGTCTAGTCGTTGTAAATTGGAAATTCAATATATTGATTATTTCCATTTCCCGGGCCTTAATCAGGGAGTTTTACTGTTGATTCCCTTTTATCTACAAACATAAAACTATTGTTCAGCACAAAAAAAAATAAAAAATAAAAATCTACGGTAGTATGCAAAAATTTTGACGCTTGTTTTATGTTAAATACATTCATAAAAAAATATGTAGGTATACTTAAATAAATATTTTTTTTTAAAGGATTCAAAAAATTTTTACATAATGCCCACCACAAACAACATAGAAAATCTCAATGCGGTTTTTAGAATATTTCTGTTTAAAATTCTGTATTCTATACAAATAATAAATATGAGCAGTGTGAACTAACAATAATAAAAAGGATGCATTTTAAATTTTATTTTAGTATTTGCTTTCATTATTTTAGTATTAATAACATTTCATATCTATATAGATTCTACATAATATATTTAAACCGTTTTTATTTTTTTGTAAATTTAAATTAAAGTTTTTCATAATTAAATTTAGATTTTAATTTATTGAAAATCTAATGACTATTCAACTGTTAAATTGGTAATTAGTTTTTGATATTTTTATTTAAAGGTTGGAAACGAAAATAATTTTACACAGTGAAACTTCACAGAAAAAAATATGGAGGAAATAAATTTGAGTAATCACTTGTTTAAATATAAAAACAAAAATTGAGTAATTTTTTAATTGACGCAATTAAAAATTTACTCAAACATTTTAAAAACAATTTATGTAAATAATTTAATAAAAATTTAATAGTTTTTTATTTTTTTTTAACTCTCATAACTTTTTGAATTCTCGTTTAGTTTATAGCTTTTTGTATATGTATATGAAAGTTTGTAATCGTCTTTATAAAGTTTTAATATGTCTTTGAGACATAAATATGTTTGGTTAAGTTTGAAAAACAAGTTTTTTGTTTTTTTTTTTTTGCAAAAAAAAAATTTAAAACTTTTTTCAATACTACTAAATCGTTTACTGGTGCAAAATTGAGTAATTTTTTACTCAATAGTATAAAAAATTTACTCAAATATTTTTTTTATTTTTTTTTATGTTTTAAAATGTAAAAACTGAGAAGGAATGAACTATTTGGGGGTTTAGATAAAATGTATCACGTTTTTTGTTATTTTGGAAGTTGACACTTTTGGGGCGCACTTAAGCGGGTACTATTTTTTAAGATTATTATATTATTATTATTATTATTTTTTTAAGTGCTCATATATTTTCAAGAAAACTATTTCTTGTGTCACAAGTAAACCTATATTCCATAAAAATTAATTTTGTCTATAAAATACTATGTAAAATGTTCTTATTTCGCCTACAACTGCTTTTTATATGAGATAGAGTTCCCTTCTAAATATAAAAGGGCAAATTTATAAAAACATAGAAATTTTAATAAGTAACAAATTTTTTATATGAAGTCGTATACTATAGTCCTCGCTTAAATGCGCCCAAAAAAATCTATAACTCAGATTTTATCTGTTATATACATTTCGTGTCCACCCTTTAGAAAAACATGAATTTACTGAAAAATGTTGTATCTGAAGCCGTATACAATAGTCCCCGGTTAAATGCGCCTCAATAATTCTGCTTAAAAATGACACTATGAAACTAAAAATTACTGAAAAATGTTGTATCTGAAGCCGTATACAATAGTCCCCGGTTAAATGCGCCCAAAAAAAATCTGTTTAAAAATGACTTAAGCGGTATATTTTCTATCCAAAACTTTATTTTTTTTTCTGTAAAATACATTTCGTGTCCACCCTTTTATATGTTTATTTTTTTTTAACAATTTCTAAATTGAAAATAGAAAAAATATAATATTAATATGACAAATATGATATTTTATCTAATATTTTCCAACTAATTAGTAATGCAATTATTAGATTTTTATTAGTATATTTATTAATTAAATATAGACAGGAAAAAAATGGATAATAAATATAATTACAATTTAAACTCTAGTCATAAAATTAAATTTTATTATATGCAGGATTCACGATTGAAGGAAAATTATGTATTTTCAAAAAATTATGCTGTTATTTTCAAAAAAAAGCAAGTTAAACAAGTAAAAAAGTCAAACTCGGCCTTGCCGAATGTAGTGGTACCCTCCACAATTTCCAAAAGAATATTGCAAAAAACTTAATTTAAAAGGAATTTACTTTTGAAAAAAAAAAAAATTTTTGACAAAAAATTATCGCGAAAAAAAATCCTCGATTTTTGTCTTTTTTTTTGTCAAAAAATGTCTTCGTACTTGTTTAAATACTATTTGGTGTTTAATTATGTTCACATATGTCAACCAGCAGGCGATTTAAAGCATTTTGTATTTTTAGGTTATGTTGAATGTACTGAAAATTTTGAGGTGTCCTTACATTTTCGTTCATAACTTTTGAACCGCTGAACCGATATCGCTCAAATGCAATACCAAAATTCTCAGGAGAACTTCTAATAAATATGTTAAGTTTCAGTTATCTATGTGCAATATCTTGTCCGTGAACACCATTTCCACAGACAGACGGACAGACGAACAAAGCTAGAATGTCTAAGAATCGATCACTGATCAATAATATATATACTTTATGGGGTCCCAGACCGATATTTCGATGAGTTACAAACGGAATGACAAACTTATATATACCCTCTATCACTAAGTGGAGGGTATAAAAATTATAGTCGGTCAGTCAAGTCCGACAATATGATACCCACCAGTGATTTCCGGAATATGGATACAAGTCCAAATGTGGACTGATTGGATCTAAATTTCTTAAGAATTTTACATATAGTTCTATCATACAGTTCTATCTTGTGCCGTTCTCCTTTTATTTCTATCTTGTGCCGTTTTAAATTTCAGTGGAAATGACTGAATATCGGGCGAAATTTTTATATGGGAAAAAATGTCGAAAAATGGTCTAATTAAATTCAGATTTAGTTAAGTTACCAAAGTACACGTTAAACCCCTGTTAACAAAATTTTAATCAAATATATAATATTCTTATCAACTTTGAGAGATTTATTAGAATATTGGGTGGTTTTATGGGGACTAGGGATGGGCACATAGCGGCTTACTGCGTGATTCACGCGTGATCACGTGTGAGTGTGACTGAACTCAATTTTACTGACGTGATCGTGATTGAGTGAAAAAAAATTGCGTAAGTGAGTGTGCGTGAGCAAGATTTTTGCGTGAGTGAGTGTGCGTGAGCCGATTTTTTTGTGTGAGTTTGCGTCAATTCTTTTCTCTTCATAATTCCTTTCGATTCTATTTTTGGTAACTTTTCTAAAATAATTGTCACAAAAACTGGATTTTTTGGAATGTAAAATCCTCTATCGAAACAAAATATTCTGAAAAAAGACTTTTAGGAATTTCTGATACTTTTAAGAAAGGTATTCCATGACTTACACTCCGATTGTTTGGCAATTTATTTATATTAATAAGTACCGATAACTAACAAGGAAGGTCTTTCACAGAGCACCCACCGATAGTCCTTAAACTTGCATATACACAGAAAAAAAAATTGTCAATACAATTAATTTCATTAAACTTTTATTTGAAACTGAGCCTACATTGGATTTTGTCAATACAACATTGACTTTTGTAACTTCTGAAAAAATATCAACTTATTTTTGCCAATTAAATTCATTGTTGTATCAACAATGAAATTAATTGAAAAGTTCGTAATAAATCATATTCACGGAATTAAACGTGCTTTAATGCCATTTTTTTTAAATCTAAAAATAGAACAAAAAAATCTAAAATTTAAAAAAAAACATGTAAGAGAGTTAAATTCGGCTGTGCCGAATCTTTTATACCCTCCAACATGAATAAAAAATAAAAAAATCCAGGGGCGTTTTTTTTGGGGGGGGGGGGTCGGTACTAGTAATTTGGGGGGGGCAAATTTCCTCTCGAATATGTGTTTAAAAAATAAGATGCTTTTGGCACAAAAGAAATACATGTTTATCATGATTTAAAAAAAAAATGTTTTATTCCTCGCCCATTAGGGGGGGGGGGGGGGGGGGTTGGTAACACCGAAAAAACGACATTTTCTAATTCTCTGGGTCCAAGTGCAGGACTTTGAACTTCTTGTAGCATAAAAATGTTGCATTTGTTAAACAAAAACACAAAAAATTACGTAAAAAATGCTATTTTTCACAGGTTTGTTTAGTTCTTTTAGCCCACTGGTCCGATTTGGCTCATTTACGAACTTAACCTGTCTATTAACATAAGACATAGTTGTGCCAAATGTCGGGAGTCTAGCTCTTTTATTTTGGACTGCATCGCGTTAACTACAGACGGACAGACGGACGGACGGACATCGCTAGAATGTCTTAGAATCGATCACTGATCATAAAAATATATACTTTATGGGGTCCTAGACCGATATTTTGATGCGTTACACACGGAATGACAAAGTGAGTATACACACAAAAACTTTTTTTCCATGTACGATTTTCATAGTATTTATGAACAAATTCATACAATTTATTAACTTTTTCATAATATTTTTAAGAAATAAAATATTTGAGCTCGAGGTCAAGTGTTTGTAAAAATTCTTTATTGCCGATATTTCGCTACACTTCGTGTGGCATCATCAGAGCATATTCTCTATATAATATAAAAACAAAAACAAAAAATTGTATAAACATTAGAGGTGTCCTTAAAAACGAAAATCACCTTTTTATACCTGGTAGGGTTCTATATTGTTCTTTAGTATCTAAAAATGAGTGAGCCAAAATTTGGGGACAATCGGCTAAAAATAACTCGTGCCGAAAATGGATTGAAGTTTTGGGACATTCTTATAAGAACGAAAAACTCGTTTTTTCTAGTTTTTGGAAAAACATTGGTATTTGATATTTTTTGTTACATTTTTTGTGAAATAATATGAAAATGGTACTAAATTACCTTTTCAAAACGACTAATAAAATTAAAATCGGATGAAAAATAAGCATTTTACGCATACATGCCCCAGACCATTGTATGGTTTTTAGAGCCAGAATTTCAAAATTTTCAAAATTTTTAGGCAAAAAAATAGTAAAAATTTAATTTTACTTTATGATAAAATTGAAAACATGTTTAAGATTAAAAATAGCAGATATGGTAGTCAAGCTTTTTATTTATTTGGCGCGGGTAGTGATAAAATTTCCGCGGATTCCAAATAAAATGCGTTTTTTTACAATAATTAAGCAAATTTTTGAAAATTTGTGCTCTATTGTGCGGATCGAAGTGTAAAACGTAAATTCTGTAACTTTTGAGAAATCGGATATATGCATATATTTTGTATTATAGAAATGTATAACGTCTCAAATTTGTCATTTCACCTCGACGAAAAGGGGTTAAAGATGCCCGAATTCTAAAAAAATTTACAGAATTTATGTATTTCACTTCGTATAATACAATACAGAAAATTTTTTCCCATATTTGCTAAATTATTTTAGAAAAACTCATTTTCTTTGGAATCCGCGGAAAGTATATCACTACCCACGCCAAATGAAAAAAAAGTTAGACTACCATATCTGTTAGTTTTTATCTATAACATGTATTTAATATAATTATAAAGTAAAATTTAATTTTTTTTATTTTTTTGCCTAAAAATTTTGAAAATATTCAAATTTTGGCTTTAAAAACCATGCAATGGTCTGGGGCATGTATGCGTAAAATGCTTATTTTTCATCCGATTTGAATTTCTTTAAGCTTTTTGGAAAGGTATTTTATTACCATTTTCATATTACTTAACAAAAAAATTAACAAAAAATAGCATATACCAATATTTTTCAAAAAACTAGAAAAAACGTGTTTTTTCATCAGATAAGAGTGTCCCAAAACTTCAATCCATTTTCGGCACGAGTTATTTTTATCCGATTGTCTCCAAATTTTGGCTCACTCATTTTTAGATACAAAACTACAATTTAGGACCCTACCACGTATTAAAAAGTGATTTTGAAAAATTACCTTAGTCGTTAGGACACCTTTAATAAACATCAATAATAATCATACAAGAAATAACACACAAAATAATTTGCACAAATATATATACATATGTAAAGCACGACAAAAGTACAAGTGAACAATATTGAGTGTAAAAAACAACAATAACAATTCTCACCGAAAAAGTTTACATTAAAAAACAAAAACAAAAATAATACATTTAATTTTAAGCGCTAAATAAAACATTGAGTGTCTTCTGCATCGTTTAATGTTACACTGATCTTAAAACTAATTATATTATTGCACTATCCTTTGTTTTCCTTTATAAACTAAATGACGATAGCTTTGCGCTACACTTTCAGTGTCGGCTTTGAAGTTTATCCTATCGTTTGTCGGTGTATTGATAATGTGAAGCATTTCAAGCATATAGCGGCGTTTATAATTGTTTTCACTGTCAATAATTTGCACCTTATCAAAATCGGGTGAATGATTTTTACTCGCACAATGGGCCGCCAAAGCTGTTTTTTGTGAAACATCCGGATTATTTTTCATCTTTTGATCGGATTTGTGTCCAGCTAATCTTGTTTTTAATTTATTCTTAGTTGTGCCTACGTATACTTTATTACAATTATCCACAGGGTTGCCGTTGCATGGTATTTTGTACACTACATTTGATTTTTCTAACTTATTTATCTTATCTTTGGTTTTGCTAAATAATCTACCCAGTGTTTGATCAGTTTTATGTGCCATTTGGTATTTTTCCTTGTCAAAAAGATTTGAATTTTGCAATCTTTCTGATATAACAACACATAATTACTTTTTCATAATATTTATAAACTTTTTCATAGTATTTATGAATAAATCACAATATGTGAAATTTAAGAATTTTTAAAATTTTTCATAAATACTATGAAAAAGTTTATAAATGTTATGAAAAAGTTAATAAATTGTATGAATTTGTTCATAAATACTATGAAAATCGTTCATGAAAATTTTTTTTTTTGTGTGTACCCCCATACTGTAGTTGGAGGGTATAAAAAACATTAACCGGCAGCTGGAATCGAACCTACAACGAACATGATACATTAATCATGTTTCTTAATAATGCAATAAACACGATGAATCTTGATGTATCTGGCGATACATCATGTTTAGTAATATTTATCCGCTGAACACGAATACGAACAAAACTTTAAAATCGGTCGAACGGTTTTTCGATATATTGCAACAAATTTCGAGTTTTTTCACTGTTCAAGAAATTTAAAAATCTCAATTTTTTTTTTCATAGACTTTGAGATGTGCTTTCATTTATTATTTATTAGAGCCCAATCCGATCATTTGAACCCGTAGAGCCCTTCGAGCAAAGTTTTTTTTTTTTTTTCGAAAAACTTCCACCAAAAATATTGATTTCTGAAAAACTTAAAAAGAAATTATCTTGATATACATTATTTTTATTAATTTTGACATGCTGAAGACGAATATAAAAAATATTCTAGAAGAGGTCGAACGGTTTTCGAGATTTCATCATTTCAAATTGACCAAAAAATTTTCCAAAATTGCGGGTTTTTCTTAAGCTCAAAAAATAAAAAAATAAAAGTTTTTCCCTTGACCTTTTCATAACGGTGGTGATAAACTTTCATTTAAACTAAATTTAATCCAAATCAAATCTTGTTAACCCTTGCAGCCTTTCGATTAAAGTTATAAAATTTTCAAAATTTTGCAGAAATCCAAAATTTTAATCGAACAACACAACAAAGTGTGGCGGGCACAAAATGAGAAGACCTTCCCAATTCCGTTGATCCAAGTGCATTATGGAATTCCTTAAAATTGTACGGTATACAATTTTATTAATGCCCGTTTTTACTTTTACTTGTTCATTAATATTCTAATTTCTCTTATGAGTAATAATTTTTTGTTAATATTAATTTTCATAATAATTTATTTAACATCCTTCGAAACAACCATGTAATAAATTCTAACAAAAAAGTCTTAAAATATGTCTGTTTTCAACACTTCCTGTTATTTTAACATAATTCACCTTACCGGGGAAGATGTTGTTAATGTTTTTAATGATGTTTCATAAAAATTTATTAAAGTGGTTTTAAGCAGCCTAATGACAAGTGTAGATTTCATTAACACATGTGGTCGCCAAGGGATTCAACATATGACACGTAGCAATAAAACACCTTAAATACTCACTCTGCCTACTTAATGTTACTTATTGTTGAAATACCTTGAATACATACATAGAAAAAAAAACAAGTAGTTTTAACAAATTTTAAAATTTGTAAGCTTATAATGTGTGTATTTGTGCATGTGTGAGAAATACATGTGTATTTGTTTGTAAAGTTCTTTAGAACAAGATCTAACAGTGCTAGTGAATATGAATCCTCTACACATACACACATTTAAACACATACTTATCAAACATTTTTGGGATGTTTTCAAACAAACAACAAAAAAAAAACAGTCTCAAGTGGTTACTAAGTAAAGGATATAAGTCTCATACTCATATTATAATTCTAAAAGCAAGAATAAGACATTATAAAATAAAGGATTCTAAATCATATAGACAGAGGCGTAGCAGACCGAAAAATTCCTCAATTACACTAGTTTACAAATTAGATAAAAATTTCGATCCACGACATTTTGCAATTATTTTTCATGGACAATTTTACGCTGAAAACGAAAATTAAGTTCAATGATTTTAAAGTAGAACAGTTTTTGAGATATTGGCAACTTTTAAAATTTTTAACTTTTTACAAAAGTCTGTTTACTTAAATAAAAATATCAGCGGACCAAATCGGTGAATTTTATTATTAATCAAATTCTTTATCAATTCTACATACAACAGTTTTATATCTGATTATCGCCTTGGAAGCTATTTATCGATAAATCGACAATTTTGCTTATATTTTATCGAAATTCGGCAAAAAGTTAATTCTATTGTAAATTTCAGAACAAGAAATTGAGAAATTGTTTAAAAATTATTTCTCTCTTTATAGTTAAAGTCTGACCTATTGCGAAGAAAATAAGTAGAAAAGTTAAATTCGACTTTAAATGTAAAAATTTTTTTTAGTGTAAATTTTTAGTGTAAAAATACTTTCAAGTTACAAAAATGCTTTGTAAAATATTTTTGTGACTAACCAATGACTTTAAAGCTTCTTTTTTTAAAACTTGTTTTTTTTTAACACGTGACTTAAAGGTGAAAAAACCTAAAATTCACGGGTTTGCTCATAACTTTTGAACCACTTGACCGATTTTGCTGAAATTCAATACGAAATAGACTAAGGGAACGACCAATGTATTTACTAAGCTTCAGAAGCCACAGAGTTGCATTTCAAAACTTAAGGTGCTTTTTAACTCGTTGATTCGTTGATTCACGAAAAAACCTACGCTACGAGTTGGTGTCCACAAAAAAAATTAAATGAAAACAAGTGAGAGTGTTAAATTCGACTGTGCCGAATTTTTAATACCCTCCAACATGCTAAAAAAAAAAACTCCAGGGGCGTCTTTTTGGGCCGGGGGGCTTCAGTGGGGGCGATGGGGGACACGTCCCCCTCTCGAAAATGTTTTTTAATTTATTTATTATGCTTTTTGCACTAAAGTTGTACAATTTTATCATTATTAAAATTATTTTTTTATAACCACGCCCTAAAAAGGGGGCGGGACAAAAAAATAAATTTTTTAGTTCCCCCGGTCCTAGTGGAGGACTCTGAATTTTTTCTTGCATAAACATGTTTCATTGGTTTAACAAAAATATAAAAAATACGTACAAAAAATCGTGTTTTTTCGAGGTTGGTTTAGTTCCTCAAGGGGAACCTTTTTCCCTCAGTCCGATTTTGCCCATTTACGAACATAACCTGCCTATAACCATAAGATATATTCGTGTCAAGTTTCAGGAGGCTAGTTTTTTTTATTTTGGACTGCATCGTGCCATCTACAGACAGACAGAGTGACGGACAGACGGACATTCACAGAATGTCTTAGAATTGATCAAGGATCAATAATATATTTACTTTATGGGGTCCCCGACCGATATTTCGATTAGTTACAAACGGAATGTCAAAGTAAGTGTACCCCCAAACTGTGGTTGAAGGGTATAAAAATGTATGAGGACCATAAGGGCTGAAGATTAAGGATTGGTATCTTCTGAGAAAATATTGGTATTGAAAAATATTGGAGGTCGGTAATACATTTAGCTCGTCTGGGGGCAGCCCTTGGCCAGTTAGAACAGTGGGAGAAAATTTTTATTAAATGGCATTTTGTATCGAAGCTCACTTAGGGAGTGGAAAAAGGGGGTAGGAATGTTAGGAAAAAATGTTTGGAAGAAAAAACTAATGGTGGCCGGTCATACATTTTACCATGGAACCATGTGTAAATTAAAAAAAAAAAAATCATATGGACCACCTTAAGGGTTAAAGATTGAGGGTAGGTATGTTCCGAGAAAACGTTGGTATTGAAAAAATATTGGAGGTCTGTCATACGCTTGACTCGTCTAGAGGCAACCCTGGGGCAGTTGGCGCAGTGGGAGCAAATTTCATAAAAATTCTATTTTGTATGGGAGCCCCCTTAAGGAGTGGTGATAGGGAGAAGGTTTGTTCAGAAAAAATTTTAGAAAAATGTTGGAGGGAAAAAGTTATAGGGGTCGGTCACACAGTTTACCCCTCTAGGGGGAACCATGTGAGCGCAATAAGCTGATGTCCTACACTCATAAAAGTTTTATAGTTACTGTTTCACAGTCAAACAAATAGTTTTCGTTTTAGTTAATATTAAAAGAAAATTAGTTTGTTTCACATACAAATATTCTAAACAACTTTTTGAACGTTTATTCAAATACATAACTGTCTTTTAAATAAAATTTTCCGTAACGTTTGTTTTTTTCAGTTATTTAAAAAACAAACCACATTATTTTATTTGTCGTTTGTTATTTGTCAGTTATTTAAAAATTTCTAAAATTAGAATTTTTTTTTTGAATTTGAAAATGAAATTTAGTTGCTGAAAATATAAGTAGCTTGTGGCACAGAGGGTAGCGTGCTGGGCTATCAGCCAGAAATTATGAGTTCGATTCTGCTCAGGTTCGAAGTTTTTTAAAATTATTTCTAAAAAAATAAATAAAAATGAATGTAAATTTCCGTTATTTTAACCGTTTTTTCCGTAAAATTTTGTCAGTCATTTTTTACGGATTTTTAAGTTATTTTTACGGATTTCAACAGTTATTAATTAACATTTAAAAATAACTGAGAAATGTTTTCGTTTTAAATGAAATGTAAGTAGTCCGTTTTTTAAATAAAGTTTCATTTGTTTCAAACGTATTTTCTGTTGAATTTACTTACATAATATTTTAAGTGTAAAAAAAAATTTTAAATAAAAAAATGTATGGGGACCACCTAAAACGTTTAAGATTGACGGTAGGTAAGTTTTGAGAAAAGGTTGCTATTGAAAAAATATTGGTGGTCGGTCATACATTTCGCTTGCATAGGGGGCAACCCTTGGGTAGTTAGAGTGGTGGAAGCAAATTTCTCTTTAAGCAGTAGGGGTATGGAGTAGGTTTGTTCATAAAAAATTTTGGAGTGTAAGAATTATTGGGGGTTGGCTTTACATTGCACCCCTCTAGAAGCGACTTTGAGGCAATTGGGGATAAAACACACGAAAATGCCCCCTCGGAGTCGCTCCTAGAGGAGTGCAATGTAAGGTTTTAATTTAGTTTTTACACCCCAACACTTTTTTGGAACAAACCTACCCCCTATCTCCACTCCTTAAGGGGGCTCCCATACAAAATGGTATTTTTATGAAATTTGCCCCCACCTAACTGCCTAGGGTGAAACATATGACCGACCTCCAATATTTTTTTTGTATATAAATTTTTTTTTGACATAAGCTCATAGCGCCCACACGGTTTACTCTAGACGGGTAAAATGTATGGCCGACTCCCATTATTTTTCCTCGCCAAATTTTTTTTTACAAAATACCTATCCTCTTACTCTATTTCTTAATGGGGCTCCCATAAAAAATTAAAATTTTTTCAAAATATTGGGCGAACTTTTAAGAAGAAAATGTTCAATATGCAATAAAGTTTTTGTTTTTAAGCATATTGTAATTAAATTTTAAATTTATATAGGTGTTACTATAGCAAATTTAAACACAAAACAAAATATAAAGATTTGACAAAAGGAATCTCCCAATTCCCAATTTGTTTGTTAACAATTTCCAAAAAACCTGATTTTTTGCATTTTTTGCTGCCACGCCTATACTAAAGTCGGGGATTATTAGCTATTCATGTTGTTAGCTACTTACTTATTAAAGATTCTATGTGTACTTTGGTATGCCTAATAGAGGCCTGCACTTTTGTTCCCAGGGGGGTAAATTTTAAATTTGTGTTAAAAATGGGTCAACTTTCAATGAGGCTGGGTAGCTCCAAATAAAAAATTAGATTAATAGGAAAAATTGACATGTTCTGAACGAAACTCGGACGTTAGGTGACAAACCTATTCCCGAAAAACTGGACCTGGATCAGAAAATAATTTAAAATTTTCCCATTAAAATGGTTATTAATCAGAAGTAAAAAGAGATAATAGAGATAAAGACAATTTCAAACATATTTTTTTTTAGGTATTTACTAGGATGGCTCGTTTTTGGGCTTTTCTCTCTGATCAAATTCTAATACCCGCCAAAGTGTCGGTCCCCTAAAGCTAACTCACATGCAAAATATCACTCCGATCGGAGTTTATCTTCTGTCTCCACTTTGAGCCTCAAAATTGGGGTTTTCGCAAAAAAGGACTTTCAAAAAAAAAATAAGTTATTTTATTAAAATAATTAAAAAAATATTTTTGTATAATATTTGATCGTAAATACTTAAATACAAAATTTAAAGATTTTATGGTATCATTAACCCGTTCAAACTTGATACCAAAAAATTGCATGATTTTGGGGGCGTTCTCAAAACATCTTTTCTCAAAATTTGAAAATTTTATTAAAAAAAAATTTTAAATATACCATTTTTTCTTTCTGAATTCATTAAGAACTCCTTGGAGAAGAAAAATGTGAAATATGGCGGATATCCGTCGAGCCACTTTTCGGGAATCGCGGGGGGAAGTTAGCGGATTTCAAGGAAATGTTGGTTTTATCCATAATTTTGATTAATAAAATCTTATAAATTTCATTTTTGTGCAAATTTACGGTTTTTTGGTGTCGTGGCATTTTATTAGATAACTCTAAGTCTGTCATGAAATCTTACAGATCTAGGACGTCTTTAACCCACATTGGCTGGGGGTCAAAAATAACCCCCTCGGAAAATTTTAAGTTTAGAGCTTAAATTTTGTGCTATAAACAAGTATAAAACGGCTTTTATGTTTTTTACCCCAACTATTATTTCGTTTATATATATTATCTTTAAAAAAATCGTTAACCTTTCTTGGTAGGGGGTCAAAAATGACCCATTCAATAAAAAGTATATATTTTTATTCATATAAAATTATATAATATATAATATATATATAATATACATATTTAAGATATCTTTAACTCACATTGACCAGGGGTCAAAAATGATCCCGGAAAAAACTTTTAGGCATAGTGCTTGAATTTTTTGATATCAACAAAATATATATTTTTTATTGAATGGGTCATTTTTGACCCCTTACCAAGAAGGGTTAACGATTTTGTTAAAGATAATATAATAATACGAAATAATAGTTGGGGTTAAAAACACAAAAGCCGTTTTATACTTGTTTATAGCACAAAATTTAAGCTCTAAACTTCAAATTTTCCGAGGGGGTCATTTTTGACCCCCCGCCAATGTGGGTTAAAGACGTCCTAGATCGGTAAGATTTCATGACAGACTTAAAGTTATATAATAGAATGCCACGACACCAAAAAACCGTAAATTTGCACAAAAATTAAATTTATAAGATTTTATTAATCAAAATTATTGATAAAACCAACATTTCCTTGAAATCCGCTAACTTCCCCCCGCGATTCCCGAAAAGTGGCTCGACGGATATCCGCCATATTTCACATTTTTCTTCTGAAATGTGTTCTTAATGAATTCAGAAAGAAAAAATGGTATATTTAAAAAATTTTTTTAATAAAATTTTCATATTTTGCAAAAAGGTGTTTTGAGAAAGCCCCCAAAATCATGCAATTTTTTTGGTATCAAGTTTGAAAGGGTTAATGATGCCGTAAAATCTTTAAATTTCATATTTAAGTATTTACGATCAAATATTATACAAAAATAATTTTTTAATCATTTTAATAAAAAAACTTAATTTTTTTTTTTTGTAAAAGTCCTTTTTTGCGAAAACCCCAATTTTGAGGCTCAAAGTGGAGACAGAAGATAAACTCCGATCGGAGTCATATTTTGCATGTGAGTTACCCTTAGGAGACCGACACTTTTGGCGGGTATTAGAATTTGATCAGAGAGAAAAGCCCAAAAACGAGCCACCCTTGTATTTACTAGCCCTTTAAAAAAATCCAAATTTTATAAAAATCGGATAATAAACAATAAATTGGCAAGCACTTATATTTAGGGGCCTTGGAGGCGCCCCTATTAGACATGTGGGGTCCTCCGTCCAAACTTAACAAGGTATAAATTTCACTGCAATCGGTACAGTACTTACTGAATGGACGAATTATTTAAAAAAAAAACAAGTAAGAGTGTTAAATTCGGCTGTGCCGAATCTTTTATACCCTCCAACATGCAAAAAAAAAATTGCAGGGACGTTTTGTTTTCTTTTTTTTTTGGGGGGGGGGGTCGGAAGTGGGAATTGGGGGGGGGGGGGCAAATTTCCTTTTGAATATGTGTTTAAAAATTACAAGTTTATCATTATTTAAAAAAAAATTATTCCACGCCCATAAAAGGGGGGTGGACCGAAAAAACGACATTATCTAATTCTCTTGGTCCAAATGCAGGACTTTGAACTTCTTGTAGCATAAAAATGTTGCATTTGTTAAACAAAAACACAAAAAATCATGTAAAAAAGTGGTATTTTTCATGGGTTGGTTCAGTTCTCTAAGGGGGAACTTTTTTCCCCTTGGTCCGATTTAGCCCATTTTCGAACTTAACCTGCCTAAGAATATAAGACATTTTCGTGTCAAACTTCGGAAGTCTAGCTCTTTTATTTTAGACTGTGTCGTGTCCTCTACAGACGGACGGACAGACGGACGGACAGACGGACGGACGGACATCGCTAGGATGTCTTATAATCGACCACTGATCAATAAAATATATACTTTATAGGGTCCTAGACCGATATTTCAATACGTTACACACGGAATGACAAAGTGAGTATACCCCTATACTGTGATTGGAGGGTATAAAAATCACTGTGCAGTCTGTCAAAGGTCAGACAAATTGAAAAAGTTCAAATTTTGTCACCTAGTGTAATCGATTCTAGAATGTTTAGTAGAACCGATAACTGCACTCAAAATAATTACTCTGTTAAATACTCTGTAAAATGACTGTAATCTCAATTCGACAGATATTTGACAAAGTTATCTGTCGAAATACAGATTTTAAGAAAATACTTCGTATTTTCTTGTGACCGAAAAACAAAATTTTGTAAAATTGGAGTTACTCGCTAAAAACTTGTAATTCTCACAAAAATAAAAAAGTAAATTTACAATTTGGAAGCATTAAAGCGGGAAAATTTAACAAAATTTTAATTTTAATTAATTTAATTTTAATTAATTTAATTTTAATTAATGTTTTTGAAGCAGAGAAGTTTTACTCATAAAATGGATTTAACTAAAACTTTGTAAATTTACAGTTTTTTTTGTAAAATTTTGAACTCATAAATGCATTTAACTAAAACTTTGTTAATTTACAGAGTTTTTTGGTAAAATTCTTCTTGGTTTTATCAGTATTTTACAGATAATTCTGTAAATTTACAGTTTTTTTTTTTGATCGAAATCATTTTACAGAGTTTTCTTCGTAAAATAACAAAAAATCTTGCTGGTTGGAAATCTATGGTATTTTCTGCTGGCTCAGCAGAGTATCTCTGTAATTTAACAGAGTGATTATTTTGAGTGTGGATACTAAAACTCGTTTGGCACCCATTCAACTGAAAAATAAAATGTATCTGGAAATGTCTTACTACCTCCCTGTTTTAACACATACAGTCATATGAGCAAGAAAGTTTAAACAATTGAAAGGTATCAAATGCAAGGGTTAACAAAAGACCTCAAATACATACACAAATATTAAATGTTAGTAGTATTTATAAAATGTATGCGTATGTGTAAGTTCTTGCATAAATGATTTCTTCATAGTCTTCGTTTTTAAAGGGTTTGAGTTGAGTTTATAAAAGTGAAAATTTTTCAAAAAGGCGAAAGTAATGTGTAGAATTTTTAATTAGGCATTTTATTGTTGCCTGTTAGGAAAAACAACTTGAAGAAAGTAAGAAATGCTCATCCTTAAACATACAAAAAGAAAAAGTATATCTTAAGATGTTGTATCGTATCATGTTAATAATAAGTAGTGGTAGGTACATAGTTATATCCTGTAAAGATGAAGGATAATTTAATGCGATGTATGCATCATCATTTATTTAATTTTTTTTTTCGTTGTAGCTAATAATCATAAGTATGAGATGTTGTTACTTTTTTTATGAATTTTTGTTCATTTGTTATGCGAAACATTTAATTTTTTATTTTTGTTACAAAACATGTTTGGAATTGTTTGGGAAAAACAGGATTAATTAAACTTTGTAAAAGAAAAATTGGGTGTCTTTAAAAAAAAAAGTTTATTCCTTTACCAATTTAAACTTTAATTTGTCAATTTCCTGGTTTTTTGTTCCCAATAAGTTTAATTTTTGTGGTTTATCTTGTACATTCATTTTGCTGTTCATTTAAGTTTTTTTTTCTTCATTTTGTTCCATTTCGTTTCGCTTAGTGTGTTTTATTCCGTTTGAATTTGACCTGTCTTTTGAATTTGAATATTGCACGTATTTGAATGTAAAACTTTTTTATATGTTTTTTTTTTGTTACAATTATTGGAACTTTATCTATGGATATTTTTAACGTAATTGGTTGCCACAATGTGTTCTAGTAAATTGAGCAGAAAATTACTTTCTGTAGGTGTTATAAACATGCCATCCATACTAAACTAGAAATTGGATGAATATTTAGTTTTATCTTTTTAATGTTATTCGGCTGAATAAATTTAAAGGTGTAAAAATAAATTAAACTAAAACATTTATACGACCCCGTTGAAAAGTGATTAGATATAATTGTATCTAATACAGGGGCGGATACAGGTGGAATTGGGAGTAAATTTCACCCCCACCCCCAAATGCGGACGATATTGACATCATTGGACGGAACACAAGATCAACAAGTACAGCCTTTGCAAAACTAACAAGTAGAAAATTTAAATTCGACTTGGCCGAATCTATGAATACCCTCCACAATGCCCATTTTAAGTGATAGTAAATTTTCTAACGTGAAAAAATAACAGTTATGATTAGAAATATTTTATTTTGTGTAAAAAAATTTTTTTTAGTAATTTAAAAAAAAAAAAAAAATATTTTTTTTTGAGTGTAAAATTTTTTTCGAATTTTACATTAAAAAAAAAAAATTTTTTTTGAGTGTAAAATTTTTTTTAGTAATTTTTGAAAAAAAAAAACTAATTATTTTTTGAGTGTAAATTTTTTTTTTTGAGTGTAAAATTTTTTTGAATTTTACATTAAAAAAAAAATTTACTAATTTTTTTTTTGAGTGTAAAATTTTTTTGAGTGTAACATTTTTTTCGAGTGTATTTTTTTTTTTTGTTTTGGTATAAAAATATTTTTGAGTGACAAAAATACGTTTTAAAATATTTTTGTGACTTACCAATGGTTGTAAACAGGTTTAACGGGTTTTCACCACGTGAATTTAAGGTGAAGCTAATCTGATATTCACGGTTTTGCTAATAACTTTTGAACCACTGGACCGATTTGGGTAAAATTCAACACGAACTAGGCTGGAGGAACGAAAAATATATATGCCAAGCTTCAACATCCTTAGAATTGATTTTCGAAAGTTATAGTGCTTTTTATCTCATAAATTCACGAAAAACCCTTGCCGAAATTCAGTCTTTTGCTCATAACTTTTGAACCACTGGACCGATTTCGCTGGATTGCAATACCAACTTGACCAGGTAAATGCCCAACATATATGCCAAACTTCAGGAGCCTCCGTAAAGTCGTTCAAAAGTTAGCGTGTTTTCAACAGACAGACAGACGGACGGACGGACGGACGGACGGACGGACGGACATCACTAGATCGTCCTAAAATCGATCGAGGATCATGAATATATATACTTTATGGGGTCCTAGACCAATATTTCGAGGTGATACAAACGGAATGACAAACTTATATATACCCTCTATCACTAGAGTGGAGGGTATAAAAAAGCAGTCATAGATTATGGGCCTTAATGTGAATAAGGACAAGAGGAAGAAAAATTTTACACCCTGTGGTAGAACATCTAAGCGGAACAATGTATACCTATCGCCTGTTCCATCAAACAGCACGAGAAAAGGGTATTTTTTACTTTGTGTCTTCAGATTTTTTTATATTGTGTATAAAAGAGATAACCTATCCCAGCAAAACTTTGGTAATGGGTAGTGATTATATAACACATTACCAGGTAATGTATATACCTTATTTGTAGCATTATTTTAGGATGTCTTACCAAACATTTGTTCCACAACGTATTATTTTCAAGTGAAAAATAATGCATTACTAATAATTTGCTACGTAATGCATGATTATTGGAAAAAATGTATTTCATATTTATTATTTCTAAACATTAAATCATGGATGACTTATATTTGGTTACATTATGTATTATTTGAAAGTTTGAAATAATGCATTATTTATAATTGGATGCATAATGCATTACAATAACATAAAAAATAATTATTTTATAAAAAAATGCATAAGTTTAAACTAGAGATGGGCTCACGACAGGAAATTTCTGACGACACACACCCACGAGCATATTTTATCTACTTACACTCACTTACAATCACGTGAGTAAATTTAATACAAAATTACTTTTTCACTACTCGTAACACCTTATATATTATCTTCTGGTATGCTATATTATTTCATTTCTCGTAACCTATAAAATATCATATATTTTACACCTTACTCGTATTCTTCGTTATAAATTTATGACTTATTTTATACCTTACTGGTATTCTTTGTGATAATGTGGATGTATTACTTTGAGTCTCATCGCCTGTTAAAATCATCAATGCTGCAATGTATAAAATAAGAGATCCTATACCTTATTTTATACCTTATTTGGTAATCTAAGTTTTGCTGGGATGGAGCCATTTAGACATTTCCATTTACAGTTTTATTAAATTACAAAAACAAACGATTTTATTCGCGATTTTAAAAATCACAAAAAAATTAGTTTTTGGAATTTTATTAAACTGTAAATGGGAATGTCCAGATGTATGGTTTTGCATTTCGGATAGGATCTGGGGGTCGCTCATCGGGGTCAAAGTTGGGCATAGAGGGGAAAAATCCACAAAAGCCCTACAGCTCTCCTGGTTTTGCCCCAAGAGGGGTCAAATGTGAGACCGACCCCCATTATTTTTCCCCTCAAATACTTTTCTTAAACATACCTAAGCCCTATCTCCACTCCCTAAGGGGGCTCCCATACAAAGGTTCAATTTTTAAAAATATTTGCTCCTATCTCTTTAGCTGTCCCAGAAGTGACCCTAGAGGAATCAAATATATGACCAACCCCCAATATTTTTTCAACCCCAACATTTTCTTAGGACATACATACCCTCTATCTTTAACCCTTAGGGTGGTCCCCATACATTTTTTTATTTTTTCTTAATTTGTTTTATTAAATCAGCTCCTACCGGTCCAATGGTGCCTCCTAGATGGGTCATTAGCAAGGCCGACCCCCATTTATTTTTCGCCTCCTACATTTCTTCTAAATATACCACTCCCCTATCTCTAATTTCTAAGGGGTCTCCCACACAAAATGACATTTTTATAAAATTTGCCCCTACCGCTCTAACTGGCGCATGGGTGACTCTAGAGAAGTTAAATGTATGACTGGCTCCCAATATTTTTCCAGCCCCAACATTTTCCCCAGACAAACCTATTCTCTATTTTTAAGCCTTAAGGGGGTCCCCACACATTTTTTTATATTTTTTTATAAAATCAGATGTTATCGCTCCCATGGTGTCTCTTAGGGATAGGGAATGCAGATTTACCATCATTAGTTTCTGCTCCCCACATTTTTTCCGAACATACCTACGGCGTATTTCCACTTTAAAAGGAAAACCAAATTCGTAATGGTACTGGAACCCAACGTTGGAGAATTTAGAATTTACAAAAGTAAAATAATTAGCAACACTTTTATTTATAAATTCAGCTCTTACCGCTCCCATAGTGCCTCTTAGGAACGGGAAATGCAGACTGACCCCTTTTATCTGTCATGCAATCATCATATTAATGAACTTCAATTAAAAGAAGTGTTTGAAACCAAATTCGGCAAAACGTCTGGACCAGGAGTGCCAATGTTTGAGCGTTTTAAAGAGTAATGGGAAAATATAAAAGACAAACCATACAGTCCTGGCATAGAAGATTAGAAAGTGGCAGGCAACACACCAGCTCTACACTCAAAAAAAAAACTGTAAAGTTAGCAAAAAATTTAGTAAAATTTAACTAAAAAAGCACCTGATTTTGGGCCTACTAAATTTTTAGTTAATTTAACTAAAAATATTTAGCTAACTTTTCGTAGAATGAATGTAGCAAAAAAACCGTAACTTTAACTAAAAATTTAGCTGAAATTTCGTAACGTTTTTATGTACATATATTAACAAAATAATTAGTTGAATTCAGCTAAACTTTTTGTTACTTTTCGTAAACTAAAATTTACAAAATATTTTGTAAAAAATTGTAAGTTTATTTTTGCTGTTTTTTCATCACCTTAAGTAGAACTTATGAGATTCGCATAGGAGGCTACACAAGAAATTTCACTTAACAAATTTGTTACGAAAAATCAGCAACATAATTAGTAAAAATTCGTAAACTCAGTTTTGAAGTCAACAAAAAAAATTAATTCAAAATTTGTGCAAAACTAGTATTTTCGTAAATTGAACTTAACTAAAAAAAGTAGTTAAAACGCTGATTTTAACTAAAAATTTGCTAAAAAGCCAGTAAACTCGAGTTAACAAAAAAAAAATTGTTAACTTTACAGTTTTATTTTTTTGAGTGTAGTCCAACCTGCATCAAGTTGTTTTGTTGGGCTCAAATAAAGGAAAAGCGACCCAGAGACGACTTCAAGGAGTTTCTTGAAATTGTTTTATTATACCTTGGTGGAAATATTCCTAATAATCATTTTAGCCCACCAGGACCCATCAGTCATGTTTGATGGATGGCAAAAGGCATGTATTACCTAAAAATGTTTTAGGTTTGACCAAAAACAATTTACCTGAAATTTTGGTTTAGCGCCACTAAAGCAATAGAACCTCCAAATAATGCTTTGAATTTTTTTAAAGCGATTGCTAATTATGCCTTAATTAATAAGATGTCTCAACGATTGGAGAAGAGATTCTCTGACATCTTTGGTATCTCAGTGGTGATGCTGTTGCACTATATGATCCGAATATCTCTTGTGAAATAAAACGAAAAATGGCAAATGAAGGAAGAGTTATCTGACGAAAAGATGGACGAATTGTGCGACGAAGGCAGCGAAGAAAAATAAGACGATGATATCGGGGAAGATTATGACTCGGGGGATAGCGGCGAAAGTGGCAACAAAGATCATGATTATCCAGTACACGTTGTTGGATTCGAAGGTGTGAAAATAATTACCATGGAATCGAAACAAGTAAATCCAGAAAATGATTTAAGCCACTACGTCACAGCTAAGACACCAACATTTTTTTTTGTGCTTCGGATTAACAACAAATTTCATTGGTTCCGGTCCAAACAAAAATTGTGAGGACTACCAGCAAGCGCTGCAAATATTACTTCAATTACATGTTTTCAACGACGCGGCCGAAAGAGGCGTAAAATTAATAGAGGACTATAACAACGTGTTGTGCAGTAATGGAGAGGAAAAAGTATTAGCCTAACAAAGTGGAAATACGGCGTAAGTATGTTTGAACAAAAAGTAGGGGGCAAAAATTATTGGGGGTCAGTCTGCATTTCCCGTTTCTAAGAGGCACCATGGGAGCGGTAAGAGCTGATTTTACACTCAAAAAAAATCGTTAGTAGATTTACTAATTTTTTTTTGCTAACGCTAGTTAGCTAACTTTTAGCAAATTTTTAGTTGAGATTAGCATGTTAGCAAAAAATTCTTGTAAACTTCATTTACCACATTAGCAATTTTAAACAAACTTTGAACTAATTTCTTTTGCTAAATTTGAAATTGAGTTGACAACATTTTTACAAGATTTTTTGCTAATATTAGCAAAATAAATGGTAAATTTTTTTTTATTTTCAGAAAACTTAAAATGACGCTATCTCGGAAACTAAGCCAGATAGAGCAAAATGGAGGCCATTTTTGGTTCTTAGAATCTCCATAGTATCGCCGGTCCTCTTCACGTGTGTGGACCCTAATGGGCCCTAACTTTGGATCCAAAAAAGTTAGCATTCCCGAAAATTTTAAAATGCTCATATCTCGGTAAATATTGCCGAGACAACAAAAAGTCCAAAAGCATTTTTGTAGCTCTCAACACATAGAATAAGACCGCAAAATAGTCAAAAGCTCTCCGAGTAATATTTTTGAAGTTATCGAGTATTTTAATTCTCAAGACCCCAGTGGTCCCCTATAATCACGTATCTCAAAAACTAAGCAAGGTAGAGCGAAACGGACACAAATTTTGGATCAAAAACTATGACGATTTTTAAGGAACCCAACTAGTTCTGGGCCCATCGGGGTCTGGACCTATCGGGTCCGAACCCAATGGGGTCCTCAGATGTGTATGAACTAAGTTCAAAAAAAAAAAACAAATTTAGTTAACTAATTATTAGCAAAACATTTTTGCCAGCTTTAGCAAAAAAATTGTGGGTTCAAAATCAGCAAATTTTCTTGTAGGTTTACAAGCTTTTTTTGCTAACATTACAGTTTTTACAGTTTTGTATAAATAAAATTTTTAAAAAATAAAAAATGTGTGGGGACACCTTAACATTTTCACCATTTCATGGGGACTACACTCAAAGAAAAATGCTTGATCATATTGATGGTACGGTTTCATCACATGCTCAATTTTGATAACAAATTTCATCATATTGATGAAGCTTATCTTTAATATAATGAAACACGTCATCAAAATTGAAGAGACAAGTGATGACACATTTCATCATGTCATCACAAAATGTCATCATCATTCAATAATTAAAACAAGTGAGAGTGTTAAATTCGGCTATGCCGAATCTATGATACCCTCCAACATGTTAAAACATACATATAAAAAGCCAGGGTCGTTTTTTTTTGGGGGGGGAGCTCGGTGGGGATGGTGGGGGATGCTTTCCTCATCGCGATAAATGGTAACTAATTTATTTATTATGCTTTTTGCAATTTAGTTATACCATTTTCTCAATATTTTAATGACTTTTTTAAATCGACGCCCACAAAAGGGGGCGGGCAGAAAAAAACTAAATTTTCTAGCCCCCTGGGTCTAACTGTAGGAGTTTAAACCCCGTCTGACACAAAAAGGTTTCATTTGTTAAACAAAATTGGCAAAAAAAGATGTAAAAATGGCATTTTTTAGTTCGTTAAGGGGGAACTTTTTTCCCCCTGGCCCGATTTTGCCCATTTCCGAACTTAACCGGCCTATGAATATTAGACATACTCTTGCCAATTTTCAAGGGTCTAGCTCTTTTATTTTGGACTGAATCGTGTTTTATACTGACGGACGGACGGACATTCATAGAACGACTTAAAATCGATCATAGATCAATAATATATACACTTTATGGGGTCCCCGACCGATATTTTTATGCGTTACAAACGGAATGACAAAGTGAGTATACCCCCACACTAGTGTGGCCCAACAACATATGGAAAAATACCAAGTATAACTCACAACTGAACGTACCTCAAAATATGATAGATGGCATCGTAATGAACAATTTGCGCCAAATTTCAGCACCCTACAACGATTGGAAGGGGATGCTAACTCATCATAAGTGTTTGCAACCTCCAAAGAAATCTTGAAATTTTTTTTATTGGAATCTTAAAAATAACCATATGAAATGCTAGCGTAACAAGAGCACATAATTCACATGTGGCCATTTTGTCCTAAGTTTGTCCTTAAACAAAAAAAAATACATATTAAAAAAAGCGGAACCCCGCATTTCACTAAAACCGCTGTAACTCAAAAACTATGCGGACCATTAAGTTGCGATAAAGTTCATTTGAAAGGTAATACAAATATCTTTAATTTGAGTATAATATCCAAAAATTTTTTTTTTGTTTTTTTTCTAATCGAAACTAAAATGTTCTTATTGTCCTTTGTAGGCAACCTTAGGGCAAAATGGCCATATGTGACTTATTTGCTCTTGTAGCGATACCATTCCATGTAGTAATTTTTAGGATTGCAAAATTTTTTTTTTTAGATTCCTTCGGAGGTTGCAAACACATGTGATCAGTTAGCATCCCCTTCTAATTGTCGTAGGGTGCTGCAATTTGGCTCAAAATATTAGTTACGATATCATCTTTCATTTTTTAAGGTACGTAGAACTGTAGCGAAGCAAAAGGAATTTTGGGCCACCCTACCCCACACTGGTTGGAGGGTATAATAAATAAAACTACAACAAACGATTGTCGATCTTGGTGGGGACGAAAGACGTACATTTTTAAAAATAAAAAAAATACCAAACAATTGAAAGTGAATAAAAATAAATAAAATTGAATAAAAAACAGGGCTTATTTAACTTTTTTAACCATCGAGCTCATATTTTTAAAATTTTTTTTTTATCCTAATCTCACTTTAAACTGGGCACTGATTTTGGAAAATCGAAAATAAGCATAATAAGTTTCACCTTAACACACACGGTAAAAATTGATTTTAAAAAATTTTTCATACACTTACCTCTCTTTATTCAAAGAAAACTCAGTTTTTTTTATATTATTACATAGATTTTTCATTTGTATGTATTTCATTTATTTTTCACATCATATTCAAGTTGATAATAAAGATTTCTGTATTCTCTATATTTCAATTTTATTTATTTAAAATCTTTAATTTAGACACTACAAATAATAAACGGGGTATTTTTTCTTTCTTTTTGCTCACTGTTTTACTGTTATAATAGACTTAATTAAAGTTTTTTGTATTTTATTATCATTATTTTTTAAATATTTTTTGTTTTAAAATTTCTGTAAAGTTTTAGGTTTTTTTTAGATAATTTTGAAATATTTTAAAGTAATGTCTAAAGTAAATTACTATTTCAATATATTGACTAGATTTCTTTTTTTCGTTTGGTTTTATTTTAAAAATTTTTAATTTTTATTTAAGATTTTGGAATATATACAAAACGGATATTATTTTAAGGACACAAAATGAAACGCACGTGATTAAAATTTTTGATAAAAAAAAAAATTAAAAAATTCTGGTTTCATTTTTAAATTAACAATTTTCTTTGATAAATATTTTAATTGATTCAATTAAAAAATTAATTGATTCAATTACAAATTTAATCAATTGATTCAATTATTTATATATATGATTTAATTACAAAATAAATTCATCCAATTGCAAAATTAATCAATTGATTCAATTACAAATTTAATCAATTGATTCTATTACAAATGTAATTGATTAAATTACAAAATTAATTAATTTAATTGAGAAATTAATTGATTCAATTATAAAATTAATTTATTCGATCACAAAATTAATTGATTCAATTACAAACTTATTTAATTCAATTATAAAACTCATTGTTTTAATTAAGAAATGTATTTATTCAATTACAAAATTAATTAATTCAATTACAAAATTGAATCAATTCATTAATTTTGTAATTGAATCAATTGATTTTGTAATTAAATCAATTAAATATGTAATTAAATCAATTGATTAAATTTTGTTTTAATTTTTAAATTAATAATTTGGTTTTATTAAATATTTTAATTGATTCAATTAAAAATTCAAATTCAATTACAAAATCAATCAATTGAATCGATTACAAATTTAATTAATTGGTTAACCCTTTCACTACCCTTGTACACTACAGTGTACACATCTTTGACAAATAATTAAAATATGACTGAATAACATATTTACTAATTTTTGTGTACAAATATGTTTATTGGGATGTTATCTAAGCTATAATTTTTTTTTGGGGAGGAAAAATACATATGGGTTGTTTCTATTCGCGATGTTTCATGCCAATATTTGCGATTTTCGGATTTTGAGAGTTTTATCATTTTTGAGCTTTAATAACTTCGCTAGAATAATTTTTAGGTACTTCAAATAATTTTTTTATTAAAGCAGATGCTTCAACGATCATTTTAGTTTTTATTTGAAAAAAATTGAGCGATCGGTTGGGTCTCGGCAATAGTTAAAAGTTGTGTACACTGTAGTGTACATTGGTAGTCAATGGTTGTTACTCAATATGTTAAGCATGGCTTCATTTTTTGCATGGAGTTTAAAAGGTCGTTTGTGTTGAAGTACCTGGTACTTGTGTTATTTTTTTTAGAATTCCGCGGTTGTATTTTTTAGTAAAAAGGCATTATTACAGACTAAAACAGATGCGACAGTAGGGTTTTATAACACATAATGGGGAACAACAATTTTAGTGAAAGACTTTTCAGCTAGTTTTAACCTAATATAGCAAACACTTTATGACATCTTTTTTTCTTTAGGCGCGTTATATTAGTTTATTATTTCTAGCATAAAAAGTAGAACAAAATGAAAAAATTAAATTTTTGGCAAACGGTTATTTGTTTGACATTTGAAATAAGTATCGGGTCTCTTTATTCTGTGTATGAAGTAGTAAAATCAATGGGATTTGGAGCAGCGGTTGTTATACATCTTATCAATAGAATCCCAAAGGACACGATAGGACATAAGTTGTTCATTGATAATTTTTTCAACTCGTATCAGATTTTACTCTTCCTCAATGCCAAAAACATACAGGCGGCAGTAATTGCTAGAATCAATAGATTTAATGCTCCACCATTACCAAGCGATAAGGTGTTAAAACAAAAAGGACGTGGTTCATCAGATCAACGGATTTGTAAAGAAAACGTAGTTATTATCACCAAATGGTACGATAATAAACCAGTCCATATGGCTTCGAATTTTATTGGAAAAGGTGTAGTTGATGAAGCAAGACGTTTTGACAAAACATCAAAAACATACCTAAACATTCCAAGACCAGAAGTTGTAAAGATATACAACGATGGAATGGGTGGTGTTGACCTTCTTGATCAACTTGTGGGATACTATCGTATCTTTCTTAAATCCAAAAAATGGACGCTTCGCCTAATGATGCATTTTTTTCGATATTGCCATAACGGCTTCATGGCTCGAATACCGAAAAGATGCAGCCATGGCAGGTGTTCAATCCAAAGACGAAATGGATCTCATGAACTTTAGAATGCAGGTGTGCAATACATTGGTTTTACTAGAAAAACCCTCTGTCAGAAGAGTTGGTCGTCCATCAAATAATCCGTTTTCCGAAGTCAATCAGGATGACAAGAGACTTTTTACGGCTCCTGTAAGAGACATTCGCTTGGATGGAGTTGGTCACTTTCCCATGTTTCATGATTCTACAGCACCAGGACGCTGCAAACTGCCAAGTTGCACAAAAAGAACGTAATTCAATGAGTAAAATATACACTATGTATACAACGAAACAACAACCGTTTCCTCACTTATCACTCACCATAAATTTTGTATTTATATTTTTTTAAACTTTTCGTGAATTAAAATATTATTTTTTTAATAAATATGAGGCATTCCACACCAAATGTCCCGCTACAGAAAAACATGTGTCCCGTAAATTTCTGAATAGGTTATTTGGATAGCCCTATATGGAACTAAGAAAATTGCGTTTTTGGTTTTTCAAATTTTCAAAAACTGGGCTGAGGAGGCGTGGTCAAATATTGGAAAAATGGTCAAATTTGTGTCGAGTTGCCTTGATTAAATATTTATCACATTAAAACGGAATGCACCACAATCTCAAAAATTTACATTCTTATATAGTTTTGTATGGGCTATCGATTAAAATTTTTTTTTTTGGAAAATTTTCAGAACCCGTTCTGAAATTTTCCATTTTTTAAAAAAGTCAATTTATCAAAAATCCGGCCATTTTTTTTTTTTTTTTTAAATTTTTTTTTTTAAAGTTTAGATGTTTGTCCATCCACACAAAAAAATTCAGAAACACGTTCGGCGTTTTTTTCGAGAAAATCGCATTTGAATATTGAATTTCACGACAATTTTGGAATTTCCTTGTATTTTCTTGTTAAAACATGGCGTATGAGTAACAAATTTTTGCGAAACCAACGAGTTGATCCCATTTTAATTATTTGTTCATGTGTGGTGCAATATAGAGATGGGCGTGAATGCGATTTGACCCACGCAAGATTTGACCCACGCAATTAAAGTCACTGACGACTCGTTATTATTTTTAGTTTACTTGTGCAATCACGTGAGTCAATTTACTGTTACTCGCGCTAACGCAATTTTTGATTACGCTCACGGTTGTTCACTCACGTTGATGATGATTTTACAAAAATAATAAAAACAACAAATTTTCTATGAAAACAAAGCACTGAAAACGGAAACTCAAAAAAAAAACAGTAAGAATAAAAAAAAAAGTTAAAAATCACATCGCAAAAATTGGACTTCCTAATCACTCACGAAATGTTTTTCTACTCACGCTACCTCTTTAATATCGTGAGTGATTTAGTTTTTACTCACGTGTGATTCGCAAGTGAGTCAACCATCTCTAATATAGTATAAATAGGAAAGGTCTCTGGTAACGTTTTTGCGTGATTCAGGCAAGAATGACACTAACGCATAACTCAAGTTTGTTAAGTGAAAACTGAGTGAGGGTTTAATTAAAAATAGCTTAGTACGTGACCCGCGAGTCAATTTTTTCAAATGTTGAACGTTAAAGGATATGTACCTACAATGTAGTCTCCGATTTATTGCTCCCGCTTTAATGCGCTTATCCAAAATATAAGATAAATCAAAAGAATATTGATGCATATAAACGTTAATCTAGTGATCTTAAGTTTTTGAATTTGTTTATTGTTATTTATGCTTCCGCAAGTGAATCAATAAAGCGGGGAACTCATTTTAGTGGTGATATTTCAGTTCATTTTAGTTTTGATATTTCAGTGAACTTTGTATGAAACTCTTTTACCAGTCTTACGCATTTAAGCGGGGTTTTGTTTATTAGACATACAAGCAGACATACATACAGCCAGACAGACAGACCACTTGATGTGCGTTTATAAGAGTTTTTTTATGAAAATGCATCAATATCCTTCTGATTTATTTAATATTTTGGATAAGCGCATTTAAGCGGGAGCAATAAATCGGACACTACATTATAGGTACATATCCTTTAACGTTCAACATTTGAAAAAAATGACTCGCGAGTCACGTACTAAGCTACTCACGACATTAAAGAAGTAGCGTTAGTAGAACATTTCGTGAGTGATTATGAAGTCCAATTTTTGCGAGATGAGTGAATGCTTAAAATTTTTCTTAAGTAAGTTTTTGTGATTTTTAACTATTTTTTTTTTTGGAATTTTACTGTTTTTTTGAGTTTTCGTTCTCAGGGATTTTTTCATAGAAAATTTGTTGTTTTTTTATTTTTGTAAAATCATCATCAGCGTGAGTGAACAACAGTGAGCGTAATCAAAAACTGCGTGAGTAACAGTAAATTGACTCACGTGATTGCACAAGTAAACTAAAAATAATAACGAGTCGTCAGTGACTTTAATTGCGTGGGTCAAATCTTGCGTGGGTCAAATCGCACTCACGCCCATCTCTATATTGCACCACACATGAACAAATAATTAAAATGGGATCATCTCGTTGGTTTCGCAAAAATTTGTTACTCATACGCCATGTTTTAACAAGAAAATACAAGGAAATTCCAAAATTGTCGTGAAATTCAATATTCAAATGCGATTTTCTCGAAAAAAACGCCGAACGTGTTTCTGAATTTTTTTGTGTGGATGGACAAACATCTAAACTTTAAAAAAAAAAATTAAAAAAAAAAAAAAAAAGTGGCCGGATTTTTGATAAATTGACTTTTTTAAAAAATGGAAAATTTCAGAACGGGTTCTGAAAATTTTCCAAAAAAAAAATTTTAATCGATAGCCCATACAAAACTATATAAGAATGTAAATTTTTGAGATTGTGGTGCATTCCGTTTTAATGTGATAAATATTTAATCAAGGCAACTCGACACAAATTTGACCATTTTTCCAATATTTGACCACGCCTCCTCAGCCCAGTTTTTGAAAAATTGAAAAACCAAAAACGCAATTTTCTTAGTTCCATATAGAGCTATCCATACAACCTATTCAGAAATTCGTGCGACACGTGTTTTTTTTCGCTGGACATTTGGTGTGGAATGCCTCATATTTGTAAAAAAATAATAATTTGCGTTTTTTTTATTTTCAATTTGCATATTGAACAGTAAGTATCAAGTACTATAGAGCAGCGGTTACCAACCTATGGTACGCGTACCACTAGGGGGTACGCGAAACTGTCCGCGGGGGTACGCACAATTTTAGTAATTTGGACATTTCTTTGGATTAACCTTTCAAAGCTGGTTCCGCATCTGGCTTCCAAAGTTTTCCATAACGTCACGTTTTTAAGAAAGTTGAGTTCAAAGTTTACAAAAAACTTATTTTTGTGCAATTTAGAGAGAATTTTTTGCGATATTTTGAGATCTGACCACTTGTTTTCGATTAACCTTTCGATGCTGATTCCAAATAGGGTTTCCAAATTTTTCTATGATCTCAGGTTTTTGAGATAATGTATGTCAAAGTTCTCAAAAAACGTGTATTTGGGCATTTTTAAGACGGTTTCTGATAGAGTGGAAATTGTGGTACCATTTTGTTAAGCTCAAAATGTCATTTCATTGTACATATATACAGCGGTGTTTCATTCGAAAAGTCACGGAATTGTTGATCTGACCTTGTATTAAAAAAAAACATTTAAAAAAATCCAAAAATCTATGATGTGTTTTTGGAACTTTTTTTAAGAGATCAAAAAACGTCCGTTGTTTTAAATTTTGGTGAAATCTGACTTGAAATCTGACTTGCAGAAAAATCAGCTCAAAATCCTCGTTTTCAGATGCATTGAACCACCCCAAGGAGCGAAAATTTTTCCCGAAAAATACCACCATTGTTTTGATCTCCCCTAAAGCCTTCAAAAAAATGATAATATCCGCAGATCAAAAATTTAAAAAATTACCTCTAATATTTATATGAGAAGTTTTTTAACGAAATCAAAAAACTCGTTAGGGGGTACGCCGCTGACAAAATTTAAAATTAGTGGTACGCGAGGTAAAAAGGTTGGTAACCGCTGCTATAGAGTAATAGAGCTCTGCAACCGTTGACTACCAATGTACACTGTAGTGTACAAGTTATTTCGGTATAAAGGGGGAGGGGTAAAATTTTTTCTTTAACTTTTTTAGGATATTTTTAGGGTCCCAAAAATAAATCATAAGTCAAAAAAATTATTTTGCCAGACACAAAAAGTCGGTAGTGAAAGGGTTAAATTACAAATTTAATTGATTTAATTACAAAATCAATTGATTAAATTACAAAATCAATTGATTTAATTACAAAATCAATTGAATCAATTACAAAATTAATCAATTGATTCAATTACAAATTTAATCAAATGATTCAATTACAAATTTGGTTGATTTAATTACAAAATTGATTGATTCACTTGAGAAATTAGTTGATTCAATTATAAAATTAATTTATTAGATCACAAAATTAATTGATTCAATCAAAAAATTATTTTATTCAATTATAAAACTGATTGTTTTAATTAAGAAATGTATTTATTCAATTACAAAATTAATTGAATCAATTACAAAATTAATTGATGATAGTAGTTTCACAAATAGCACTCAACGAGTTTGTACAATTGTAATTTATTATTTTAAAATTTCATTATCAATTATTTTTTTAATTAAATCAATTAAAATAGTATTTAAACATTTATGTTTTTTAACAAACACTTTAATCACGAGTTTTTGTTGTGTTTGTTTTACTTGACTACATTTAAACGACATTGATTTAAATTTATTTGATAATAATACATTTAATAATTTTTAATTTTATGAAATTATTTAACAAAATATTGCACATTTTTTACAAGGGTTTTAGGGGAAGGGGGCCTGTTTTTATTTTTGCACACCAACCAAAATTAAGAAAGATTTTATAAAAATATTTACACTAAATTACATTTTAAATAGAGATAAATAAAGTAAAAAATTATACAAATAATATTTTAGGAACTTAGATGCGCTCTCTTTAAAGTGATTTTGCAAATTTTTTTATTTATTTATATTAAAAAAGTTTAACATTTATTTAACAATTACTTTGGGGGAAATTTTTTTCTCGATATCATTTTTTAAAAATTGTGTTTTTGTTGTTAATTAAATTTAAAAATATATTAACTAAAATTTTATTTTTTAATATTTGACTAATTTGCGTAGTTATATACAATTATATACAAAATTCTTGTTTATTCTCTTTTGTTCTCTTTGAGAGAATTTTTATATTTGTATATCATAAGTTTTAATAACTCTGTGTTTATCTCTCTGTTGCTTGTTTTTTCGTTTTTCTCTTTTTTGTGTGTTTTTACCAGTGCTTAATCTCTGTACCTATAGCTGTATTCTCTTCTGTTGAATTCTCGTAACACTAAAGGACCGCAGAGCCACACCATAGCACCTGACCTCAATATGGCCTCCAAACACTACCACCATTATCAGCTGGATTATGGTGACCACGGTGAGCAGCTAAAGCAGTCAACTGACGATTTGTATTACCATCTTCGATATTTCTAACAGAAGCACCACAGTTACCTATTAATGTTAAATCACCCGGATGTGTAACTCCACCACCAGACATAATGTTATGTTGTTGTCTTACTCCCACATTACTAATATGATCCATTACACTTTGCAGCTCTCCATGTACCGTTGAATTTGGTGAGGTATGAGAGGGTAAAGCATGAGAATGAAAACCATGCGACTGATTAGCTGCAGTATATAATTGAGAATATAATAAACTAGCCGGTAAGACAGGATATAAAGAACCATTACAACCAGCTCCCGTACTACCAGTATGACCTCCACCCACTCCTACACCAGCACCCGTAGCTCCTCCATAGGCTGCCGGATTTTGTGTTTGATTAACAATACCGCTAAAATTTTGATTAGCTCCCACTAAAGAATTATGAGCCGAACCATTAGAATTACTATTTGCTCCACCATTAACAACAGTATTACCATTTGTACCTCCTAAATTGGGTGTATTTGTAGACAATAGATCTTCTTGAACCGGTGATTCGGCTTGTGAGGAATCACTTAAACTTCGGGGACCATTTTGACTAGAGTGCACATTATAATCGTTGTTGGAATTATGATAACGGGGTACCAGTATTGAATTAGAACCTGTCACTGAACCACCATTAACCGTAGATGATATAGCCGTTTGTCCGGTAGAACCCAGTAAACTATGATGAGACATTTGACCAGTTGTAGAACCCACAAGATTGCTGAGGTGTTGATCCAAATCGGAGGCTGTAGAATCTGGTAACACTAGGGGAGAGATTGATTTTGTTTTGTTTTATTAACAATATTAAATTAAAAATAATTTTAAACAAAGTAAGATTTTTGACCGAAGAGACAATTGTTCAAAAAAAACATTGTATTGTTGGCTCATTTTCAATTAAAAAGTTGTCATATACACAAACAATTTAATTGAATTGGCAAATTCTGTTGTTGAGTAAACAATCAGTTGTTTTCTTTGTAAATACTATTAATTTTTTCGTCAATATGACCAAACTTTAATTAAAAACAAGTAAGAAAGTTATAATCGGTCAAGACCGACCATATGATACCCTACACCAGTGTTTTCCGGAAAATGGGTCCCAAGTCAAAACATGGACCGATTGTATCTGTCTTTTGTTAGATCTTTATTTAGTGCAGAAAACACACACAGATCAAATTTTAGTGGAAATGGTTTATTTTTTGTCAATAAACCAATTTAACTGAATATCGGTCGAAATTTTTATATGGGGGATTAAGTCCAAAAATGGTCCAATTATATTCTGATTTGATTTGGTTACTGAAGTACACGTTTAACACCTAAAAATAAAATTTTTATCAAATATTTCCATTTTTATGAATTTTGAGGGAATTATGTGAATATCGGGAAGGTGGTTTGTATGGGGACTACCAGAAGGACTGATTCGATTCCTTTGAAATTTAGAATGGTGATTTGTGCATATAAGATTTGATTACCTGCTGAATTTAAACGCGATATCTATTTAAATACGGTTATGAGAGTCATTTAAGCCGAATCCAAAGGGGGCGTTTGTATCGGGGCTAGGTCTTAACATGGACCGATTTTCTACAATTTCAATAGGCTTCGTCCTTGGACCGAAAGATGCTTAAGTTTCAAATTTCAAGTCAATTGATGAAAAATTGCGACCTGTATCGTGCTTAAACCGATAGATGGACAGACGGACGGACGGATGGACGGACGGACATCGCTAAATCTGAGTCGATCGGTATGCTTGAAGGTAGGTCTAGGACCAATACTTCGGGTAGTTACAAACATCAGCACTGTACCACAGAGTGTTGTAGGGTATAACAAGTGAGAGTGTTAAATGTAAAAAAAAATATATTTGCCAGGGGCGTTTTTTTTTGGAGTGGGGAGGTTCGGTGGGGGACGTTAAAAGCACCTTTCCCATTACGATAAAATATACCAAAGTCATTTATTATGATACATATGGGGCATTCTATGTCAAATCGAACACTTTGAATAATTTTGTTTTAGATTTTCCCAATTTGTTTACAGTTTTTATTACCCTTCGAAAACTCCTTCGTGGTAAATTTTACGATTTTTTGATGTCCGGTTCAAAAGATATCGAATTTTTAAAAATTGGTAGTTTGTTCCTTTACTCAAACTTCTTTTACTCTTTACTTCTTCAATAATGGTCCAAATTACAATTTTTTTTTCAAAATTTTTGTTTTTTACGTAATTTTTTAAAAAAAAATCCAAAAAAATTCTTAAAAGCGCTCTAGTATGCGATTTTTAAGTTTTAAAATTTAAATCTCATTTTTTGAAAATGTATGTACTCTTTGATTTGTTTGAAATTTTTTTGTGTAAAACTTCTATCGATTCTACAAATTTTTTGCCCAGCAGGATTGTGGGATAACGATTATTACTATTTTTTTAAATTTTTTGAAAAAATTTTATTGTAATTTTCCAATCTTAAAATCATTTCTACTGCTCCAATGGTGCGTCATAGAGGGGTCATTTCCAAGACCAACCCCCATTTATTTTTACCTCTAAACATTTCTTAGGAACAAACTAATACCCTATCTCCAATTTCTAAGGGGGCTCCCACACAAAATGACATTTTTTATAATTTGCCCTTAGAGCAATCAAATGTATGACCGACCCACAATATTTATTTAGTTCAAACTTTTTTTTGAGCACACCTACCGTCTATCTTTAACTCTTAAGGCGGTCCCCTTACAGATTTTTTGTTTTTTGTAAATTTGTTTTATTTAATCAGCTTCTATCGGTCCAATGGTGCGTCCGAGAGGGCTCACTATTGGGAACGACCCCCATTTATTTTTAAATTGGCTTCCATTCATAATTACATTTTTATAAAATTTGCTCCAACTGTAATTTGTATGGGAGCCTACTTAGGGAGTGGAGATAGGGCGTAAGAATCTTTTAAAAAAATGTTGGAGGGTAAAAATAAATGAGGGTCGGTCTCACTAATGACCCCTCTCGGTCGCGTTATTGGTAAAAGCTGATTAAATAAAACAAATTTACAAAAAATAAAAAAAAATTAATGGGGACCGCCTTAATAGTTATAGATAGAGGGTAGGTGTGTTCGGAGAAAAAATTTGGACTAAACAAATATTGTGGGTCGGTCATACAATTGATTGCTCTAAGGGCACTCTTAGGGCAGTTGGGAGTTTTCGAAGGGTACTAAAAACTGTAAACAAATTAGGAAAATCTAAAAAAATAAATTATTCAAAGTGTCCGATTTTAGATTGAATGCCCCATATACTACCTTACATTAGAAACTTTTGTCATTATTTGTTATTTTTTTTGAATCCACGCCCTCAAAAGGGGCCGGGACAAAAAAGACCGAAATTTTTAATCCCCTGGGTCCAAATGCTGGGTTTCATTTATTTAACAAAAATAAAAAAAAAAATTGTAAAAAAGTGTATTTTTTCAGAGGTTTGTTTGGTTATTCAAGGGGGAACTCCCCCCCCCCCCCCCCTAGGTTCAATTTTTCCCATTTACGAACTTGACCTGCCTTTATTTTGGACTGCATCGTGTTATCTACGGACAGACAGATGGTCCCCGACCGATTTTTCGATGCGTTTCATACGGAATGACAAAGTGAGTATACCCCCATACAGAGGTCGGAGGGTATAATGAGTCAACAGTACAATTTTTTTTCTGTTAAAATTCCAAATTTCTTTAAGAGTTTCGGATGCATTTAATATAAATATTACATAAAGATCCAGATAGGCGATCGAAATAGCTTTAGATTAACAAATATTTGGATTTTTTAAAACTTAAAAAATATATACGACTTATTGGCTCCGCCATGTAATAATCTAACATCCGTTTCGCATTCTGCGATCCCATTATCGATCTTGAACCCGGTTAAAAGTCATTTGGAATTATGCGATTGTCTCTTATTGTTAGAGCAGAAATCTGACATTTTTAACTTCACACTAAAAATAATTTAACTTCATAATATAATTTAACAACAACCAAAAATTTAATTGACTCAATAAAAAATTTAATTATCTCAAGTAAAAATTTAATTATTTCAATTAAACATTTAATTATTTCAATTAAAAATTTAATTTATTTAATTAAATTTTTAATTGAATAAATCTAATTGATTCAGTTAAAATTCTAATTGCTTACACTATTTTAATATCTGTTTATCTTTCTACTTACTTGGCACACAATCTCGATTAGAAGCTCCCGTAAAATCTTGATTATTTGGCTGTTCATTTGATGAGCATGAAAAACCCAATGCCGGATTATTAAATTGTGCTGATGTCGGTGTTGTACATGATGATATACCACTGCTGGCCAAATAGGGTGAATAGGCGGTAGCTGAACCATAACCCCAATGTGTATTACTGGCACCTAAACCAAATTGTGACATATCTATATGTGTTAAAAGTTTTGAATTTTCAATGTGTGTTTTTTTTTTTTGTTTTTTATGGTTAATTTTTGAATAAAATGTAATTTTACAAACATGCACATGCGCAACAAAAAATTTAAAAGATAAAATTAATAAATTAATGAGGCGGGTCAAAATGGATCTTAGAGATAAATGAAGAGAAGAAAACTTTTCTTGAAAACTTTCGAACCCTTATTTCAAGAAAATTTCCAGTTGTCAAAATAAAATCACCCCTGAAACACTCCTGACTCTTCCTTTATGAAATCGCTGACATCTTTATACAATTTTTCAAAATGTCCCCAACGACATGTCAGCAGTTGGTAACATTGGGGACGTTCTGAAAAATTGTATGAAGATGTCCGCAATTTTATAAAAGAAAGATTCAGCACTATGTCAGGGGTGATTTTTTTTGCCAACTGGGTAGACTTCAAGGTATGTGTACTATTAGACCGGATTTTTTTTTTTTTTCTGGTAAAATAGTTTTTTCCGATTTTGAAGATACGGGAAATTTTTTATTTTTCCTATGCCTAACGCATGTGGTGCAAATTTGGGGCCAATCGGATTAAATTAACCCGTGGCACCCGGCGATAAAAGTTATGGAGTTTTGAAAATTAAAAAAAAAAATTTGAACACGAATATTAATTTTTTTTTTTTAAATTGGTTTTAGAGATATCTTTATTTTGAATTTAAAAAAATTACAGGTTTTTCCAACGTTCAAAAAATTTTAAAAAAATCCCAAAAATTCCCTTGATCCTTTCATAGAGTTAGATACGGCCATTTATTTAAACTTAGCTTGTGTCAAATTTTGGACTTTTAAAAAATATCCACCAAAATTTGGGATTTCTTAAAAATTAAATTAATAATAGCGCTGTTTTCGCATAGCCTTATATACGCTTATCCATACAAATTTTAAATTATCCACGCTTATTTTTAGCGTGTTTAATTAAAAGTGTATAATTTAAAAGTGAAGCCAAGTTCATATTTTTAATGAAATAGCATAGACACAACCCTTTTCTTCTTGTTATAGCAAAGACATAAACCCTTTTTCTTGTCTGCCTTAATAAATGTTGGCATACAACCACAGTGATGCCAAGTACATTTTGTAAAACGTGGAAGTGTTTAGGTTAAACGGTTAATGTTAACGTATATGCGGTTATGCGAAAACACGGCTAATATATATAATTTATATAAATTTTTCCAAGCGGAATAACTATATCAAAAATTTCTAAAATCGGTCACCATTTGAAATTTATCGAAAAATTTCCTAAAATGGCGTTTTTTTCCTACGTTCAAGAAATTTATTTAAAATAAAACGTCTTAATTTTTTGTCAATGACTGTTTCGTAACGCTTGAGACAAACGTTCATTTAAAATTAAGTTGTGCCTATTCAGACCGTTTTAGACCATGGCGCCCTTCTATCAAAGTTAAGAGTTTTTGGTGAAAAGTTTCTAAAAAACCCTAAACCTTGATCGAAAGGCGGCAAGGGTTTCAATAATCGGATTTTGCTCAAGTTAATCTCAAGTTTATAAAAGGATCAAGGAAAAAAAAAATATTTTTTATACCCTACACCATTCTCGGTTACAGAGTATAATGAGTTTGTGCTGATCCGAAATATTCGTCCTAGACCCACTTTTAAGTATACCGAACGACCCAGAATCCCTTCTTCAGTCGATTTAGCGATGCCCGTCCATCTGTCCATGTAAATTTGTAAACACTTGAAATTTGAAACTTAAGCTCTCTTGGCCCAAGGACGAATCCTATTGAAATTGGAAAAAATCGGTCAATGTACAGCCCCGTACAAAGGTCCCCTTTAATATTGGTTCAAATGACTCTAATAACCGTATTTTAATAATAAATATTCTTTTTAAAATTGGCAGGTAAACGTGTTTTATATTCAGAAATCACCATTCCGAGTGTAAAAGGAATTCGACGAATTCTTCTTGTAGTCGCCATACAAACCGCCTTCCCTAAATATATAACATAAGTCTCACAAACTTTATGAAAATAGAAAATATTTAATTCAAATTTTGTTTTTGTGTGTTAAACGCGTTCTTGAATAATTTAATCAAATCTGATTATAATCGGAGCATTTTCGGACTTAGGCCCCATACGGAAATTTCGTTCGATATTCAGATAAAGTGTTTTATTTTGCAACAAATTGAAGCCTATTTCACTCAAATTTGGTTTATGAGCGTTTTTTACACATATAAAAGATTTGCAAAAAGATAGATACAATCGGTCCATGCTTGACCATGGGACCAATTTTCCGGGAAACACTGGTGTAGGGTATTATTATATGGTCGGTCTGGACCGGACATAACTTTCTTACTTGTTTTTTTTTACAAAATGTTATGTTCGGTGAATTTATCGTTAACAGTCATCGGTTATTTTTTTTTTGCCTGGGTAACTTGGTAACTGCAGCGTAAAAATACTCGTGAATATCCCTAATATGCTTTGTCCACAAAAAGTCAATAACTTAGTTAGGGTCGTTAAATCGTTCCTCATACGAGTGTGTACGTATATGTTTAAATATTAAATACTATAGTGTTGTAACAACAATATAGACGATCAAAAACGTACAACCGTCAATAAAATAAATGTGGGCCGCTAATTATGCCAATATGGCGTGGCGGCATATCGTGTTTTGTGTTGTTCAGCTTTTAGTGTAAATGAATGACAACCATTATGCGGGTTTTGGCTACTGATTGGACAAAATTTAAAAATATAAAAACTCAACGGACAAAACATTCTATGCGTACTTGTATATTTATACACACATACACATTAGGGTGGCACGAATAATAAATTGTTTAAAATTTCGTCAATCGCCGGGCAAAGTCTAGTTCGCTTTGGTCTTAAAAGTCGAAGTTTATATTTGAAGCTAAATCGAAGAAAACTAACCCGTGCAGTGGGGGGTTAAAGTTTAGCAAAATAAAAAATTCGCCATACAAAACAAAATTTTTTTTTGATTTTTATTTTTAAAATAATATTTTATGATAAGCTTTTCAACGAGTAAAAATTTAATTTTGGTGGGATAAAACCTTTAAAATCCTAGCAATTCAAAAACAAAAAAACAAAAAAATTATAATTATTAAATTTTAAATTTTTTTTTTTTTGTTTAAACGTCTCTAAATTTTTTTCCATGTCAATTTTAAAGCGGAAGGTCTTATCCGATCAAAATTAAATTTTTAGTCGTTAATAAACTAACAATAAGTGAAATAATAATTAAAAAAATATTAAAAATCAAAAAAAAAAAATTGGTTCGTATTGGAAAACATTTTTTTAGGACAAAATCTTAACCCCCCAAAGGCACTGGTTAATTTTGTCCGATTTGGCTAATATTTTAAACATAGAGTTTTTCAACCAAAATGAACCATAATTATCCCGGCAATCAACTAAATTCAAAAAAAGTCATTATTCGTGCCAACCTAATACACATGTTAAAGTAAACATAACAAACAAAATGTATGTTGTATACAAATATATAAAACGTTATAGTAAAAATTATATTATATCAAATTAATTGGCAGGCAGTTAGAAGGGAAAAAAGGAGAGCAAAGTTTCAAAAAAAAATAAAAAAAGTGTTGTAGCAGGAGTAGGAGGAGCCATTGTATAAATAGCAAAATCATGTGTTTATTTTAAATATTTTCTCAAATTCATCTAAAATACACATGTTGTGTTGTATTGAATTCATTAGATTCCGGTTGCATGACCGTCTGTCGTTTTTACGTTCAGTTTGCTTGTCTATGCGTAAAACACATCATGATTTTGCTTTTTACAAAATATTTTTATTTTTTTGCTGCGTTATATTTGCCATGATACAACAGTCAATGTTTTTTCAAACATTTATATAAATTTATTACAAATTCTATATGTATGCGAATTTTTTTTTTCGCCTCAGACATAGTAGAAATTTTTTATAATTTTATACTACTAAAATATTGTTATTATATACGAGGGTTAATTTAAAAGTTATTCGGTTACTTTTGTTTATAACAACAAAACTCTTTCTGAAATACAAATGGAAAATCTTAAAGCAACCACAAAGGTTTATAAAAGCCCATAAAATTTAATTATTTATCCCTGAAGATGGTCAATGGAGTCAACCGAAATATTGTGCATTAAAAAAAAAAAAAATCATTAAAAATTTTAAATTAAATTCTGTTTTAATTTTTAAATTAATAAAAATTATTTATTATTCGACCTTTAAAATTCTTTTTTTGAGAAAGATTATTCTAGCTCAAGGTCATATTTCTTTTACTAATCATTACGATGGTATTGTCAAAGTAACAATTTTCAAGAAACTTTTTATAAAGTTGTTTGTTTTAAATTGATTGGGTTGGTAATTTTTCAAGACTTACTCGACACGTGTTTCGGAATTCGTCAAATTCCATTGTCAAGAGTATTTAGCAAATTGACAATCGTTTGTGGCAAAACATAAAGTCGTATGTAAATAGGCATAATGGGAATTTATGTACTAAATACACAACATAGAACAGCTCTAAATTTCAAAAGAAAAATTTAGAGCTGTATTATGTTGTGTATTTAGTACATAAATTCTCATTATGCCTATTTACATACGAATATAAGACCTTTGTTTTTGTTTTGTTTTGCCACAAACGATTGTCAATTTTCTAAATACTCTTGACAATGGAATTTGACGAATTCCGAAACACGTGTCGAGTAAGTCTTGCAAAATGACCAAACCAATCAATTTAAAACAAACAACTTTCTAAAAAGTTTCTTGAAAATTGTTACTTTGACAATATCATCGTAATGATCAGTAAAAGAAATATGACCTTGAGCTAGAATAATCTTTCTAAACAAAAAAAAAAAATATTTTAAAATTTAAGTGTTATTTATTTTCTTAACAACATCCTTAATCTAACAACAAAAAAGTCAACTATACATACTTCCATGACCATTTCTAAAACTAAATGGGAAAACCTGAAATACAATTGACTATTGATTAAATTTTGAAAAAAATATCCTTAAAGCATTTTTAATGAATTGTTAACAACAAAACGCAAAAAAATAAATTACAATTCAGTGCAAAAAAGAGTTTTTACATTTTGGAGAGTATACAAAATTTGGTACCAAAAAATTTAACACTCTTATTTGTTTTTTGTACATTTGTTAAACAAATGGAACTTTTTTTACGTCAGGAGTTAGACTTGGTGATAGAGAAGTTGTTGTAAAAAATGGAAAAAAAAATATTTTTTTTTTACGAAAAATAAAACATGATAAAAAAATTTGATGAAAACAAAATTTTTGTTGAAAAAAAAAAATTATCAAAAAAAAATTTTGTTGAAAAAAAATTTTTTTGATGAAAAAAAAAATTTTTTGATGTAAAAAATACTTGATGAAAACAAAATTTCATGTAAAAAGAATTAATGGAAAAAATTGATGAAAAAAAAAAAAATTGTTTTTCTGTAAAGACAGTTGAACTCAGGCTCTAATTATAATTATGTATTATAATTTTTTAATCATGTTATATATGGTTTGACTTGAGAAAGGTGTGAAAGAAAAATGTATTTTTCTAAAAATTTAAGAGGTTTGTTTTTTACTAGTTTTAGATAATCCAGTTAATTATTATAATCTTCAGAAAAACTTTTAATGTCAAATTTGTTTAGTTAATAGTCAATTAAACTATATATGTGAAAATTATTAACAATTATTAAAATTATTAAAAAAATGTTTTTGATGAAAAAAAACATTACTTGATTTAAAAAAATTTATGAAAAAATAAAAATGTATGAAAAAAAATTTGATGTAAAAAAAAAATTTGATAAAAAAAAATTTGATGTAAAAAAATTAAAAAAAATTTTTGATGAAAATAAAAGATAAAAAATAAAACTTATGAAAAACAAGTGAAAGTGTTAAATTCGGCTGTGCCGAATCTTTTATACCCTCCAACACCTTTAAAAAAAAAAAATGGGCGTCTGTTTTGGTGGAGGGGGGGTCGTTTTTTCAGAGGTTGGAATAGTTCTTAAAGGGGGAACTTTTTCCCCCGTGGTCCGATTTTGCCCATCTCCGAACTTAACCAGCCTATGACCATTAGACATATTCGTGCCAAATTTTAGGGTCTAGCTCTTTTATTTTGGACTGCATCGTGTCCTCCACAGGCGGACGGACAGACGGACGGACGGACAGACGGACATCGCTAGAATGTCTTAGAATCGATCACTGATCAATAATAAATATACATTATGGGGTCCCCGACCAATATTTCGATGCGTTACACGCGGAATGACAAAGTGAGTATACCCCCATACTGTGGTTGGAGGGTATAAAAAAAAAATTATTGAAAAATAATTATGATACGTTTTATTCACCAGCTGGTGAAAACAGTGAATTATTATCCCAGTTACAAACCCTTTTGGTTTTAAGAAAATTAAAACAATAATTCTTATTCTTATTTTTTTTTTCTTATTTTCTATTTTATTAGTCGCTACACTTAAAATTATAACTCTGTAAAATACTCTGTAAAATGACTGTAATCTCAATTTAACAGATCTTTGACAAAGTTTTCTTTCAAAATACAGATTTAAAGAAAATACTTTGTATTTTGTTGTGACAAAATACAAAGTATTTAAGTGGGTTATGAGGAGAAGGAATGAGGGAGTTAGTGTTTGTGGACATTTAATTTGAATTTTTTTAAATTATACACATACAAAAAAAAAATTTTTCAAATTACTAGGAAAAGTCTCGTAATTTTACCATTTTACCAATATTTGAAAGCTTTCCTTCACTCAAAATATTTTGTAAGTAAATTCAACTGAAAAACGTTTAAAACAATCGTTTCTCCTTTTAAAAAACGGACTACTTATATTTCATTTGAAACAACATAATTTTTCAGTTATTTTTAAACGTTAATAAATGACTAGACATTCCGTAAAAAAAAACAAACGATATTTTAGTTATTTTAACTGTTTAAATTTTTTTATTTTGTGAAGTAAAACAAAAATTTTTTGAATAACAAACTACAAAAACCGTTGTTCTGTAAAATTATCCGGAATAATCAGTCACAAATAATTTAACTGATAAAATTTTTTTTCCGTAACTTTTGTAGTTTATTGTTTTTACAACTGTATAAATCATTCAATATTTTATTTTCTTTGAAAAACAAACGATAAAAACGTTTTGAAACGATTTGAAAAGTGTTCTGAAAGCACTATAACAAAAAAAAAAAAGCAATCTCAAAGCGTTTTTTGTAACGCTTTGCGAGCGTATTCGAAAAGCGTTTTAAGAGTTCTTTAGATTTTTTTTTTGAAAAAAATTTCTAAGTTCCGAAACTATTTTTGAATAACAATTTTTTTTTTTGTTTTTTAAGTCAAAAAAAAAAAATTATCAAAATTGTTTTTAGAATTTTTTTTTTTAATTTTCTAAGTTTCGAAAATTTTTTTGAAAAATTTTCAAAGTTTTTTGGAGTACAAATTTTTTTTTTTCGGATTTTTTTGGTTAAAAGCTTGTAAAATTACTAGGAATTCTTGTAAAAAAGTAAAAAATTTTTCTTGTAATTTTACAAGGTATTTTTTATTTTTTTTGAGTGTAGCTGACTGGGTAGACTTCTCCAGGGATTTAATTCCACATAGGGCTAGTTTGACTGATGAGAAACGAATTTTCTCTGTAATTCGTTGTGCAAAACATTGGACAGTAGACAACGAAAGGATGTGATCTGCTGGAAAGGCGCCTATCTCAGCTGAACACTTACCGTGGTTATATCTATATAACAATGACGCACAACACTCATTCCGACTATGCTCCAATGAGTCAATAGAGCTGGATACCCTACTGTCATTGATGAGCTTCAACGCACTCCTTTGCACCTGATCAGATAGACCTTGAAGCACCTGTCTAGATATGCGAGATGTATTCCATTTTCGGTCGGATATAGGCGGCATAAATAGTGAGATCAGACGGAGTGAAGAAATTCTTGCACAGTTTTAGAAAATCAAGACACTTGAATGCTTTTTTCGACACTTGAAAAACATGTTTATTCCAATGAACATCACATTGGATTTTCATCCCTGATTCCTCAATAGCTATTCCACCCATGGATACAGATGATGCTGATTCCACAAGCCGTCTGAGGATCAACACATAACATTGGGCCTTACGAGCATTAAAATCGATCCGATTTACAAGACCCTACTCGGAGATTGTCGTAAGATCATGCTAACAAGTCCCCTGTAAAACGAATCTACGAGTGCATAAGGGTTAATTTCATAGTTAAAACCAGAGTTCTCTGTAAAAATACCAAAATTTTATCTGTTTTTTTTTTTTTTGAGAAGATGTTAAAAAATACCAAAAAAAAATCTTTTCAAAAATCTTATAAAAGTTTTACAAAATAACATGTATTTTACAAAAACTCTGTTAATTTACAGAGTTTTTTCTGTAAAATTTTGGTTGCATCAAATGCATTTTACAAATATATGTCAATTTACAGAGTTTTTCTTTGCTAAATGGTTTTGTATTTAAACAATATTTTACTAGAAACTCTCTAAATTAACAGTTTTTTTTTTTTTTCAAAATCATTTTACAGAGTTTTATATTAAAATTACCAAGAAATGTTGCTAGCTGGAAAAGTATGGTGTACTCTGTTAAATTAGCAGAGTTTTTCTGTAATCTAACATAGTTATTATTTTGAGTGTAGATTATGTAGTCAAACTGAGGTGTCGTCCGCATCATTTTTAAAATCAGACACCAGCCTGAAAACATTATAATATAAAAAAAACTTTTAGTTAAATTTTTTTTTCCTTTAAAAATTTTATTATTTTTTATAAATTTTGTGAAAGATTACTTTAGCTCGAGGTCACATTTATTTACTAAACATAAGGCTGATATCGTCAAAGAAAAAAAAAATGTTTAGTTCTTTTAATTTCAAAATGGTTCTTTAGATTCAAAAATGGTTCCTTTAATTCAAAAATAAAACCAGAAATGTTAATTGCTAATAAAAATATTTCAATATTTTAATATGTTTGTAAGTAAATAAACCTTACCTAATTATAAATTAATCCATGTTTTTAAACATTTTTTATGTAACGAGTGTAGATTAGGGTGGAGAAAATTTAGATTTTTTTCGAATTTCGAAAACGTCGGAGTCGGGAAAGTTGCCTTTTAGGGTCGATATTTACTCACAAAAATATTGAACTTGTATGACAATGGTTTTGGCTCAATTTTAAAACCTGAGAGTTCCGAACAAAGTGAAAAAATTATCTTTTTTTTTTGCTTATAATATTAGTTAATTTTTGGAAGTCGTTAGATTCCATTGTCAAGATTATTTATGTCTTTTAATTTCCAATCGGAATAGAGTCGAATATGTAGCAATATATTAGTTTGATCATTAACGATTTGTCATTAAAATTCCCTTTGCTTCTTGTAGTATACGGACAAATTCCGAATCACGTGTCGATTAAGTCTTGCAAAAATGATCAACACAAATAAATTTAAACAAGTAGAAAAATTAAATTCGACTTGGTCGAATCTATGAATACCCTCCACAATGTTATCTGATAGTAATTTTCTAAAAAAAAATTCAAAAAATTGCATTACAAATTTTTTATTAGAAATATGTATATTATCTTCAGTCAAACTTTCTTTTAATCAATCAAATTTTTTTGAGTGTAAAATTTTTTTGACTGTCAACATTTTTTTGAGTCTGCCTTTCATTCAAAAAAAAAATAAAATAATAATGTGTACATTTTTTTTGAGTGTAACATTTTTTTTTTTGAGTGTAAATATTTTTTTAGTGTAAAATTTCTTTGAGTAACAAATTACTTTGTAAAATAGTTTTGTTGTTTTATACCTATATGTAATACAAAAAAAACTATTTCACATATTTTCCTCTTTTTTTATTACCATCCTCTTCTTTAAAAACCAAAAACAAATTAACATTCAATCATACACATACTTTATTTGATTATTTCCCGTTACATACAGTTACACTAACAATAACAAAACAATAACAAATATTTACTTGTCTAACAACTAATCTGCACCCCACGACAAGAAAACAAACAACAACAAATTTTACAAAACTGGTATTTCACCATGCCTTTAAAACTTGTTTAACGAGTTTTCAACAGTTTAAGGTGAAACAAATCTGAAATTCAGTGCTTTGCTTATAACTTTTGAACCACTGAACCGATTTTGCTGAAATTCTAAACCAAACGACAAATATATATGCTGAGCTTCAGCCCCCTCAGAATTGTCTTTCGAAAGTTATAGTGGTTTTAATCTTGTAAATTCGAAAAATACCCTTGCCGAAATTTACTCTTTTGCTCATAACTTTTGAACCACTGGACCGATTTCGCTGGATTGCAATACCAACCTGACCCGGTAAATGGAGAACATATATGTCAAACTTCAGGAGGCTCCGTAAAGTCTTTCAAAAGTTAGCGTGTTTTCAACGGACAGACAGACAGACAGACGGACGGACGGACGGACGGACGGACGGACGGACGGACGGACATCGCTAGATCGACTTAAAATCGATCAAGGATCATGAATATATATACTTTATGGGGTCCTAGACCAATATTTCGATGTGTTACAAACGGAATGACAAACTTATATATACCCTCTATCACTAGAGTGGAGGGTATAATAAAACAGAAAAATAATTTTCTTGAAAATTATTTTATAAGTATATCATTGTTTTAATTAGTAAAGAAAGTAATGACCTCGAGCTAAAATAAACGTAAAATTTTGAAGTTCGAATAAAACAATTTTTATTTTTGAATAAAAATTAATCAAAGTTATATTATAAGAAGTTTGAAGTACTGCGGATGAATCCAGGGTATTGGATTAAGCCGTTTTTCGGTCCGTTCCAATTGTGGGCATGGATATAAAGAATTAATATAAATAATTTCAACTTAAGTGCAAAAAGCCTTTTTTTTTTTCTGAAATGTTCTACTTTTTTATCAAAACTTTTTTTTTGGTTTTTAAACACAGTTTTTATTTTTAGTGTAAAAGTTATAAAAATCCATATAAATATATGAATGTTATGTATATAATAATTAGGCTTAATTAATAGACCATTCGAAAATTATTAATTAGTTTTTATAGACGCGCGCGGTACCAGTTTAAATGGTGAATATTGATTTTGTGGTGGCTTTATTAATGCTATTGGCTTAAACATTTTCTACCTCCTTTAATTATGTGGCTTTATTACCAACAATAACAGCAAAATATTAATAACAGCAACAACAATAACACAAACAACAACAGCAGCACATAAAACTATACATTTATGAATGTTGTTACTATTTGGTGTGTGAGTGTGTACACCTGACACTTGATAAACGCAATTATTTTCGGTGATTTATTTAATTTTAGATCTTTCTAATTTAGACAATTAACGTTCTAAGTTAAAGTAATCAGCTGACAGTTGAGGAATTAATTTATAAAGTGCACAAAAAGTGTGACTAATAAAAAGTGCTGATGATAGATGGAAAGCTATTTCCGAAACAAAAGTTATTTGTTCTTGGAAATAATAGATATGAATTCTGAAATCGGTTTACCGTGTTTTTGCTGGCATATGTTTAAAAAATGCTCAATCATTTACTTTTGAGCTTTAGTTTGTTAAATATTGTGATTTTTTTTTATAATTTTTCAATAATATTCCTGTAAATTTATAAATATACAATTTACATCCTGGTGTAAGTGTGTATGACCCTTTTTAATCGTATGTGTATATTTTGTAGCTGTCATTTAAAATTGTGAAATTAATAAAATATTTGTTTGTTTATATAGAGGTTTATGTTGTATATGTATGCGTGTTTGTTAATGTGTGTGCGCGTATTTTTTTTTTACTATTTTGCCAGTAATTAAGTCGTGCGGGTTAGCTTAATAAAATATTTAAATAAATAATAAATAACTATTTTGATTTTTAATTTTATATAGTGGTATTTGCCATTGTATGCACACAATGATTTACAAATTGCAAAACAGAAAAAATACTGAATAGGATTTTTTTTTCAAATATGATTAAATAAATATTAAAAAAATTATATTGTAAGTAAAATAATCTAGTTAATTATGAATATTAAAAGGATGTGATTAATAAATGCAAAAAAAGAAACATATTTTAATAAAGGGATACGATTTAATTCAATTGTCAATTTAAGATATCAATCCAATTATTTGTTTTACAGTTTTTTAGATTATGTATAATACTGTTCGTCATGTAACGTTCTGCTTTAAGACTTTTATTATAGATTTAAAAATATTTTTTTTGATTTCTAGAATTAGTTTAAATAGTTTTCGCCATGTTATTGTTGGATTTTTAGATAGAGTTAAGATGCGTATGATTAATTAATAAATATAACAAGTAAATATAACAAGTAAATAAGTAAAATTTGGCCTGGATGTAGCAAAAAAAAGCAAAACCGAAAATGTAAAGGAAATTAATTTTAAGAAAAAACTATTTTTAAAAAATATTTCCGCCGAAATATTTTTGTGGAAAAAAATGTTTATACTTGTTTAAATACCTTTCAGTTTATATATCAACCAGCACCCTTATATAACCCATTTTGTATTACATTCAAAAAAGTAAGTCATTAACTGTTTGTAGCTTATTTAAAAAGTTTTACATTTAGTTGTTTTCTAAAGCAAAAAAAAAAATCTGTTAAATGTTCATTTTTTTAATTACTACTTTTGTGTGCTGTTTCATAAATAACTACATAAAAATTAAAGACTTTCAGTAGCATTAAATTTTTAAAGTCATTTATTTTAGTTCTGTAAATAAAAATAAGTGATTATTCTTCTTATATTTTAATGATTTGTGTACGTTTTTTTTTTTTTTCAAATTGTTGACATTTTTTAATATAAATCATAAGTTTTTGCCTACTTGTGTGGGTTATTTTTTTGTAGAAAAAAAATTATTTATACAAATATATAAACATGATTATATCAAGTAACTTTGGCACGATGGGAAGAGTGTCTGGCCAGAATGTAGTTGATTGCGGGATCGATTCCCTACGTTTTTATTTTAAAAAATTTAATTCATAATTCAATAGAAAAATTTAAAAAACAACGAAATCATTACTTTTTAATGTTTTCGTAGGTATTTTTTTTTTAATTTTTTGGTAAAAATAACAGAACAAACATTAGTTTTTAATGTTTTCATATGTAATTTTTCATATAATAATATGTTGATAAAAAAATTAAAAAAATGTTGTTTTAAAATGTTTAATGTATTTCCTTATTTTAAAAAATTTTATAAACAGTAAAAAAAAAAATGTTCTGAAACATTGTCTCAGACTCTGAGAAAATATCTCAGAATCTAAGATTATTTAAAACATGTCGCAGAATCGAAGCCTTTTTAATAGAAAAGCTGAGACATTTTCAATAGAAAAAAGTCTTAAAATCATACAAAAAAAAAAGAATCTCAGATATTTTGATAGGAAAACTGTTTAAGAATTTGTGAGCTTTTTATAGAAAATTTTTTTTAGAATCTGAGACTTTTTTATAGCAAAAATGTCTTAAAATCTGATAATTTTCTATAGAAAAAGAGCCTCAGAATATGAGACTTTAAGGAAAAAATATCCAAGAATCTGAGAAAATGTCTTAGATTTAAATTTTTTTTTTTAATGAAAAATGACTCTAAATCTACTCAGACTCAGACTCTGAAGTTTTTTCTGAGGAAAAATGTCTGAGAAGCTGAGACCTTTTTCATATGAAAAATTTCTTAGATTCTCAGATTTTTCAATACGAAATGTCAAAAATTGTTTGAGAATCCTAGTAAACAGCGGGAGCTGTTTACTAATTCATTCCTTATGCTTTTTCCACTAAAGTAATACAATTTTATCATTATTTAAACGATTTTTTTGTATCAACGCCCTTAAAAAGGTGCGGCCAAAAACAAACAACATTTTATAGTCCCCCGGTCCTAGCTCAGGACATTGAACTTCTTCTTGTATTAAATTGTTTCATTTTATTAACAAATATACAAGAAAACACGTAAAAAAATGTGTTTTAATAGGTTGGTTTAGTTCTTCAAGGGGAACTTTTCCCCCTGGTCCGATTTTATCCATTTACAAACTTTATCTACCTTGGACTATAAGACATATTCGTGCCAAATTTTAGGAGGCTAACTCTTTTATTTTGGACTGCATCGTGCCATCTACACACACACGGACGGATAGACGGACATTCATAGAATGGGTTAGAATCGATAATGGATCAATAATATATACACTTAATGGGTTCCCCGATTGATATTTTGATGCGTTGCAAACGGAATGACAAAGGGATTATACCACTATAATGTTATTGGAGGGTATACAAATTTTTAATATTTGAAAATTTTTCTATAGAAAAAAAAAATAGACAAGGGGTAAACACTTAAAACCTTAACTATTGATTAAAATCCGACCTGAGGTTCCCTGCAAAAAAAAAAATATATTTCCCCCCCAAACCCAAGAGCTGGATCCGCGCCTGCTTCAACAAGGGACACACAGTGGTTTCCCTTATATGGACAAGCGGTCAAAAATCAATATATCCAAAACTAAAAAAACAAAGGGCTTCAAAATTTTTCAGCACATAGTATGCCCGAAGAACTTAAAGTTTGCAAATTTGTAGGAAAAAATATTAACAACTGTAGCCACAGTAGCGATTTGATCTTTGAAGGGTTAATTGGCTTAAAGATTTGTTTTAAGATTTACTTTTTATACCCTCCAACCACATTATGGGGCTATACTCACTTTGTCATTCCGTGTGTAACGCTTCGAAATATCGATCTAGGACCCCATATTATTGTTCAGTGATCGATTCTAAGACATTCTAGGGATGTCCGTCCGTCCGTCTGTTGGTCTGCCGGTCTGTCTGTGAAAGACACGATACAGCCCAAAATAAAAGAGATATACTCCTGAAGTTTGGCACAAATATGTCTTATGGTCATAGGCTGGTTAAGTTCGGAGATGGGCAAAATCGGACCAGGGGGAAAAAGTTTCCCCTTGAGGAACTAAACCAACCTCTGAAAAACACCATATTTTTACATGATTTTTTGTGTTTTTGTTTAACCAATGCAACATTTTTATGCCTCAAGAAGCTCAAAGTTCTGAATTTGGACCCGGGGGATTAAAAATATCGTTTTTTTCAGCCCGCCCCCTTTTGAGGGCGTGGATTAAAAAAATTGTTAAAATAATGATAAACTTGTATTTCTTAAGTGCAAAAAACATAAGAAAGATTTTTTTTTAATATTTAGCTTCGGCTTTGGTTTCGGCCAAATAGTGAAAATTTGGCCGAATATTCGGCCAAAAAAGGTGTATTCTGTCGGACACTAGTAACTGTTATTGGTTGCAGATCTTAAAAATCAAAGCTAGTAGCAAATAGCTTTGTCCAGAAATGCGGAATCGTCAAAGGGCAAATTTTTTCACTAAAAAAATAAGGGGGAAGGACAATTTCTTTAAAAAAAGTGTTTTCTCTTTACTCAGAACTGTAAGCCAAATACCGTAAAATTGCAATATTAAGTTAAAAATAACAACAATTAAAAAATATTTCACTTTACTTATATTCTTAAAAAGAAATAGTACAAAACAAAATGCAATTTTTCACCATTTTTCGTTGGATGACTATGTAAACCACAACCATATGCGAAAATATGCAAAAACCCGCGGCCACAATATTTTTTAATTTAAAGAGGGGTAAAAAATCTTCAATTTGATGTATAAAAAGTGGTGGGCAGATGAGGGCCAAATAACTAAAAGTCTATGTGAAAAAGTAGTTTTTAAAAAACGTGTATTTTGAAAAGGTCAAATAAGTGTTCTTCAAGGATTTTTTAATGGGCTTATATTTTTGCAGCTTTTATTATTTAATTTGGTACAAAATAGGTTAAAATTTAATGTTTGTTGGGTTTTTAGAAACTTATGCCACAATATCGCGAATAACTTCTTAGATAAACTAAAGTATTATTTTATGACTATGCAACCACAATATATGCAATATAAACATTCCCCCACTTCCAACGAACACAAACATCAAATCTCGTTAAAAAAAATCAGAAAATTGGTTAGATTCATAAAATTTAGAGTGTTATCAATAAATTTAGTGCAATAAAGCTTAGAAAAAAAACATAAATTTTTTTTATTTTTGGCCAATGGGGGAAACCACTGTGCGACAGTAAGTAGTGGGTACTAAAAGAAACAACATTGCGTATTGTTAACAATTAATTCACATTACAATATATATCACTCATACGCCCAGTGCTTCATATTTTACAATTTGTGTGATGAACATACGATTTTTATGGTGTGAAACAAACTTCTCACACAATTTTTGTCGAGACCACTTTTCAATATTTAAAATTTTTTGCTACGCACAACATAAAAAAATATCGTAAGGAAAACCAAATTTAGTTCAATAAAATAATAATTACACAAAACTGAAATAAATTGAACATTAAAGTGGATTTTTTTTTTTGACAAAAAAGTTTGTCAACCGATTATGAATTTCCGGGCATTTTTTTTTTTCTCTAATTTGGGACCAAACGGATCATATTAACCCGTGGTGCCCGGCGATCAGAGTTTTTGGATTTTAAAAAAATTATGCGATACATCATATATATAAACAAGTAGAAAAATTTAATTCGACTTGGTCGAATCTATGAATACCCTCCACAATGTTATCTGATAGTAATTTTCTAAAAAAAATTTAAAAAAATTGCATTACAAATTTTTTATTAGAAATATGTATGTATATTATTTTGAGTGAAACTTTCTTTTAATCAATCAAATTTTTTTGAGTGTACAATTTTTTTGACTGTCAACATTTTTTTGAGTCTGCCGTTTCATTCAAAAAAATAATGTGTAAATTTTTTTTTTGAGTGTAACATTTTTTTTGAGTGTAAATTTTTTTTTGAGTGTAAATTTTTTTTAGTGTACAAATTCTTTGAGTAACAAATTACTTTGTAAAATATTTTTGTTGTTTTATACCTACATATATGTAATACAAAAAAAAACTATTTCACATATTTTGCTCTTTTTATATTACCATCCTTTTCTTTAAAAACCAAAAACAAATTAACATTCAATCATACACATACTTTATTTGATTTTTTCCCGTTACATACAGTTACACTAACAATAACAAATATTTACTTGTCTAACAACTCAACTGCACCCCACGACAAGAAAACAAACAACAACAAGTTTTACAAAACTGGTATTTCACCATGCTATTAAAACTTGTTTAACGAGTTTTCAACAGTTTAAGGTGAAACAAATCTGAAATTCAGTGCATTGCTTATAACTTTTGAACCACTGAACCGATTTTGCTGAAATTCAAAACCAAACAGCCTTGGGGAACAACAAATATATATGCTAAGCTTCAGTCCCCTCAGAATTGTCTTTCGAAAGTTATAGTGGTTTTAATCTTGTAAATTCGAAAAATACCCTTCCCGAAATTTACTATTTTGCTCATAACTTTTGAACCACTGGACCGATTTGGCTGGATTGCAATACCAACCTGACCAGATAAATGACAAACATATATGCCAAACTTCAGTAGCCTCTGTAAAGTCTTTCAAAAGTTAGCGTGTTTTCTACGGACGGACAGACAGACAGACAGACAGACGGACGGACGGACGGACGGACGGACGGACGGACATCGCTAGATCGACTTAAAATCGATCGAGGATCATAAATATATATACTTTATGGGGTCCTAGACCAATATTTCGAGGTGTTACAAACGGAATGACAAACTTATATATACCCTCTATCACTAGAGTGGAGGGTATAAAAAGTTTTATCACTGAACACGAATATCGAAAAAAAATAAATAAAAATGGGTCGAACGTTTTTCGAGATATAACAATTGGAAATTTGTGTAATAAAATACTGTTTTTCCTACGTTCTAGAAGTTTTAAAAAACAAAATCTCAAAACTTTGTTTTCTTGAGTCTTTCATTAAGCTTGAGACCATATTTTATTTAAGCCTAATTTAAGCCATGCTGAATAAAAATATTATCAAAATTTCGGCAATCGGTCGAGCGATTTTCGAGATATTTTCATTTAAAATGTAGTAATAAAATTTCTACAAAGGACGTTTTTTTATAGAGTTTGAGACAAACATTCATATTAACCAAATTTGAGTCAAATCAGACCATTTTAAACCATGGCGTTCTTTGATAAAAGTTTAAAATTTTAGATGAAAATTTTTTTAAATACCAAAACTTTGTTTGCAGAGTGGCACGGGTTAAAAATTTTAAACTGTAAAGCAATTTGTCATAAAAGTTCGTCCAATGAAACTTTTTAATGAAGTTTTCATAAATAATATGAAAATTTTCATAAATATAATGAAATGTTTCATAAATACTATGAATATTTTTGAAATGTTTCATAAATACTCTGAATATTTATGAAAGATTTCATAAATATAATGAAACAGTTTCATTGGACGAATTTTTATGATGAGTTTCATTATATTAATGAAGCTTTTTCTTTGTGCTTAGGAAAAAGTATCAATTTTTGGAAACATTTTGACTTGTCTGGGTAAAAAAGTTTTTAAAATTAAAAACAATTTTTGATTGCTTCTCTAACAAGGGAAGTATCTCAACCCTTATGAACCGATTTGCCTGAAACTTGAAATATATATCAAAGAGATAATTCTAAGGTTGGGGTGTCTCGGCTTATCGGCCATATCGGGGATTTAGGGGTTCAAAACATGGGTCAAAAAATGGCGAAAAAATCGTTTTTTGGATTTTTCAGCCATTTCTTTTTAAGAAACTATATGATGTTTTCATATGAGAATAAAGGTTTTTTTAATGCCTATCCAATGGTGGCATAACCTTGTAAAAATTCGGCTTCTTTAAATATTTTTTTCAGGAAAATGTGTAAATTTTGGGGGGTACTTATGTGAAGACATAGACCTACGATATCCATATGGATAAGAAATAATCTTTATTAAATTTAAGTCGACCCGTATTTTTGCCCTTGATGATATTCCTGTTAGTTCGGAAGTTATCAAAATTTTCCCGAAGGTCCAAATGGTTTCTTAAGGGGACAACGAAATTTTTAAACACCGATATGGCCGATAAGCCGAGACACCCCAACCTTAAAATCGTCTCTTTAGTATATATTTTAAGTTTCAGGCAAATCGGTTCATAAGGGTTGAGATACTTCCCTTGTAAGTATAAATTTTTTGAACAATAATAAATCCCAAATTTTCGAAGCCCTTATCACTCTGTCCTAATATACATGAATAGGTACATAAATGATAAATATATAAATTCAATTCATTAGCGGATGGTTGTTGCTGATGACGACGACGACGGTGATAATGCATGCAACAACATCATACAATTTATTAAATTTATACCACTGATGTTTATGACATTAATTTAATGCCTTTTTCCAGAAAACGCATAATTCAATTTTTATTCATAATTTTCATACATACGAATGCTGGAATAATACATATACAACGACAATCAGAAACCTCATACAAACACAACTAAAAGGTAATTTATTTATGAATAAATTATAAATTATTGTATACAAAAAAAAATATTTTATTAATAAAATATATATTTTAATAAAATTGAAAATCTCCACAGGTATAAATGAAAGGAGGAGTGCTAAAAGCGGCGGTAGCAAAATTATTTAAGTTTTGTTAAGCATATCTAGAAATGGTCTGGCTTATTGCAGATAATTTATTCAAGCTATATGAAATAGCAGTAATTTAATATTATTATTAAATTGATGAATATATTTTTTTTGTTTATTTATTGTGGATAAAACTCATTACAATTTGACCACTCGTTTTTTTACTTTGTAGAGAATTGAGTTAAATATGTATGTTGCAAATAAAGTGGCTAATATTATAAATATCATTAACAACTAAATACGCTGGTAAATAAATAAAAGTACTAATATGTTTTGAGTAGGGTTATTCTAGCTCGAGGTCATTATTTTATTTAATAACACTGTGCTAGTCGCAAAAATTAACAAGCTGGGCCCCTTGCTGGTAAAGCTAATTCGGATACGCTGAATTCAATGGTGCTAACCAATTTTCGATGTTCACAATTTAAAATTGTAAAGCTAAAGTATAACAAAAATGAACTTTTTTTGCTTTTGGGATAGTTGTTAATTATAAACTTAGAAAATGCATTGTTTTTTTGCGAAAAAACAAAAAAATTACGCAAAAAAAACTCTGCGAAAAAAAATAAAAATGGTTTTATTCCAACTTTAAGGGGGATTTAAAAAAAAAAACCTTAATGTGATTTTTTTAAAACAGCTATAGAAAATTAAATACGTAATATTTTTTAATTCCGTTTTTTTTTTTTATTTAAAAGATGAGTTATTATATTATTTTTAGAAATGTATAACACAAAATTTGGTGAACTGAACACGATAAGTAATAGAGATTTTTAAAATCTCTATTACTTATCGTAAAAGCAAAACATTTTGTGTTTTTTCTTCATTTAAGAATTTTTTTTTAAATAATCTCAAAATTTAAATTCTGATTAATTTTTTATTAAAAAATAAAAATTGTTTTCTTCGACCTTTAAAATATTATATTTTGTGAGGATGTTTATTCTGGCTCGAGGTCATTATTTTTTTAACTAATTAAAACCATGATATTCTCATAGCATAATTTTAAAGAAAATTATTTTTTGTTTTAAATTTATTTATGTTGGTCATTTTTGCAAGACTTAATCGACACGTGTTTCGGAATTTGTCAGATTCCATTGTCAAGATTATTTAGCAAAAATAGAAACGATTTACAACATAGTAGCAAACGAGTCTAATGACAAATCGTTTGTGCACAAAGTCAAGTATTAATACATATTCGACTCTATCCACAATGTGAATTAGAAAGACGAAGAAATTGTACTATACTAGTAAAGCAACGATTGTCAATAACCAACAAAAATATTTAAAACATTTTACATACGATAGTCCATTGGACTACAACAATATGTTTTTTGTTGTTGTGGATGAAATTATACCATATTAGGGCTATTCATCACTATTGCGTGCCAACCATTGTGTTCAAATTCTGATTAATTTTTATTAAAAAATAAAAATTGTTTTATTCGACAAATATTATATTTTGAGGATGTTTATTCTGGCACGGGGTCATTATTTTCTTTACTAATTAAAACCATGATATTCTCGTAGCATAATTTTCAAGAAAATTATTTTTTGTTTTAAATTTATTTATGTTGGTCATTTTTGCAAGACTTAATCGACATTTTAAAAGTCGAATAAAACAATTTTTTATTTTTTAATAAAAATTAATCAGAATTTAAAAAGTAAATTATTAATTTTATATTTACAAATTTAAATACTTTTTCATTAAAGTAATGAAAATTTTTCATAAAATACAATTTATATTTTGTATGAACAATTTTCATTCATATAATGAAACTTGTTCTTGCAATTACATTTTATGATACCTTTTTCATTAATTCAATGAAACTCTACCTAGGTTCCTTTTTAACGTAATTTTTCAACACATTAATGTATAATTTCATTATTTTCATGTACAAATTTCTATCAGTGTAGTAATCAAAACAAAATAAATAATTATGATGTATCGCGAGACATATATTTTTTTTTTTTTTTTTAATTTTCAAAAATTTAAAACTTTAATCGCTGGACACCCCGGATTTATTTAATCCTATTAGCCTAAAATTAGTACCACATAATGTTAGGCCTAGTAGAAAAAATGTCTGCGAATTTTGTACTCGTGCTCAAATCATTAAATCATGATAAAGTTTTGCGGAAGGGTTGTACTTGCCAAAGCAAAGTTTTTTTTAGAAAAAAAATTGTTATATTACTTTGCTATTCCATGCAAAATGAATTAAAATATCAGTCGAGGACCCCATTTAAAAACCAAAAGAGCTGTACATTTCGTGAGTGCAAAAAAGTGTTTTTACATTTTGGAAAGTATAAAAGATTTGGCACCAAAGAATATACCACTCTCACTTGTTTAATGTACGTTTGATAAACAAATGGAAAATTTTTATGCGAAAAGCTTAGACTTGGTGAAAAAGTAGTTTTGGTAAAAAAAAATTGATTTTTTTTCACGAAAAACAAAATTATGTTAAAAATAAAAAAAAATTTAATGAACCCAAAATTTTTGGTGAAAAAAAATTTGATGAAAAAAAGGTTTTGATGAATTTTTTTGATAAAAAGAAAAATTTTTTGATGTAAAAAAAAATTGATGAAAAAAAAATTTTTTGGTGAGAAAAAAATTGATAAAAAAATTTTATGAAATATGATAAAAAAAAATTTATGAAAAAAAATTTTGATAAAAAAAAAAAGATGAAAAAAAAATTAATGAAAAAAAAAAAATTTATGAAAAAACAAAAAAATTGATAAAAAAAGTTTGTGATAAAAAAAAAAATTTTTGTTAAAAAATAATGAAAAAAAAAATTCGAAGAAAAAAAAAATTTGATAAAAAAAAAAATTTGATGAAAAAAAAAATTTGATAAAAAAAAATGACGAAGAAAAAGTCTGATGAAAAAAAAAACAATTTGATGAAAAAACAAGTTTAATGAAAAAAAAAAATTGATGAAAAAAAAAAAAAAAAAATATGGAAAAAAATTTATGAAAAAAAAAATTTTTTTTTGTTGAAAAATAATTATGTTACTTTTTATTCACCAGCTGATGAAAAACTGTTTTATTCACCACGAGGTGATTTATTATCCAAGTTACAAACCCAAGTTATTAAAATTTTTGGTTTTAAGAAAATGAAAATAGTAATTCTTGTTTTCTTTTTCGCTTATATAGTCAAACTGATGTGGCGTCCTGCAAATTTTTTAAAATTAGACACCAGCATAAAAACATTATCATGTTAAAAAAATGCCCGGACATACAAAATCAGACGAAATACTTTTCTGTCATACAAAAAAATGTCGCTGGAATGTGGTGCATTAGACATTTCATATAAACGGAATTGGACCATTTTTACTTCTACCACCAAAAAAAAAAAGTTCGCCAAAAATTTAATTGAATGTGTCTGTCTATTGCCAATACAAAATATAAACCCATTTCACTAAAACTTTTTTTTTTTTGATTTTTTAAACTAATTAAAGATTTGGCGTAATAAAGATTAAATCTGTCCTTGTTTGAATTGGAAACTAATTTTACGGAAAACACTGGTGAAAGGTAATATGTAGTCGGGTTGGTTGTTTTAATTATAATATGTTCAAATGTGTAAACAAATAATTTATGGCTAAAAAATTTAAAAAACTGTTCATTAAAAAAAGTATAAAAAAATTAAAAACTATAACTGTTCATTTTAGAAAAAAATAAATAATATTTAACCTCTGTAGTTTTTTTTTTTAACCAAATCAAAAACTATATTTAAAAACAAAATCACACATTTGCGCGTCACCTAAAAACCTCAACTCTTTAGAAAAAAAACAAACCTCCGACTGGAAAAACAACAAAAAAAAATATTAAAAAACTAACAAACTAATCGTTTTTGTGTGGATTTTTATGCGGCTTTTAGAGGTTCGATTTTGTGGTGTCTGACAGTGGTATTATGATTTTTTTTTTATTTAAAATTTTTTTTTTACTTATATAAATTATAATTATACATAAAAACCAAAATTCATGCACTTATTTATCATTAATTTTTTAAAATTTTTTTTGTTATTGAAATAACTATAAATTAAAGCAAAATTAACTAGATATTTTTTTCAAATTATGAAAAGCAAGCAATTTATTAAATTAATAACGAAAACGTTAATTATACAAATTTATAACATGCTTTTAAATTATTTTAAATTGTGTTTCTTTTATTTTTTATTTAATAGGATTTGTACTTACTTTGACAATTACCAATTGGTGGCATCCGAAAACCTGATAGAGGATCCGTTGAAAAATGAAACGGTCTTTGGCCGAAGGCAAAATGAAATTGTTGCTGTTGTCCTAAAATTGATAACACTATGTTTTGAATGTTTTTTTAAATACTGCTCTATATAAAGTTTTTTGAAAGTGTTTATTTTTATTTGTAAAAAAAAGTGTGAAAAAAGATTAACTGCAGGTTTTTATAGCACGAATGACACAGAAGAACGAAAATGTTCCATGTAAAACTTTCGTTTGTCTTTATCGTTTGTCTTAGGAAAACAAGCAGAAAGAGAAGTGAGTCATAAATCTTTAAAAATTTTCTGTTACAAATAATTGGTTGCATATTTTCCGGGAAGCAAGTTTTTAAGACCCACCAAATCTTTTTAAATGTGCCTTGGGTCATCTGACTTTAAATTCATATGGTCCTGATGTAAAACTATTATTAAGGTGTATAAAATTCAAACTTAAACCCAACTAAAAAGTTTTTATTTTTATTCTTTCAAAAATTAAATACAAACTTATACAATTATACCCTTAAGATAACTAAAATGCTTCATTAAAATATAATAACCCTTTTTTTAGTCTGACAATGAAAAACTTTAAAACTTCTGTAATATTGAAAACTAAATGCTTCTCGTCTCCTGTTCTAAAACGCATAGGAAAATATTTTTTTCAACTAACAAGGAAGATCTTTCAATGGGCAACAGATTGTCAAATGTTGCAAAAAAACTCAAAAAAAGAGAAACTTATTCTTAGTTTAAAAAAAGTTTAAAAAGCACAATCTCAAAATTTGTGCTTTTTATATGATTTGTGGATTTTTTTTTGAGTAGGATTATTCTAGCTCGAGGTCATTATATCCTTTACTAATTAAAACTGTGATATTTTCATAGCATAATTTTCAAGAAAATTATTTTTCTGTTTTAAATTTATTTATGTTGGTCAATTTTGAAAGACTTAATCGATACGAGTTTCGGAATTTGACAGATTCCATTGTCAAGATTATTAAGCAAATATAAAACCCCTATACTAGCAAAGGATTTTTAATGACAAATCGATAAAGATCAAACTAAAATATTAATACATATTCGACTCTACTCCCATTGGGAACTATAAGACGAAAATTGTATCAGCGTAGTAAGCGTAGTAATTTATTTTTGCTAAATAATCTTGACAATGGAATCTGACAAAAATGGACCATTATTCTATGAGAATATCATAGTTTTAATAAGTAAAGAAAATGATGACATCGATCTAGAATAAACCTACTCAAAATCTTATATTTTAAAGGTCAAATAAAACAATTTTTATTATACCCTCCACTCTGGTGATAGAGGGTATATATAAGTTTGTCATTCCGTATGTAACACATTGAAATATTGGTTTAGGACCCCATAAAGTATATATATTCATGATCCTTGGTCGATTTTAAGTCGATCTAACGATGTCCGTCTGTCTGTCTGTCTCTCTGTCTGTCCGTCCGCCTGTCTGTCTGTCTGTCTGTCTGTCTGTTGAAATCACGTTTTTGGCAATAATCCGGAACCGATTTAAACGCTTGGGATACCAAAAGTTGCGGAATTTATCCAGGAAGAAACTGACGTATTTTTTTTTGAAATCGGTTAAGTATTTTAAAAGTTATGAGTGAATTTCTGGAAAAAGTCTTAGGTATTTTCAACATAACCCTAAATTAACTCATATTTTGTGTAAATACATAACAAAGAATACGGAAATGAAAAAAAAAACGGACAAAAAGAAAAAAATCTTTACAAAAAAACTTTAAAATATGTAAAACAAAATCTAAATTTAATAAAAAAAAAGTTCGTTAAGTAATAATAAAAAAATTGAGTTATTTATATGTACAAAGCATGTGCGTGTGTGTGTCCGTTTTTTGCTTCGTTATATTAACGGGGTTGCCAGACTTTTTTTTGGCTTTGTCGCTAAATCGGATGTAAAATATCGCCAAAATTCAATTTTGTTCAGATTTCTTAAAAAAAAAAGATTTTCATTAAAAAAAAAATTAATTTTGTTAAATAAAATAAAAGACAGAAATAAACTTTATGGCAAAAATCGCCCAAATCCGGAAAGTCTATATATATAAAAGAGTAATGTGACTGACTGACATATCCATTTATCATCGCCCAGCCCAAACCGCTGAAGTTAGAGACTTGAAATTTAGACTGTAGGTTGACCTCCCGGAATAAAGATCCACTAAGGCTAGATTTTTGCCAATGTTGATTCTAAGGGGGTAAAAAGGGTAAAAAAACTGTACTTTTGGTACTTTTTATATCTCCCGATATAATGGTCATAGAGACTTGAAATTTGGACTGTATGTTCACCTCCCGCAATTTAGATCCACTATGGCTGAGTTTTGCCAATGTTGATGCTAAGGGGGTAAAAAGGGTAAAAAACTGTACTTTTGGTAATTTTTATATCTCCTGATATAATGATCATAGAAACTTGAAATTTGGAGGGTATGTTCACATCCTAGAATATATGTAGATCCAGTATGGCTGGATTATTGCCAATGTTGATTCTAAGAGGGTAAAAAGGGGAAAAATCTGTACTTTTGGTACCTTTTATATTTCCTTAAAAAATTGTCACATAGACTTGAAATTTGGACTGTATGTTCACCTCCCGGAATATAGATCCCCTAAGGCTGGGTTTTTGCCAATGATGTTTCTACTAGGGTAAAAAGGGTAAAAATATGTACTTTTGTTATATTTTATATTTCCTTAAATAATGGTACTAGAAAATTGAAATTTGCAATGTCGGTTCACCTTCCGGAAAAAAGATTCACTAACAATAAGGCTCGGGATTTGCCAATGTTGATTCTACGGGGGTAAAATGGGTAAAAAAGTACTTTTGGTACTTTTTTTTTATTTACTGAAATAATGGTTATTCAAACTTGAAATTTAGAATGTAGGATCCTTTAGTGAAATAAAACATTCTGGAACATGTACTTTCTGAAAATTCTGTACCGTTTTCAAAAAGTACTTTTTATAAAAGGTTCCTTTATAAAAAGTACCTTTTATTAAAAGTACTTTTTATAAAAAGTACCTTTTATAAAAAGTACCTTTTATAAAAAGTACCTTTTATAAAAAGTACCTTTTATAAAAAGTACCTTTTATAAAAAGTACCTTTTATAAAAAGTACCTTTTATAAAAAGTACCTTTTATAAAAAGTACCTTTTATAAAAAGTACTTTTTATAAAAAGCACCTTTTATAAAAAGTACCTTTTACAAAAAGTACCTTTTATAAAAAGTACCTTTTATAAAAAGTACCTTTTATAAAAAGTACCTTTTATAAAAAGTACCTTTTATAAAAAGTACCTTTTATAAAAAGTACCTTCTATAAAAAGTACCTTTTATAAAAAGTACCTTTTATAAAAAGTACCTTTTATAAAAAGTACCTTTTATAAAAAGTACCTTTTATAAAAAGTACCTTTTATAAAAAGTACCTTTTATAAAAAGTACCTTTTATAAAAAGTACCTTTTATAAAAAGCACATTTTATAAAAAGTGTAATGTGCAGCGCTGGTATAATGTTTTGTTTTTGATGATTCTCAAATTGGTATTTTTATTTTAGTCCGGAACCGGAAATGGTTCGGTTATTTTATAGAAATTATTATTTATTTTCTATATTTTCTGTAAACGATATTAAATGTCACTGATTATTTAAATATTTTTGTTCGTATTGGGATTTAGATTCCTTTTATAATTAATTGCGTTTTGAACATATAAATGTTACCTTAATATTTTTGGCAAGTGTCATTTTTGTATTCACCACACCTGTTTGGTACAGTACTGCCCTCTTCTGACTAGGAAAGTATCTATGATTTTTCCAATAGAATGACTTGTCAAAAGTTCGAAATTAAGATGCTGTTGCTAAGCGCACTTTTCACAAAGGTGTATTAAGTCCTAAAAAGGAAGCCATCATTCCTTTCCGTTTTAACCAGCCTACCAGCAACATACATTTTTGGTGCAGAATAAAGTGTTATTAAAGTCATCTTAAACCAGAAATTTTCAAAGTTATTTTTTTTGTAATTAAATTTTACAACATCATTTTATCAAAGGTAAATTCATTTAAAAGAATCCTCAATATTCTTTAAACTTTTCTTAATAAATTTTAAATATTTTTTAATAGATTTTACCGGATAAATTAATTTGGATTAAATTATAAATTTAATTATTACAAGCTAAAATACTTAAATTCGCAGAGGAATCAGTTGACAGTAAGTGGTTTATTTAACCCAAAGTCGTGTTTGATTTTCGTTTTAATACATATAAAAATCAACAGATTTTTATCCCTGTGATGGCAAAAACATTTTGCTAAGTTTTTACTGTCAATAAATCTGGTTCGTTTATATACGGAGAGGTTCTCAAAATTTCCTAACCTGGAAGCATCCTGATTTTCTTAAATTTTCCATAATTAGATTAGAGGTAAATTTTAATTATATCCAACAAAGTGGTAAAACAGCATAAAATTATATGAGAAACATCAAACAAATCTATTACAGGCGTATTGCACAGTTGAGGGTTAATTTCTGCATTTAAAGATAATTCTACGATTGCATATAAAGATTGTTATAAAAAAATTTGCAAAACATAAAAAGGTAATAAAAAACAGATTAACAAGTTTTTTAGTTCTCCCTTAAAAAACTGATTTTATTTTTTATCAGGTTCTCATTTTGATTGATTTTGGTATATTCTCCCTTTGGCGAAGCAAAGACAGGAGTGAATACTCGCACAAAGAGGAGACGAAAAAGTACCGTCCGCTTAGTTTTGTGAAGGTTGTGTCAAATTTAAAATTCCAGAGTAAATCAAATTAATCTCTACATCAGAAAATAGCGCATCGAAGAATAAGCAAAAACGCGTGATAAAACCTAAAATCGTTAAAAATTGTAAAGAAATTGTTTAAATATTTAAAATAATTAAAAAGGTAGTAATTTTTCAAAAAAATATTAAATAATTAAAATCCAGTGAGATCGGTATGTTAAAATTTAAAAGTTTAAAAAACTAAAACAAAAACAAAAAAAAGAAAATTTTCAATAGAATTGTTAAAATTTAAAAATTTGAGATTTTGCATAAAATTGTTATAAATTTTTAATATTGTTTAAAATTTAATATTGTTAAAATAGTTCTTAAAATTATTATTGCACTTGGTTTTGTTATAAATTGCACAGTGTTTCGGTTACGGGAAATATCGCGTTAAACAAATCTAAAAGTTGTAGTGAAATATTGAAAAAAAAATACCCCGGAAAATAAATTAGAAAATTAATTGTTTAACCGTTTAATAAAAAAAAAAAGTTATTAAAAAATGCGTTAAACATAAAAAAATACTAAAAAAATTAAAACAACTAAAACAAGATCATAAGTGAATTCATATAGTGAAGTTTTCTTAACAGTGGGTTTGGTGAAGTCTTAAAATTAAATTAAATATTTGTTCAAGTTAAAAAGATTACATATGGTAACAATATAAAAATTAATTCCACTGTTAAAAATGATAAAAAAGTAACTTTTCATCATTATTTTTTTTGAATATTAAATTACAAAATAAATTTGATCGAATTTTGTTCTTTCCAACCCACTGTGTCTTAAAAATTGTGTGTAAAAAGACTGCATTAATGTAAAACTAAAGAATTTACAAAAACAATTTAATAAAAAGTGAGAAAAAGAAGAAGATCATGTTAAACCAAAACTAACAACCACAACTTTAGTAAACGTCACACCAAGTGGATTACACCCCTCTACCCCTCGCAGTTCCTGGAAGATCTTTCAAGCCCTGCAAGTAAGTGAGCATTTTTGTTGTTTTAAATATTAAGTAAGAACATACCAATTAACGAAAATAAGTAAAAGAGCTTTTTGGAGAAATAAAAACAAGAAGAAGCATAGTTAAATTATGTGGTATTTACACCCGAAAAATTAAAATCGTAAATTAAATGCTTTTGAAGTAATTATAAAATTTTAAATTTCATCATTTATAAAATTGAAGAGATTTTATACATTTTCTTTTAAATATTTAATATGATAAAGTTGGAAAACGTTAAGTAATGTTTGACATTCGCATATTGGTATTTTCTTGCTTAAAGGATATTTTGATTTCACATGATTCTATAAATTTTTATTAAATAATTAAAATTGCTTTTTTTGATAATGATGTGTTGCTATTTTGGTGCTTAAATTAAATTTTTGATTAACGGTTACTTAAAAGTAAATTTTGCAATGCGTGATTAATATCAATTTTTTAAATATATTTTTTGATGATAATTTCCGTAAATTAATTAAATTTCTTTAAAACATAAGAAAAGCAATTTTAAATAAATATTTTTTATAAATTCTCTTACACCGCATGATTTACACAATTTATTAAAAATACTTTAACATGTTTAATGGGGATCCTTCCCATATTTAAGAAACAGTAAAAGCTTTCGCTTAAACAAAACTCTCCACTATATGAAAACATAATGATCAAAAATTTATTTTGTTGCAAAACGTAAACAAACAAATTTCGGTAATTTTATTTCGTCACCCTACAATATCGTTCGGAATTAATTTAGTCGGTTATCGCGTTTGTGTTGAATATTAATTAATTACAACATTATGCAATTTATATCAACGTCAAAGTGCAAATATAAAATATTAGTTAATATGAATTAAATTTGAAAGTTAGATTATTATCTAAAAATTATAAATATTTTTAGAAATGAGAATTATATATAAAACTAACGTTTATTTGAATTGTTTAAAAGTTAGTTTTGATTAGTTTTTTTAAACATTTTATTGTTAGCATATTATGCCATATAAATGAATTTTATTGTGAATAAACATCCAAAGATGTGTGAATAAAAATCTAAAGACTTTTTCCTTTACGGTTGATGGAAATATAACCAAGTTTTAGGGTCCTTCTATACAACATTGTTAGGGACAATGAAGGACATAGGTTGTGGTGGGTTGTGAGCCCAAGGGATTTAACATCAATTTCCCTCCCAAAAATTCTACATTAAATACCCCAGTTTTCAATTTCACCCTACAGTTTATTATATTTTTTTTAAATCCATATGGGGATCAATAAATTAGCATACCAGTCCATTCTCATTTTTATAGCAACCACTTAATCAGGGACTCTGTAATAAAATGTGTAACGTGTGGTTTGTCCGATCGGGGTCAAGAACCTCCCCACCCACTGAAGCTAGAGGAAAGACGGGTCCCGCCGACCTTTGAATCGTTCAAACAGAGTAAGAAGAGTAACTTTTCGAGAACCAATTGTTGTGTTTGCGTGGCCGAGATTTAGCTGCGTTTTATATTGGAATTTATATGGTTTATTGAAATTATTCGTTTTGTGAATGTTGAGTCGAGCTTTTGGCCTTATGTTAAAATTCTCGCCTTACAGTCCTGGTTTACTCCCTCCTGTAGTAAAACACTTTTTATGTACCCCGTAGGGTATAGTTTCTATCTCTTGTGTTTTTTTTACTCTCTTTACTACCACCACGCGGCGCCGTTACAAAAGTGCCTTTTATACAAAGTACCTTTTATAAAAAGTATTTCTTATAAAAATATCTTTTATAAAAAGTACCTTTTATAAAAAGTACCTTTTATAAATAGTACCTTTTATAAAAAGTACTTTTTATAAAAAAAGTACCTTTTATAAAATTACTTTTTATAAAAGTACCATTTATAAAAGTACCTTTTATAATAAGTATCTCTTATAAAAAGTACCCTTTATAAAAGTACCTTTTATAAAAGTACCTTTTATAAAAAGAACCTTTTATAAATAGTACCTTTTATAAAAAGTACCTTTTATAAAAAGTACCTTTTATAAAAAGTACCTTTTATAAAAAGTACCTTTTATAAAAAGTACCTTTTATAAAAAGTACTTTTTATAAAAAGTACCTCTCATAAAGAGTAACTTTTATAAAAAGTACCTTTTATAAAAAGTACCTTTTATAAAAAGTACCTTTTATAAAAAGTACCTTTTATAAAAAGTACCTTTTATAAAAAGTACCTTCTATAAAAAGTACCTTTTATAAAAAGTACCTTTTATAAAAAGTACCTTTTATAAAAAGTACCTTTTATAAAAAGTACCTTTCATTAAAAGTACCTATTATTAAAAGTACCGAAAGTACACTTTTTGGTACTTTTTTATTTCCTGAGGTATAAATAAAACAAACTTTTTTGTTTTTTAAATCATTACATTGGTGGAGGGTATTTAAAGATTCGGCACAGCCGAATATAGCTTTCTTACTTGTTTTTTAATAAAAACACCGTAAGAAGTATCAAGCTGGGCACCCTGCTGGTAAAGCTAATTCGGGTACGCTGAATTCAATGGTGCTAGCCGGTTGTCAAAGTTAGCGCTCGTATTTGCGATATTCGCTCTTTAAAATTGTAAAGCTAAAGTACTACAAAAATTAAATTTTTATGCTTTTAGGATAGTTTTTAAATATAAATTTAGAAAATGCATTTTTTTTGCGAAAAAAATTTTACCGCGAAAAAAAAAAATCCGCGAAAAAATTTTTTTTGGAAAAATTTTGTGTAATCTACACATTTTCGTAAATTAATAGCAAAAAAAAAAAAAATTGGAAAAAAATTTTGTTAAAAAAAAATTTCCGCGGATAAAAACTTTTTTTTATATATTCAATAGAGTTAAGATGACAAAAATTCAGCAATTGTCTAAATATATATAAAAAATATTTTTTACTTAAAAATAAAAAAAATTAATCACGAATATCGCTAATACATACGATAATTTTAAAAAAACTGATATAACAATGGAATTTAGTGAACACGAATTAACTTTTCCAGATGGCTGTCGTTAATTTAAATCAAACAAAAAAAAAAGCATTGAACCAATTTATTCACGAAAATAAAGATTTTTCGCGAACAAAAATGTTTTTCGCGAAAAATATTCACAGTATTATGGTTTATTATGTTAGTTTAACGGTCTTGAATGGTTCTAAATTTAAAAATGATCGCAAAAGCTTAAAAAAATATCGTTTTTATTGTACTTAAGCATCAACATTTTAAATCCCGAATACGAGCGCTAACTTCCAAAAACGGCTAGCACTATAGAATTCAGCGTATTCATATTAACTTTAAAAGTAAGATGCCCAGCTTGTTAAAAAAAGTGTCAAATTCAAGCACAGTGAAATTAATCAGAATTTGTTTTGTGGAAATGATTTTTGAAAGAAAGTGTCTTAAGACTCATTGTTTTGGTTAATATTAGCACGATGAATTCATCATGAATTGGGGTTAACCCAAAAAATTTTAAAGTCGGTTTAACTGTTTTCGGGACATAGGAATTTAAAGCATTATTTACATGAAGCTATCTCGAAAAACGTTCGATTGGATAGCAATTTGTATATCCTAAATGTCTAACCCATTGAAATGTCTTCTCCGAATATGTCTTGTGTAAATTTTCAGTTGCGATTACCGAAATCTGTTTATGACAACTTAAATTTTGTTTGCTTAAATAAATTTCGGCAATCGCAACCGAAATTTTCGGTTGCTGCAGTCGAACCTTTCACTCTAAGTTCGTCTGTTGCAACTATTCTATTTTCTCTGTAAAAAAGAAAAAAAAAATTTATTGGCGTATAAATTTTCTTGAAGACTAGGGAAATTTCAATTTTTATCCTGGAAAAAATTTAATTCCATAAAAAAATTCTCTGGATTCCCGCTTAGGACCTTCCTTGTAAGCTTAGAAAGTAAAACAACAACTGAACATAACATACATATAAAATGAGATAAATCATTTTGTGGAATAAGTAAAATGAATAAAACAATTGTGTTTTATATAACATTAAGGACAAGAACATAGTTAGATGAGGAGTCCAGTGCACTGAAAAAACTAAAAATTAATTTGATATTATTTGATCAGTTAATGTCTTAAATTATAAGACATTATTTAAATTTAGGATTTGATCAACAGTCCCGTCTAAAAAAATTAATATGGCGCTATATACCGTTTGATCCCGAAAATGGAGGATCCAATAATATATGATTATATCTTATTAGATCTAATTTAATATAATTAGATCCCAAAATGGAACGGTAAATATTATCTAATTGTATATTATAAAAATGAGGTCCCGACTAAAAGAAGTAATGCGGCGCCATATATCATTTGTTCCCAAAAATGGAGGATCCAAAAAATATATGATTATATCTTATAAGATCAAATTAAATATAATAAGATATAATTAGATCCCAAAAATGGATCTAATAAGATATAATTATATATTATTTTATCTTATAAGATCTAATTTTTTATAATATCAAATTAGATAATATTTACCGCACGGTATATAGAGTATATCAGAGGGGATTAGGGAGACTACTTTAGGGGAATCACAATGGGCCTTATGACCTACGAGTGAATTCGCCAAATTGGCGGTCGCCCATCCAACCTAACCTAACCTATATATTATCTTATTAGATCTAATATCATCTCCAACAACAAATTAGATGAAATTTACCGCTCCATTTTTGTGATCTAACTACACTGTGCAACACGATTTTGTATCTTGGATGGGACAAAAAAAATGAAAGTATACCAACAGTAGAGCAAAATCTCCGAAGGGTTTTGAAACCTTAGCTCGAGTTCTTTTTTTATGGGCCACTGAAGTTTTTCAATTTTTTTCAAAGGCGTTTTGAATAAGTGAAAAAAAGTATTAAATCTAGTTCTCAGGAAATAACGTTAAGACATGTCTTCAGTGAAATTTGATGGCGGTTTTTTTCTTAGAACATATAAACCTCTATCTCCAATTTTTAGGGGTCATTCTGGTTCTTTTTTCAAATATCTTTAAAGAACACCAACAAGACGTGCGTTTAAAGGGTTAAAATGCTCTACAAAAATTTTCTGTATCAAATTTCACTAGGGGTTGTTGAAGATTAAAAATTCGTGCGAAAAGTGCAAAATGCTTTAAACGGTAAAGTTGTAAATTATCACATACTATTAAATTGTTTTTCATCAAAGTCGTGTGAAATATGTCGAAAAAATTTTATAAATCTGCTTCTGACCTAAATAAAGATAATAGATGTCTGCAGTGAAATTTAATGGTGGTAATTTTCTTAGGACATATTAACCCCCTAACGCTCATTTTTAGGGGTCATTTTTGTTCTTTTTCAAATACCCTCTTAGAACACAACTAAAACGTGCCTTTAAGCGGTTAAAATGTTCTACAAATATTTTCAACATTAAATTTCACAAAGGGTTGTCAAAGGCCAAAAGTGGTGTAGCACAGTGCTATTATTAAATGTTATTACCAGGGACAGGACCTTCATGCACTAAAAAACTATGTTTTAAGCGCCTAAAATATGCACTAAAAAGTCCTGAAATCTGCACTAAAAATCTTAAAATATGCACTAAAAATCATAAATATCCACTTTTATTAAAAATAAAACATAACATTCGAATTCAGTCTGGCATTGTAAGCTTAGATAAAAAAAATAAAAATTATGTTAAAAAATTTTATAATTTTTTTTGCTTTAATACAAAAAACATATCATAAAAAAAAATTAAAAATAGCTAAACATACTAAAAAAAAGCTTAAAAAACTAAAATTTGTACAAAATATGACCTAAAAATATGCATTTATAGCGAAATAATAGCAAAATATGCAAAAATATGCATTTTGAGCAAAATATGCACTAACGAATCGATGCCATTTTAAAGCAAATTATTTGATTCGCAAAGATATTTTATTTATACCGTTCTATAACCAAAGGGAAAAAACATGCATTTGCATGAAAGTCCTCTAATTGGTTATTACTAAATAAAATTACAAAAAAAAAAAAACTGCGCAAAAAATAATTAAAATTTTTTTGGCAGTTTCGCGTACCCCTTAAGATGCCTTCAGACTATAATATTTATAATAATATCTCTCAAAATTTTGTGTAAAATTTATGAAATAGTATGGTGTAAACACAAATCGGTATAAATCAAAAGAAATACGGATTGAAAAATGACAAGCGGATACGTATTCTCATTTTAAGAAATTTCTCTAAAAATGAGAAAACGTTTACGCTTTTCATAAGATCAGGCATAAAAATCATATGATTTTGGCACAAAAGACCCATAAGGGTCGCAGTGCCGGCCGTTGGGGCTAGATTACCCCTTGAATAATAATAAATAAAAGATCAGGGTTGTATTTGTTTTGATAATAAATAAAGATATGATGGTGGGAAGACACAAAGGATTTTCTAAAAGATTTGTTGACAATCGGACAAAATTTCGTATTATTTTAGATACGTATTTTCTTAAGACTCAGTATTATAGTCTTTAGGGGTACGCGTATAATAGGTTGGTCTCAATCCCGTTTCTTCTTCGCTTTTTAAAAAATAGTGATGTAAGTTTTTTTCAGTGTATTATATGAATAACAGACACAACTTTTTCTTTTGCCACTATGAATTGTGTGTAAAATGTATGTAATTTTCCATATAAATGTGTTCATTTTTTTTTTTGCATAAAAAACCAGGGCTTAACATATGCAAAATGTAATATATTTGCATCTTTATAAATATTTTAAAACAAAATGGACTTTTAGTTTATACTCGTCGTATAAAAGGAAGGATAGTAGATAGATACTTTATAGTTTGTACACTATTGTTGCCAGTTTGTTTCATTTGCTTTAATTTAACCCTTTTTATTGTAAAGTTATTTAGCATTAATGAATATTCTTAAAAGATGAATTGTTTTTTGTTGAAAAATTTTACATAAAAGTATTGTACAAATAAAAACAACAAGGACAAACAATAAGTACAGTATGTAAATGCCATAAACTATATTTATTTGTTAAAGTACTAGACTAACAAGGGAAGGTATGCCGAGGTTAACAACTTGCTTTTCTAAAAGTGTAAATAATAATTTAAAAGTTTATTGAACAGAACTTGTAAGAAAATATTCTGATATATACACAAAAAGAAAAAAAACATGTTTGGAACATGATTGCAAAACACTTAATCACATATAATGGAGACTAAACATAGTGTGGTTGTTCCAAATGATCATGATGTTTACTTACATACTATGATCATCAACAATCATAAATTGAGAATTTTGTATCATACTATGATCCGCGAATATCATAATATAATCGCTACAATCATGTTATGATAAAGTTAATAATCATACAATGTTACCCATGCATTATGGTAGTCGCAATCATGTTTCATCTCTGCGTGTATAATTCAGAAGTTTACAAATTTTGCTAAAATTTGATTTAAACAGATCAATTCTGCTAAAATCAAAATTTACTGATTTTTTCTATTGTGTTACTGATTTTTTTCAATTAATTGCAGCTTTGAAAATTTGCACTCTAAACATCGAAATGTATACGATTTTCATATTACAAATTTTAAAACTAGTAAAAAATACTTACAAATATTATAACTCAATTCTAAATTATTGAAATCCTTCCCTTTAAAATTTAAAATTTTACTGCTTCCTACTTTTGTTGCTACTATGTGTGTTATCTTCAAATCTAATGAATTGTATTGTGTTTAGGATGTTTTAACTAAAATTAAATCTTATTTTCCCTTTTATATTTAAGGATTTATGAGTTTTCTCTTTCTCAAGCAAAAGTCTTCAACGATTTAAAGTGTGTTGATAGTGTAAGTGTTTTGATATATGCAAATTTTTGATATTGTTATAGAAAAACTTACTTGTTTTTGAACGTGGCTCCCGGGGTCCATCAACGGTAACTTTTATAGCTTTATTGTAAGTGGCAATATGTGGCGGATTTGTTGAAACTGTGATTGTTAAGGTAAAACTTTTCCCTGGAAAGAAGAAGAAGAAAGAAAATATTTAAGATTTTAACATTTTACGGAGGTGTTAAAGGGAATATATTTTTTAACAATAAGAATAAATTAAAAGTTTGTTTTCACATTTTTTATTTAAGAAAATTTTTTATTTTTATTTATTTTAATTTTAAGTCGAAAAAAACCTTTGCTAGAAGATTGTTCTTAGATCTAAAAACTATTCCAAAGAAAAAATTTTATATATCCAGTCAAAAATGATTTATGTATGATCATATATGCTTTTAAACATTGTCATATATATCCATATGTGGAGCATATATTGACATATATGACACTGTATGAAGACATATATGATCAAATATGTAACATATATGTCCATTAGAGCGACTCAACTTGTATGGAAGAGAAAAAAGTGATTTAGTTACCCCTCTGAAAATGAAGCTTGATATGTTTTATGATGATTCCCAAAATATTTTGGTTCTAGCGATGACCATCCGTGAGCTGGACCATTTTTAAAAAAGGAATTTTTTTCAGTTTTTCGAATTTTTTTGTACTTTGCTCCGAGACGACATAAATAAAATTTGGTATCATCGAAAAGAGTTTTTGAAGCAGCATCCAATGGTATATAAAACTTGACCACTTGCGACCTACTAATTGAGATATTTAACTAAATACATATTTTCGTTTCGGGTTTTCATACAAATTCTACGTATTTGGAAATAATGTTCTGCTTTTCAAATTGAATCTGTTTTAAAATAATGTTAATTTATTTTTTTTTGTAATTATTCACATAAAACGCGAAAATCGCGATATATTTATCTTTTTTAAAATATAGGCAATATGGGTATCAAAATTTTTCATTTTTCAATTATAATAACCTGGTGATAAGTAAAAGATCTGTTTTCAAATCTAGGATGCTGTGAGATAAATTTAAGTTCTTAAATATTAATTTTTAACAATGTTCTGCTTTTCAAATTGAATCTGTTTTAAAATAATGTTAATTTTTTTTATTTTTTTTTATTATTCACAGAAAACGCGAAAATCGCGATATACTTGTGTTTTTTTAATATAGGCAATATGGGTATCAACTTTTTTAATTTTTCAATTATAATAATCTTGTGTTCTGTTAGTAACTATTTTTCTCATTTCATATATGTATTCAACTAAAAAAAAATAATATTTGAAAACTTAAATATATCTCACAGCATCCTAGATTTGAAAACAGATATTTTGCTTATCACCAGATTATTATAATTGAAAAATGAAAAACGTTGATACCCATATTGCCTATATTAAAATAAGTGAAAATATATCGCGATTTTCGCGTTTTATGTGAATAATAAAAAAATAAATAAATAAACATTATTTTAAAACAGATTCAATTTGAAAAGCAGAACATTGTTAAAAAATTAATATTTAAAAACTTAAATTTATCTCACAGCATCGTAGATTTCAAAACAGATCTTTTACTTATCACCAGATTATTATAATTGAAAAATGAAAAATTTTGATACCCATATTGCCTATATTTGAAAAAGATAAAATATATCGCGATTTTCGCGTTTTATGTGAATAATTACAAAAAAAAAAAAATAAATTAACATTATTTTAAAACTGATTCAATTTGAAAAGCAGAACATTATTTCTAAATATGTAGAATTTGTATGAAATCCCGAAACGAAAATATGTATTTAGTTAAATATCTCAATTAGTAGGTCGCAAGTGGTCAAGTTTTATATACCATTGGATGCTGCTTCAAAAACTCTTTTCGATGATACCAAATTTTATTTATGTCGTCTTGGAGCAAAGTACAAAAAAATTCGAAAAACTGAAAAAACGACCTTTTTTAAAAATGGTCCAGCTCACGGATGGTCAAAGCTAGAACCAAAATATTTTGGGAATCATCATAAAACATATCAAGCTTTATTTTCAGAGGGGTAACTAAATCACTTTTTTTGTTGAGTCGCTCTAATGTCCATATACGTAAAATGAGGGCATATGCTCCAAATATGACCATGTATGTCAATTTGCTCATTTTTCGTATATGGACATTAGACTGGCATTTTTCTGTATAGCAAATTTTTTTCTTCTCCGATTTTCAAAGTTTTAAATGAAATATTGTCTCAAGCTCTACAAAAGGGCCGGCGGAATGAAATTTTAAGACTTTTTTTTAAAAATTTCTTGAACGTAGGAAAAAACCGCCATTTTTTACAAATTTGAAATGGCGATATCTCGAAAAACGATCGAGCGATTTTAATTTTTTTTATATTCGTGCTCAGCGGATCGAAATTAACAAATATGATGTGTCGAAAGATAAAATTTTTTTTAATTTTATTTTTAAAAATTTTTCAAAAATCCAAAACTTTGACCGCCGCACTATGCTTCGACCCATGGACAAAAATCAAAAAAAAATTTTTGTCTCAAATTGTGTTTAAATACAGATTTTTTGAAAGATAATAAAATATCTCAAATAAATATTAACAAAAATATTTTTTCTGATTGCTTTTGCCACCACAAGAGGGCGCTAAACGCAGAGAATTTTATGCAAAAATGACTTAACAGGAAAATGTGTTTTAGTTGTTTAACAAAAAAATTTTCAAAAATCCATTTTTTAATAAAATGTTTCTAAATTTTGTTTTCAAGTACTTTGATATATTTGTAATTAAATAAAAATATAGAATTTTGCATATATTTACAAAAAAAATATTTTTTATTGCGTAGAAAAGCAAATTTTTCTGTTAAAAATCCAAAAATTACTAAAGTTTGATGGAGTTTAAAAAAAAATTATATAAAATTATATATTTTTTTTGTCGATTTTTTCTTAGTTTATACTCTTGTCTAACAGCGCATTCAAAAATTAGGGCCCACTTTTGACCACAAATTGAAAAAATGCGATTTTTTAAATGCCTAAATTCATGATTTTTACTCAAAATTCAGGCATTTAACAGTATTTAATATCATTGTGCAACACGATTTTATGTTTTAAATGGGTAAAAAAGCAAAATGAAAGTACTATATTATTAGTAGACCAAAACCCTTGAAGAATTTCGAAAATTTAGCTCGAGTTTTTTTTTATGGCCCACTGAAGTTTTTAATTTTTTCTTTTTCAAAGGCGCTCAGAAGAAGTCATTCAGAATAAGTTAAAAAAAAATATTAAATTTAATTGTGTGCTAAATGAGGTTAATTAATGTCTTCGGTAAAATTGGATGACGGTTCTTTTCCAAGAATATATTAACCCTCTACCTCCCATTTTTGGGGTCATTTCAGTCCATTTTTAAAATATTCTTATGAAAACCACTTAAACGTGTGTTTAAAGTGTTAAAATGTTCTACAAACATTTAGTAGATTTTTTTAATCATTCCAATCCAATCGCCTTATTTTAAAGACTTCAAAACAATTCATGGGTTTTGGTTTACAAATGGCATACTTTCATTTTTTGTTTTGTTCAATATAAGATACACTCCGTGAAAGTGACCCCAAATTTGTTGCACTGTGTATTCTACTGAAAAATTATAAATTATAAGAAACATTAAAAAAGGAATTTAGTATTACGCTTTAACCTTTAAACGCTCGTTTTATTGAATTTTATAAGAATATTTGAAATAAGGACTAAAATGACCCATTAAAATGGAAGATAGAGGGTTAATATGTTCTAAAAAAAGAACCACCATTAAATTTCATTGTAGAGAAGTATAAATATTTTTTATCTCAGTAGTTTTTTAGTACATTTTTCGACTTATTTCCATCTACTTTGGTAAACGCTATTTAATAATATGTGATACTTAACAATTTTACTTTTTAAAGCATTTTGATTTTATCGCACGATCTTTTGGCATTAGACAACCCCTAGTAAAATTTGATGCTTAACATTTTTGTAGAAAATATTAACTATTTAAACGCACGTTTTAGTGTTGTTCTACGAGGATATGGAAAAAAGGACAAAAATGACCCCTAAAAATGGAAGATAGGGGGTTAATGTATTTTAAAAAAGAACCGCCATCAAATTTTACTTAAGACATGTATAAACATTATGTAGCTCAGAAGTTGATTAAATACATTTCTTTGACTTATTCTAGACGACATAAAAAATAAAAATAACTTATTTTTTAAAAAAGTATGTTTTTATATTTTCCACACTACTAATCCGATTTTGCCCAATTTGGTATTAATATATATCTAAGGAATAGTAATTTGCTTACAAAGTTTTTTTACGATCGGACAATTTTCGTGGGTGTTATAGCGTTTTAAAGAAAAAGGATATATGGCAGCACCTTGAGTCCTTGCTCCGATTTAAATGAAAATTTATACACAAGTTGCTAGTTGAATGTGTATCAGCATGACCACTTTTTGTAATTTTGTGGGCATTATTGAAGCTAAAATTATTTTTTTCAATTTCAGGACACATGGGCGGTAGGCGTGTCCTTGCACCGATTTTTCCAAAAATTCATATTTTTCTTAACTAAAATGTTTTATGCACGTGTACCGAATTTCAAAAATATGTGACAACTCCTTCTATTTTTGTCCCTTCGTTATATGGGAACGAAGCACTGTGCGCCGGGCGCCACGGGTTAATTAAATCCGATTGACCTCAAATTTGTACCACATAAGTTTTAGACCTAGGATAATAAAAATTTGCCCGGACACTTGGGAAAATCGCAAGATGACAAAAAAATGCCAGTCTAATGGACATATATGTTGCAAATATCATACAATATATGCTAATTTTTCACCGGGTATACAAACAATTTTTTGTGGTAAAGTTCTGAGCATTTTTCTGAATCAAATTTTGAATTTAAACACAACAAATCTTTTAAATTGTTTTAGATCCAGTTACGATATAATTGCAAAACTTTATATGTCATGTTTATTGAGATTTTAGTTCATATTTACATGTAGATATTGTTTATATAATAAAAAAAAAAATAATTGTCAATATATTCCATATCGTCTCATAAGCACTGAATTATATAGAATTTACTTTAGTCCCCTAAATAAAATTCTATATAATCTTATTAAATCACTGAGTAATCGACATAAGAAAACATTCGTTGATGTTAAAGGCACTTTACTAAAGACTTTCATATATTCCTAAAACAACAATCTCAAAATATCAATAAGCATTTGATTTATGACACTTTCATATTGTGTACTTGGGTTGAGCGATTTTGTATGGAGAAGATTTTTTTTTCGATTTCGCTTAGCGTCGGGTTCAGAACAGTTGCCATTTATTGTACAGACCAAACAAATTTTCCAATTACTAAAAAATACTATTAGTAGTATTAAGGCATATTTTCAGCAAAAAAATTTCAAAATATTTTTTTTTCACTTCGTTTGAACCTTTTTGATTTTTAAATCAAAAAAGGAATCCAAAGACATTTCCCAACATATTCAATAATTGTTTGTGTTGATATTGACCCTAGAAGGCAATTGTTTAGACTCCGACGTAAAGCGAATTAAAAAAAAAAATAAAATTGCTCCACCCTATTGCACACAAACTCATGTATGTTTATGTAAAGGTGTAAATACACTAAAACACATTAAATAAGGGTAACCGATATTGATACATGTCATTGATATATTAATAAATATATTAACCCCTATGCACTCTTGAATATTAAATTAATATAAAACATCCAATTCTCTTCACATTTGTCCACAAGCAGCCGAATTATATCATTTTGTATATTAAGGTAATGTGGAATGTACTGAAAATTTCGAGGTGTCCTTAAATTTCCGTTCAGAACTTTTGAACACCAGAAGCAATAGCGCTCAAATGCAATACCAAACTTCTCAAGGCAACATCAAGTAAATAATGCTAACCCAGGCAGAAAAATACGAACGGGAGAGCGCTGGCAAAGTACCCTTTATGGTCGCTTGTGTGCTGGGAAAGCATCACAGTTTAGTACTCTCCCAGCGTCCAAAATGATAACCACGGTAAACGGTATGCCGGTGCTATTTTAAAGCGCTTTGAAAGCGCTTAAAAAAAAATATGGTACTATTATAGCACTTTTAGATCAAAAAATGGGACGTATCTAAATTGTATACTTAAGTCCATAAGACACAACTTTTTTTGGTGTTTATTTGAATAAAGAAATTTATTAAATTAGGATAAAAAAAATTATTGGCTCATTTATAAGGATAAAATAATTTTGAAAAATTTTCTAAGTCCCGGAAAAAATTTGTTTGCAGTTTTCTTTGCGTTTTGGAATAAAAAATTTATTAAAAATGCTTTTAGGAAAAAATTTGGAAAAGTCCCGAAAAAAGTGGTGAATTGAACTGAAACGGGTATGTATCCGGAGTTTGAGGGTGATGTATCCGGAGTTTAAGACACTTCCTCACGAAAGAAACAGGTGTTTTTACATAAAAGGTGTCAAGTTTGTAATTTGTAGGTCAATGTGTATAAGTGACATATCATGAGAACTATCAAGGACCGGCCACTTATCCTGCAGGGAAATAAAAAAAGTTCCAATTGATATGAAAATTAATAAATTTTAATAAAAAATTTATACTTTCAACGGATTTAAATAGAACAAGTAAAAAAGTTAAATTCGGCCTTGCCGAATGTAGTGATACCCTCCACAATTTCAAACACATTATTGCAAAAAACTTTATTTAAGAGGAAATTACTTTTGAAAAAAAAAAAATTTTTTGAAAAAAAAATTTCGCGAAAAAAAAATTTTGGTAAAAAAAATCCGCGATTTTTTTTTTTTTGTGTTCGTACTTGTTTAAATACCATTTGGTGTTCAATTATGTTCACATATGCCAACCAGAAGCCGAATTAAAGCATTTTGTATTTTTAGGTTATGTTGAATGTACTGAAATTTTTGAGGTGTGCTTACATTTTCGTTCATAACTTTTGAACCGCTGAACCGATATCGCTTAAATGCAATACCAAACTTCTCGGGAGAACTTCCAATAAATATGTTAAGTTTCAGTCATCTCTGTGCAATATCTTGTCCGCGACAGCATTTTCCACAGACAGACAGACAGACAGACAGACGGACAGACGGACAGACGGACAGACGGACAGACGGACATCGCTAGAATGTTTTAAAATCGATCGGGCATCATGAATATATATACTTTATGGGGTTCCAGATCGATATTTCGATGAGTTACAAACAGAATGACAAACTTATATATACCCTCTATCACTAGAGTGGAGGGTATAAAAACATTGGCAAAGCGCTTGTAAAGCACTTTTTCGAATTCATACCTTCTACACAAAAAATAAAGTGCTTTGCCGAGACTTTTTCTTTGGAACGGTTGGCAGATTCTGCCTGGGAAGTCTCAGTCATATACAGTGGGCGACAATACATTGGAAATTTTTTTAAAGGAGATGCAATTTGTTAAAGACAAAGTTAACAATACTAAATGTAATTATTATCAAACGAGTATTTTTATAGAAAAATGTATGTAGGTAATTTATCAAGCTTTAATTTAAGCTTGATAGCGTCCAGATTGAGTAAATAATAAATGTGCTACGAGGGACAATCTGGAAAATGAAATTATTTATAGACATTTTTTAAAACATTTTTTAAAAATATTTCCGAGCCGAGTTTTTCCAAGTTCAAGGATTAAAAATTTAGAAAAAAAGTTCAGTAGTTCTTATTCAGTACCCAAATAATTTTTCCAACAACCCAAACAAACAGTGAAAATTTTTAAATACAGTAGAAAAAATCCACATTTTTTGACCTCCAATTCTTTTGACCACCAATTTTTTTAAACAAAGAAAAACTATAATTATTTTAATGTTTCATTGATTTACACTTAGGTGTACTGAAATTAATAAACAATAGCATCTTTTCTTTGTTTACAAAAAAATTGGTGGTCAAAAGAATTGTAGGTCAAAAAATGTGGCTTTTTCTACTGTACTTAAAAAATTTCACTGTTTGTTTGGATTGTTGGAAAAATTATTTGGGTACTGAATAAGAACTACTGGACTATTTTTTTAAATTTTTAATGCTTGAACTTGGAAAAAAATCGGCTCGGAAATATTTTTAAAAAATGTTTTAAAAAATGTCTATAAATAATTTCATTTTCCAGATCGTCCCTCGTAGCACATTTATTAGTTACTCAATCTGGACGCTATCAAGCTTAAATTAAAGCTTGATAAATTACCTACATACATTTTTCTACAAAAATACTTGTTTGATAATAATAACATTTACTATTGTTAACTTTGTCTTTAACAAATTTCATTTACTATAAAAAAGTTTCTAATGTATTGTCGCCCACTGTATATGTAATATTTTGGGCGTGATCACCATTTCAAAAGACGTAAATTGCCAGAATATCTCAGAATCGATTACTGAACATACATAAGTATCGGGGTTCAGTTACAGTATGATTCTTCGTTACTAGAAAACTAAATTGTATCTGTAGTTTTAAGAATAACCACTTTATTATTAATATTAGATGTGCGTTGAACGGTTAACTATTTCTGAGTTTCTTCTGCTGTTTGCCTGTGAATTTCCTTAAGAAGCCAATTTTTTTTTTTTTGTTTCAACAAAAATTCTTCCGATAAAATATGTTGACAAATCGTTAAATAAGCAGTTAGTCAAAACAAACAAACTTGACAATAAATTGATTTGCCGGTTTAGGCAGTTTGAAATTAATAGATTTCAATCATGCAAAAACTATTTAATGTAAGCAAAATCTTGTTATTTTATATATATTTTGAAAATGTTTGTTTTCTTGATTGTTTAATACATATTTTAAATCATTTGAAATAGTGTTAAAATTATGTTAGCATGTCTTAAAACGATTATAGTGGTTAACCTTATTTTGCAAGATATAATTTATCAAAATCTATAATGTGTTAGCATGTCAATGAGATATAATATCATGCGATATTGTTTGTAAGAATTCGATCAGAACAATCACAGAACGGAACTTTCATAAAAATTGGTGTGCTGAATCAAAAATACCATCCACACACAGAAAGAATTGAAAACTGATTTCAATTACTAAAACTGCTGATTCAATTACTTTAGTATTTGAAATTCCTCCGAGCACGAAAATGCTTGGACCAATTACTAAATTAATAGCTGAGTATTTGAATTGTTTTCAAATACTCGTTTTCCGTATTTGATTACTTTTTAATTTTAGTTTTATATTTTTTTATTTAAAAAAAATTTACACAAAAATGTTGTGAGATTTGAACCAAGAACGCCGGAGTCTAAAGCATAAGACACAACCACCAGGCCACGGCCGTCTTACATTAATAGCGAACTTTACTGATATTATACAAATGAATATAATATACAAAAATAAGTTGCGTTTTTACATCTCTGTAAAAAAAGAATCTATTTATAGAATCTGAAGCAACAAGTAGCGTTTTAACAACTATGTAAATCTATTTATAGAATCAGACACACATATACATATAAAAAAAATGTTTTAGGTTTTATTAAAAAAAAAAAAATCAAGCATCTGTGGGGAATCGAACCAACGCTACAACGCATTTTAAGCACAACACTATACCACAGACTAATACAGACTCGACATAAGTGACAGGTGTCAAAAAAGTAGTTCTGAACCATATGGTTAATATTTTCAAATTATTCTACGAATTAGGTTAGAAAGAGAAAACTAATATAACGCGCCATAAGAAAAATAGATGCCAGATCGGTTTTTGTTGTTTCACTCACTCCTAAGTCGTAGAAAGTGTTGCCATGTTAGCGTAAAACGGACTAAAAACCGCTCTGTTTTCTCCTAAAATCGCTTAGATTTTCCCCATTTTTTCTCATAAAACTCTACTGTCGAGTCTGTTTATAGTCTGTGACTATACCACCAGGCTATCGCCGTACTTGCATGTTTTCGAACTTTATTCTTATTTAAGAACGAATAAGCAAAAGAAAAACAAATATATCAAAAACTTCACACACTCTTACGATATTAGCATCTATTTATTGTATATAGATGTTAGTGTCACACATATGAGGAGTTCCGGCTAAGACTTAAATTTTGAGGTAAAAACGATGTGATTTTTGTTTTGATGGCACATCGATGAAAGTTGGCATAAATATTAGAAGCTATTTAAGAATATGAAATTCGTTCGCGTCAATTAAATCGTGCTAGGGGGTCAAAAGTTATGGCGGTTTTAAGATTTAGCGGTTTTAAAAAATCTTAAAAATATTTTAAATATTTTTTTTCTACACATTTGTTGCATGCGTTATTAAAACATGCCAGGATATATCATTTCTTCTAAAATATATGATATAAATTTAACCTTTTAATGACCAAACGATTTAAAAAAAAAAAATATTTAAGTACCTAAAATCGCGATTAATTCGCGGTAAAAGAAAAGTTTCACAATTTTTTGTAACATATTTAGGCAATGCGCGTTGGTTTTACTGAAAAAAGAAATCACGGAAAATCGTATCATTGTACCAGTGTTTAACAAAGTCGGTGATGCTGTTTTATAACAAAAAAATTTAATATGGTCCAAAAAATCTATAATCATCAAAATTTTTTAACCCGCCTCTGATGTTATGATGACACATCAAGTGGGCTTTCATTTAAAAAAAATTTCATCCGATTTCGTGTAAAGCCTTGGATGTGCCAGATCAAAACAGGTTTAGATAAAATCATCGCGCTTTCCGCTCAGAATGGCTTAAAGTAAAAAGTCAAAAAGCAAATCAGTTCTACTCGTTAAGGCACGTCTTTTGGTGTATTAAAATGAACATGATGCATTAATTGCTACTAAAAAAAATAGGAAACAGATTTGCAAATTTCGCACAATTTTCAAAAATGCCATAAAATTTTTGCAATTTATTTTTTATAAACCCGCCAGTGATTTTTTTATGTAAACTCACAAAAAACTCGGTTTACGCAAGAGTCCACCAAATTTCGAATGAAACCGCGAATGTGCCTCGCGAAAAACTGGTATTTTAAAAAAATTACGTTTTTTCTTGCGAACTTTGATCTGCTGAAACTCCTTAACTATTCGTGGCACATTAACGGGATTAATTCCAAAATGTTAAGAATTACAACAGCTACCAACTCTAGTTCAACTTTTTTCATTTTATAGAGGGGGCCGAAATCCCTGATCAAAAAACCTCGAAAATTTTAAAACTCTTAATTTTTGGTTTCAAAATTTAACCGTCTTATAACTTCTTACCAAGCGATGAAGCATCTATCAAACCAACATTAAAATAATCTCTTATATGTACTGACTTTGTGTTATGCCGGAAAAGATTGAAATATAAGGAGAACTTAAAAAAAAAAGCGAAATAATGTAAAAACTATGGATTATTTCAAGCCATTTTTATCGATTTTTCAACTTTAACCCTCTGTAACTTTTACGGATAAAGTGGGGTAATCCTTAAACATTGCTCAGTGATGGTTCAAGGTCTTGTTTACACAACTGCATTTACAGTTTTTCTTAATTCCAAAAACTGCCGGTTTTTTATAACATTTATTTCAGTTTCACTGAGTTGAAATTTAAAAAAGATTTCTTGATATATACCCTAAGAAAACGGCTTAATTTTTCTAAATTTAAATAGGGATATCTCGAAAACCATTCAACCGATTTTAAATATCTTTTAAGTTTGTGTTATCTTGAAATTGTTTCTGCTATAAAAGAGGAACTTTTAAAAACTAAGATTTTTTTTAGATATTCGATAACTAATTTTTACCAATTTGTGGATCGTATTCTTAATTTCGGTGGTAAGAGCTTTAAGCCTGGGCTTTATGAATTAATTAAGACAATCAAAGTTAATTTCACCCCTTTTTTAACAAAAATGTCAACTTTAAGACAATTGCTTCATTAACACAAAGAAGATTTTAAAAACAAAAGAGTATTATGTATTTTTTTCAAGGTATTTACAACAATATGTATCTTCTTTAATGTCAGAGACTATCAAAAGACATGCATTAACCAACATATGTACATATGTAATTATATGGTAAACGTATGTAAATGATTAACGTTTTTGTTTGTTAAACAAAAAAAGAAAGAAGAAAAGTTTAAATCACAATAGCAGCTAAATTTCCAAGGTAATTTTATTTTAATTAAAACACTTATGTACTGTCTGTGACAGAATTGCAAACAAAAAAAAAATAAAGAAAACAAGTTAATTAAATTTGAAAAGCATTTAAAAAATATCTTATTATAAAAGAATTTAAAAAGTTATAAATCTTTTTTTTTTTTTGTTTGTTTGCAGTTACTTTTTCACAGTATAACCGCCAAATAAATATTTACTGAAAACTGTTGAAGAATTTATTTTATTTTTTTCTTAAAAACTGTTGATTTAAGATTTTCTTTCTATAAGAAATTATTACATACTTATTAACTAACTGTTTTCTTGGGACTTAAGACATTTTGGGGTTCATATTTTGTTTAAGGGTGTTTTATTTTAAGGATTTTTATTTTTCTTGACTTTTTCTTTTTTAAGACTTATTTTGTTTAGTCTTTATTTATAAGGGTAATATTTTGTCCTTTTTTTTGAGGATTTTTTTTTGTTGTTATTAACTGAAGTGTTGTTTGGTAAGTTTTATTTTATGGGTAACCATAAAACTGGCCTATCATTTCTTTAGGAAAGAATCTTTTTTTAAAAGAAAACAACCTTTTTGAAAAGAATTGATGTAAACAGTTTAAGTTTAAACCAATATTAATAAGGTGTTGGACACAAATGAGTTACTGAAGTAAAATTTTTTGATAATTTCCAAGTTTAAAAGAAACAGTGATAAAAGTTGTATAAAAACAGGCCTTCATTTCATGGCTTCCACTTTCAAATTATTAATTTTCCATCACTCATTTCCCACAAAAGTAACATTTCTCAAAAAACATGATTTTTGAGTTAATAATACGGAATTAGTCGCTATGTCCTGTTTTATATAGCGTTAACAAATCATATTAACATATTTTAAACTGCCCGCTTGAGAAGAGAATATGCCATTGTTACCTTTTCATGGGAAAACCATTTTCAATTGAGAACTTTAAAATAATTTCTAAAAAATCTTTTTTTTTTTTTTGAGTTAGGTCACTATTGTAGTAAAAGTGCGATAAATTAAAAATATTTTTTATTCTTGTTCCTAATCAAAAACTCTGCTTATTTTTATTCAAACTTTTTGATTTCACCTAAAAAAATATAAACTTCCTCTTTGTTGCTTTCATTTTGAATGTGGCAAGACCACAAAACCAAAGCCTCAATAGAGGCCACACAGTGTCGTCAACACAATTCCAATCATTGTTTAATTGTAAACACCCGTTTCAAAAAGTTCATATAGCCAAAAACGACAAAAAAATAAAATAGACCAAACTAAACAAAACTAAAATTCTTAAGCAGATAGCGAAAAGAGTAAATTGTCTCACAAATTTACTCTTTTATTAAAAATTTGTTAAGAAAAATATGTTATAAAAAATTTGTTATAAAAAATTTGTTATAAAAAATTTGTTATAAAAAATTTGTTATAAAAAATTTGTTACAAAAGATTCGTTATAAAAAATTTGTAATAAAAAATTTGTTACAAAAAATTTGTTATAAAAAAATTTTTATAAAAAATTTGTTATAAAAAATTTGTTATAAAAAATTTGTTATAAAAAAATTGGTTATAAAAAAAATTGTTTTAAGAAATTTGCTATAAAAAATTTCTTATAATAAATTTGTTATATAAAATTTGTTATAACAAATTTTTTTATAAAAAAATTGATTATAAAAAAATTGTTTTAAGAAATTTGTTTTAAGAAATTTGCAATAAAAAATTTACTATAATAAATTTTTTATATAAAATTTGTTATAAAAAATTTGTTATAAAAAAATTTGTTATAAAAAATTTATTATAAAAAATTTGTTATAAAGAATATGTTATACAAGATTTGTTATAAAAAATTTGTTTTAAAAAATTTTTTATAAAAAATTTGTTATAAAAAAATTGTTATAAAAAATTTGTTAAAAAATTTGTTATAACAAATTTTTTATAACAAATTTTGTTAAAACGAATTTTCTATAGAAAAGTTTGTTATAACAAATTTTCTATAGAAAAGTTTGTTATAACAAATTTTCTATAGAAAAATTTGTTATAACAAATTTGTTATAAAAAATTTGTTATAAAGAATTTGTTATAAAAAATTTGTTGTTAAAAATTTGTTAAAAAAAATTTGTTATAAAAAATTTGTTATTAAAAATTTGTTATAAAAAATTTGTTATAAAAAATTTGTTATAAAAAAATTTTTTATAAAAAATTTGTTATAAAAAATTTGGCTATACAAAATTTGTTATAAAAAATTTGTTTTCAAAAATTTGTTATAAAAAATTTGTAAAAAAAAATTTGTAAAAAAAAAATTTGTAAAAAAAAGTTTTTATAAAAAATTTGTTATAAAAAATTTGTTATAAAAAGTTTGTTATAAAAAAATTGTTATAAAAAATTTGTTATAAAAAGTTTGTTATAAAAAATTTGTTATAAAAAATTTGTTATAAAAAATTTGTTAAAAAAAATTTTTTATAAAAAATTTGTTATAAAAAATGTATTATAAAAAAATTGTAATAAAAAATTTGTTATAACAAATTTATTATAAAAAAAACTTTATAACAAATTTTTTAAATTTGTTTTAAAAAATTTGTTATATAAAACTTGTTATAAAAAAATTGTTATAAAAATGTGTTATAAAAAGATTGTTATAAAAAGTGTGTTATAAAAAATTTGTTATTAAAAGTTTATTATTAAAAATTTGTTATAAAAAATTTGTTATAAAAAATTTGATATAAAAAATTTGTTATAAAAAATTTGTTATAAAAAATTTGTTATAAAAAAATTGGTTATAAAAAAAATTGTTTTAAGAAATTTGCTATAAAAAATTTCTTATAATAAATTTGTTATATAAAATTTGTTATAACAAATTTTTTTATAAAAAAATTGATTATAAAAAAATTGTTTTAAGAAATTTGTTTTAAGAAATTTGCAATAAAAAATTTACTATAATAAATTTGTTATATAAAATTTGTTATAAAAAATTTGTTATAAAAAAATTTGTTATAAAAAATTTGTTATAAAAAATTTGTTATAAAGAATATGTTATACAAGATTTGTTATAAAAAATTTGTTTTAAAAAATTTTTTATAAAAAATTTGTTATAAAAAAATTGTTATAAAAAATTTGTTAAAAAATTTGTTATAACAAATTTTTTATAACAAAGTTTGTTATAACGAATTTTCTATAGAAAAGTTTGTTATAACAAATTTTCTATTGAAAAGTTTGTTATAACGAATTTTCTATAGAAAAATTTGTTATAACAAATTTGTTATAAAAAATTTGTTATAAAGAATTTGTTATAAAAAATTTGTTGTTAAAAATTTGTTAAAAAAAATTTGTTATTAAAAATTTGTTATAAAAAATTTGTTATAAAAAATTTGTAAAAAAAAATTTGTAAAAAAAAGTTTTTATAAAAAATTTGTTATAAAAAATTTGTTATAAAAAGTTTGTTATAAAAAAATTGTTATAAAAAATTTGTTATAAAAAGTTTGTTATAAAAAGTTTGTTATAAAAAATTTGTTATAAAAAATTTGTTATAAAAAATTTGTTAAAAAAAATTTTTTATAAAAAATTTGTTATAAAAAATGTATTATAAAAAAATTGTAATAAAAAATTTGTTATAACAAATTTATTATAAAAAAAATTTTATAACAAATTTTTTAAATTTGTTTTAAAAAATTTGTTATATAAAACTTGTTATAAAAAAATTGTTATAAAAAATGTGTTATAAAAAGATTGTTATAAAAAGTGTGTTATAAAAAATTTGTTATTAAAAGTTTATTATTAAAAATTTGTTATAAAAAATTTGTTATAAAAAATTTGATATAAAAAATTTCTTATAAAAAATTTGTTATAAAAAATTTGTTATAAAAAAATTGGTTATAAAAAAAATTGTTTTAAGAAATTTGCTATAAAAAATTTCTTATAATAAATTTGTTATATAAAGTTTGTTATAACAAATTTTTTTATAAAAAAATTGATTATAAAAAAATTGTTTTAAGAAATTTGTTTTAAGAAATTTGCAATAAAAAATTTACTATAATAAATTTGTTATATAAAATTTGTTATAAAAAATTTGTTATAAAAAAATTTGTTATAAAAAATTTGTTATAAAAAATTTGTTATAAAGAATATGTTATACAAGATTTGTTATAAAAAATTTGTTTTAAAAAATTTTTTATAAAAAATTTGTTATAAAAAAATTGTTATAAAAAATTTGTTAAAAAATTTGTTATAACAAATTTTTTATAACAAAGTTTGTTATAACGAATTTTCTATAGAAAAGTTTGTTATAACAAATTTTCTATTGAAAAGTTTGTTATAACGAATTTTCTATAGAAAAATTTGTTATAACAAATTTGTTATAAAAAATTTGTTATAAAGAATTTGTTATAAAAAATTTGTTGTTAAAAATTTGTTAAAAAAAATTTGTTATAAAAAATTTGTTATTAAAAATTTGTTATAAAAAATTTGTTATAAAAAATTTGTTATAAAAAAATTTTTTATAAAAAATTTGTTATAAAAAATTTGGCTATACAAAATTTGTTATAAAAAATTTGTTATAAAAAATTTGTTATAAAAATTTTGTTATAAATTTTTTATAAAAAATTTGGCTATACAAAATTTGTTATAAAAAATTTGTTTTCAAAAATTTGTTATAAAAAATTTGTAAAAAAAAATTTGTAAAAAAAAATTTGTAAAAAAATGTTTTTATAAAAAATTTGTTATAAAAAATTTGTTATAAAAAGTTTGTTATAAAAAAATTGTTATAAAAAATTTGTTATAAAAAGTTTGTTATAAAAAATTTGTTATAAAAAATTTGTTATAAAAAATTTGTTATAAAAAATTTGTTAAAAAAAATTTTTTATAAAAAATTTGTTATAAAAAATGTATTATAAAATAATTGTAATAAAAAAATTTGTTATAAAAAATTTATTATAAAAAAAATTTTATAACAAATTTTTTAAATTTGTTTTAAAAAATTTGTTATATAAAACTTGTTATAAAAAAATTGTTATAAAAAATGTGTTATAAAAAGATTGTTATAAAAAGTGTGTTATAAAAAATTTGTTATAAAAAATTTGTTATAAAAAATTTGATATAAAAAATTTGTTATAAAAAATTTGTTATAAAAAATTTGATATAAAAAATTTGTTATAAAAAATTTGTTATAAAAAATTTGATATAAAAAATTTGTTATAAAATATTTGTTATAAAAAATTTATTATAAAAAATTTGTTATAAAATACTTGTTATAAAATATTTGTTATAAAAAAATTCGTTATAAAAAATTTGTTATAAATAATTTTTTAATTATTAATTTTTTTTTTTATAAAAAATTTGCTATAAAAAGTTGTTATAAAAAATTTGTTATAAAAAATTTGTTATAAAAAATTTATTATACAAAATTTGTTATACAAAATTTTTTATAAAAAATTTGTTATAAAAATTTTTTTATAGATAATGTGTTATAAAAAATTTGTTATAAAAAATTTTTTATAAAAAAGTTGTTATAAAAAATTTGTTATAAAAAATTTGTTATAAAAAATTTGTTATAAAAAATTTATTATAAAAAATTTGTTATAAAATATTTGTTATCAAAAATTTGTTATAAAAAATTTGTTATAAAAAATTTGTTATAAAAAATTTGTTATAAAAAATTTGTTATAAAAAATTTGTTATAAAAAATTTGTTATAAAAAATTTGTTATAAAATATTTGTTATAAAAATTTGTTATAAAAAATTTGTTAACAAAAATTTGTTATCAAAAATTTGTTATCAACAATTTGTTATAAAAAATTTGTTATAAAAAATTTGTTATAAAAAATTTGTTATAAAAAATTTGTTATAAAAAATTTGTTATAAAAAATTTGTTATAAAATATTTGTTATAAAAATTTGTTATAAAAAATTTTGTTATATAAAATTTGTTATAAAATACTTGTTATAAAAAAATTGTTATTAAAAAATTCGTTATAAAAATTTGTTATAAAAAATTTAATATAAAAAATTTGTTATAAAAAATTTGTTATAAAAAATTTGTTATAAAAAAATTTGTTATAAAAACTTTGTTATTAAAATTTTGTTATAAAAAATTTGTTATTAAAAATTTGTTATTAAAAATATGTTATAAAAAATTTGTTATAAAAAATTTGTTATAAAAAATTTGTTATAAAATTTTGTTATATAAAATTTGTTATAAAATACTTTTAATAAACAAATTGTTATAAAAAAATTCGTTATAAAAAATTTGTTATAAAAAATTTGTTATAAAAAATTTGTAATAAAAAATTTGTTATAAAAATTTGTTATAAAAAATTTGTTATAAAAAATTTGTTATTAAAAATTTGTTATTAAAAATATGTTATAAAAAATTTGTTATAAAAAATTTGTTATAAAAAATTTGTTATTAAAATTTGTTATAAAAAATTTGTTATAAAAAGCTTGTTATAAAAAAATTTGTTATAAAAAATTTGTTATAAAAAATTTGTTATAAAAAATTTGTTATAAAAAATTTGTTATAAAAAATTTGTTATAAAAAATTTGTTATAAAAAATTTGTTATAAAAAATTTGTTATAAAAAATTTGTTATAAAAAATTTGTTATAAAAAATTTGTTATAAAAAATTTGTTATAAAAAATTTGTTATAAAAAATTTTTTATTAAAAATTTGTTATAAAAAATTTGTTAAAAAAATTTGTTATAAAAATTTTTTTATAAAAAATTTGTTGTAAAAAATTTGTTGTAAAAAATTTGTTATAAAAAATTTGTTATAAAAAATTTGTTGTAAAAAATTTGTTATAAAAAAACTTGTTATAAAAAATTTGTTATATAAAAATTGTTATAAAAAAATTGTTATAAAAAAATTGTTATAAAAAATGTGTTATAAAAAAATTGTTATAAAAAATGTATATAAAAAATTTGTTATAAAAAATTTATTATTAAAAATTTGTTATAAAAAATTTTTTATAAAAAAATTGATATAAAAAATTTGTTATAAAAAATATGTATAAAAAATTTGTTATAAAAAATTTGTTATAAAAAATTTGTTATAAAAAATTTGTTATAAAAAATTTGTTATAAAAAAATTGTTATAAAAAATTTGTTATAAAAAATTTGTTATAAAAAATTTGTTATAAAAAATTTGTTATAAAAAATTTGTTATATAAAAATTGTTATAAAAAAATTGTTATAAAAAATTGTTATAAAAAATGTGTTATAAAAAAATTGTTATAAAAAATGTATATAAGAAATTTGTTATAAAAAATTTATTATTAAAAATTTGTTATAAAAAATTTTTTATAAAAAAATTGATATAAAAAATTTGTTATAAAAAATTTTTTATAAAAAATTTGTTATAAAAAATTTGTTATAAAAAATTTGTTATACAAAATTTATTATACAAAATTTGTTATACAAAATTTGTTATACAAAATTTGTTATACAAAATTTGTTATACAAAATTTGTTATACAAAATTTGTTATACAAAATTTGTTATAAAAAATTTTGTTATAAAAAATTTGTTATAAAAAATTTGTTATAAATAATGTGTTATAAAAAATTTCTTATAACAAACTCTTCTATACAAAATTTGTTTTCTATAGAAAATTTGTTGTAACAAATTTTTTATAACAAACTTTTCTATAGACACTTTGTTGAAAAAAGCTTTTCTAAAGAAATTTTTTAAACTATTTTTTCAAATTTCAATTAATTGCTTTTAAACATCTGCATTTAGTAGAGCGACTTTGCAAAAAAAAAAAAAAAACATCTAATAAATGTCACTACATTGAAACCTTCACTCACACACTGTTGATGATGTTTTACTCGGAACATGATTTTCAAATTGCTGACCATATCATCATGACTATGATGCGATATGCATACATTTTCTTTTTTTCTACTTTTTTCTCTCTGCAACAATATAAAAGACCCGCACAATTCATGGGTATAAAAAAAAATTTGTTTTTGAATTGAATAGTTAGATTTTTGTCTATTTGATTCATACTGTAGATTCTATTTTTTTTCTGCGAAATTCATTCATTGTTTTGTTTGAATACTCGGTAGCAGCAAAACCGCATCAACGCGTTTATTCAAATAAAGCAATTTTTGTTGACCATGTTTCGCGTTCGTTTTAAACTATATAAAAGAGTAGAAAACAGCAAGAGGTTTATACTGGTCATGTTTAAAATGAAATGCTTTGTAGTTTATTTGTGTAACACAAGCATTTATTTTGTAGCCTTCTGGGGGAAACAAACACATGTTTATACAAAGACACACACACACATATAAACACTTATGCACGCACATACACACACAGCGGAAATACCATCAAACATGTGTAGTATAGTTTTAGGCATACAATCAATTCAATTGTACAACATTTAATTTTTTTTTTTTGGTTTATGCCTCCAACGAAAATTTTTCATGGTTGGAGTTCTGATGGCGTCCGTCAGTTAAAACAAAAACTATTCGTTTGTTTAGTATAACAGAAATCAAATTCTATTTTAATTTTTACAAAATTCTATGTATTATAGTCAAACAAACATGAATACGAATACAAAATGCTGGTTATCTATTACGCTCATGCCTCTTGGGATAGAAAATTCAGTTTAAGCACAAAACTATTTGAAAATTACACCGTACAACATAAAAGCGTAATTTCGTTCAACATTTGATATTCCAAAAGGCTCACCCTTTAAAACATTGGTCCCGATTTCAAAGCAACTTTCATTATAACAATTTTTTCTGCAAAATTTATCTTATTGCATGATTAACAAAAAATGCATCCATTTATTTTCTTAGTCCTTCACACAAAAAAACAAAATACTTTTCTCTATTATTAGCCGAAAAATGTTTTTGTGTTTTAATTTTTTGTACTTAACTAAAATGCCCTTGTAATTGTTTCAAATTACTTTTAATTTCTACTGAAAAACACTTAAAACTTTGTCTTATTTTTATATGACAACAAAACAACACAAATAACACTAAAAACACTCTTTAACAATACAAAACACTTAAATATTTTACACAAAAAAATTTTGGTTGCACTTTTTTTCATAAAAAACAACAAGCAACAATAGTACATAGTCGTCACACATAGTTTTTTTATCTTACTTGACCATAGATCCTTCATTTAACAAAAAATAGAATAAAAAATGGATACTCATTTTTTTTTGTAGAAATAACACAAAAAAACTTTTTGTTTTTAGCCAGTTTTTCTGGGTTCATTACAACATATAAAAAATGGGAAAAGGGTTAGTCTTACAATAGCCAGTTAATAAAATTAAATTAAAGCTCCCCAGTTTATTACTCTTCCAGCGTCTAAAATGATAACAACTGTAAACGGTATGCCGTTGCTGTATCAAAGCGCTTTAAAACCCAAAAATATAGTACAAAACACTTTTTTTTCAAAATTTTCGGAATCCGAAGACGCATATTTTTTTTTTGTTGTGTATTTGGGAAAAAAAATTCATTATATTAGGATAAAAAATTGATTAACTAATTTAATAAAATAAAAAAATTGTAGAAAAATTTTGAAATATAATTCCCAAAATTTTTTTAAAATATTCCAAGTTCCAAAAACAAAAATTTATTGGCTTCATTTTATACCCCACACCACTCTATAGTACTCGCAGAGCAGAGATATGATTGTGGCAACCATAATTAAACAACGTCATTTTGTGATTGAAAACGTTATCATAACATGTTTGTACCAACCATAGCATTTTTGCAGCAATCATGTTTAGGACCATAATATGATTGAAACAAAAATATTATTATTGTTATAAACATCTCATGATAAAATTTTCAATCATAACATGACGCTCTTAAATTATGGTTGTCACAATCATATCTCTTTTCTAGAGGGTACTGCATCCATTAGAATCCCTTTTTGGGTCAACTAAGCGACGTCCACTTGTCCGTCTATTTAAAGGGTGTAAATACGATACTGGTCGTAATTATCAATATTTTTTGCAAAAATTTTAAACTTAAGCTTATTTTGGCCCCAGCATGAAGACTATTAAAATTGAAAAAATCGGTCCATGCTTAGATTAATTAATTGCCTAAGGGGGACTAAGGGGGAACTTTTTCCCCCTTAGTCCGATTTTGCCCATTTCCGAACTTAACCAGCCCATGACCACAAGACATATTCTTGCCAAACCTCTGAAGTCTAGCTCTTTTATTTTAGACTGTATCGTTGCCAAGCCTTTTTCTTTAGAACAGTTGGCAGTTTCTGCCTAGGAGAAATTGAAAACACATCTTAAACACTTTCCTTTTTCATTGAAACGTCTTTTAAACTACTCGAGTTAAAATAGATTAGGTCGGGTCTACTTAAATCTAAATATATATGGTTGTATTTGCACTCAAAGAAAATTGATCATAATATTGATCAAACGGTTTCATCACTTGCTGTCATCAATTTTGACCACAAATTGTATCATATTGATGAAGCATTTCTTCAATATGACGAAATATGTCATCAAAATTGAAGAAACACAGGGCCGTCTTAAGGTATGGCGGGGGCCCTGGGCACACAAGAATTTGGGGGCCCCCTGGAAAGTTAAAAGTTGCAACACAAGAAAAAAAAGATTGTTCTGTTTTTGTTTTAAGAATTAGGACCTACAAAAAATTTAAAAAATATATATATATTGTGAGTACACTTAGAAAATTATTGCTGTTACTATATGACGGTCATTTGTGTAGTAAGTAGTAGTTGTTGTTTTCAACTACAATTTCAGTTGTTTTTGCATGAAAAATCTCAAACAACTGTTCTTTGTAGTCGTTTTAAAAAACATATACAAAAAATTACTACATTGTAGTACTAGTTGTTTTATGTATTTGGTTTTAGTCTATAAAAAAAATTATAATTTTCTAGAAATTTTTAGAAAAACGGATATGAAGGAATTATTTCCAAATAATTTTAACCGTTTTTGACGTTTAGAAGTTTTTTTTGTTAATAAAAAAATTCAGACAATTTGAGTCACAGTAAAAACAACTGTAATTTGAAGTAGTTTTTACAGTTTTTTGTAGTTGTTAATCAATAGTTAAAAACAACAACAATTTTTGGTTGATTTTACCGTAAAATGTAGTGGACGCCTAAACAACATCAAATGTAGTAGTTTTAACTGTCTTTTGTAGTGGATTCTACCGTCATAATTTTTTGAGTGTAGGGTTATTCTAGCTCGAGGTATTTTTTCTTTTCTACAAGAAAAAAGGGTCCCAGAAGCAGATACTTTTTCTATCGAAAAAAGGAATCAAATCTGAGACTTTTTCTATTGGGAAAAGTTCTCTGGATCGGATACTATAGAAAACCTTTTTTTATAAGAAAAATGTCATAGAATCTGAGGGTTTTTCTAAAAAACAAAGGTCTCAGAATCTGAGACATTTTCTAGAGTAAAAAGGTTTCAGAATCTGAGACTTTTTTATAGGAAAATTCTGAGATTTCTGAGACTTTTTCAAAACGAAACGATCTCATAATCTAATACTCTTTCTATAGGAAAAAAGTATCAGAATCAAAGACTCTTTCTATATGAAAAAGGTCTCAGAATCTGAGACTTTTTCTTATAACTTAAGACTTTTTCTATAGTAAAAAGGTTTCAAACTCAGAGACTTTTTCTTAAGGAAAAAGATCTCAGACTCAAAGACTCTATTTATAGATAAATGGTCTCAGAATCTGAGATTTTTTATAAAGGAAAAATGTTTTAGAATCTGAGACTTTTTCTACAGGAAAATGGTAAGTCTTAAAAACAACTCGTTTATTCTCTTAAAAGCTGCAGTATAAAGGGAAAAATTTATCATGAAAAATTAACATACGTTTTTGGCCTTTCGGGCCCCCGTAGGGTCGGAGCCCTGGGAACGTGCCCAGTGTGCCCTAATGGTTAAACCGGTACTGAAGAAACAAGTGATGACACATTTTTTTTTTTTGAAATAATTAAAATAAAAAGAAAATATTAAAAACAGTTGAATAAATATATTTTAAAAAAATATATTTTGAGTAGTTTTTTTCTAGCTCGAGGTCATGATTTTTTTAACTAATTAAAACTATAATCTTCTCATAAAATAATTTTCAAGAAAATAATTTTTTCTGTTTTAAATTTATTTACCCTGGTCATTTTCGACACGTTTTTCGTATTATTCGACACGTATTTCGGAATTTGTCAGATTCCATTGTCAAGACTATTTAGCAGATATATATAGCAAAGGTGATTTAAATAACAAACCGCTAATATTCAAACAAAAATATTAATACATATTAAACTCTACCCACATTGAGAATAAGAAGAAAGAAATTTTTAACTTTTATAATGAAAGAAAAATTGTTGGTACCGTCGAGCTCAAAAAAGTCCTTTTTTTTGTTAACCTCCAGTTTTATTTTGAAATTCTAATTTTTCATACCTCAAATTTTTTTAGTTTTATATCCCCATCTTTCTCTCTCACAGCTTTTGACAGAGCATTGTGACATACAAACTTTGAATGTTATGGCAGACAATAAAAAAAATGGATTTGTAGCGTAATAATTTGTTGGGTGACAGGACGTAATCCCCACGGACATTACCCCCATAATAGTTGTGGGGACTATGACCGTTTCCAAAACGGTCACAATCCCAATGGGGATTATGTCCGTTCCTTGTTGGGATTACGACCGAACTTTTTAGTTCATAACCCCCATTCACATTATGGGGAGTAAGTTCAAAGCAATTTTGGTCATAATCCCCGTTTTCTGCAGAGAGGGTGAGTTTAATGCATGTAGCATGTAATCCCTAAGCAGAAAAACTTTTTTGTAAAAAAAAAAATTCTTTTAATTTTGTGGATTATGACCAACTAGTATAGAAGACATAATCCCCATAATGGGGATTATAGCCATTTGTTACGTGGTCAATATCCCCATAAATCAGGGAATTATGTCCGTTTTTTATTGGGATTATGTCCAAATAATTTTCGGTCAAGTCACCACTACCATTAATGGGATTATGACCGAAATGAATTTGGTCATAGTCCTCGTAACGGAAATGGGGATTATGTCCGTGGGGATTATGTCATGTCACCAATTTGTTGATATGATTAAGGAAAGTGCCTATATGCTAAGGCAAACAAACAAAAGGTCCAGTGTTTAAATCTTGGGACAAGATAAAAACATGTAAATTTTTTAAAAATAAAAAATAGCGTGAAATTGCAAGTAAATAAAAATTAATTAAATAAAAAAATTAACAAAAATTAATAAAATATTAAATCAAAATAAAATTTTAATAATTTTTTGTTATTGATGACACGTTTCATGATTTTGATGACATCGTTTCATTATATTTATGACACGTTACATTGGACGAAAATTGAATGATATTGATGTATTTTTTCATCAATATGAAGAAACTTTTTCTTTAAGTATAACCTGGTAACAGTTATTTCCAGAAAATACAAATTTCTTAACTTTTTATTTAAAAACTGTCCCTTTTGTGCAAATTCAACACACAGCAATTTGTTGTTTTCCATTTTTTCCCCATTTCTAGCATAAAATTGTACATTTTTTATTTGTTGCTTTTTTTTGGACAACAATAAAAAAATATTGTGCTTATCACAAAAGTTCATTAAGTGTTGCAAGTAAAAGTTTTGTGTGAAAAATTAAATAACAAGAGTCAAGGAAAACAATGGGAACTTTTTTAATAATAAACAAACCTACAGAAAAAAACGGAAACTCTAACAAAATATAATTTATTGTATTGTTCACTTTTAAATATAGAAATTACATTGCGAAATGGAATGAATTTTATTTATACTTTTAAATAATTTTGTATTTAACAGTATGGCCCTTAAAAAAACGGCATTTTCTAATCCCCTGGGTGTAAGCGGAGGACTAAACCTTCCAGACAGTCGCTCAAAATTGACTATATAATACCCTACACCAGTGCTTAGCGGAAAATAGGTACCCAGTCACAACATGGAACGCTTGGGTCTATATGTTTAATCTTTTATAAATAACACAGCTCAACAAGAAAATGCGAATTGGATTCTGGTTCGCGATTTGGATAGTGTTTGTTGCGCTGATTCCAAATCCGGAGCTCAAATTTGTCTATCACGTCAGGATTTTGAGTAATTCGCGGTTAAAGTGCCGAAAAAGTGAATTTTTGACTCATTTTAAAAGCTTATAAAATAATATCCAGACATGCGAACGACTTGGTATCAAGCTCATTCGAAAGTCTGTAATTTTCTCCTAAAGATAAGATAAAATGTTCCAGAAATTTAATTTTCTAAAATCGTAAAAAAATCATTAGCATAAAGCCTTCCTTTTTTTAAATATTTAGTTTATTTACACAGTGTTTTTTAATAAATTTCCATACAAATTCATACACTCAAAATAATAACTCTGTTAAATTACAGAAAAACTCTGCTAATTTAACAGAGTACACCATACTTTTCCAGCTAACAACATTTCTTGGTAATTTTACTAAAAAACTCTGTAAAATGATTTTGACAGAAAAAAAACTGTTAATTTACAGAGTTTATAGTAAAATATTGGTTAAATATGAAAGCTTTTTTACAGAAAAACTCTGTTATTTTACTATAAAACTCTGTAAAATGATTTGGACAAAAAAAACTGTTAATTTACAGAGTTTCTAGTAAAATATTGGTAAAGTAAACCACCATTTAGCAAAGAAAACTATGATGGAAAAAAAATTACAGAAAAACTCTATAAATTTACAGAGTTTAGTTAAATGCATGTTATTTTGTAAATTTTTTATAAGATTTCTGAAAAAAAATTTTTGATTATTTTTTTTTTTACTTTTTCAACTTTTTCTCAAAAAAAAAAAAATATACAGATAAAATTTTGATGTTTGGTAACAAAAGCAAAAACTACTCAAAACAAAAAAAATTTTTTGGTTATAAAAAAATACGAAGTATTCTGTATTTTAGCAGAAAACTCTGTTAATTATCTGTAAAATTAAGATTACAAAGTAAAAAGTAATATAACAGAGGAAACTTTGTTTTTTGTTACATCAAAATACAAATTTTCTTTAAATCTGTATTTTGACAGAAAACTCTGTCAAATATCTGTTGAATTGCGATTACAGTCATTTTACAGAGTATTTTACAGAGTTATTATTTTGAGTGTACGTAAATTTTGAACTTAAAGCACTTGAGGCTAATGATTTTTTTACCATTTTAGAAAATGTAATTCCAAGAAAATGTTATCTTGTCTGAAAAAGAAAACTACACTATTTCGAATGAGCTTGATACCAAGTCATTTGCATGTCAGGATCTTATTTTATAAGCGTTCAAAAATGGTCAAAATGGGCCTTTTTGACACTTTAACCGCGGTTTTCTCAAAATTGTGACGTGATAGAAAAATCTGAGTGACCGTTTTGGAATCGGGGCACCCAAACCTATCAACTTCTGTTGGGTTCATCCAAAACGCAGTGACAAACCTCAGATTTGTAGAGAGGTGTAATATAATTTTGTATACCGTTATAGTTTAAGTGTAGTTTATATTGGGACTGAAAGAAAAAATTGTCCAATTCCGTAAAAGTTTGAAGAGATTTCTAGTATAATACTGTTATAAGTGTAATTTAAGCCAAATTTGAAGGGGATGTTCGTATAGGGGCTAGGAATAAACATGGACTGATTTTTTTTAATAGGATAAGATTATTTTTCAATATCATTGATTGATAAATATTTGTGACCTGTTTCATGTTTACAGCGTTTATATAAACAAACTAACGGACAAATATCGCTAAATCAATTCCAAATGTAATTTGAGATCGATCGGCGTACTTAAAGGTAAGTCTAGAACCAATAATTCAGGTTATTGCAAACATTATCACAAACTGAATATACCGTTTAATAAGGAGTGGTGTAGGGGGTATAAAAATGGCTGACTATCAAAGATGAGAACGGACCGTAAATTAAATTTAGCATGTCTTGACTGTGACGACACAAGAGAACGCGTGGTTTGTTGTTCCCCTGCATTTTCCAGAGGTAAACTTCGGATTTTGGGGTCCCATATCCAACATTAACCGTAGATTTTCCTTCTGAGGATTTTCGCAAATTTAATGATTTCTCAAATTAGTGGCATTTGTGTATTTAAAAGACTATAGTACTATTTGAGGTGTCTAGAGCTAGTGAAAAAGAAATCACAGGAAAAAAAGTAAAAATCAGTACGTAGATTATCAACAAATGTTTATTAAATGAATAGTTAGTTTATCAACAAATGCTTAAAATAAATATTAATAATTAAAATAATTTAAATAATTGAATTCACATACACTTACCTCTACCACTACGGCCCACAAAACGTAGATCATTAAATTTGGCCACTTGATTTTTCATAACCGCCGTTGAATTTCTAAGTTCTGCACAATAATTCTCATCATTACCCGCTCTCACCGTAACCATAGTACCATCCATTATATCACCCAATGAAACAACTTTAAAAGCCACCGGCAGTGTTTTATTAGAACGCCAATGTGGCGGCAGTACCGTACAGACAAACAGCGGACTACTGGTGCGTATTAATTCACCGGGATGTTCGGTAAGAAAATCACCCAGAGTACGTTCAGCCAAAATGTCTGAAGTCATTTTTGTGTAGGCTTCATTAAGCAGTTGGGCTGCTGTGGGCGGAGTATTTTGTTCTGTGGAATTGTTGTTGTTGTTGCCATTTGAACTGGTGTTGTTGTTGTTGTTGTTATTGGAATTTGAATTTGTAGAACTATTGTTGTTGTTATTATTGTTCTGCGTGTTATTGTTGTTGTTGTTATTGGTTGAGGCCGTATTATTGGTATTGGCCGTACCATTTGTTGTGGTTGTTGTAGTGAGATGCATTTTTGTGTTATTGTTTGTTGTTGTTGCTGCTGTTGGTGTGGATGTATAATGATGGGTGTGGCCGTAATTGGCTACAACTACTTGTTTAAAGCGCACAATTTTAAAGAATTTTTTATAAACAAATTATCTTAAAAAATTGTATGGAATAATTTTTGTTTTTTAAACAAAAATTTAATTGATATTTTTTTCTATGCTTATTTTATGGATGTGTGTTTGTTTGTTAGAATTTATTTTATTAGAGCGCCATCTGTAATGGAAAAGAATTGAAAATTATTGTTATGGTTTTGTGTTGTTCTGAAGTTACTTTAATAATTCTAAGTTTAAACCTCAATTTTATTTCAAAAAAATCTTTTTTTGGCCACAGTTGTTGGTTTGACTTTTGGCCAACAGTAACAAAAAAGAAAATATTTCAATTTCCATTAAAAATTCTAACAAAAAAAAATTGTAAAAACATTTTTTGTTTGTTTACCATAAATCCTTAAATTTTAGATAAGTCTGTCGCTTGTCTTTTCATATGTAGTATTTTTTTCGATAGTCCAAAAAAAAAAAAACGTTATCCCTAACATACCACAAGATATTAAATGCTTCTTTAGAACAACCTCAATTTAACCATATGAACGGAATTCACAATGGGACAAATCTTTTTAAACAACCATCCATAAATTGCTACCGATACAAAAGGAATGTACTGGCTGGTTGCACAAAAAATATTACGCTTTACATAAATATCAAATAGTATATAAAAATTGTTCAAAAAAAAAAGTGCAAAAAACCCTGCAAGAAAATTTACTGGTCCGTTATAGGTCACGTGGCATTTCACAGAGACCCAAAGGACCTATCACTTTACACCTTTCATATTAAAAACACGTGTCAGTTTCGTGAGGAAATGTCGCAAACTCCGTATACATTACTTGTGACATGTCACTGGACCAGTTCCTTAAGAACACAACTCGAGGTGCTTCAATAGTAATATGTCACACTGTCCGGGATTAAATTTTCCAAAATTTATTCGGAACTTTAATTAAACTTTTTACTCCGAAATGCAAAAAAAATTGCTAAAAAGTTTTCGTGTTGACACTTTTTATGCATAAAAGCATTTCTTTAAAACACCAAAACTCATGGTTAGGTTGTAAGTGGCTGCTAACGTTTTACATCAGCACACATATAGCCCTGAGCTCCGTAGTGATACCACGGGACTGTATTAGGTTACCTGCAAGTCCCAGCCGTTAAACCAATTTGAGCACCTTGTGAAACTCCAACAAATCAGACAGATCGCGCAGTTTCCTAGATCCCAGTGAAACAAGTCTCTGAGCAGAAAATGCCGGGCAAGTGTTCTATAATTTCCAACTCGTCCTCATTAATGCAACTCCGGCAAAAGTCATTTAACAGCTCCGCGTGCTTTCTTTTAGACAGTGTCCGGTAATTGCAACTGCAACCACCATCGAAATCTCTCTTCTTGGAAGAGACATCATCTTGAAAGCAAAATCTGCTCTGTCTTGTAGTCTTACACGTTTATCCTTGTGCCCATCTCTCATTAGTCGCCTTCGCGGAACAAAGCCGTAGATTTTTCTAGCAAGTTTCTAGAGGCATACCAACGCATTACAATTCTGTTGGAACCAGTAAGGTAGTTCGCAGTCTTGCAAGCTCATCGGCTTTTCAATTTCCTGGAATCTGTGCCTTGTTTCACATATGAGACGTATCTCAAACTGCTTGTCCAATGGACACTGTCCATCTCTTTTAAAGGCGTGCAGCAGTTAAGGGAAATTCTTGTTTTCAGAAACATTGAATCCAGAGACTTAGCCGCGGCTTGACTTTCAATATAGATGTTTACAGCGCTTGTAGACATGACATTAACTCAAACAGTCTGCGACGGAGACTAATCAAAGATGGGCAAATGGATGGACGTGTCAGACAACACGACTGATTTGGCCTTCTCTTAATCAGGGGCGCACAAGTGAGCTGATATCGCTTGCAAGAGGAGAGATTTCGACGGTGGTTTCTATAATTACCGGACACTGTCTTATAGGGAAGCACGCAGAGCGGTTAAACGTGCCGTCGAATGACTTTTTTGAATGGATGAAGAGGAGTTGGAAACTATCGAACACTTTATTTGCCATTGCCCGGCACTTTCTGGTCAGAGAATTGCTTCGCTGGGATTCTGATTTGTCGGATGTCAAAATTCAATATCTAAGGATTTCATAGGAAGCTCAAACTGGTTTAACGACAGGGACTAGTAGGGAAACCTATTAGGTTGTAAATGGCTGCTGACGTTTTACGTCAACACACGTAGACTCTGAGGTCCATTGTGTGGGAAACCTATTACGGTCCCGTGGTATCACAATGGACCTCAGAGTCTACGTGTGTTGACGTAAAACGTCAGCAGCCACTTACAATCTAACCTAACCTAACTCAAACAGTCAGACACTTCCTTTATTGTCAGCATATCTGCCAGACTGCAATTATCTGGCAATCTTCAAACCAGGCTCAACCCAGGATCTTTCGAATAGGCTCTTAAGACCGAATAGGCTCTAAAGAGTCAGTTCGTCGGAACCTCCACCAAGTGTTGATTTCAAAATTTAACAGGGAAACTGTAACGACCCAAACAGAAAAGTTAGGCAGTTTACGTACTACATGGACAAGAGAAACCGATCGCGGCCCTCCAAGACACCAAGATTTCGACCAGGAATTCCCTCTCCTACTCGTTGAGCTCTAGTGCCATAAGACAAGATCGTGAGAGAGGCTAGGGAGACGGCCTCGTCTTTCTTGTCCACAACTTCGATAACTTCCGCCTGTTGCCCATCGAACGGCGATCAGTTGGAACTCCAGGGGACCACCGTTCGATCCGGAAAGGTTGGATTGACCTTTTGAATGTGTACATCCCTGCAACAGCGGCCTCCTGTCCAGGATGTAGCCATTCCATTGAGTTCATAATAGAGCGTGATCACAGAGTTACGATAGCTGGAACTTTGTGCTGGAAAATTATGCGAGAACTAACATATTAGCCGAACAAATTGATAACACAAATCATTAAGAGGCACCCAGCTCGCATCACCGCAAACTGTCGTAGCTCACCAAATCTTTCAATAGTCAGCCCTTGTTGCATTTACCACCCTGTTGCATATACCAAATGGCAAGCCGACATCGCCCATAACTCTAATCACATGCCGATCCTTATTAGGATCGCAAAAACTGCGGAATTCATATGTTCTGTAGAACGAACTAATGTGAACTTTCGAAAATCGTATTGGGTCACAATTCAGGAAATAACTGTTACACAATTCGGACAATGGCGGAGAAACAATATGTGCAATTGACTCCCGTGACAAATTTAGAATGAGAAATGAATATCGAAAGATCTTGGTTGAAGTAAAAATCCGCTACATTCTGGTGGGACATGTAGTCGAGCAGATAGCCGAGGTGTCATCCTAAAGGAAAATACAACAAAACCCATGTTTGAGGCAACTGATCATTGAGATTAAGGCTTTAGTCTCCGCTAACTGCAAAAGTCTGTGTTTGTGGAATTTAGAAGAGTCGGATAAGTGTTCTAAGCATTCCTGACCAACCATAAATAACCTACCTAATCCCCGTAGAAGTGGAAGACCCACTTTTACTTTCGAGGGTGGCACGCCGATTGACTCCCTAAAGTGCTGCCTTAAATCGACCGTTTGTAGAGCATCTGGCCAGCCCCAATTACGACCACAGAGGCATTTGATGGATGATTTGATCTCTACCTCTGACAGGCGTTATAGATCACTCTGGAAGATCAAAGTGCCGAAAGCCTCCAAGGCCTTAGCTCCCGATGATCTTGTAACGATAATGCTGAGACGCGTGGGGGAGAAGAGTTAGCATATATGGCTAAAATTTGATGCCTGTGTGTCAATTACTATTATAAATTTGTATGCGCTAAATACGAATATCAAACATTTTTAAAATCGGTTCATAGGTTTTCGAGATACCGCAAATTGAAATTTCGTTAACGGGACGGAAATATTTTATTTTCTTCACCTTTTCATAGAGCATTAAAAGAACCTTCTCTTGATCTCAATTTGTAACAACTACAATCCTTGAATTGACCCATAGTGCATAACATATCCTTGCGTCTATCATTTCATTTAATATGAGGGGTGATAGTAATACTTTATTGTTCGACAGCTTGTCTATAACATTGCTAAAAGTATTAAAAGCTAAAAAAAATATCCACATAGCAATTTACAAATAAACCATCACCTTCAACTGTATGGCAGCCGAAAAAAACGCGGTTTGTCACCTTGATTTTTGTCCATGTTTTTAACCAATAGTTAACAAAACGAGTATTTTGTTAAATCAAAATTCATGGTTTTGTGACTTCCGTCGTAAGAACGGGTTTCATTTCATACAAGTATTAATACTGTAACGGTTGCATATATTTTTTTCTAAATGGCTCAGTTTTTTTTTTTCTAACGGAAGTGGTTTCAATTTACAATGTTGGCATTTTTTATTCTAAAGGTTTTACAAAATATTTTTAGTTCTTTTTTTGATTTTTTTTTTATAAATCATCCTTCATTTATCCTTGTTCTTTTTTGAATGTACACTCAAAGAAAAAGCTTCTTCATATTGATGAAAAGTAACATCAATATGATGAAATGTTACATCATTTTTCGTCCAATGTAACTTGTCATCAATATGATGAAGCGGTGTCATCAATAACATTTTTTATTTGAAAAATAAGAAAAAAAAGTAAAAAAAAAATTTTTGTTGTTATTTGATTTTATTTAATTTATTTTTATTAACTTACAATTGTTTGTTATTTTCTAATTTTTAAAAACTTACATCTTTTTTTCGTATCCACCAAGATTAGAACGCCGGACCTCTTGTTTGTTGGGCTTAGCCTCTACCCACTTGCCTACAGAGCTTCAACAAATAATAACAACCAAAAGCCGTTTTGTTTGTTGTGTGCTAATAATAACGCTTAAAGTTTTTGTGTAACTATGCTTTGCTAAAAGCAGTGAGAGGGAAAGAGAGGGATACTGTACATTCATAAAATGTTTGAGTCTTTACAAATTCCCATAAACAATCGTTATAAACATGTATATAGCAATATATTATACATTGTATATAACGAAAAATGTTGAGTCTTCACATTTACATTTTAGAAAACGTTATGTAACTAAGTAGTGGAGCGATATTTTTATCTATAGTTGGCTGAACTAGCTAAGGCGTCGATAATAAACACTGCAACTTGGGGACCGTGGGTTCAAGTACCAGCCGGGGCGGGATTTTTTTTTAATTTTTTTTTTTATTGTTTTTTTTTTATTTTTTTATATTTTTTAATATATTTATTTAATATTTTTATTTATTTTAATATTAATTTAATTATTTCCAAAAAAAAACATTTGAAAGGCATATTGATGACACTTTTTGAAGACATGATGAAATGTGTCATCACTTGTTTTTTCAATTTGTATGACATGTTTCATCATATTGAAGAAAACCCTCATCAATATGATGAAATTTGTCATCAAAATTGATGACAGCAAGTGATGAAACCGTATCATCAATATGATGAAGCATTTTTCTTTGAGTGTAGATCGTGAAAATCCATTGTTCTTTTATTTTTCAGCAATTTTTTTTGATGTAGTTAAGTTTTAATTGGACTTTGGTTGAAATTTTTTTGTTGTTTTGTATGCAACCCTGTCTAAGGTTGGAGTTTTTGGTAGTGTTGTATAAAGTAAGTGTATGAAGTAGAACATACCACATGTGTTGTTAATTTTTTATATAAAGTTTTTTTTTTTGTTCTAACGCAAATTGATAAAATAAAAAAGTTTAATACTATGGTTATTTGCAAGAGTCTGTGTAAAAGAATTTCAAATATTATTAAAATGCTTGACCTTTATTTATGTGAGCGTTAATAAAAAAATCTGACAATGAGTAGGAAGAATTTTTGTTATTAAAATAAAAGGGTTAATATCGATTTAGAAAATTACTTTAATCTTTAATTAAATTCAAATTTATATATGTAGTAACGGTTGCCAAAGTTTAAATACCAAGAAGTAGCCACCATGTTCGTTGTAGTAATCGTGTTTTTGGTATTCAAAAGGGGCTTGGGTATTTGAAGTAATTCCTCGAGTTCATTTCTGATCTCTTTTGAAGTCAATGCTCATGCTAATGGCGTGGTGAAAGTGAAAAACAGGTATATCAGGATTGGAAGAAAAATTATATAGGTTAGTACGATAGGTGTCCGCCATATGGCGTATTCTCTCGGAGACAAAGTTATTTTTCTTAAACCACCTCGATTCCCTAAGATATTCTGCTAAAGACCTCATCAAGACCCCGTTTAGGCAATCCAGGTAATCGAAAAATCTTAGCTACAAATGCGTAAGGAGGCTTCTCATCAGACCTGGACTTTCATTTATCCACTTCCCCACAACTTTTACAATAGTCCCTATCAGAAATTCCCATACGCACGGACATTTGGCCGATTATACAGTGTCCAGTCACTCCCAATTACAGACTAACCGTGCGTTTTAAGTACGAAGGTAGTTTTGGTTCTCTCAGGACGGCAGTAGCCACAAGGTTCGCGATATCCTTCACGTAGTAAGTGATGTCCACCTATCCTTCATCCTATTCTCTGATTTCCCATCAATTTCGTTCATAAATTTCACTATAGGAACCGAGATTTCAGGTTCCTACCGTTCCCCCACCGACTCAGAGCCATTTGTCGAACATACATCAGTCGATTCGTTCCCAGCGAAACCACTATATCCAGGGACACAGATAAGTTTGACTGTGTGCTGACTGATTCAACGAAGAGATTGTATATAGTTCCTAACGATCCTTAATCTTATAGTATTTAATGATAAGAACTTTAGAGATGCAAGATTAAACAAGAAAATGTTAATAGAACATGATCCATTGTCATAATTATCGGATTGGCTTTGTCAATTGCAAGTACCTCAGCCTTGAAAATACTACACTTATGTCTCAATGAGGCCCATGTTTAGAGGCATTCAGAGTATACTCCCGAACCCATACCCAGATCCATTTTCGATCCGTCCGTAAGGATTGAGATCGCATTGTCTGTTCTAACAAAGTTTTCCGCCCAATCCTCCCCTAGTTGAACTTCGAATTTCTGTAAAAGTTCGTATGTGGTGAGATATAGTCGGTTTTCTAGTTCCAGTTCCGTCTCGCCCACCGTACTTAATAAGGTCGAGTGTCCCCAACATCAGAATACTCTCGACCTCTTTCTTACTTCACATAATGATATATATGTATGAAATAAGAACGTTGGCACCTCTATGTGATTCGAATCATTGCAAAGTTTCCACATCCTTCGCATTCTCCGAACTTAAAATAGTTTCAACAACAGTTACGAAGCCTTAAGTTTTCATTACGGTTGGATATCGATACCCTCCTACATCAGCGTATTTATATATTTTTTTATACATATTGGAAAACACAAATCTCACGAAAAAAACAAAACAAAATTTTTTTTGTTGTTGTTGTTGGGCCCAGAAAAAACAGTCCTGCATACGCCGTTGCCCTCCTAGAATAATGGTATGTGGCTTTTGTACACTTCGTGTTAGTACCGGTTGATTTTTATTGTATAAGCCAATACCGATATAAATACCGTTTTAAAAGGTATTATAAAGGTTTTGGTCTATGTTTCGACAATGTTACGAGAACTTGCAGACGTTGTGTCAACACAACCAGGTTTATTTATTATGGGTAGCAGAGCACAACGGAATACAGTGAAATGAAAGGGCAGACAAATTCGCGAAACTTGGAGCTGATGGTGTCGGTACCATGGTGCTAGTTTTACCATCGCTCCAACACTTTAAAAAAAGACGAGATTCCATAAAGTTGCAATAACGAACAGGATGTGGAGACACCTAACAACATGCAAAATCAGCAGAACTTTATGGCAAACTTATGACCAAGGGAAAACAAAATACCTTTTATCACTTACGAGAAGGGAATGTCGAGCTATGACAGGAATAATAACTGGTCACTGTCTCATCGGCATTCATGCTAAGATTATTAGACTCATCCCAGACACCAGTTGTAAAAGATGCGCCTCACTAGGAGTGTATGAAACTGCGGTAGATAACAAAAAAATAGCGTCATTGATAAGTCTGGATTTTAGTAGAGCGTTCGAGTCTATTTCGCACGAAGTATTACTCAATAAATTATTTTTATTGTATCGGTTTTCAATACCAGCGTGTCGTTTAATTGATACCTTCATAAGAGGAAGGTGTCAGTATGTTCAGGTGAAGAATGATGTTTCTTCGGCCAGGAATGTTAACCGTGGTGTGCCTCAGGGGTCTATTATTGGTCCACAATTATTCTTGTTGTACATTAACGATGTATTACAGCAGTTTAGAGGTTTAAAAGGTTATCTCTACGCAGATGATTTGCAACTTGTTGCTATTTCAAATTCAGCATATGAATTACAGACAATAGTTAGTAATGAAATGCAATATATAGAACGTTGGTGTTCTGATAATTTTATATTATTAAATGCTTCTAAATCAAAGGCAATGCTGTTTGGAGCTCATGTTAATTATATACCTTCAATCGTTTTAAACGGTGTTCCTGTCGATTTTGTTTCGTACTTCAAAGTTTTAGGTATATATGTTGACAATCAACTTACGTTTCAGCATCATATTAATTTTGTTACTTCAAGAATAGTATTTACCTTAAAAAGAGTTTATAGTTCCTGTTATAGCTTTCCACTAAAAATAAGAAAACAGATTGGTAATGCACTGTTAATGCCTTTAATTTTGTATGGATTGGAAATATTTTCTGGCACAACTGCTACTATATTTAAGAAAATTGAAAAGGGATGTTTTAATAGAATTATTCGTTATGTGTATCACCTTCGTCCGCATGACCATGTAACCGAGTCTACATATAATTTTCTGGGATGTAGTTTTGATGACTTCGTGAAGGTAAAGTTAATTACTCTTTTCTACAAAACTTTAAAGTTTGACTCGCCTGCTTACCTTGTATCGAAGTTTACTTTATCAAACTCATCACGAATCTCTGCTTTAATATGTCCTCGTTTTTATACAGTTATAATGCAAAGATCATTTTTAGTAAGGGTTGTGCGATTGTGGAACTCGGCTATTCCGTATGATGAAAGAAATTTTTCTAAATCGGTGGAGTGTTTTTATGATTACGTAATAGGCATTATTTAATTATTCATTTGAGAGTTCGCGTTGCTGATAATCCCTGTTATTATATTGTTATTATATATATTTTTCAGTATTTAAACACCCCCTTATCCGTGATACTGATGTGATTTTTTTTTTTGAGGTATTATTTTAGAATTTACTTATATATATACTATAGTTTAATGTTATTTTTAAAAAAATTTAATTGTAAAATTAGTTCTAACTCTGTAATCAGTTTTGGCCTTAAGTGGCTTTTGGATTGCTATGAATAAAATTGAATTGAATTGAATTGAATTGAATTGAAACGATAGAACACATACTTTGTCACTGTCTAGCGGTGGCAAGGAGTCGCCGATCGATTACTGGCTAGAAAAGCTTTAATACTTTGGAGGATATAACGCGAATGGTTCTTAGAATATTAAAGAGATTCGCAATGACTTTAAATGTGTTTAACTTGAGCCGCTAGCGAAAAAGGAAAAAAGTTTTGTGGTATCGCTATGGCCCAAAAGGACTATGCGAGGTGTAAATCGTATATCGCCACTCTAACCTAACCTCCGACAATCAACCGGTACAAACACGAAGCGATACATCAGTTCCGCATCCTTCTCGTACTCCGAACTAAGTATCGTTTCAACAACAGTTACGAAGCGTTAAGTTTTCATCAAGGTTGGCAATCGATAACCTCCTAGAATAACGGTATTTGGCGTTTATACCGCAGACAATAAAGATATGAACATTTTTAAAAGCGTTTATGAAAGTCAATGAAATTTCTAACATATATGATGTGTCGCTTCGTGTTTAAACCGTGTTTGTACCTATATAACGAAAATCAACCGTTACAAACAAAAAGTGATACATTAGCTTTATATATTAGAAAATTCATCGACATTCATTATAGTGCTTGGAATGAAGTCATTCATTCCATTTAAGCTCGTTTCGGATAAGCCAAGGAATAAATATGGGCTATCCAGACTATCAGGAATGTAGTAAGATCCAGGGACCAAGCATTCAGAAATTGAAGCGACAGCAAAGTTTGAGTATGCATGAGTACTTAGTCGCGAAAAACTTTTCGTGCTAAAGTTGTTTCGTTTTTTTGCGGCATTAAGAGATTTTGTCCATTTTTTAAAAGTGTCATGGAAATGTTAGTTCTTCTATCCCGACTCTTATACTTAAAAGACGACCAACTAGCTAGGGTTCTTGAGATTGTTAACGTAAACAAGTCACTTGGAACCGGATGGTATTATACCATTGGTATACCAGAACTGGTGCTAAAACAGTTTTGTTCGACTTTCGCATATCCACTGGCTAATCTTTTCATTTCCTCATATCGGTGTAGTCTTCACCGCTAGTTGGAAAGTTGACAATGAGCGTGTTCAGCAGAGAAACCTGCTACTCAACAGTTGAGATGTAGCATGTTTTGATTAGTTGATTCTGCTGAACGCAATTTTTTATGAATGTTTTAAAATATTGGAATTAATGATTGTTCTTTTTATATTTTCATTTATTTTATCTGTGGAAATTACTTTTTTTTATGATATTTTTGTTTATTTCCTTAAATAACGTAAAAAAAATAAATAATTTCAATAAAACAGCTTATTTATCAGTTTGTGATCAAATGTAGCATAATTTTTTAACGCTACCAGTGATGAGTAGCGCTCACTCAACATGTTGACTGAAATGTCAAAAATTAAACCGTTCAGCAGAATGTTGAGGAGCAGCTGGGTAGCAGCTTTCTCTGCTGAACGTACCCAATGTTTAGCCAAATCCCAAAAAATATGGATAACAACATTTAACATGTAAAATACTACTGATGATAACACTGATGATAGTACCAGAAATGTCTATAATTTTTAGAAATTCAATTTTTCTTTTGCATTTTTTCAAATTGAACCCTTATCACAATTTATTAGAGCCCGAGCTCGATCTGTACTTACAGAAAAACACTAATAAAATTACTGACAAAATATGTCGCCATTAGGCACGTCTCCATAACAGAAAATGCCAATTCCTTCATTTCTGTCTGCAATTCCAGATCATGTTGGTAACCCTTGCGAAATAATGGAAGAGACAAAAAAGTGGAAAGAAAGTAAGAAGTGAGGTTGAGATTGCTGGAAATAGAATTGTAGTGTTGGAAACTGTTAAAATTTATTGTGTAGAAACCATAAATATTCACATGTATAAACCAACATTTGAAATCCTACTGATGATAACACTAACTGGAGTGTATGAAACCGGTATGGGAATACCAGAATGTCTATAATTTTTTAAAATTCAATTTGTCTTCTGCATTTTTTCAACTTGAATCCTTACAACAAAAATAAATAGAGCCCGAGCTCCATCTGTACTTACAAAAAAAACACTAATAACAACCCTTATAATTTCCACACAATCGCTAAACGGAACGCGCTCTTGAAGGTGTAGAAAGCATCGTAAATTGCCATTTTGGAAGTTAACATTCTTTTAAACAAATCTTTAAAAGAACTCGTAAGACATTTTGCGTTCCTTTCGGAACGTTGTAATCGGAACGTTGTAATCGGTTGATCACTCGTTTTAGAGAAAGTAAATTGGTTTCCAAGGAGTTTGACTAAATATCTTTGGTGTCGGTAATAACTTTTCTTAATTTATTCCGTGTTGTTATAGATGGGTTCTCATCCGACGAGTTTCAGCTTCATTCAGCTGTTCTTCATAATTCTGTTCTTTCTCCAACCTATTTTATTATTTTTCTAAACAACCTTCTTAGTCAAACTTCAAATCCTATCTACTCTTTTGCAGATGACAGCAACATTTCTTATTAATTTTCCTTTGACCGTACGCAAAGCCGTGTTAAGTTTGACGACAGACTGCAGATTATAAATGACGCATGATATCAACCGCTTTTAAAAATATCCGAGTGGGGTCTTGCAAAATGGGTCAGGTTCCATGCACGCAAGACCCAAAGTTAGGGGCCCCTGTAGGCTAGTTGGTAGCGTGCTAGCCTATGAAACAGGGGTCGTGGGTTCGATTCCCACCAAAACCCTTGGTCGATTTCGCTACAACGAGACGACGGTCATTGTTACCAGTTCTCGGTTAGGCTAAATTATTTAAAATGAGTTGTAAATAAAAATTGGAAAAATAAATAAAAAAAAAAACCCAAAGTTGTATGTTGACCCAGAGGACTGTGGAGCAAACAGAGTCATCTGTGCATATGGGTATAAATATCTCAAACGAACACTCTTAATGTTCTTGGCATGAAAATTCAGCATGATGTTCCGAGCAATATGCACATTTTTCAGGTGTCGAGAGAAATATTCAAGTGTCTCGGTTTTTTTAACCTTGTAAAAAGTTTTACCTCATCCGATCTCCTAACTATGTATACTACCTATATCCGACCGAAGATGGAATAAAAACTACCGTAAATGGGAGGGAGCCACCTCGGAGGTTGTAATGATTTCCGTCTCCGATTACTTGTTTACTTAAGATCCACAGGAAACCTTTTAACTGCAGTAACTCTTAAATACAAAAAAAACCATTTACTACTTTAACTATCCTTAATAGATTTATCAAAATTTGTTAACATATCTGGGACATTTTTCTTCAAATATATGTATAATCATGTCAAAGATTAAATGCACTATCCAAACAACACAACAGGACATTTGTCTGAGTCTTGAAAACATACAACAAACATACCAAAATGGGTTTCCAAAAAAAAAAAAAAAACGAAGCATACTTTTGGGTAACCAAAAGAATGTCGAAAACTGGACTACTTTATGTGACCATGTAGGAAGAAGAATCAAAGATTTACAAATGAACAATAGTGTTGACTTACATATATTCCTTTTTTTTTTTTTTGCCATACAAAGTGCATCACAGAGTCACAATACAATATGCACTTTTTGGTGCATCATATAATGTTAAGGACAATAATGATTGTGATGATGATAACTGCATATATGCATACAAAAACCTTAAATTGCCGTATTAAGTTTTTTTTTTTGGTAATTGTAGTATTTCTTACGGTTTGCCATTAAATGCATTTCCGTAGGAATATGCAATTTCATTTACTACGGAATATATTTATAGTCTCTGACTATGAATTTTCTGTTCTTCTCTGTCTGTTGATTGTTAAAGTAGTTCTTTTTTTTTACTATTTGACTTTACTGTTGACAACATGTTTATGCATGCAGTTGCATGTTTAAATTTTGTTTGCTTGCAAAAGGAGAATGAGTACAAATTTCAATTGAAGGTGGTAGCCAGTGGTCATGTTGTAAGGTGGTAATGGTTTTTGTGGTAATAACCTTCTTGATGGGCGACAATGTTAGTTTTATTTCAAAATGATGTAGTCTCCTCGAATGTTGTTGTTTTTGTCGTCTAAAAATCTTGTTCTCATGGTGTTCTGTCTGTTGTTTACGAGAACAAGTGGCAGTGTTTTGCTGTATATTTTTCATCTTTCTCATGGCCAAGTCGTCGTTGTCGTTGTCATCATCCGTCGTTGCCAAAATCAACTATACTTTTGGTCAATTTCGAGGTTTTTGTGCCTGTCACTTTGGTTGCTAGTCATCATCATGTTTGTGTGGGTAGGTGGGTGTGTGTGTTTGGGTGTATGTGTTCATGTTCCTGTTTCTACATAGTGCCAGTGGTCGCGTTTAGATGCCGCATTTAAACTGCATTGTGGCAACGTTGACAAACACTTCACTTGAGCTTTCAGAAGGGTTTCTAGCTATGGTTAGTTATTCCACTAGAGGCCTAAGAATGACATTTTTAAGCACCCACCAACAGAGTTTTGTTACACACACTCGCACGCACTCACTCACTCTCTCACAGGAACATGTTATGTAAAGATGTATGGCATGTCAGTTGCAATAATGTTTAGATTTCGTGTGTTTAGAACTCATGCATCTTTGGCATTTTTAGAGTTTTATGTTTGAAGCAGTGCTGCCACTAAACAAATTCAAAATTACACATGGATGGAGTCAAAATTACACATGAATCCTAAAATTACACTTGTAATTTATTTACAAGTGTAATTTTTACTTTTGCCAGAAAATGTGTAACGCCAAATGGTTAAATGAAAACGGGTTTTAAATGGTACCTGTTGCATTATAAGTATCGCAATAGAACTTTTTTTTTTCATAGTAACAAAATAGTACTATTTTATTTAGTAGTGCTTTGTTAATATAAAAATACAAAAGTGGTACTTATTATAAAATGTTTCAAAAACAGATGTTTATTATAAAAGGTACAAAAATAGTACTTTTTTATAAAATGTACTAAATAGTATTACTTTTTTATAAAAGGTTCTAAAAAAAACTTTTTATGAAAGGTACTTAAATATTACTTTTAAATGAAAGGTACTAAAATAGCAATTAAGAGCAAAAGGTACTAAAATAGTACCTTTTTTTTTTAAAGGTACTAAAATAGTATTATATGAGTAAAGGTACTAAGATAGTATTGTAGAAGTAAATGTACTAGAATAGCAATTTTTTATAAAAGGTACTAAAAACCTTTTTATAAGAGGTACTAAAAAAACCTTTTTATAAAATATACTAAAAAAACCTTTTTATAAAATGTACTAAAAAACCTTTTTATAAAAGGTACTAAAAAAAACATTTTATTAAAGGTACTAAAAACCTTTTTATAAAAGGTACTTAAATAGTACTTTTAAATAAAAAGTACTAAAATAGCGTCTTTTTTAAAAAAGGTACTAAAATAGTATTTTATGAGTAAAGGTACTAAAATAGTATTATATAAGTAAATGTACTAGAATAGTAATTTTTTATAAAATGTACTTAAGTAGTACTTTCAAATAAATGGTACTAAAATAGCAATTTAGTGCAAAAATGTACTAAAATAGAACTTAAGTATAAAACGTACTAAAATATTTCTTATCAATTAAAAGTTCTAAATTATTACATTTTAATAAAAAGTTCCAAATTAGTAATAAGCAGTACTAAAATGGTTATAAAAAGTACTAAAATTGTTCTTATTCTTAAAGTACCAAAAAAAAACATTTTATAAATTGAACTAAAACATTAGTATTGTTTTAATAAAGTTTGTAATGAAAAGTACCAAAATAGTACTTTTTAGTAAGAAGTACTATGATAGTTTTTTTATAAAGTAATTTATTTATCCAATACTAACGCAAACTATGGACTTTTGCCAAAAAATTTGAAACGCATAATGGGAAAATGAAAAAGGTATTTAAATGGTATTTGTTACAAAAAGTTCAATTTTATTAAAAATATTGCAATAGTACTTTTTGTTAATAGTAACAAAATAGTACTATTTTGTTTATGAGTGCTTTGTTAAAATAAAATGTACCAAAAACAGATTTTTATTATAAAAGTTACTAAAATAGTATAATATGAGTAAAAGTACTAAAATAGTATTATATATATAAATGTGCTGGAATAGTAGTTTTTTATAAAAGGTACTAACAAAAACCTTTTTATAAGAGGTACTTAAATGGTACTTTTAAATAAAATATACTAAAATAGCAATTAAGTGCAAAAGATACTAAAATAGAACTTTAGTAAAAAAAGTACTAAAATAAAACTTAAGTATAAAACGTACTAACATACTTCTTATCAATTAAAAGTACCAAATTATTACATTTTAATAAAAAGTTCCAAAATAGTACTTTTTAATAAACATTTTATAAAATAAACAAAAACATTAGTATTGTTTTACTAAAGTTTGTAATAACAAGTAAGAGTGTTAAATTCGACTGTGCCGAATCTTTTATATCCTCCATCATGCAAATAAATAATAAAAAAAAACAAGTGAGAGTGTTAAATTCGGCTGTGCCGAATCTATTATATACCCTCCAAAATGTAAAAAAAAAAAAAAAAATTGACAGGGGCGTTTTTTCTGGGGGGGGGGAGTTGATAGGGTCAGTGGGGCACGTTGATAGCACCTTCCCATCGCGATAAATATACCAAATGTTTCATTTATTTAACAAAAATACCAAAAAAACATGTAAAAACGTGTATTTTTTTAGAGGTTGGTTTAGTTCTTCAAGGGGGAACTTTTTTTCCCCTGGTCCGATTTGGCCAATTTCCGAACCTGCCTAGGAACATAAGACATATTTGTGCCAAACTTGAGGTTCCTAGCTCTTTTATTTTGGACTGCATCGTGTTAACTACAGACGGACGGACAGACGGACGGACGGACGGACATCGCTAGAATGTCTTAGAATCGATCACTGATCAATAATATATATACTTTTTGGGGTCCCCGACCGATATTTCGATGCGTTACACACGGAATGACAAAGTGAGTATACCCCCATACTGTAGTTGGAGGGTATAACAAGTAAGACAATTATAGTCGGTCAAGACCGACCATATAATACCCTGCACCAGAGTTTTCCGAAAATTGGCCCCGGAAAATGGGTCCTATGGACCGATTAGATATATATTTTGTCAAATCTTTAATAAGTGTAAACAAGTAGAAAAATTAAATTCGACTTGGCCGAATCTATGAATACCCTCCACAATGCCCATTTTAATTGATAGTAAATTTTCTAACGTGAAAAAAATAACAGTTATGATTATTTTATTTTGTGTAAAAAAAAATTTTTTTTAGTAATTTTTGAAAAAAAAAATTAAATTTTTTTTTTTTTAGTGTAAAATTTTTTTGAGTGTAAAATTTTTTCGAATTTTACATTAAAAAAAAAAATACTAATTTTTTTTTTGAGTGTAAAATTTTTTCGAATTTTACATTCAAAAAAAATTTACTAATTTTTTTTTTGAGTGTAAAATTTTTTTTGAATGTAAAATTTTTTTCGAGTGTATTTTTTTTTTTGTTTTGGTATAAAAATATTTTTGAGTGACAAAAATACGTTTTAAAATATTTTTGTGACTTACCAATGGTTTTAAAACAGGTTTAACGGGTTTTCACCACGTGAATTTAAGGTGAAGCTAATCTGATATTCACGGTTTTGCTAATAACTTTTGAACCACTGGACCGATTTGGGTGAAATTCAATACGAACTAGGCCGGAGGAACGAAAAACATATATGCCAAGCTTCAGCATCCTCAGAATTGATTTTCGAAAGTTATAGTGCTTTTTATCTCATAAATTCACGAAAAACCCTTGCCGAAATTCAGTCTTTTGCTCATAACTTTTGAACCACTGGACCGATTTCGCTGGATTGCAATACCAACCTGACCAGGTAAATGCCCAACATATACGCCAAACTTCAGGAGCCTCCGTAAAGTCTTTCAAAAGTTAGAGTGTTTTCAACAGACAGACAGACAGACAGACAGACAGACGGACAGACGGACGGACGGACGGACGGACGGACGGACGGACGGACGGACGGACGGACGGACGGACATCGCTAGATCGTCTTAAAATCGATCGAGGATCATGAATATATATACTTTATGGGGTCCTAGACCAATATTTCGAGGTGTTACAAACGGAATGACAAACTTATATATACCCTCTATCACTAGAGTGGAGGGTATAAAAACACTCACAAATAAAATTTGAGTGAAATGGGCTTCTTTTTGTTGACAAAAAACCGCTTTAACTGAATATCGGGCGAAATTTTCAAAAGGAGCCTAAGTTCAAAATTGGTCCGATGACTTCAGATTTTATAAGGTTATTTAAGTACGCGTTTAACATACACAAACAAAATTTTAATTAAATATTTTCTATTTTCATTAAATTTCAGAGATTAATGTGAAAATCGGGAAGGTGGTTTGTATGGGGGCTACAAGAAGAACTGGTCCGATTTCTTTAAAATTCAGAATGATGATTTGTGACGACAAAACACGTTTACCTGCCAAATTTCGAAAATATACCTATTATAATACGGTTATTAGAGTCATTTGAGTCAAAACTAAAGAGGACGTTTGTATGGGGGCTAGGTCTAAATATGGACCGATTTTTTCAATTTCAATAGGCTTCGTCCTTGGGCCAAGAAAGGCTTAAGTTTCCTGTATCGTGTTTACATGGACAGACAAACGGACGGATGAACGGACATCGCTAATTCGACTCAAAAAGTAATTCTGAGTCGATCGGTATACTTAAAGGTGGGTCTAGGACCAATATTTCGGGTAGTTACAAACATCAGCACAAACTCATTATACCCTGTACCACAGTGTGGTGTAGGGTATGAAAATTGCAGTTGCGCCTTTTTTTTGTGGGGGGGGGGGGGGGGGGGGGTGAAAAAAAAATGTATTCCACGCCCAAACAGGGGGGGCGGACCGAAAAACAATAATTTCTAATTCTGTGGGTCCAAATGCAGGACCTTGAACTTCTTGTAGCATAAAAATGTTGGATTTGTTAAACAAAAACACTAAAAATCATGTAAAAATCTGGTATTTTTCAGAGGTTGGTTTAGTTCTTCAAGGGGGAACTCTTTTCCCCCTAGTCCGATTTTGCTCATTTACGAACTTAACCTGCCTAGGAACGTAAGGCATATTCGTGCCAAATGTCGGGAGTCTCTTTAATTTTGGACTGCATCGTGTTAACTACAGACGGACAGATAGACAGACGGACGGACGGACGTACGGACGGACGGACATCGCTAGAATGTCTTAGAATCGATCACTGATGATAAATATATATACTTTATGGGGTCCTAGACAGATATTTTGATGCGTTGCACACGGAATGACAAAGTGAGTATACCCCCTACTGTAGTTGGAGTGTATAAAAAGTACTAAAAAAGTACATTTTAATAAGATGTACTATAATAGTGTTTTTTTTTTAAAGTACCAAAATATTACTGTTTGTAAAAAAAAAAGTACTACTAATAGTTGTTATTAATAAAGAGAAACAGTACTTTTTTTTATTACTGTTTGTAAAAAAAAAGTACTACTAATAGTTGTTATTAATAAAGAGAAAACAGTACTTTTTTTTAAAAATTAATAAAATATTACTTTTGTAATTATAAGTAATAAGATAATTATATTATTTTATAAAAAGTCCTTATGTATCAAAATAGTACTTTTTTATAAAGTACCAAAACATTTTTTTAATTACTAAAATTGTACTTTTTTATGAGAAGTACTAAAATAGTAATTTTTTATAAAAGGTAATAAAATATAAAATTTTTTATAAAATTTACTAAAATAGTACTGTTTAATAAATTTAATTATAAATAGAACTTATATAAAAAGTACTTTTTTCGATGTAAAATGTAATGTTTTGTAAAATGTAATTTTTATAATAAAGTTTACAGTAAAATAATAGGGCTTCTAAAAAAAAATGCTTTTTTTTCAAAGTAAAACTCTTTTTATAAATAGTTCTTTTTAATAAAAAGTACTAAAATAGTGTTTTTTAAAAAGTACTGAATAGTATCTCTTAATAAAATGTACAAAATTTGAAGTGTTTTTCAATAAGTACCAAAATAACACTCTGTAAAAATATCAACCAAAATGCTATTTTTTGTTAAAAAAACTACCAAATTGGTCCATTTTCGTAAAAAGTTCTAAAATAGTACTTTTAAGAAAAAATGTACCAAAAATGTATCAAAATTTCTTAACACTTTAATGCAAATATTCGTTGCATTTGAAAACTTTTATTAAAAGTGCAGTGAATTTACACATAAATTACCCATCGAAACAGCTACACATGCAGCCAAAAATTTCACGTAATATGTTTTATTACACATGAAGTGGCAACACTGATTTGAAGCCATCTAGGATAGGCAGTCACTTTTGCCTTAAATGAGTAAAAGTTGTAGATTGTATACAATTAAGAATTTTAGACCTTAATTGTTTTTTCTGCTGTTGCTGTATTCTACATAGACCTCTTGTGATGAAAATGCAATTTTCATTTGACTTTTCTATACGAAGTAGTTTTCAAACAATTTTTGTTTTCCAGGAAAAATAGTATTTCCTTATATTATGAGAAACAGCAGCAGCAGGAGTAGATTGTCGAGAATGAAAAAAAAAACAGGAAATGCAATTTATGCTCTTGTTGCTTTGATTATTTTGGGCTTAAAAGCTGGACAAACATGAGCACACCAAAAAGAAAACAAAAAAAAAAAAACTGCATTCTGACATGCATTTCCGTATTTAGATTTTGAAACATGAGTCTTTCTAAATGTTGGTAACTTTGTGTAAACTAAAGTGGCATAATAACATTGTAGGAGTGTTGAAAATTCTATAAAGATTTTTTTGTTGTTGCTATTGTTGTTTAGAAAAGAAAAGATAAATCACTTTTGGAACAAGTGCGTTTGGAAAAATAGTTTCGAATGCACTTTATATGTGTGTGTAATCTAAAATACGTAAGTGTGTGTGCACAAACTCTCCACATACACACACACAAAAAAGAGTTTATTTGTGGTTGTTTTTGTGGATCAAATGATTAAAATTGTTTTGGGAAAATTTTAAGTGTTGATTAGGTTTTTGTCTGTCTGTCCGTCTGCTTGCATGTGTGTATGTTTTTTTTTTTTTTGGTTTATTTGAAAAATTACTATTTAAGAATGTTTGTGTGAAAACAGACCGAATTGATTTAATAAAGTACTTTGAAAAATTGAGATGGAAAAACAGTTTAGTAAAATTTAAATTTATGTACAAGTCATTTTTTAATTGTGTCGAAATGTAGGCACAGAAATAATAATAAATATGTTTTGAAACTTCGCTTAAGTATGTTATATTTTTAGTATATTTACATGGGGGCTTCCCATCGGAAAATACTGAATCTCTGGATTTTTTTTTTATACCGAGATTATCGGGATCCAGTACCCGATTTCTGTAACTATGCTAGAAGTTTCCGCATCGAAAAAAATAAATGAACATTATAGTCACCTTATACTTAACAGAGTGATTTAAAAACATAGCTTTGCATTTTTTTCGTATTCGATGTTTTTTACATTAGAAACATTGTAGTCACCCTGTTAAAAACTAAATGACTACAATATTGTTTTATTTTTCTCGATGCGAAAACTTTTCGCATAGTTACAGAAACTGGGCACAGATTTTTTTTAATATTTTTTAATTTTTTTCAATAATTTCTATAAAATATGAATTTTGTGGAGCACAAATGAAATAGAAATAGAATAAATAAAGGAAGGCCACTTTCCTCCCATGACCCTTCGCCCCCCATTTGCCTAGGAGTCGCTTCTAGAGGGATGCACTGTATGACCGACCCACATTAATTTTTACACCCCAATATTTGTTCTGAACAAACCTACTTCCTACCTCCACTCCTTAAAGGGGCCCTCATACAAAATGCCAGATTTACGAAATTTGCTCCCACCGCTCTAACTGCCCCAGGGTTGCCCCTAGACGATTCAATGTATGACCGACTTCCAATATTTTTTTGATACCAACATTTTCTCAGAACATACCTACCCTCAATCTTCAACGCTTAAGATGGTCTCCATAATTTTTTTTTATTAAAATTTTGTTTGTTTTTTTTAAGACATCATATCATAGCGGTCACATGGTTCCCGCTAGAGGGGTAAAATGTATGGCCGACCCCCATTATTTTTCCCCCCAAACATTTTTTTAACATTAAAAATTTGATCCCACGGCTCTAACTCTCCCAGGGTTGCCCCTAGACGAGTTAAATGTATGACCGACCTCCAATTTTTTATTTAATACCAACATTTTCTCAGAACATACCTACCCTCTATCTTCAACCCTTAAGGTGGTCCCCATACATTTTTTGTATTTAATTTTTTTTTCAGGACATCAGCTCATAGCGCTTACATGGTTCACCCTGAAGGGGTTAAATATATGACCGACCCCCATTATTTTTTCCCCCCAAAATTTTTTTTCGAACATATCTAAGTATTGCCTTTTTCCACTCCCTAAGTGAGCTCACATACAAAGTGCCATATATTAAAAATTTTGCTCCCACCGCTCTAACTCTCCCATGGTTGCCTCTAGACGAGTTAAATGTATGATCGACCTCCAATATTTTTTTAATACCAACATTTTTCCGGAACATACCTACCCCCATAAATTTTTATATCCTACACCACTGTGTGGTACAGGGTATATTGAGTTTGTGCTGATGTTTGTAACTACCCGAAATATTGGTCCTAGACATACCTTCAAGTATACCGATTGACTCATAATTACTTTTTTAGTCGATTTAGCAGGTAGTCAATTTTAAAAGGTCGCAATTTTCAATCAATTGAAAATTAAGCATCTTTTGGCCAAGGACGAAATTGGAGAGCATCGGTCCATGTTAAGACCTTAATGACTCTAATGACCGCATTATAATAGATATCGCTTTGAAATTTAGCAGGTAATCAAATTTTGTATGAATAAATCATCATTCCAAATTTCAAAGGACACACTCCCGATATTCACATAATTCCCTCAAAATTCATAAAATTAAAATATTTGATAAAAAAATGTATTTTTAGGTGTTAAATGTGTACTTTAGTTACCTAATCAAATCGGAATATAATTGGACCGTGTTTGGACTAAGTCCCCCTCATAAAAATTTCGGCCGATATTCAGTTAAATCGGTATATTGACAAAAAAATAAACCAATTCCACTAAAATTTGATCTGTGTGTGTTTTCTACACTAAATAAAGATCAAATGTACCCCATGGGCAAATGTACCCCATGGGGCACATTAGCCGACGACAGATGTACACCATGGCCACGTAAAATGGAGGTAGTTTCACCGACGAAGGTGCCCCATGGAGTTGATTCGCCGACTACGGATGTACCCCATGGGGTTGATACGCCACTTAGAATGGGATAGTTTTCCGGCGAATGTGCCCCACGGGAAGTAAAATTTGTTGGGTTGTTTCTACAAAATTATATTTTTTTTATTAAAACTATGTTTTTAGTTATAATTCTTCCGAAAAACGATATTGTTAACGAATTTCTAAAAATTTTATTTCTTGGTGATTGTGCCTTACTAACGTGGGGCACGTTCCCCATGGATGGGGCAGTTTCACCGATTTAGGCTGCTTTAAAAATTAAAAAAAAAAAAATAATAGAAGCCAAACAGATCAATTCCATTTGGAGTATACATTTTAAAGCTAAAATATGTAGCTTCTTAAAATAAGAATTTAGGAAATACGTCTACTGCAGTACTGGTTTAGGTTTTACAGCACTTAAAAAAAAAGTGGCGATTGTGCCCCTATCAGCCCTAAATTTTCAATATGCATTAAAATTTTTGTTTTTGAGCATATTGTAATGAAATTGTTAATTACTGTAGCAAGTGTTAACACAAAACAAAAAATAAAAATGTGATGAAAGGAATTCCCCAATTCCCAATTTGTTTGTTAATAATTTCCAAAAAAACCTGATTTCTTAATTTTTTTTTGCTGTCACGCCTATATTAAAGGCGGGGATTTTTAGTAATTCATGTTGTAAGGTGCTTACATATGAAAGAATCTATGTTTACTTTGGAAAGCCCAACAGAAGCGTGCACTTTTTTCCAAGGGGGGTAAATTTGAAATTTGTGTTAAAAATGGGTAAACTTTCGATGAGGATGGGGAGCTCAAAATTAGAAATTTTGAAACGCTTTTTTTTAAATTATCTACGTGATATTGTCTTTCAGATCAGTCGAAAAAATTGACATGCTCTGAACGAATGTTTTAAATGAAGTAAGAGAGTGGTGGTTCTTTTTTGGATTTTTTTTTATACCCTCCAACTACAGTATGGGGGTATACTCACTTTGCCATTCCGTGTGTAACGCATCGAAATATCGGTCTAGGACCCCATAAAGTATATATTTTATTGATCAGTGATCGATTCTAAGACATTCTAGCGATGTCTGTCCGTCCGTCTGTCCGTCTGTAGAGGACACGATACAGTCCAAAATAAAATAAATTCTTAGGCAGGTTAAGTTCGAAAATGGGCAAAATCGGACCAAGGGGGAAAAAGTACCCTCTTGGAGAATTAAACCAACCTAAGAAAACCGCATTTTTTGCAGGGTTTTTTGTACTTTTGCTGAGCGAATTCAACATTCTTATCACAGAAAGAGTTAACAATCGCAAGGGGAATGTGCCTCCCACCAACCCCCCCATTTTTTTTTTTTGGAGGGTATAAAAGATTCGGCACAGCCGAATGTAACACTCTCACTTGTTTAATTTAAAATAGTGTAACTTTTTAACAAAATAGATATTTTATTTGTAATTGTTTTAAAATATCACAAATTTATCTAGCTAAATAAAAATTCAGAGTTTGAAAAAAATTGGATGTTAGATGACCAACGTATTCCCGAAAAACTGGACCAGAATCTGAAACAAATAAAAATTTTCCGTATTCTAATGGTTACAAATCGGAAAGTAAGTACTAGCGCTTTCAAAGCATCTAAATTTCTTCAAAATCGGATAATATACAACAAATTGGCAAGCACTTAAAACCTTTGTATGCAAAAGCCCAGCAAAACTTAGATTACCAAATAAGGTATAGGATCTCTTATTTTATACATTGCAGCATTGATGATTTTAACAGGCGATGAGACTCAAAGTAATGCATCCGCATTATCACAATGAATACCAGTAAGGTATAAAATAAGTCATAAATTTATAACGAAGAATACCAGTAAGGTGTAAAATATATGATATTTTATAGGTTACGAGAAATTAAATAATATAGCATACCAGAAGATAATATATAAGGTGTTACGAGTAGCGAAAAAGTAATTTTGTATTAAATTTACTCACGTGATTGTAAGTGAGTGTAAGTAGATAAAATATGCTCGTGAGTGTGAGTCGTTAGAATTTTCCTGTCGTAAGCCCATCTCTAGTTTAAACTTATGGATTTTTTTATAAAATAATTATTTTTTATGTTATTGTAATGCATTATGCATCCAATTATAAATAATGCATTTTTTCAAACTTTCAAATAATACATAATGTAACCAAATATAAGTCATCCATGATTTAATGTTTAGAAATAATAAATATGAAATACATTTTTTCCAATAATCATGCATTACGTAGCAAATTATTTGTAATGCATTATTTTTCACTTTAAAAAAATACGTTGTGGAACAAATGTTTGGTAAGACATCCTAAAATAATGCTACAAATAAGGTATACACATTACCTGGTAATGTGTTATATAATCACTACCCATTACTAAAGTTTTGCTGGGAAGGTGTCCTACTTTAGGGGCCACTGGGCTATAACCGGTATAAGTTTCACTGCAATCGGTCCAGTACTTTTTGAGTGGCCGAATTATTTCCAAAAAAATCGATAATAAAACACTGTGCATTGTCATTGTAAACATTGTGTGAGTAAAAATACAGTTCTGCATACGTTTAGTTACACATTTAATGCTTTAAAATACACCAATTCGACGGAGCTATAATTTTTGGTGTTTTTTTTTTTTTAATAGATTTTAACAAAAGTCAGCCAAATACACTACAAAAGTTTAAAATTGTGTTTCAAATTTGTTAAACATTTTGTAATTTTGTTTATAAAATTCCACAACAATTTCCCCTTTTTTTATAACCTACAACAACACACACATACCGCCGCCGTCATAAAAAAACAGAAAAATTCTGACATTTCATCAACAAAAACAACAAACATCTATCATGTTTGTGCCATACCCTTGACAAAAAACAATAGACCACCCTATGAGACCCTATTAAATGGTGCAAGCTACTCGTACTCTAAAGATAAAAATGTTTAATTTAAGTTTAATGATCTTTATATTAAAAAAAAAATATGTAAACAAACAATATTTGTTTTCCATATGATCGATGTGACGATCAACAGTTTGATGTCTCATTAGGTCATGCACGCGCCTGCGCTACCAACCCTTTGATATATGTAGCATACATATTGTTGTGTTTAATTTTTATGACTTTTTATTATGCACTTTTATGACTTTATCTCATATTTTATGACTTCATTATTATGTTTTGTTGATATTCCTTCTGTATTTAGTATTGTGGCATGAGTAATTCGTTTTTTTTTGTTGTTTGTTTTTGTTGATAATTAAAAAATAATTTAATTTTTTTTTATATTGGGTGAACGAACATTTGATGGAATGAATATGGTGAATTGGATATTAAGTTTAAGATGCAGCATGTGGTAGGTAAGAATAATTGTACAAATATATTTTAAAATATAAACAAGCCAAAATTTTAAATTAACTTTGATATTTTATTTTTATAATGTTTTAAAAACATAATTTTAAAAAAATTTACATGTTTAGCTGTCCGAAAATTAAAAAAAAGTCAAAATCCAACACGATAAACTTTTGTTTGGCATCAAAACGTTTCAAAGATACAAACATATATAGGTAATTTTCAAGAAGTGTCAGTTGGACCATTTACACACTCAACCCCCCATTTATTGCTAATAAAAGAGAATATACATAACTTTCTCATTTCCTTTTTAACTCATTGTAATGTTCGTCAGTTTGATAAAATAGACCTCCATAAAAACATATAACTTCAGAAAATTTTGCTTACACAACTTTAAACAAAATGGCGCCCAAATCTGATTCACAAAGCAGAACCCCAAAAACCAACTGAGATACGGACAAACTCACAATCTGGGAAATAGGACTATCTCAGGGTTGCAAAATGAGGACATTAAAATTGTACCAACGAGCTCTTAAAATTGTACTTTTTCGACCCAAATTGTACCAAATTTTTTTTTTTAGTTATAACTAAAAAAAATGTTGGTACAAACAAAATCCAAAATCTACACTTTTTTAATAGACTCCAAATTGATTTCGCATAGGCTCCAAATTATGAAAAAAATTCCCCTTTTTGAATCTTTTTTTGGAGTCATTTTGGAGTCTAAAAAGAGAGCTCTTTTGGATGAACCACTTTCACACAATAATTTGAAATTCTTGTTACATTTTTGGAGCCCATTTTTGAGTCTAAAATGAGTCTGCTTGCTAGCTGGGTATTGTTTTAATTTAAACAAGTAAAAAAGTTAAATTCGGCTTTGCCGAATTTCAAAAAGATTATTGCAAACAACTTTTTTTTTTTAAAGAAATTACTTAAAAAAAAAAAATTGAAAAAAAATTTCCGCGAAAAAAAAATTTTGGTAAAAAAAAAAATCCGCGATTTTTGAGGTGTCCTTACATTTTCGTTCATAACTTTTAAACCGCTGAACCGATATCGCTCAAATGCAATACCAAACTTCTCAGGAGAAAATCCAATAAATGTGTTAAGTTTCAGTCATATCCGTGTAGTATTTTGGTCGTGATTACCATTTCCACAGACAGACGGACATCGCTAGAATGTCTTAAAATCGATCGGGGATCATGAATATATATTAGAGTGTCCCTTATTTTGGAAAAGTTAGAAATCTTGAGACGGTACCCGCTCATTTTTTTCCTTTTGACTTAAAAATAACTCAGGAAAAATTTTACGCCCCTAGGACCACGCCTTCCCTACTCGACGGGGCCTTAAAAAGCGGGGCCTAAAAAATCATTTTTCCATACAAACCAAAAAATTTTTTTTTGATTTTTAATTTTTTTGTTGTTAATTATTATATTACTTGCTTAGCTTATTTACGACAAAAAATTTGATTTTGGTGGGATAAGTCTTTCAGCGCTAAAAAAATTTTCGCAAAAAAAAATTTTGAGCCGCCGGGGTCCTACAGTAAAAAATTTTTAAAAAATATTTTTTTTTAGTTTTGACCAGCAACGGTTTTAGCTGCTATGTTGCTTTAAATGATATATATTCATAAAAAAATATTTTTTGTATCTGTGACATCTTTATCGTGTTCTAAAAAAGGGTACAAAATGCATTGTTGATTTTTTTCGATACACGATAAAGATGTCACAAATATGAATAATATTTTTTTTGGAATATATATCATTAAAAACAACATAACAACTAAAACCGTTGCTTTTCAAAACTAAAAAAAATATTTTTTAAAAATTTTTTACCGTAGGATCCCTACGGCTAAAAATTTTTTTTTCGAAAAAGATAAAGATGTCACAGGTATGAATAATTTTTTTTTTGGAATATATATCATTAAAAGCAACATAACAACTAAAACCGTTGCTGGTCAAAACTAAAAAAAAATATTTTTTAAAAATTTTTTACTGCAGGACCCCGGCGGCTCAAATTTTTTTTTTGCGAAAAATTTTTTAGCGCTGAAAGACTTATCCCACCAAAATCAATTTTTTTGTCGTGAATAAGCAAACCAAGTAATAAAATAAATAATAACAAAAAAATTAAAAAAAAAAATTTTTGGTTTGTATGGAAAAATGATTTTTTAGGCCCCGCTCTTTAAGGCCCCGTCGCGTAGGGAAGGCGTGGTCCTAGGGGCGTAAAATTTTTCCTGAGTTATTTTTAAGTCAAAAGGAAAAAAATGAGCGGGTACCGACTCAAGATTTCCAACATTTCCAAAATAAGGGACACTCTAATATATATACTTTATGGGGTCCCTGACCGATATTTCGATGAGTTACAAACGGAATGACCAACTTATATATACCGTCTACAGTGGCGGGTACAGCTTTTGGGTTTGGGGGGGGAAATTTTTTTTTTTACTTCGAAAAAAAATCATAAATTCTCCTTTGTTGACGAGCAAAAAAAGGGATACGTTTTTTTTTACAAAAAAAAAGTGATATTATTAGTTTTTGCCGAATAAGGTTTCTTTTTCATGATCATATTTCGTTTAGATCATTTTTTTTAATTTGTTTTTAATGAAAATTGTATATTTTTCGTATACATAAGAAGAGAATTTTTTAAAAGAAGAAATTCTCCCTACATAGAAAACTTCAAATGTTGAGACATTTTTCGTGAAAAAAATTATTTTTTATAGGGAAACTGTCTTAGAATGACTAAATGTCTCAGAATCTGAGACTATTTTCGTATAGAAAAGTTTTCGGATTTTTAAAAGAAATTTAAAAGAAAGTTGTATATTTTTAGTATACATAAGAAGAGTCTAAATCTGAGAATTCAATAGAAGAAATTCTTTTACATAGAAAATATCAGATTTTGAGACATTTTTCGTAAATTTTTTTTATAGGGAACATGTCTCAGAATATCAGACTTCTTCTTAACGAAAAATGTCTGAGAATTTTTTCGTATAGAAAAATTTTCAGGTTCTAAGAATTTTTTTCCACAGAAAAAGTCTCAGATTCTAAGACATTTTACTGTAGAAAAAGTCTCATATTTTAAAGCATTACTGAAACATTTTTCCTATAGAGAGGTCTCTGATTATTAGATTTGTTTCGTACTGAAAAAATTTTAGATTCTGAGACCTTTTTTCTATAGAAAAAGTCTTAGATTCTTCGACCTTTTTCCAATAGAAAAAGTCTCAGATTCTAAGACCTTTTTCCTAAAGAAAAAGTTTCAAATTCTGAGATCTTATTCCTAAAGAATAAGGCTCAGATTCGCACCCATTTTTCCTAAAGAAAAAGTCTCAAATTCTGAGAGCTTTTTCTTATATAGAAAAAGTTTAACATTCTGGCCCTTTTTTTCTAAAGAAGAAGAAGTGACAGATTCTGCGACCTGTTTCTGATTCTGAAATCTTTTCCGATTCTAAGACACTTTCCTATAGAAAACGTCCTAGTCGGAAATGTTTTTCCTATACAAAACGTCTCAGACTTTAAGACCTTTTTCCTATAGAAAGGTCAAAGATTCTGAGACCTGTTTCCTATAGAAAAAGTCTGATTCTGAGACATTTTTCTGAGATTAGTCTTACATTCTAAGACCCTTTTTCCGGTGAAAAGTCTTAGATTCTGCGACCTTCTACCAATTCAGTTAGTTTCAACTTCTGAGACTATTTTTCAGCAATAAAAAGTCTCAGACTTTGAGACCTTTTTCTTCTTAAAAGGCTCAGATTCTGAGACCTTTTTCCTTAAAATAAATCTCAAATTCAGAAATTCTGAGACTTTTTTCCCATAAAAAAATTCTTCTGCAACCTTTTTCCTATAAATAAGTTTTTGAGACCTTTTTCACATAAAAAAGTCTCAGATTCTGAGAATGTTTTCTTCAGAAAAAAGTTCATTTTAAAAAAAAAAAAATAAAATAGTTTTACAAATGTAAGTTCGACTATCAACATTTTTAATTTTCAGATTGATTCACTTTTTCCTTAAAAAATTAAAAAATTTTTCCTTTTAAAATTTTCAGATCTTTTTCTATGAAAAATTTTTGAACTTCGAAATTTTTTTAGAAAATTTCCTTCTTTCTTTTTTCTTCTTTTTCTTTCCTTTTCTTTCTTTTTTCCTTTTTTTTCTTCTTTTTTTTTCTTTTTTTTCTTTTCGAAATTTGGTCTGGGGGGGGAAATTTCCCCTTTTTCCCCCCCCTTGTACCCGCGCATGCCGTCTATCACTAAGTGGAGGGTATAAAAAGGAACGAAAAAACATTGAATCAAAACAAATTTTTATAAAATTAACATTTGTACTTTATTTATGCTTTAAAAATGTATCAGGTGGTATTCAGAGTCCTAGTACTGGTGGAAAATGAAGAATTTTTGAAAATACATTTCAGAATACACGAGAGGTCTTCAGAATCTTACTGTCAGCCCTGACAATGTAGCAAAATATTATTTTTTTTTTCAAAAAATACATGTATTTAAAAAAAAAAAAAAATTGAAAAGTACTCTTTTATCACCAGTAACAGGGCTGGCAAGTAGGTCTCTGAATACCCCCATATATTTTTTGAAAAAGTACTCTTTAGGCACATTGACAAGGCTGGCAGCTATCTTCATATACCGATCGACGCAGAATCACTTTTTGAGTCGATATTGCGATGTTTTCTAGTAGTCGTTTAAACGTCCTCCCGATATTTACTTAAATCTGCCTATTGGTACAATAGCCTATTTCTCTCAAATTTGGTTTGTACGTATTTTTAAACTAATTTCAGATCTGGCCAAACATGGATCCAATCACAAAGAAATGATAGCAAAGTTAAGTCGACACCGTATTTCAATCAAAACTATAAACTGGTTAAATTCCATGAAAAAAACTTAATCTGAGAAATATTTAAAATTGTACCAAATGAGTCATTGGTGTACCATTGTACTTTTGTGCTTCGAATTGTACCAAAAATGGTACAATTGTACCAACTTTTGCAACCCTGGACTATCTACTTCATTTAGAGATTCAGTTATTCGACCCTCGACACTCAGGGGATGCCACTGCAAATGCAGTGCATTGTGTTGATGTCAGGAAAAATATGTATGGGAGAGAGGAAAGAGGGGATAGTGTTTATGAATATTTCACTTAAAACTGTTCAGATCAGTGTTGCCACCTCATGTGTAATTACACATATCACGTGTAATTTGTTTTTTCATGTGTAGCCCATGTGTAATTGTCTGCATGTGTAATTCATGTGTAATTTCAAATTTTTACTTTTTTGAGCATTTTTTTTATAATTTGTTTTAACAAATTCGGTTATGTTATAAGCAAAACCGTGAATTTTGGATGGATTTCATAACGAATTCGCATGTTAAAAAAACTGTAAAACGGGGTTTCAGTTAAAAAAGCAAACTTTTAGCAGATTTTTCTGCAGAAATGGATATTTTAACGAAATTCTGTCATTCAGTTTTAAAAAATAACAGAATTTTTTTTAGTAATTTTACTGATTCTGTTTTCTGAGTTTACAAAAATATTTTTGTGATTATTTTAGCTGAATTTTTCCGCTTTAATCAGCAGGGTTTTCTGTTAAAATGAGCAGATATTCAGCTGAAATCAATATATTTTTTTGCTGTTTTTCAGATTTTCTTCTGATTTGACTTAGGTTATCCCGACAGAAATTTCTTACAAAACGATAAATTTTAGGTTTTTTGAGCAGTAAAAACCAGACTTTGGGAGGATTACATGTCCAGTTAGCTGCTAACTGTCGATTTAACGGAGTTTTATGTCAAAATCGACTTAATCGACAGACTTAACCGTTATATTTTGAAAATTTACAAAAAAAAACGTTATTAAAAAAATCATGTGTAATTCGTGATTTCATGTGTAATTTTGGCATGATCCATGTGTAATTCGTGATTTCATGTGTAATTTTGGCATGATCCACGTGTAATTTACGATTTTGTTGGTGGCAACACTGGTTCAGATTAAAAGTGTCAGGGAAACTCCTACAGGGAGATTATTACATATACTGATAGACTGGACTGTCGATTACAAATGGATGCGCTTTACTTAACGAGTGTTACGAATAAAAACACGTTATCGGGGTATGAGTTCACTTACTTCAGCAAAACATTTCCCATGGTGATATCGATAGAACTGCGTCACACAACCCAAATTCCGACAATTCTCCAATGAATCAAAGAGTAAGATACACAAAAAATAAAATCGTCAAATTTAAATCAACAAACATCGCTTGTAAATCATCCAAACGTTCAGTAAAAACGGCCGCCAATTAGTCCATTATATAAAATTTCGGTTTCATTTTCATCAAACTTAGTCAAGCAATTTTATTTCAAAATTATTTTATCAAGTCAACAAATAGTTTTTGTATTTGTTGAATTTCTTTGTGGAAAAAAAATTTAAGATTTTGTACGTTTGTCAATACAAATAATAATTTTAGAGAACTATTACAAACTCGTTTACAATTTTTTTTTAATTTTTGTTCAACAATCAATATTTACAAACGTTAGTTGATATCACAAATTTCCGTATAGGAGCACTTTCAGTGAAAAAGTTAATTGTATTCACAAATATGGGGGTCAATATAACAATTCGTTTTTTTTCTGTGTACGCTTTGTCATTAATAAGCTTCAACGGCCTCCAATACACATGGTCCAGAAGACTTACTATGCGATTCGCTACCTCGGTCGAAGTGACTACAAAATTTGTACGTAAAACAAAAACAAAAAACTAAACTTCGTTTTTGTTTTACCGTCAAAATTTCTATTCACTCACTTTGTACGACATACTGAATTAGGGCTTTAGAATAGATACTGAAGCTCCGGCTGTTGTGTTCTGTTTTCGGTCGGATATAGGTGGTATAGACAGTGCGAAGATCGAACGAGGAAAAAGCCAGGACACTTGAATGCTTCTTGCGACACATGAAAAATGTGGTAATTCCATCGGACATTACACTGTATTATTTTGAACAGAACATCACGAGTTTTCAATTGTTTAATATCTAAACGACCCATTTATATATGTAGATGACGGTCCTCAGCCCAACTGTGGGTTAACAAACAACACTGTGTTTTGCGTGCATTAAAGTCCACTCTATTCGCTCACCCCACTCCGAGGCAGTAAAAGGACTTCGGTTGAGTGTATCATTCATATTATGTCGCATTGCCCTGACCCCCAAAAGGCTTGGCCTATGACCGAAGGAAAATGAATGTTGCTGTTATCTGCAAAAAAGTAGAAAAGATTGGAAGTTTGACTTAAAATAGAGAAGAAGAAAGAAGAGAACCTTGTGGTACTTCTGAATTTAGCTGAAATTCTCTTAAAGAAAATCTATGACAACACGTATATTTCGGGTCCTGAGAAAGCTCGAAATAAAACGAGAGAAATCGTTACCCACACCAAAAGCAATAAGTTTTTACACAAGCGTGGCATGACATATATGATCGAAAGCTTAAGAAATATCTAGAGCCACAACCATACTCTCACTAAAATGTTGTTTAGACCGACTCCAAAGGTAACAGGTCTCCAGTAGAACGACTTTTACGAAATGTCAATGATTGAGTAGTAAGTTGGGCTCTAAATAATTTACGAGATTTTTAATAATCATACACTCCAGCACCTTCGGAATCGCAGATCAAATTACGATTGGGCGGTAAAATTTGGGATAGGCTGAACATTGGCAACACTTCAACTCGAGGGATAGATTCCAAGGATACAGGAAGTGTTGAAAAGGTTTGACCATGTTTCAGCACCTTAACTGTAATGCCATCCGGTCCCAATGACTAATTCATGTTGAAAACCGCAAGAATGCACGCGCTCGAAAGAAAATCTTGGACATAGTACAGGATACCCTTCCAAGTTTGGGCAGAGGTTGATCACTTTCCGGCCAGTATGACTTCCTTGATAAAAGTTCAGCAAAAAGGTTGTCTTAATCAACCGATTCAGTGAATATTAGATCATTATTAATGAGAGTTGAAATTCATGAACTAGCATTATTCTTTACTCTTTTATCGAATGACCTGAAGGTCTTGCTTCCCCGGGAAGCAGCAAATACCTTAGTTCGTAGAAGTTGTTCGTAAAGATTCGTTTTACGTCTAAGTACTTTGACACATTTAGATCTCGGCTTTTTGCGTAGCCGGTATAAGTATAAGGGTTTAGTCATCATTCCAGTTACTGAACGCCTCTTCTTTGAATCTGACTTCATTTTTGTAGGCTTTCCAGATCTGACTGCATTCATGGTTAAACCAACACTTATAGGTTTATTCGAAATTAGCTTCGTGGAAAGGAATAATTTCATTCTATGCTTTACTTATAACGTTTATTAGCATTTCCGCGGTGGTAACAATATTATATAGAAAACAAAGTTTCCAGTTGAAAAGTTGAAAGAACATAACATAGAGTTTCGTCGCTGTTAGAGAAACGTTACGAAGCTCGGAATCCTAAAAGAATGCGGATGTGGTATGGTGATGTGAGTTACCGAGGGATGCCAGTTGTTCAACTATGCACTTGTAATGTGCGAAGTACGAAACAAGTAGAGGGTATTAAAAATTTTTCCTTTAACACATGGAATGTGTGTTGGTTGATTCACTAATTGCGCAAGGTGCTTGTGAGCTGAAATAACTGAACAATTTGAAATTTGGCCTTCGGGAGTTGCAAGGCGAAGTCAGGTTGAGTTGGGGACATTGCAATCGTCAGAAACAACAATTTGACTGTCGGAATAGCTCTCCAAAATCATCAATTTTGCGTCGGAAAGGGCGTTGAGGTAGTCTCCATAATATGTAGCCTCTCTTCCAACGTTTGGGCTTCTATAAAGAAACCAAAAATGCAAAATGCGCGAACCGATTTTGAATTTTACCCAAATTGCATCGTGTAAACTACAAACTGACGGGGTGACATTCATAGAATGTCTTAGAATTTATAATAGATCAAAATTATATTTTATGGGGACCTACACCAATAGTTCAATGCGTCACTCGCCCCTCATATTGTCTTTAGAGGACACAAAAAGTATACGACTGTGTGGGCACCAAATCCCTTTGACGCTTTTACTCAAAAACGTTACTTTAATTTGTTTTACTCCTCAGACACTGACCATCCAAATTGTTGCACAGTGATATAAACTCATCATTATTTGTATGTATATCGAATTTGTTAGTGGAATTTAAAGAAAGTTTATAATAACATATTATCAAATCATTGAACATTTAAAGAACCAAATTTAAATTTTAATCCTTTTTACAATCCAAAAGACAAACACAAACACCTGAAAATCATTCATTAAAAGACACTAACAAATTTGATCAACTTAACACTAAGGTGAACACATTTATAAATACAAGTCCCTTAATAAGGTAGTAAGTATATCCAGAGCAATTAAAATGAATTTTCCGGTTACTTGACACATTACATAATTTGCATTTCCGTTACCCATACATGAATGCAATTCAAGGAAAGGACACAAGCACACATAACTAAAGTAAGAGGAGTAAAACAGGAGTATTGGCAAAACCATAACATAACTCCAATCAATGCCTAACATGACAAAATTAGTGCTAAAATCATACGCACAAATTACAAGATACATATAGATAGATTTGGTTAGGAGGAGGTGCACATAGATAAAAATTGCATGAATAAATGCATTAGAATAGATTGATGAACGAACGGTATGGATGTCCTGAATGGAAAGACGGACAGATGGTCGGACAGACAGACATACAATCAAAGTCTTGTACATACATATGTATGTTTTATGATGACATTCTATGTCAACATACATAAGTTTTAAAACAACAACATCAATAACAACAACATCAACAAAAACTACATCCAAACATTTATTACAAATACTGAAAATATTCTAGAATTTTGTATACAAAAAGCAACAAAACCGCAGACATATGCAACAATAACATACATAGATGCATATCATCATTATTATCATCTGTAACATCATTATCATGTTAAGGAAGATAAAACTTTTTGCTATGCCTTAAAACTGCAATATGCATGCTAGATCTAACATTTATGCATTTAAAGCTTCAAAACAAAATTCTTAACATCTCAAACTTTTAAAACACTCATCTCCTTTAAAACTGCTACTATGTGTTACTCCCCTTGCATATTGTTCTTTCTTAAAATTTAACAAATTAAATGACTTTCCATTTCTAGAATTTAAATTTTATAACAAACTTGTAAGAGATTTTGTTTGACATTAGCAAAAATATAAAGAAAACGCAGTGAAGTGTTTTGGAGCCTGAAGAGATGATTTGTGAATTAACTTAAAAAATATAATAATTTAATGATTTTTGTTGTTAATCGTGGAAATGTTGACAAATTCATTTTTTTCACTAAATTAGCACAATTTCATCTTCAGTTAAAGGCGATCAGTTCCAGAGAGGTTAGGTTAGAGGTGGATGAGTTAAAACTCCTCACATAGACCAGATGGTCCATAGCGAAACCATTATAATTCTTCAGCGACGCTGATAGAACGCGTTTCTCCTCATCGCGAATTGTACTATTTGCCTTAGGTCGACATTCGAAACCGTTTCCAAGCTCTCAAAGTCATGTCTGCCCAATATGTGCAGTCGGTTTCTAGCCAAAGCAGGACATTGGAAAATAATATGTTCGACAGTTTTCTCAGTGTTAGGTTCATCGCACCTTCTACAGCTGGCATCGGAAATAAGTCCCATTTTCTTTCTATGATAGCCTATAATGCAGTGCCCGGTGATCACTCCAACGAGTGGAACGGCAGTTCCATCTGGTGGGAGAGTTAATAGTTAGTTTTCTTCAGATTGTAGCTATCTGAAGTGCTGGATTGGTGGATAGATATGCACAGAAATACCAATACCATCAGCACCTTGTTTCGCAAGCTCGTCCACTCTCTCGTTCTCTTGAATACCTATGTGACCTGGTACCCATATTAGTTTCACCTTGTTCATACTCTCTAAACTTTGTAAGTTCTCGAAGCATTCGAAAACTACTTTCGGCTTGATATTAAAGCTTTTAGAGCAGCTTGACTGTCAAAATAAAAGTTTAATTCTCTGTTTGTCTTATCACCGAACTGTAAAGCTGCCCTGCTTATGGCAACTATTACGGCCTGGAAATGCTAGAGTCCAATGGAAGTATAAAAATCCTGCACCGACTCCCATGGATTGTTTGGAGCGTCTGTGAATATGTTAATAGCGTTAATTGGTGGGGTTTTACCAGTTTGAACAAAATTCTCGAGTCGGAAATTCTACGTCGTATTTTTGGTAGAAAATAAGTTTGTCCAGTCTATAATCGGTGACAATATCATTTCAATTGTTTCAAAGAGGATACGTTCAATAATTGGAGTAATGACAAAAGCCCAGTTAATGAAGATTTACGCAAACAGGCGAGGAAGGAATGTAATAAGGCTTGAAAAGCTTCTTTACGAACAACGTCTGCGTGCTGAAATGATTGGAAGAAACGCGTACTTGTCGGAAAACAATCAACCGCTGCCCGAACTCGAAAGGGAATCCTATACTATGAACAAGATATTTTTTTGGGCACGTGCAGTTAAAAAGGTTCTTGGAGATTTCAACATCATTAAGGGGCCGGATGGTGTTATGGCAATTGAGCTAAAACGATGTGCACCATCTCCTTCTCGACCTTTGGCAAAACCTATTTCGCTTCTCGTACCTGATAGGAGTTTTCCCCTAATGTTTGAAGGTGGCCAACGTCCAGACAATCCCCAAAAAGGGTAAGGCTACGAACCCGAGATTTATCACCAATAGAAATTTTCTTTACGCCCTCCAAGGTGATGGAGAGTAAGGTTAATCACCACCTTGTAAAACATCTGGAGTTTAAATCACTTTTGTCCAATCGAAAGTATGGCTTTCATAGATGTCGTTCCACGGAAGACCTGTAGGAACGTTAGAGTAGATCTATTCACAAATTTGGTGAAAGCAAAGTGGTTGCTGTAGATATTTCCAGCACATTTGATCGTTTGTAGCATACTGCCCTCGTTTCGAAGCTTATTTGGTAAGTGACTTCAAGAAAAGTCACTTACCAAACGGTCTCGAGCTTCCTCAAAGACTGTACTATACGTATAGTTATAGATGGGTTCTCATCAAATGAGTTTCGGTTAAGTTCAGGGTCACCATATGGTTGTATTCTTTCTTCTTCACTATTTCTTATTTTTCTTATGAACCATCTTTGTGAATTTTCCAATCCAATCTATTCTTTCGCAGATGACAGCAACATTTGTCATTAATTTTCCTTCAATTAATTTAATTAAACTCACGAAACTTTGACCAGATGGCATTGGTATCACCATATTGATTTCACCGCCGCTCCAGCATTACCAACTTAAATGAAATTCCCTTACTGTCACCAAGCCAAATCGAAAATGGAGGGAACTTGGGACAAGTCGTATAAGCAGAATTTTGTGACCATGTTATTATTTAGAAATGACAAAAATTCTTACTTTCACTTACGAGAATAGAATGTCGTATATTGACAGGTTTAATAACGGAACACTGTCTTGTCGGGAAACATGCCAAAACATGAATGTTGTTATGAACGCAAGCTGCAAAAGGTGCGAGACACCAGGCGTCGAGTAGACCATTGAACCCATCCTGTGACACTGGCCGGCTTTGGCACTGTCAATTATAGGGAGTTCACAGTTCGAGACTTTGGAGGGAATTACGAGTATAGACCTGAAAGTTTACAACAATTCGCAATGAAGGTCAATGTATTTAGTTTACATCGATAAGCGGAAAAAGTTTTGTGGTATAGCTATGGACCAATTGGTCTATGCGGAGCGCCGATCTGACACCTCCACCATGACCTAATCTTCCTTTAATTATACACCAAGCCTTACTGAGGTTGCAGCTATGAGGCAGAACATAAATGACACACTCAATCATGATCTTTCAGCCATTTTCGACAGGGATCTTGCGAAATGGGTAGATTTTAATGCTCGTTAGACCCAATGCTGTATGTTGACCCACAAATGAATTGTGGAAAAATCTTTATTTACATACATGGATGGAAAAGCTATTGAGGAATCAGACACTCTTGATGTTCAAGGCATAAACAATTTACTGTTATGTTCGCTGTAACCAACATGTTTTTCAAGTGTTTGAAGTGTGCAAGAAGCATTCAAGTGTTGTGGTTTCTTAAAATGGTGTCAAAATTTCTTCACTCCATCTGATCTCCTCAATATTTATACTGCCTATATCCGACCGAAATTGGAATATAACTTCCGTATATGGGCAGGTGATTCAATTTCTATCTCGAAGCTCCTGGATCGGGTGCAACGGAGTGCGTTGAAGCTTATCAATGGCAGTAGAGTATCCAGCTCTATTGACTCATTGAAGCACCGTCGGAATGTGACGCGCGGAATTGAGACTCGCGTGCATGCCAGTAGTACTCCCCTATCGAGCAGAGCACGCCAATTCGTATCGCACAATGGATTACGGAGAAAATTCGTTTCTCGGTCGAACTAGCCGCATGTGGAATAAACTTACCGGAGAAGTCTTCCTACTCGGTCATAATTTAGAAAAGTTCAAATTAAATGTCCATACTACTCCCGCTTTTCCGCTACTCATAACCTATTTTCCTATTACCAACACAATACATTTCATTAGTAGGGGATATCACCGTGAGTGTTTGCTAAAAGTAAAAAAAAGTTCGGAGTGGTGGATCTTAACCAGTGTTGCCAATTTAGCCATTTTCCGGCTAGATTTAGCTCCTTTTGAACTCGTTTAGCCGGAGAAAAAGGCATTTAGCTCTTAGCCGTTTTTTTAGCCATTTTCGAAAATATTTTAGCAGTTTTTTAGCCATTTTTGAGTTTTCGGTTAAAAAGTAATTTTTGGTGTGTTTTTTATACTAAAATAGAGAATTAATTGAGTTTTAAGTTTATACAGATCGAGCACAGACTCTAATACTATTTGTTATAAAGGTTTAAGTTGAAAAATGTAAGAGAAATTTTAATTTCTAAAAATTATAGACATTTCTGTTATTCCCAAACCTGTTTAAAACACTTTTGTTTTGTGTTTTCATCAGAAGGATTTTAAATGTTGGTTTGTTTTGTTAGTAGGTAATTGTTTTTCATATATTTGAGTTTTTATTAACACTAGTCTGGAATAAAATCACGTATATTTTTGTCATATTCATACCATAAACATTATACTAAATTTTAGACGATCTGCAATGCCCGTTTCTCTGTTTAAAAATACGCTAACGTCCAAAACTTAACTTGAAGGCTGATTGCTGAATCTTGGCATATATATTTTTGCAATTCTTCTGGTCAATTTTCAGCGAAAACAGTCCCAAGGGTAAAAAGTTTCCCCCGAATTCACGTGTTGAAAAGTTTTTTTAAGCCAAAATAACTAAAAAAGATTTTTTAATTAAATAATTTTTTTGTAGTCAAAATTTTTGTATTTATTTTTATAAAAAATTTTAATATAAAATATTTAAATCATTAAAAAAGTGTTTTGAACACTCTTCATTTTACCTAAAATATGCCAAAACAGTAACAAAAGATCTCCTTATTTTAATATATGTATCAAAAACGGTACAAAATATGAATTTACATTAGTTTTTCTTAAAAAGTAAAATATATATTTTAGCCTTTTTTTAGCCATTTTTTAGCCGTTTTTTAGCCGTTTTTTCAAAAGGATTTAGCCGTTTTTGATAACCAAGTTCTGGCAACACTGATCTTAACCGACGATCTGTTCTTACAGAAAAAAACAGAAATAAAATTATTGACAACAAAAAATGCAAATTACTTCATTTGTGACTGCAGATCCAGATTACGTTGGTAACACATGCAAAACAATGTAAGAGACAAAAAAGTTGAAAGAAAGTATGAAGTGGGGTTGAGATTGCTAGAAATAGAATTGTAGTGTTGGAAACTGTTAAAACTAGTTCTGTAGAAATTATAAATATTTTACAAAAACAATATCCATTAACAAGACAAACCGACATTTAAAATCCTACTGATGATAACACTAACTGGAGTGTTTGAAACCGGTATGGGAATACCATAAATGTCTATAATTTTTAGAAATTCAATTTTTCTTCTGCATTTTTTTCAACTTGACCCTAACAAATATAGTTAGAGCCCGAACTCGATCTGTTCTTACAGAAAAAAACATTAATAAAACTACTGACAAAATATGTCACCATTAGGAACGTCTCTGAAACGAAAAACGCAAATTTCTTCATTTGTGTCTGCAATTCCTGATCATGTTGGTAACCCTTGCGAAACAATGTAAAGGGGGCATACTGGTTAGATTCATATAAGTCAGTTACCTTCTTTAAGCGCCCTTAAAATTTGACCTTTTGACCAGGCCCAACTCTTGATTTCCAGTAGTATGCGAATATCCTTTCATATACACATGTCTGCAAGTGTTTATCATCTAACACCCTTTAATATTTGCAAATGCAGTTGTAATCAACCTTATTTCCTAAGTCACACCCCCTACCAATCAATGTTTAGTAATTATCAAGTTTGTAGCAAAATTCCTTTTTCATAAAGTACGACTAGGAGTGTGTATGTGTGTATGTAATTGCAAGTTATATGTGTTTAATGTGTTTCCAATACTATTATTAATTTAGAGACTGTCTCTCCACATCCACATACTTACATTTAAGCAAGTATTTGTTGCATTTATACTACCCCAATCTTACCTCACTTCACCTTAGTGTTTGTCTTGTGACATTTTGTGACATTATGTTTGTATTTCATAGAACTTTTTGGACAGTAAAAAATATCCTGACATGTTGTCATTTGCAGTGTCATTGTTTATTTCTTTCTCTACCTTAAGAAATTTTACATTGTTAGAATTTAGTTTGAAGTATGAGTTTTGATTTACTTTAATATTTTGATTTATGTATTTGAGAGATGAAAAAAATAGAAAAAACCAACAATTTTTGAGGATTCATTTTTGGTTTGGTGGTCATATTTTAATTGGCTTGATAGTTTTGTTTGTTTTTATAGAAATATATTCAGTTTTTAAGATTTTTAAATAAATTTTAAACACAATTTGATTGTGAAAAATGCAGAAAAATACGGATTTCAAGACAAATTATTTTAAACTATTTTTGCCTCTTAATAAAAATGAATCCTTAAACATCAATTTTTATTAAACCGCCTCAAATTACAGTACGTGGTCACTTTGTCATTCCGTACGTAACGCATCGAAACATGGAGGTAGGGCCCCATAAAGTATGTTTATTATGATCCTTGATCGAATCTAAAATATTCTCAGCATGTCTGTAATTCCACCCTTCCGTCTGTATAAAATAAAAGACCTAGACCCCAAAGGTTTGCTACAAATATGTCTTATGGCCAAAGGCAGTATAAGTTCGTAAAGGGACACTATCGGACCAGGGAGAAAAATTTCCACTTGGAGAAATTAACCAACCTCTAAAAATCCCATTTTTTACAGGTTTCTTTATATTTTTCGTAAACAAATGAAAAATGTTTATGCTTGAAAAAGATCAAGGTCCTGCACGTGGACCCAGGGGAGAAAAAATGTTATAAAAAGTAATTTAATTCTATTATTTTATTGCAAGAAACATAATTTCTTACTACAACGACTCACGAGAGACAAAAGGCAACTGTGTTAGTCTCCGTCACGAAGATACAGAGAATGTCGTCGATACGTATCACTGGCAGTGTTCGACAAAAAACGGTACGTTATATAACGTACGGGTTTTTCCAAAGAACACATTCACTAAAAATTTTTTTTGGTGATTGTGTTCGTGTACGCAAACAGAATACCGAACGTTATGCTTGCGAATTGATGAACTTTACGATAATGTACTGCACTATAAACAGAAACGCTACATAGTAGTGGTTGTGTATTTTTGAACGATCACAAACAAAATAAAGTACTTTTAGTGTACTGTTTCCGTACTTAGCAGATTTTTTGTTTTAAACTTAAAATGGCGATATCTCGAAAACTAAGCGAGATAGAGCAAAACGAAGTCCACACATGTGATGATGCCCGGCGATACTATGGGGATTCTAAGAGCCAAAAATATACTCCGATTTGCTCTATCTTTCTTCGTTTTTGAAAAAAAAACTGCTAAGTACGCAAATAAGTAGTACACTAAAAGTACTTTATTTTGTTTGTGTACATAGCACAGAACATAATCGTAAAGATTGTGTTCGTCAAGTCGCAGGCATAACGTTCGGTATTCTGTTTGCGTACACGAGCACAACCACATAAAATAAGTTTTAGTGTTTCTGTATTTCTTGTTGGGAATGTGTTTGCGTATTTCCATCGGCATAGTTCAGTACAGAACGTTCCGTTAGTTAGTGTTTTTTTTTCGAACCCTGATCACTGGAGTTCTTCGTTAAACACCTAAGGCTGAGCTAGAAATCTACCTGGACCTAATACCATTGGGCTCGAAGATTGACATATCAATGCAGTGTCTACAAGGCAGAGATGCTGACATAATAGCTAACTGGTTTAGTGTCAATGTCTTGCTTCCACGTTCAAGCCACGTTCAATTCCCTGAAGTCAATGTTTCTGAGAAGAAGAACTGCCATTATCTGCCGCACGTCTTTAAATGAAATGGTTAAGCAGTTTGACATACGACACATAAGGATCCCAGGACACAGAGATTTTCCACCGAATCTCAAAGCCGATAGGTTTGCAAGAGTGGGAACTGCCTTTCCACATAAATAAGAATGTTTTGGTATGCCTCTTAATACTTGTATGCTAAATATACGTTTTGTTCCGCGACGGAGACTAATCAGAGATAGGTACGGTGTCAGACTACACGACAGGTTTTAACTTCTCTTAATCAGAAGCGCACAAGTGAGCTGATATTGCTTCCAAGAGGAGAAATTTCGAAGGTGGTTGCTGTAACTACAGGACAGTGCCTATATGGCACATGAAAAGTTCGCTGAGCAATTTAATACAACGTCAAATGACTTTTGCCAGAGTTGCTTGGATGAGGAGGAGATTATAGGGGTATATACAAGTTTGTATTTCCGTTTGTAAATATTGATCTAGGACCTCATAAAGTATATGGGGCATTTCAGGCCAAATCACTCACTTTTAGACCCGACCCCTTTCGATTTATTTTATTTTTGGATATGTTTTAGTACTTATTAAATGCAACTTGGACACAAATTTTCAGTAATCAATATTTCAAAATGGCAATTTTTTCAAAAAAATTAAAAAATTGAAATTTTCAATTAATTTTGACCAGTTAAAAATATAGATATCTTAATAAAAGCTGGACAATGTTTTGTTGGTATTTAAATGTAGTTTTAGAAAACAATATTAAAAAAATTATTCGTAGTAATTATCACTTATTTTTTAACGTTTAAAAATTAAAATCGACTTTTTGAAAAAGTCCGAAACCTTAAATTTTTTTTTAAAACGTCTAAAAGTTATACTCTTTATTACGCAACTTTTAAGCCATAATTCGAAATGTGATCGCAATTTGTTCTATTTTTTTTTTTAATTTTGAAACTTGCACCTTTTATTTTTTGACTCTGATTTATTTTATGGTATTTTGAGTTATGTTTAAATTCAAGTAATTACAGAATTATAATACGGAGTAAAGTGTCTCTCTAATAAGGCACCAAAAACTTAAATCGGTTGAAAATCAGCCAAGTTATTACAACTTCCCCAGACATTTAACGTGTGGCAGATCACTTAATTCATTGAAATTTTCTACTGTAATAAAATTTTTTAATTCTTCAAGTTCAAATGTAATTAGATGACAAGTATTTTTCTTTTTGTGTTTTGCTAACATGTTTTAAATTAATGCAAAAAATGCCTCCATTTTCAACACCCTTTTGAAATCTCTATTTTAATATTTTTTTTATTTTTTTTATTTAAAAATTTGGAAAACCCAAAAAAATATTACACTGAAACATGAATAATGAAAAAATGTTATTACAGTAAAAAATTTCAATAAATTTAAAAAAAGGGACTTGTATTCTTTAGTCAAGTGGTATGACACACGCTAGATGCCTGGGGAAGTTGTAATAACTTGGCTGATTTTCAACCGATTTTAGTTTTTAGTACCATATTAGAAAGACATTTTACTCCACATTATAATTCTGTAATCACTTGAATAAAAACTTAACTTAAAATACAAAAAAACTTGCGAAAACAGAAAAAAAATCATATTTTTTCATACAATCCGTTTTTTAAAATTAAAGGACCATGCTAAACGCCATACCCATGTCCGATTGTCCTTAATTTTTGTTAGACGTGTTTTTATCTCCAAATGAATATATCTTGGGTAAGTTAGGATCAGTATCTAGCAATTTATTTTTTTTGGAGCACCACATAAAATAAATCAGAGCCAAAAAATAAAAAGTGCAATTTTAAAAATTTGAAAAAAAAAAATAGAAAAAATTGTGATCACATCTCGAATTATAGCTTAAAAGTTGCGTAATTTAGAGTAGAATTTTTATAGTTTTTTAGAAAAAAATCGAAGGTTTCGGACTTTTTCAAAAAGTCGATTTTAATTTTTAAACGTCAAAAAATAAGTGATAGTTACTTCGAATAATTTTTTATTATTTTTTTTTTCTAAAACTACATTTAAATACCAACAAAACGTTGTCCAACTTTTTTTAAGATGTCTATATTTTTGACTGGTCAAAATTAATTGAAAATTTCAAGTTTTTAATTTTTTTGAAAAAATCGCCATTTTGAAAAATTTATTACTTAACACCATCTTGGAATAAAAGGCTGAAAATTGGTGTCCAAGATGCATTTAATAAGAACTAAAACATATTCAAAAACAAAATAAATCGAAAGGGGTCGGGTTCAAAAGTGAGTGATTTGGAATGCCTGGAATGCCCCATATATACTCATGAGCCTCGATCTATTTTAAAACGATCTAGCGATGTCCGTCCGTCAGTTTGTCTGTTGAAAACACAATAACTTTTGAAAGACTTCACTGAAGCTGCTCAACTTTGGCGCATATATTGGACATTTCCCTGGTCAGGTCGATATTGCAATTTAGCGAAATCGGCCAGTGGTTTAAAAGTTTAGGCAAAAGAGTGAATTTAGGTCAGGGTTTTCTTGCGAATTTACGAGATTAAAAACACACTTATGTTAGTTTCGAAAGACAATTCTGAGCCTGCATATATATTTGTACTTCTCCTGGTCTGATTCTAGTTCAATGTCAGTCAAATTGGTCCAGTGGTTCAAAAGTTATTAGCAGAGAAACCAAAAAAGCAGCATCATGTTTTTTCCTACGCATTCTATTGGAAAATGGGTAAGGTATTTATCCGTTTGAGAAGATTTTAAGAAATCTGGCATCGATTTGTAAGAGCATATTTTTGGATATTTTAGACATAAGAACATATTGTTGCATATTTGAGGTTTAAGAGCATATTTTAGCATAAGAGCATAATTTTAGAGCATTTTTTTTTTTAAGGCAATTTTTTCACATTTTATAGCATTTTTAAATTTGTTAGAGCATTTTTTTAATTTTTAGAGCATTTTTTTCCAAATTTTTTTTATAACAAACTTATTTTTCAATTTTTTTAATTTTTGTGGGATGTTTTTTTTTAATTTTGGTTTTGTTTTCCTTGTCAGTTTGAAATGTCTGGTAACTCTACTACAGAAAAAAATATATTGATGAACAATTTCAAAATTTTTCCAAAATTACGGCGTTCTGACGATTTTTTTCCCATTGGCCTGTTCATGCTTCATATCGGCAACTTTGTAGAAAATATAAAGGTAAATATTTTTGTAGAACATATTAACCCTCTAACTACCCCACATAACGGTATTTTTTGTGTCTATTTTCTAACAAATTGTAAAAAACACCGCAAAAAGGGGCAACATTTTTTTTAACAGCATATTTTTATTGTTTTTAGAGCTATTTTCCGTTTTTTAGTCCATTTTTTAGGCGCATAAAACGTGTTTTTAGAGCATATTTTTGGTTTCCCTGGTTATTAGCAAAACCGTGAATTCAAGATTAGTTTCACCTTAAATTCACGTTTTGAAAAACCGTTCAACAAGTTTTAAAAGCCTTGGTAAGTCACAAAAATATTTTACAACGTATTTGTGCCACTCCAAAATATTTTTACGCTAAAAAAAATTACACCCAAAAAAAATTTTACACTCACAAAAAAAATTTACACTCAAAAAAATTTTTTTTTTTCAAAACTTTCTAAAAAAAAAAATGTTACACAAAATAAAATATTTCTAATCAAAATTGTTATTTTTTCACGTTACCAAATTGGCTACCACTTAAAAAGGGCATTGTGCACGGTGAGCCTCAGCGATGTTCAGGTTGAACTTTGGTGTCGACGAAAAGTGTAAGCGCAGTTCGATTTCTACAAGATTAAATGTCACAAAACTGTTAACAGCGAAATCGTAGCTGCTCGCATTCGCGAGATAACGCGAAATTAGTGTTTTTGTATTTTTGAAAATATTGACATTGAAGTTTTTTAAATATTTTCAAAAACTGAGTATACAGTTTTAATTGTACTTATTTAAAGGTCACAAAACAGTAAACATCAAAATCCTATATTATTTAGTTCGCGAAAAATCGCTGTTTTTGTTTTCGTTTTTTATCTTTAGATAGATTTCTTTAAAATTTCGTAAAAACATGGTACGCAGTTTTACTTGTGCTTGACCAAAGGTCATACAACTGTTGACATCGAAATTGTATGTGTTAAATTTCGCGAGATATCGCATAATTATATAATTTTTTTTTATAATTTATTTATTTTTTAAAACCGGTTCTTTAGAAATAATAAAAAATAAGTGGTATGCAGTTTGATTTGAGCATGTTGGAAGAAATTAAAACTGCCCACAAAAAAATTATAGCTGCTCACTTTCGCGAGAAATAGCGAAAACAGCTTTTTGGGGGGTATTTTTTGTTTTGATTAATAAAAGAAATTTCTTTAACATTGTTGAAAAACACGAAATGCAGTTGGTTTGCTATTGATTAAAGGTGATAAGGCTGTTAACATTTAAATTCTAGCTGCTCAATTCTTCGAGATATCGCTAAAAAACTCGCTAAACTACTATTTATTCATAACTTTGTGTTATTTTTGGTCTGTAAAAACATTTACTTCAATTAATGACAAAAATGTGGTATGCAGTTTGAATTCGAGGTTATTAAAGTTGACAAAACTGCAAGCATAAAAATTATAGATGATCAATTTCCCGAGAAATTGTAAAATTACTGTTCAAGCTTTTATATTAAATAATTTATTTTTTCTTTAGTGTCTAAAAAATATTTTTTTTTATTTTTTTTTTATTTTTGCGATTTCTCGCGAAATTGATAAGGAGGTATGATTTCGATGTTAACTGTTTTGTGACCTGTAAATAAATACAAGCCCTGTTTTCGGGTAAGCGTATATACGTTAAATAAAAAAATTAATGTTACAATATATTTTTGCGTTTCGCGTGAAATACAATCGATTTGGTGTTCATCACTTAACGTATATACGCTTAATTTAAGCGTGGATAACTATCCACGTTAGTTCCCATACAAAATTTTAGCGCGCATAATTAAATATTTTGGCTCTAAAAAGTTCGCAAAAACAATTAAAACTGTATACACACTTTTTGAAGACATTTAAAAAACTGTCAAAATTTTAGAAAATACAAAAACACTAATTTCGCGATATCTCGATAATGCGAGCAGCTACGATTTCGCTATAAACCGTTTTGTAACATTTAATCAAGTAGAAATCAAACTGCGTTTACACCTCGTCGACACTTAAGTCGAACCTAAACATCGCTGAGGCTCACCGTGTGTGGATGGTATTCATAGATTCGGCCAAGTCGAATTTAACTTTTCCGTGTGTAACATATCGAAATATCGGTCGGGGACCCCACAAAGTACATATGTATAATATTGATCCATGATAGAATCTAAGACATTCTAGCGATGTCCGTCCGTCCGTCTGTAGGAATAACGATGCAGTCCAAACCAAAAGAGCTAGACCCCTGAAATTGGGCAATATCTCTTATGCTTCTGGTAAGGTTAAGTTCGAAGATGGGCAAAATCAGACCAGGGGGAAAAAAGTTCCCCCTTGAAGAACTAAAACTACTCCTGAAAAATACGATATTTTTACGAGTTTTTTTAATTTTTGCTCAACAAATGTAACATTTGTATGCCATATTATGTTCATAGACCTGAGCTTAGACCAAGAGGGTTAGGAAATTCGATTTTTTTTCAGGCCGCCCCCCTTTGGGGTCGTGGTTATAAAAATTAGTTAAAAATAACGATAAAAATTGATTATTTAAACGTTAATATCATAAACAAATAATTTGTAAACATATAAAGCGGTGTACAGGTGTCCCCACCAACTCCGTCGACCCCCTCCTCCCCCACCACAAAAAAAGACGCCCCTGCTATTTTTTTTAATTTTAAACGTGTTGGAGGGTATAAAAGATTCGGCACAGCCGAATTTAACACTCTTACTTGTTTTTTTCCTTTTTTTTAAGTTTTGTGATAAAAAATCCTATCCATTTTGAAATTCTAAACGTAAGTAGAATCGAGAAAACTGTTGTAGAAAAATTGCTTGCACCAACGATTTATTTGTCCGACTTCAGTTATGTTTGATTTAGATTTAAAATTTTATAAAACATTTTTTTTTTTTCCTTCAATATTATTTAAAATTTTATTTTTTATTTATTACCTTTTTTGTTTGTAAACAAACCACTTTCTTTAAAATATTTTCCAATATTGCTTGTAATATTTCAAAACGTTATTATGACTCAAAAAACCACTAAAATGTGGCCACATATGTTGAGGTTTCACTTATAAAGCGTTGTAGTTGTTGTTTTCCAAATTGTTTTTTTGACCGACAACGTCTTTCGTTGTATGAAAAATAAAACTAAAAAAAAATCACTCTTTATTTTTATATTTAAAATTATTATTGAGGGGGGAATGGTTTGATTTTATTATATTTGTTGTATATATTTTTTTTTTGTTTTTCCTTTCGGAAAAAACTGCACTTATGCACTGCACTGCACTTTTCTATACACGTTTTAACACGAAGGGAGAAAATGCGTTTAGTTGTTGCGTCAGTCAGTGATGATGTGTGGAAAATTTGTGTTGATTTTATTTTGGTTGCGTTTTTTTTTTCTATTTAATTTTATTTTTTTTATTTTTTATTTCGAATTTTTTTCAAGCGCCAAAGTTAGCCAACCAGTAGTAGTACTAATATATAGTAGTGGTAGTCAGTCATTACAGTCCATGTATCCAAAACACACAGCAACAAAAAATAAATACAAAAACAAACACTCAATGTTTTTTTCTGTTTTTGGTTTACAAAAATTTTTGCTGGATATTGGTGATGTTTTGTCGGTTTCTGTTGAGTATAAAAGAGCGCAAGTGTTGATTTTCAATCATTTTAAAATCATGGAGATGAGTTAGTAGTTGTTGCTTTTCTGTTGTTGTTTAATTGTTGTCTGCAAAGTTGGCTGCTATGGTTGGTTGAATGGGGTATGTATGTGTGATATGTTGTTGTTGTTTAATGGGTTGTTTTTATAGCTGTAAATACTACAAGTGTGTGTGTGTGTATGTGTGATCTACATACACTTGCATATCCTTTACAGTAGCATTGCTACTGTTATGTTGTGGAGTATGTATGTTTTTGTATGTTTAATTAGTTGCTCCATGTGTGTAATAATTTCTCTCCTGCTGTTTTATTATTGTTGCTACCATACAACTTTGGGGAGACCATATGCTCTCAATTAATTTACTCACTTTATTTTGTTATACTCTTGGGGATTTCAAGAATATTTAAATTAACCCTTTCATTATTTTTTCTGGTAGCAAGTGTGCAGATATTTTTATAACATTTTTAACTGCAGAAATTTTAAAACCTAACTGACTCTCTCTTGTTGGTGTCTCAATAAAACTGCATTAACGCTGCAACTTGCATATTGCACTCACTTAGAATACAAAAATGCATTTTGTATGAACAAAGTACCCTGCATTGTTGGGGAAAGAATCATTGATATACAGTGGTTAAAGAAAAGTGTGCTTAACCAATTTCCGGTAATATCTAGAACCGGTAATACCGGGATTACCGGTACTACGGTTAGGCTTACCAGATCGAAAATGGTGAAAAGCTTTACATTTTGAAAAAAAAGCTTGATTTTTCTTGACATCTAGAAAAAAAAGCTTGATTTTTCTTGACATTTTAAATTTTTGTATTTTTGTAAAAAAAAAAGTAGTACGCTTGTTAACCCATTTCATTAAAATTAAATAATATAAACGCGGGCTTCAAGAGCTTTTTAAAAAAAGTGTCGGGACATCTTAAAATTTTCTAAGAAAACTGAAAGTAAAATAATAATTTCTTCTACGAAGAATTAGCAAAAAGTTTGTTAATTTCAGAAAATATATAATGCGTTCTAAAAAAGTTTTCAAAATTTTTAGTAAGACTTAAATTTTTTTTGCTGATTTCATTTAACTAACTTTTAGCAAATTTTTTAGTAATCATAATAACAAAAATTGTAATCATCCCATTTTCGAGTAAATTTTAAGCTTTTTTTACTTTCATTGCAAGCTTTTAAGTAGCGTTTTAAAAACACACTTTAAATTGAATATTTTAAAAGAATCAGTCTTTTGGTAAAAGTCGCACAGCGAAAATTTATAGCACAACCGCAACAATATAGGAAAAATCTGTTTTATAAATCACCCTTCTTGCTTGTTACTTTTGAAATATAAGTGACACTGGACCACCTATTGGTAAAAACTTAAGTATTTTTGAATAAAATCTTTAATTTTTATTCATTTACATTTAAAGATTTTTAAAATAAGTTTTTCTTGATTTTTCTTGACAAATTAGTGGGAAATTGATTAAAATTTGAATTTAGCTAGACAAATGATATTTTGGCTTGATTCTTCACACGTACTTACAAATTTTAACAATCAAGCCAAATCAAGCCCGCCTGGCAACACTAACTACGGTACTGGTCGTAGGCTCTAGTGTTTATGTGCAGACATGGACGTACGATATTCGTATGAATACCAAATAATCGTTTTTAAATTAATATCGACCCGTTATTCTGTTCTAGACGGTATTGTTGTTAGTTCGGGAGTTATCAAAATTTTCTCGAAGGTCCACATTCATAAGGGGGCAACGAAGTTTTTAAATACTTTTATAACTTAACAAGCCGAGACACTCCAACCTTAAACTCATCTCTTTTGTTCATATTTTAAGTTCAGACAAATCGGTTCATAACAGTTGGAGTAGTTAGTTAGTCAAATTACACAATAAAACTTACTTTTTTGGAAATTATATTAAATTAAAGTAAAATTTTCGATATATCGATGATAAATTCTAAGGCAATAATCAGATTGAAAAATATTGTACAGAGAATTAATAAGGTATTTAATTAGCTTTAATATAAAAGTAAACAAGTAAGAAAATTAAAGTCGGTCAAGACCGACATGGGTCCCAAGTCCAAACATCGATCCGATTGGATCAATCTCTTGTACAATCTTTTATTAGTGTAAAAACAAACACAAACGAAATTTAAGTGGAATATTGCCAATATCCCGATTTAATCGGGTGAAATTTTGATATGGGGACTAATTGTAAATGGGAAAATGGTACAATTATAATAAGATTTGATTAGATTACCAAAGTCCACGTTTAACACCTACAAACAAAATTTATACAAAATATATCCAATTTTTATTAATTTTCAGATATTTATGTGAAAATCGGGAGGTGTTTTATATGGGGTCCGATTTCTTTAAAATTTGGAATTATTATTTATGAATACAAAATGCGTTTATCTGCCAGAGGATACCTTTAAAACATGGTTATTAGAGTAATTTTAACCAAATTAAGAGGGGACGTTTGTATGGGGGCTAGGCTTTATTATGGACCGAGTTTTTCCATCATTCTTGAGTCAATAAAAGCTTAAGTTTCAATTTTTAGGCAAATCGGTAATTGCGACCTGTATCGTGCGCACAACGTCAACATGGACAGACGGACAGACTTATAGACGAACAGACGGATAGACGGACACTTACAGACGGACATCGGTAAATCGGCTCAGAAAGTGATTCTAAGTCGATTAGTATACTCAGTAGCGGGTACAGCTTTTCAGTTTTGGGGGGAATTTTTTTTTTTTTACTTAAAAAGAAAAAATTATCGATTAGCCATTCTCGGACGAAAAAAAGTGTTCTTACCCAGTTGGAAAATGTGTCACTGAGGAAATTTCCACAGTGATTCCTTGAGGAAATGTCTTCAGGTTCTGACAAATCATAGGTAATCCTTGATGACATTTCCTAACATTGTCAGCACTGAATGTTTGCTTTAAGAGTGTGGACAATTCCTCTAAGACGTCTAAAAGGAAATGTCTTCAGAATAGCAGTATATTAAATTAGAATTTTAAATCTGGGCAACTCTTCAATTTCCAAAAAAAAGATGGCGAAAAGTTTTTTCTAAATATTAGAAATATAATTTATAAAGAAAAAGGATAAAAGTGAAAACTAAAGGAAATAGTACGAAAATTTTTTGTATTTTCGCATGATCTACGTCAGACATTTTCCGAAAGAAGTCTTAGCTGACATGTCCCCAGAAGGTCAGCCCCGACCACTGCTGACTTTGGGTGAGGACATTTTGGGAATTTGTATGAAACTGTCCTCAACCCAGTACATAGAGATGTCTTGTGTATGTCAGCAGTGACTATGACATGTCAACGCTCCGTCACTGTGGATGGCTCGATTACATTGCCAACTGGGTACTTTTGAAAAAAGTGATGGGAAAGCTAAAAAAAACATCAAAATTTAATAGTTTTTGCCATACAACTCCAGCTGATTTCTAAACAATAGTTCTCGAAAAATCATTTAAAGTTTTCATATAACACATTTATACTCCTTATTGCCAAAACTGCACTCTGAATAAAAATTCTGTCGAAAAATCAGTAAAACAATTTGCAGTTTGAATTACCAAATTTTTCTGCTGAAAGGTATATTTTAACTAAATTCTCTGTCAATAAAATTTAGTAAATAACAGAAATCAGCAGATTATTTCGCAAATTATTTTTTCAAGAAAATTATTTAGTTTTTTTTTAAGAATTAATTTTTTGAAAAAAAAAATTTAAACAATTTTATTAAAAAACACCAAATTCATATTTTTAAACTTTTCATACTTAAATAAAATATATCTGAGATCAGAAGATTTTTCTACTAAAATCAGCAGGTTTTTCTGCTGTCTTGACAGATTTTCTCATATGGATCAAAATGGGTGTAATTTCAGCTGATTTTTCTGTTGATTGGTTTTACTTTAAGTGTGGGTTTATCAAAAAATATAAACGCCCAAAAAAAAGTTTTATAAAGAAATTTTTGCATCACAAAAATTGTCAGATTTTTAAACATTTTCGTTAGATGTATTCTCGTATTGTGCACTCAAAAAAATAAAACTGTAAAGTTAACAATTTTTTTTTTTTTTGTTAACTCGAGTTTACTGGCTTTTTAGCAAATTTTTAGTTAAAATCAGCGCTTTATCTACTTTTTTTAGTTAAGTTCAATTAACGAAAATACTAGTTTTGAACAAATTTTGAATTAATTTTTTTTGTTGACTTGAGATCCTGAAGTACCCTTTTAACTGCAAGAGCTCGAAAGAATAGCTTGCGCATAGTACTGGATACTCTTTCAAGTTCTGGCAGTGGTTAATCATTTTCCGGCATTAACGAATTCCTTGCATATAATCCAGCGAAAAGATTAGCCTTATCAACCGGGTCAGTGAACACTTGGTCATCCTTTATGACTGTGAAATTTTCGCTACAAATTAATTGATGTTTCGAAAAATTAGTTTTACCGGTGAACAACTTACGGGCCTTTACCAATTTTTACAAAAAATGATTTTTTTAAAAAATAATTTAAAACTTTTGTATTCGAAAGGTGTCCTACTTTAGGGACCCCTGAAGGTGTCCATATTGCATGTGTTGGGTCCAATGTCCAAACTTGTTCAAAATTACGTTAGCTATAACCACAAAAAATTGCACTGAAATGGGTCCAGTATTTATTAAAAGGCCGAATTATTTCCAAAAAAAATCGAAAAAAAACATTGTGCGCTACCAAAGACTGCTCTAGTCTGTGACACTGCCTTCAAAAATCAATCCTGGAAAGAGTAGATTCGGAAGCGCTCGTTTACTCAAGATTCACTTCCAAAAGTTTCTTCCGTTTGAGCAAAATTTCTGCAGAGAAAACTGATCAACTGAATATTTCGGTTGCAGTCACCAACAAATTCGTTTGCGGCAACGGAAATTCGTGTAACGCAATTCTACTGCTGTAAAAATCAGTCAAATCAATAAGTTTTGATTGACTTAGGAATTTTTTGTTGTTGTGACAACCAAGTAGTTCAGTTTTGAAACCGATCCATTCAGCTGGCAGGAAATTCGGTTGCCACAATAATTAAATACTATTTAGTCCTTTTTCATCACATTGTAAACAACGGACACTCCCCAAAAAGTGAGTTTAATTGTGTAAAATTATTTCAACTCTTGGGTGGTTAATAAAACCAAATAGATTTATTTTTTCAACTCCTCTCAAACTTTGACGTCTAATCCTTTTTTACTTGCTTCAACATGCAAAAACTCCTTCTATATAATGTTAGTGTCTATCATTTTTACTAAAAAATAAATAAAATTTTGTAAAATACATACGATATTTTTTAGTTTATTTAAAACAAAACAAAAAAACTGTATATATGATGATGTGTTGTTGGTTGGTTGTTGTATTGCATTCTTCATTGCCTTTTGTGGCAAATGCAGATTTTCGGTTATTACCAAAAACTAACCACGTTTTGTGGTATTGAAGTTGTGTGGAATAATATTGGTAGGCCATAAGTTGTGTTGTTATGTTTACTTTGATTTTCCACAAATAATACTTTTTTTTTTTTGGTTATTGTTGTTGGAATTATTTAATTTTTTTTTTTTTGTTTTACACAAAAGGATTTATTTTTCTATAAACAAATTTTGTGTTAGTGTGTGTGTACGTATGCATTTGTACATATGTATGTGTTTATGCATTTTTGTATGTCGGTATGATTTTGTATTTATTTGATGTTGTTGTGACTTTTTACAATCAACATGCTAATTTTTAGTAAATTTATTTATATGTGTGTGTGTAGATGATTGTAGTTGTATGTGTTGTTTTATAAAAATAAACCAAAAAAAAACAAAATATTATATTTATTTTATTGATTTATATTTAACAAAATTATTGAAGCATTTAAAATGATATGTGCATTTTATTGACAATTGAGAATTGTGGATTTTTTGAACAGAAATTAGTTTAAATTAGTTTTATCGTTTTAAATTTCTATAATATACAAAAATTAAAAGGGAGGATAAAATGTAATAAATTGATGCAAAAAAATATGGTAAAAGATTTAACAACACCCAAAATAATAACTCTGTAAAATACTCTTTAAAATGACTGTAATCTCAATTCAACAGATATTTGACAGAGCTTTCTGTCAAAATAAAGATTTAAAGAAAAAACTTTGTATTTTGTTGTGACAAAAAAACAAAGTTTCCTCTGTTATATTACATTTTACTTTGTAATCTTAATTTTGCAGATAATTAACAGAGTTTCCTGCTAAAATACAAATCTAAGCAAAATACTTCGTATTTTCTTATAACCAAAAAACTTTTGTGTTTTGAGTTGTTTTTGTTACCAAACATCAAAATTTTATCTGTATATTTTTTTTTTAGCAAAAAAAGTTATCAAAATTTTTTTTTCAGAAATCTTATAAAAATTTTACCAAATAACATGCATTTAACTAAACTCTGTAAACTTACAGAGTTTTTTCTGTAAATTTTTTTTCCATCAAATATGTAAATTTCATAGTTTTCCTTGCTAAATGGTGGTTTATTTAACCAATATTTTACTAGAAACTCTATAAATTAACAGTTTTTTTTGTCCAAATCATTTTACAGAGTTTTATGGTAAAATTAAAGAGTTTTCTCTGTATAAAAGCTTTCATATTTAACCAATATTTTACTATAAACTCTGTAAATTAACATTTTTTTCTGTCAAAATCATTTTACAGAGTTTTTTTAGTAAAATTACCAAGAAATGTTGTTAGCTGGAAAAGTATGGTGTACTCTGTTAAATTAGCAGAGTTTTTCTGTAATTTAACAGAGTTATTATTTTGAGTGTATTATTGCAAATAAGTACTGACATATTACAATATAAGCCACTAGTTGCTTTTTGGACTAAAGTAATGTAGTGGGTAATGAGTAGTTATTATAAGTAATGTAATTGGCAGTCATTACTTTTCACAACACATTACCTAGTTTTTGCTGGGGTGTCTCCCTTTGGTCAAAATTTTGGATTTTTAGAAAAAATTTTAAAAACCTCAAACTTTGATAGAAAGGCTGCATGGGATAAAACCAGAGCTTCGAACGAATTAATTCTATTGAGAATTAATTCCCAAAAAGTTCAATTCTGTTTTAAAAAGTTTTGAATTATCATTCCTTACTAGCATTCAATACGAATTAATTCAAAGGCTTAATTCTCAAAGCTTAAATCAAATTGAATTATTTTCCCAAGAGAATTAATTCCATGCAAGCTAATCATTTAATTGAATGATCAAAATTGTTCATCATTCAAATCTATTACAAATTGAATGATGATTTTTTTATTTCATTCCCATTTTCAAAAATATGTTGCTTGTGTGCATTTTAAGCATCTTCGTGTGTAAACGATTGGCTGTTGTTTTGTCGACATCTCGACTGCTGCTTCCCACACAAGCATACATTTGTGTTTATGTGTGTTGCGCTTCACTGTCCGAATTTTTTTGTGTGGATGGACAAACATCTAAACTTTTCAAAAAAAAAAAAATGGCTGTATTTTTGATAAATTGACCTTTTTAACAAATGGAAAATTTCAGAACGGGTTCTGAAAATTTTCAAAAAAAAAATTTAATCGATAGCCCATACAAAACTATATAAGAATGTAAATTTTTGAGATTGTGGTGCATTCCGTTTTAATGTGATAAATATTTTATCAAGGCAACTTGCCACAAATTTGACCATTTTTCCAATATTTGACCACGCCTCCTAATCCCAGTTTTTGAAAATTACAAAAACCAAAAACGCAATTTTCTTATTGTTCCATATAGATCTATCCAAATCCCTATTTAGAAATTTACGGGACACATGTTTTTCTGTAGCGGGGCATTTGGCGTGGAATGCTTCACATACAAATAACTATAAGCTAAATGAGAATTTAAAACACCAAGACAATAAAAAAAGTTATTAAATTATTTACTCATTTTTTTTTTTTAATTTTTAAGTAAATTTTTAATTGCGTCAATTAAAAAATTACTCAAATCTTTTCTACAAAGAAATAGGGAATATCAATCACCTTATGTTAAATTTAAAATTTGACATTTCTGAGATTTTATATATGGGGCATTCCATTTCACATATGACACTTTGAAAACAAATTATTTAAAATTTTCCCAATTGTTTTATCAGTTTAAATAACGTTTTTAAAATCTCCTTCCTGGTGAATTTTCAGATTTTTTTGAAGATTTGGTCAAAAAAAAAATAAAAAAAGTTATATTTAATAAAATTTTTTTTTTTTTTTTTTTTTTTTTTATTTCAATATAATTACGACTGAGTAAAACTCATTTAGTAATATTACAATAGGAGGTAAAATAGTGTGACGAGTGATAATTCATTAATTATCCTCAAAAAAAAGTTATAAATTTATGTACTTGTGTACATATAAAAATAAAAATTTATAAAATTATTTACTCAATTTTTTTTTTTTTTTTAATTTTTGAATAAATTTTTAATTGCGTCACACATTGGGTTGAATGAGAGGAAAAGTGGCGCTTTATTCAGGGAAGCAGTAATTTTAACATATAATATTTTTTGATTGATGAATGATGAATAATACATTAGAAAGCGCCCTTTTACAGAGAAAACATGTGTTTTTTATTTTTTTTTACCCTGTCAGAGTGTTTCAGTAGTGTTTCTTGAAAATTGAACTTGATTCACAATTTAAGCTGTAACTTTTAAACCAAAAGCGATAATTTAATGAATAAGTTGCAAATTAAAGTATTTTTAATGCGATAATAAAAATTTAAAACAATAAAAAATAAATATGTGTTAATACTTGCATAAAATTTGTTTAAAGTCGGATTTTTGTGTTTCACCAAATTTTAATTTTTTTTAAATTTTCCATAAAAAAGTCAGGAAAGTTATAGTTTGGAACTATTAACTTTTTTTATTGGCGTTTAATCATTAATAAGTAAAGTACCACCATTTTTGAATAAAAAATAACATATTAGGCGCGTGGATATGCTTTATTTCGGGAAAAAACTAAATTCACAATTTTTACTGTATCTGTGAAATTAAAAAACACAATATTTTGAAACAAATATTAAATTAAAGTTTATGTAAAGTGCTATTATAAACGTTTAACAAAAATTGTATGCTCGCATATAAGTACTAAATTTATTAAGAAACCTAATTTTTTCATGAAAATTCTTGAATGTTAAAATTAACCCTTTTTAACTTAGGCCTTGGAAATTGGAAAAAAAATATATCAGCTGCGTAATTCATAATAAAAAAAGTTAACATCATGCATGTTTTTAGTCAGATATTATATTACACCACCCAGAGACATCTGCTTACCCAGCCCCCCCCCCCCCGCTTCCCACTCCCCACAAAAACCGTCCCTGTCATTTTTATTTTTTTGCTTGTTGGAGGGTATCAAAGATTTGGCACAGCCGAATTTTAAACACTTGCTTGTTTATATATAGATTACAAAGACCCACAAAAAAGGGTCTAGACCCACTAATACTTATGTATTTTTACCTTCAATTCCGTGATCAGAATTAAATTCTACCGTTGGGTTTTTCTGCAATTTACAAGGAAGTCCGCAAACGTGAACCGACCTGATTTCCTTGTAAATTTGACCAACAATAAGTTAACATTATTTTAAATTTTATTTCGGTATGTAATGTTCAAGTCTCATTTATTACGAAGAAAATAAGAGGTTTTTTCATAAAATCCATCAAAAATTGCAGAAGTTACTTGCATTTGAACAAAAACGCATTAATTCACGACATAAATACAAATGTTTTTGTATAAAACTGAAATAACGCGTTTTTGTTCAAATGCATGTAACTTCTGCAATTTTTTACGGATTTTATTTAAAAAACTCTTATTTTCTACGTAATAAATCAGACTTGAACCTTACATACAGAAATAAAATTAAAAAATTTTTGTAACTTTGTCAAATTCACAAGGAAATTAGGAGGGTTCACTTTGCGGACTTTCCTTGTAAATCACAGGAAACCCCTACTATAGAATTCAATTCTGATGGCAGAATCGATTTCAGAAGGTCAAAATACATAAGGATAAGTGGGTCTAGTTTCTGGGTCAGAAACTTATTTGTTTTTTTGTGATGAAGTGTTATTGAAGCCACCATATTTTTTTCATAAAATCTTAAATAAAAAAATAACGGCATTAAACGCGGACGTTTTTTTTCTTTTAAATTAAAGCTTATACTGTATGATTTATTATCACAATGTATAAGCAATAACAACCTCTTACATTTTTTTTTATATTCCATTAAGTATTAAAAATGCTCCAATTTTGAAACATTTTACAAAAAAATTTCAAAAATATTTTTACAACAATTTTCAAAAAACAAAAAACAGAAATGTTTTTGAAAATGCCTGAAGTTGATGGCTCCATAATAAAAAAAATACCTTTGAATGAATAAATACAAAAAAAAATTCTAGAAATAAGTTGATTTTCAATTTTTAGCACCATATTCAAAAACACAAAAATTTAATTGATTTTGACGGCGGATTGCAAGAAAAGTAAAAAACTCAGAATAATAGTTGTGACAGATTTTTTTGTGTAATTTTATTTACTTTAACCCTAAATTAATAATTTTTGTAAAAAAAAATTTTTCAGTTTTGAATAAAGCGCCACTTTTGATCCATTTCAATTAAAAAATTACTATTTTTTTTTTAACAATTTTAACAAGTGATTTCTTAAATTATTTTTCTCAATATTATTTTTCTGTGTATGAACTTAAATGTTTTTCTTATAGTTAGGAAAATTTTCCACTCTTTAGTTAAATTAAACTAAAGTTTAGGAAAATTAATGAAAAATTTTCAAAGAAATTTTTCCTAATTTTAAGACATATCTTTTTTTCAGTGTGGGCTACCTTTTAGTAGAGCATATCATCCCCTCTTTCTCCCTCTTTTTTGATGTGTTTTTTACCCAAAAAAAATGCAGTTGTGTGGGTGAGTTTGAGGGTTAATATTTTTCACAAAAATATTTGCCTTAATATTTTCAGTTGCTGAACATACCCTACACTTTAGATGTAAAGAAAACATAGATTCATATTCATGTACACAGAAAAAAATATGGAGGAAACAAATTTGAGTATTCACTTGTTTAAATTTAAAAACAAAAATTGAGTAATTTTTTAATTGACGCAATTAAAAATTTACTTAAAAATTATAAAAACAATTTAAGTAAATAATTTAATAAAAATTTAATAGTTTTTTTAATTTTTTTAAACTCTCATAGTTTTTTGAATTCTCGTTTAGTTTATAGTTTTTTGTGTATGTATATGAAAGTTTGTAATCGTCTTTATAAAATTTTCCTATGTTTTTGAGACATAAATATGTTCGGTAAAGTTTTAAAAAACAAGTTTTTGGATTTTTTTTTGTGAAAAAATTTTAAATTTTTTTACACTTTTAAAAAAAAATAACAGATAAATTTTGAGTAAATTTTTAATTGTGTCAATTAAAAATTTACTCAAATTTTTTTTCAAACATTTAATAAATTGTTATTAAAAATTTACTCAATACTATTAAATCGTTTACTGGTGCAAATTTGATTAATTTTTTACTCAATAGTATTAAAATTTACTCAAATATTTTTTTTATTTTTTTCTGTGTATCAATCGTTGGAAAACCGTAATTTTGAAAAAAGTTTAAAGTTGTAGTACAGTGTAATTTGTTGTCGAACATTGATCTTAACCCTCCGTATGATTTGGGCCCAGTCTTGCAAAGTAGTTTATTAACATTGTTATTTAAAGACAAGCCACAGTAGTGAGAAAAAAGTTTTTTTTTAAATATTTTTTTTGTCGACCAATATGAACAACAAACAAACAACAAGCCTATTTTAAAATGTCAACAACGTGCAAACGATAAAAATATGACAAACAAGTGAAAATTGCATATCCATGTACAAACAAACCAACTTAAACACACACTTATGCATATTAAATACAATTCCAAAAAAAAAAATCGCAGATAAAAATAGAAGAAAAAGCAACAACGAACAATGGAAATTATGGCAAAACCAAAAATCAGCAACCGTATGTGGTCAAGTAAGCGAAAAGTACATATGAAAACATCGAGCAACAACAATAGTTGCAGCAGCGATAACAACAAAATATTGTACATGTTCAAACAAATGTACATATTTTTTAAAAAAATAATATAAAAAATTCAGCAAAAAATGCGAATGCAAAATGGGAAAAAACAACAAACAGAAGTGAAAAAAATACAAACATATGTTGGGGAAAAAATTAAAAAAAAAAAAATAAGTAAAGTAGCAACAATAGCAATAACAACAACAGCTGCACTTTTGGGGTTGTCATGAACCACAAAAGTTGTTGCTTCATCATGTTCATCAGGTCAGAGTAACAACAACAACAACAGCAACTACAGCAATACGAGCAACAATAATAAACACAAACGTTTCGTTGCTGCACAGTCATCATCCTTTGCAACAAGAACAACAATATCCTCGTCATCAACACCATTACCAACACCATCAATATCATCATAATGACATGATGAAACATTGTCCAAAGCAACAGCAACAAAAAAATTATGTTCATGTGCATGTTTGGAAGTTACGTGAGGAAATGCATTTGGCCAGTTGCACGGTTTCCTGTTTTTCTTTTTTCTTCGTTCTTGCTGGCTTCTGTGTTTTCCCATACTCATCTGTATTAAAGTCAACAACAATGTTGTAAAAAATGCATTAACACATCATTCTTTTAGTCAGGGTATGAGTAAAAGTGTCTCTGTGTGTGTTTGTGAAAAAAGGAAGAAAAGACACGATAACGACTACTACGAAAAAGAATCAATAAAAATTGTGCATGCTGTTGCATGTTAAACGGTTTTAAAAATAAAATTATTAAAAGAAAAGAAGAAATTAAATTTTAAATAGATACCATTTGACTTTACGAGCACCCTACGAACTTCTCATTTACTTTTCGTTAATCTGACACACATTAAGTGTGACAATCGAAAAGCACTGATGATGGAAGGGTGGCAACTTCCGAAAACTCTTGATATTTCAAGCTGTCACTTATTGATTTTTTTCAGATTTCTTATTGTAAAACAAAAATTATTTTTATAATGGTTCAAGTTGAAAAAATGCTGAAAAAAATTGAATTTCTAAAAATAATAGACATTTCTGGTGTTCCCATACCGGTTTCAAACACTCCAGTTAGTGTTATCATCAGTAGGATTTTAAATGTCAGTTTGTCTTGCTAATGGAAATTGTTATAGTTACTACAGAATAAATTTTAATTGTTTCCTACAATAAAATTCTATTTCTAGCAATCTCAACCTCACCCAGTGACGGTCCGTGAAGTTGTCACTGGGTGTTCTCTAATTTTTAAAAACAGCAAATTTAAGTATAAAATTCATGTTTTCCTGGACCTAAAGCGTTCCCGAGATAGATAAAGATCCGATGTTATTAGTTTTGTATATTTTTGAATAATATGCAGCCCAAATTCTATTTTATTGTCATTTTGTTGCCTCACCACATCGACAATTAACAAAAAGCCTTATTTCGCAAATAAATGGAACACAAAAAAGAATTTTGGCTGCGTGTTAACAAAAACTAATAAAGCTGAACATTGTCTATCACGGGAACGTGTTACATCCAGAAAAGCATATATTATATACATAATTTTGATATTTTAAATAAGTAGAGAACACCCAGTGACAACTTCACGGACCGTCACTGACCTCACCTCATACTTTCTTTCAACTTATTGTCTCTTACATTATTTCGCAAGGGTTACCAACATGATCTGGGATTGCAGAGACAAATGAAGGAATTTGCATTTTCTGTTTCACATATTTGTACCCACTAAATGTGAGGTTGGGCAGCTAAGAAAAAACAGTTCAATCTACTTTCCTCCCTTCTTTCCCATATACAAGATTCAGGACAATCGGTGGGTGCCCTATGAAAAACCTCCCTTGGAAGTTGAAATAATTGAGAAAATGAATATTTGGTGTTTGGACCATTATTATTACAGTTTTCTACGGAATTTTGATAATGGAAAATAATGGGAAAATTCCCGATACGATTGTCAATCTGGAAAATTATCATATTTCTAAAGGCACAAACTTTAGAGTATTCGTTGAGAAAATACACAGAAAAAAATAAAAAAAAATATTTGAGTAAATTTTTAATACTATTGAGTAAAAAATTACTCAATTTTGCACCAGTAAACGATTTAATAGTATTGAGTAAATTTTTAATAAAAATTTATTAAATGTTTGAAAAAAAATTTGAGTAAATTTTTAATTGACACAATTAAACATTTACTCAAAACTTAAATATTTATTTTTTTTTAAAGTTAAAAAAAGTTTTAAATTTTTTTACAAAAAAAAAACAAAAAACTTGTTTTTTCAAACTTTACCAAACATATTTATGTCTCAAAAACATAGGAAAATTTTATAAAGACGATTACAATCTTTCATATACATACACAAAAAACTATAAACTAAACGAGAATTCAAAAAACTATGAAAGTTAAAAAAAAATAAAAAAACTATTAAATTTTTATTAAATTATTTACTTAAATTGTTCCTCAAATTTTTGAGTAAATTTTTAATTGCGTCAATTAAAAAATTACTCAATTTTTGTTTTTAAATTAAAACAAGTGATTACTCAAATTTGTTTCCTTCATATTTTTTTCTGTGTATCCTAGGGGAAATAGAAGACTTAACGAAAGAACTTGTAATTTTAATTCAAAATAGGGGAAATAAATGCTCTCGAGCTAGAATAAACTCTTGATCATTTCGCAATTAAATGGTCGAATAAATAACTTGTTTTTAAAATAAAAATTTAGTTGAAATTTACTACCAATAAGTTAAATACTAAGAATGGTGACATCTCGAAAACTAAGCGAGAAAACCCGAAACGAATACAATTTTTAAGAGAATTTACTACAAAGAAATATATGAAATATCCTAGCTCTACATTGCTTGTCCCGAAAAGGGCCGCTTGGTAATAGCAAACAAATGATGCATATTACAGAGCTGATAATAGGAAAATTATTAAAAAAAATTGGAGTTTGTCTTTGCCTCCCTACAACCGTTTCAAGTTCGCAATCGTAGTATATTTTGTCAAAAAAATATTTTTTGTTTTGACTGTTATTAGTGTCAAAATTCGCGGAATGTTTAGTACATTAAGGGAAAAATACTTAAAAAGCTTTCATGGAATAATTTTGGTCCACCAGAGCATTTAAGATAATAAAAATCGAAGTTTTTGGAAATATTGAACTTTAAATTATTATATTGAAGCGGGTATTACTCAATCAAGTCCAAAGGGTAATTTTAACCGTCCATGTCCTTTTAGTACCATTTTAAGCCATAAAAAAAAGTAAAAAAATATTTTTATTAAACAAGTGGATTTAATTTCATCATGCAAATATTTTTCCCGTAATGTACTCACATTCTGTAAATTTTGACACCAATTGCGGCCAAAACAAAAAATATTTTTTTTTACAAAATTCACTACGTTCGCGAACTTCAACCTGTTGTAGGGAGGCAAAGACAGACTCCATTTTTTTATACCCTCCAACTATGGGAGTCTAGGCTATCATAAAGTATATATATTTATGATCAGTTACACGGAGGAACACATAAAATGTTCAGTCTTGCGACCCAACTTTTCTAATAGTTTTTCGGGCGTAGATTACGAATCTGTAGAAAACTCATTGGCCTTTTGTATAAATAAGTGATACGGAATAGGTATTGCGTAATTTTTGTAGAAAATTTTTTTTAACAAATGTTTTTTTTTATTTTTTTTTTATTTTTTTTTTTGAAGACCTTGCATACCCGACTTATCTTAAATTAAGGTCAACATGCTTTTAAAACAGTAAAAAAAAATTCAGTGTATGTTAAAAATGTTTATAATTCCCCAAATAGGAACATTAGCAGTTCTTAACAAGAATTCATAACAAAATATAAAAAAAAGTAGATTAAAAAAAGAAATGCAATTATCTCAAAAACTAGGGCTAATTTATAAATTAGGTGTCCTTATTCGTAATCTACGTCCTTAAAACTCTTAGAAAACTTGGGTCGCAAGGCATAAGCATTTTTGTTTTCATTCGTGTATTTTGATGAAAACCCATTTCACAAAATTTTAAATTTGTCCACATTTTTCAACTTCCGTTTGCATTAAAAAAAAGAGGAAACATTAAGTAACCAATTTTTCTCCTGAAATAACTAATATAAGATGTTAACTAAAGGTCCACGTCCAAAGCTTAAACAATCTCTTATTAGAAGTGCAAATTTTTGCGATTTCTAAAAAAAAAAACAATTTTTACATTCCAATGCACGTCAAATGAGTATCGTGGAACTTACCAATTTGAAATTAAGCCTTAATGATAGAGTATAGTCTGTAGATTAAACACAATTTAACAAAAGTTGTAACGGTCTCCAACTTAATGCTAATTTGCAAAAAAAAATGAAATGACCTGAATTTATCAAAAAACTTAATTTGCGAATATATCAAAAACTAAGACTAACTTTGACATTTGGAGCACAGATTCGGAATCAGCATAACACAATCTACTAGAAATCATGTACGGCATTCTATAAGCATCAAATTTCTTAAATTTTCCTCCGTGTTATTTATTTAAAAGTGCTCTCTAAAAAAATGATTAAAAAACACTTATGAAGTTTTTCCTTTTTGTCACAGAATTACTGAGTGACACCAATGTTATTGGTTTTTTACAAAAAAAAAAAACCGGTTCAACCGACCTAAAAACACCGGTTTTCGAAAAACCGAATTTGAATAAAAACCGCAAACGGCCGGGCTTTTGAAAATTTAAAAACCGGTCTACCAGTTTTCGGTTTCGGTTTTGGATACTCTAGTGATTGCTCAAAATTTTTTTCCAAATATTTTTTACTGTGTACTTAAAACTGTTAAGAAATTGGGAAAACCGATTATTTTTTATAACTGTCCGATATGGCATGGAATGCCTCATATGCACTTATCTCTGTTAATACTGCCTGAAAAGTCCAACAGCATTAAGTTAGCCCTGGACTCTTAGGATACTACCGCAAAATACCCGAAAGCCCTCCAAGTAATAGTTTTTAAAATTCTGAAGACCTTATCAGGCCCCTAAATTCACATACGGGTAATCAAGAAAGTCAGAAAATTTACCAGGAAGGAGTTTTCAGAGGGTACATAACTCTGTTAGGAAATTTGGAAAATCCAAAAAAAAAAAAAAAATTTCAAATTGGAATGGGATACCAAAACAAAAAAAAAAAATACAAAAATAATGAATTTGGATCTTTTTTGCAAAAGTTGTGATTAAAACTCGGTATCTTTTGAACAGGTCATCAAAAAAATCCGAAAATTAACCAGGAAGAAGTTTTCAAAGTGTACTTAATATACTCGAATGCCGAGTAATACGAGGGCAGATCAATAATTCCGTGACTTTTACACCGAAACACAGTTTTTTTTTTCAACATAATCTACTTTTACACTCAAAAAAATAAACTGGTAAAACGCCTGGTAAAATGCCTTGTAATCCCGTTCTACCAATATTTAACAATCTTCCTTGTTTTTTAACAATTTTTTTTTTTTTAATAAAAAATATTTTAAAAAAAGTTGACAAAATTTTGAAAAATTTATTACGAGGATTCTAGTTAATTTACAAAAAAAAAACAGTTATTTTACAAATATGACTTTATTACGAGGATTTATGTTGTTTAACAAAATTTTTTTTTTTTGTAAATTTACCATTTTAGTTTGTAAATTTACCATTTTTTTTAAACATATTTACCACTTTTCTTGTAAGTTTACCATTTTTTTCCCAGCTTTAAAACAATATTTTTACCAATAAAATTGGTTATTTTACCAATTTTTGGCGCATTAAAAATTACGAGGAAATCCTCGTAATTTTACGAGAATTTTACCTACGTCCTATTTTACGAGAATGGCCTCGTAAAATCACGAGATTTTTTGGTAACTTTACAAGGTTTTTTTTTTTTGAGTGTAGCTCAATACACTTATTGTTAGTCCAACGTTTGTCCAATTTTTTTATCCCTTCCAAAAAACAGAATTTTTCGAGGTCAATAAAATAGGAATTTGTTTTATCAATAATTGGCAGCATGAAATAACCCCCCAGGAAATAAGTCCCCAAAACGAAAATGAAATAAGTCCCCAAAAATTTGTACAGAAAAAAATAACAACGATAATTGGGGATTTATTTCGTTTTTTTGGGGGTTTAATTCAATTTCTATTTGGGGACTTATTTCATTACGAAATAGGTCCCCAAAAATACAAATGAAATAAACCCCCAATTATTATTTTTGGGGACTTATTTCATTTTTTCTAAAATGGAAATGATCAATTTTAAAACTATTTCTGGACATAGAAAGAATGTGTAGTTTTGTTGTGGTACACCCAACTAGTGAGACAACAAAATTATGAGGACACTGATCAGTATTAAGGAGAGTATCTTTTGGCCCCCTTTATGGTTTTGGGTGCTGGACTGAATCAGCTTGGGAAACTTATTTATATAACAGTTGATGTTTAATGTGTTATGAATTATTAATATTTTTAGTATAAATTTCCTTGATTGAACTCTATATGTGATCATTTGTTTATGAGTTTTTAACAAATTACATCTATATTTTTTGTGTACTTTACCAAATTGTAACGAACTAATTACTAGTTTTGGGGGAGCAAAAATTTTATTTAAGTGTAAGTCGGTTGAAAATGAAAAATTCGCGCGAATTTTCATTTCCAACCGACTTACACTTAAATAAAATTTTTACTCCCCCAAAACTAGTAATTAGTTCGTTACAAATTGGTAAAGTGGAAACTAGATTTTGTAGTCAGCGAACTATTAGTTTTGTTGTAGAAAAATATTGTTTTATTGTAAATCGGTTGGAAATGAAAAATTCGCACGAATTTTTCATTTCCAACCGATTTACAATAAAATAATATTTTTCTACAACAAAACTAATAGTTCGTTGCCAAAACTGTTACTAAGAAATAATGCTATCAACAAACTATTAATTGCAACAACGAAAACATGGAAAGTTCTAAAAATGTTTCTTCTACCGTATAAACATCTCAAAATAAATAATTTAACTAAAAAATCTAAAATTATTTATTTTTTAAATCAGTTGGAAATGAAAAATTCGCGCGAATTTTTAATTTCCAACGGACTTACAATCAAACAATATGTTTCTACAACAAAACTGAACAATCAGTTCATCAGCCAAAACTGTTACCAAAAAATAATTAATTGCAAAAATGGAAACATGAAAAACTCCGAAAATTTTTCTTCTACCGTGAAAACATCTTAAGGTAAATAATGGAACTACAAAAATCTGAAAAAAATTTAATTTTATAAACTAATATTGTTTTACACCAAAACTATAAATTCGTTGACTTTAAGCAACGGACACAAATGCAGAGTTTGCATTACAAGTTATGATTTCAACATCAAAATTAAAAAAAAAAAAAATTGAAATTATTTTATTTGTTCTTTTGGGGGCGTGTTTAATGAATTTAAAATTGGGGACTTATTTCATTTTTCAAAATGGGGACTTATTTCATATGAAACAAAACCCCAAAATTGGGGTGTTATTTCATTTTACTTTGGGGTGTTTTTGCATTCCGATGGGGCTTTATTTCATTTTTGAAATTGGGGGGTTATTTCATTATGAAATAAATCCCCATTTTTGGGGACTTTTTTCATTTTCATTTTGGGGGAGTTATTTCCTGGGGGGTTATTTCATGCTGCCCAATAATTTTATCGTTGGAGCTAAATCTCTGTCCACCGAGACATTTCGTTAGGTTTGGAAATAGGAAATAGTCACTGGAGGCTAAATCCTTAGAATATGGCGGATGAGGTACCAATTTGTTGCCTAAATCATGGAATTTCGCCATTGGGACTACACACGTATGCAATCGTGCATTATCTTATGTCAGTCGGTAAATACTGCCGACACGAGATAAAGTCCAGTAGAATTTTTGTAGCCCTTGATTTGTGGAAAACTACCACAGCATACACAAAACCCTCCGATCAACAGCTTTTCAGTTATTAATTTTTAAGATTCTCAAGACCCTATCAGGCTCCTAAATTCAGTTTCTAGAAAAGACACACAAAAAAAAAAAACTTTGTCAAATTACTACACTCAAAAAAAAAACCTTGTTAAGTTACCAAAAAATCTCGTAATTTTTCAAGGCTATTCTCGTAAAATAGGAGGTAGGTAAAATTCTCATAAAATTACGAAGATTTTCTCGTAATTTTGAATGCGCCAAAAATTGGTAAAATAACTAATTTTATTGGTAAAAAATATTGTTTTAAAACCGGAAAAATAAAAAAAAAAATGGTAAACTTGCAAGAAAAAATGGTAAATATGTTTAACAAAATGGTAAATTTACAAACCAAAATGGTAAATTTACAAAAAAAAAAAAATTTGGACTTGGAAAATTAAAAAAAAAAAAAAAATTTACAAAAAAAAAAATAGAAAATTTAAAAAAAAAAAATATTTTTTTTGTTAAACAACAAAAATAAATCGTATACTATAATTTTTGTAAAATAATTGTTTTTTTTTGCAAATCAACTAGAATCCTCGTAATAAAAACTTTGTTGTAAAATTACAGTTTTTTTTTGTTTTGAAAATAACTTTTCAAAATGGTAGAATACAACTTCGAAATAATTTTGTAAAGTTACCAATAAAACTGTAGTTCTCGTTTAAGCAAAGTACATGATTTTTTGTTAAAAAACAAGGAAAATTGTTAAATATTGGTAGAACAGGATTACAAGGCGTTTTACCAGTTTTTTTTTTTGTTAGTGTAGGAAAAGTCTCGTAATCCCATTTTACCAATATTTGACATAATTGTTTCTTAATAAACAATTTTGGATCGAAATTTACATTTTTTTTTTTTTTTGAAGTTTTATAATTTTTTTTGTAATTTTACAAATTTCCAAGATAATTTTACAAAAAAAAAATCTAGTAAATTCACGAGAATTCCTTGTAATTTTAATTGCGCCAAAAAAACTGTAAATTAACAATTTTATTGGTAAAAGGCTTGTAAAATTACAAAATTATTGGTAAAAAGCTTGTAAAATTACTAGGAATTCTCGAAAAATAGGAGGTAGCAAAAAATCTAGTAAAGTTACGATACCTCCTTGTAAATTTTATCGTTTCAAAATATTTGTAAATTTACAATTTTATTTATAAAAACCTTGTAAAATTACAAAATTATTGGTAAACAATAGTTACAAGTTTTTCTTGTAATTTTACGAGGTTTGTTTTTAGTGTAAGCACGGTAGAGCGAAACGAACTAACGTTTTGAATCAATATCTATGGCAATCCTTAAAGAACCCAATGAGTTCTCGAGCCAACTGGGTATGTAGCAATAGGGTCCGAACCCAATGGTGGCTGGATCCCTTCTAGCCCTCAAATGCCTGTGAACTATGTTTTCGAAACATTTGTTAATTTTTCTATTTTTTAGTTAATATTATTTTTTTTTGAGTGTATTAAGATCAGAAGCAGCCCCAATTGTTTTCATTGGAATCACAAATTCACTTCGTAAAGTTAACTGTTTTCAATCACAATTTTATCAAACCAGCATTATGCATAATGTAGCGTACAAATAAAAAAAAGAAGTCTACAAACTTCGTTTGTATTCCATATGAAAATTGTTCATGGCTTTATATAAAGTTATGGTTATTTCAGGGGTTTTCAGATAAACTTCCTGTGTTCGCAACTTCCGTTGCCTTTTTTTCATAATTTGTTTTGTGCTCTTTTCAGTTTTCACTGCGTTTTTCTTTTCTTTTTTTCTGGTTTTTGTACCACAAATGTCCTTGTCGTCTCATGTTTTTATTGTTTTAAAACTCCAGTGCGTATGTTTTCTTTGATTTTTCGGTTACTTTTCGTGGCAAAATAAAACAACAAACAAAGAAAAGCAACATGGTGATGACTATGACGATGATGATACTGTTGATGCTGTCGCTGCTGCTGCTGCAGACGATGACGATGAAAACAAGCTGTTGTTATCCTGCATGTAAATGTGGCCAGTTTTCGATGGTCATCTTAATATGCACTTGTCCGTTATTGTGTGCAGTTATTTTTTGTTTTAATTTGTTCTTTTTTTTTAATACTTTTTCTTCTTTTAACTGTTTTTTGTTAATATTTTTTTGTATGGTCATTATACCTACAATATGTACTCTAGAGTGTCCCTTATTTTGGAAATGTTGGAAATCTTGAGACGGTACCCGCTCATTTTTTTCCTTTTGACTTAAAAATAACTCAGGAAAAATTTTACGCCCCTAGGACCACGCCTTCCCTACGCGACGGGCCCTTAAAGAGCGGGGCCTAAAAAATCATTTTTCCATACAAACCAAAAAATTTTTTTTTTGATTTTTAATTTTTTTGTTATTATTTATTATATTACTTGGTTTGCTTATTCACAACAAAAAATTTGATTTTGGTGGGATAAGTCTCTCAGCGCTAAAAAATTTTTCGCAAAAAAAAATTTTGAGCCGCCGGGGTCCTACAGTAAAAAATTTTTAAAAAATATTTTTTTTTAGTTTTGACCAGCAACGGTTTTAGCTGCTATGTTGCTTTAAATGATATATATTCATAAAAAAATATTTTTTGTATCTGTGACATCTTAATCGTGTTCTAAAAAAGGGTAAAAAATGCATTGATGATTTTTTTCGATACACGATAAAAATGTCACAAATATGAATAATATTTTTTTTGGAATATATATCATTAAAAACAACATAAAAACTAAAACCATTGCTTTTCAAAACTAAAAAAAAATATTTTTTAAAAATTTTTTACCGTAGGATTCCTACGGCTCAAAATTTTTTTTTTCGAAAAAGATAAAGATGTCACAGATATGAATAATTTTTTTTTTGGAATATATATCATTTAAAGCAACATAGCAGCTAAAACCGTTGCTGGTCAAAACTAAAAAAAAATATTTTTTAAAAATTTTTTACTGTAGGACCCCGGCCGCCCAAATTTTTTTTTTGCGAAAAATTTTTTAGCGCTGAAAGACTTATCCCTCCAAAATCAAATTTTTTGTCGTGAATAAGCAAACCAAGTAATATAATAATTAATAACAAAAAAATTAAAAATCAAAAAAAAATTTTTTTGGTTTGTATGGAAAAATGATTTTTTAGGCCCCGCTCTTTAAGGCCCCGTCGCGTAGGGAAGGCGTGGTCCTAGGGGCGTAAAATTTTTCCTGAGTTATTTTTAAGTCAAAAGGAAAAAAATGAGCGGGTACCGTCTCAAGATTTCCAACATTTCCAAAATAAGGGACACTCTAATGTACTCGTATGTAAATTTAAATGGATGATACTTGCATACAAATTGGTTGGTTGATTATATGACTCGGGTGCATTGTTTTGGTGTTTAACACTTTTATTTTTTTTTGGTTTTTCATCTTTGCGTTTTTTTTAAGAGATTGTTCTTTTTTTTGAGGACATTTTTTGGGGTTTTCTCCCCCATTAATATCGTGGCATACAACATACATATGAGGGGCTTGTTTGTCACTTTGGTTCATGTGGTTTTCATACACATACACATTTTTTTCTTACGTGCTTATTATGTGAAAATGGGTACGTATAGTAATTTTCGTCATGAAAATTTTTGTGGCCACAATTGTAATACGATAAAAGACTATTAAAGAAAAACGGTTAAAGGTATTAAAAAACATTTAAAACAGTTTAACTATTTAATACTAATGGATGGATGGACTAAGCCTGTAATAATGGGAAATCTTTGTTTTACGAAGAAATAATGCGGAAATTTAACTTAAAGAAACGACTATAGAAGTCTGCAAATGAGTTCAATGCAAGCAGGAAAATACAGGGAAAACACTTGGGGTTCTTCATTGTATTAACACAACAATTCCTAGGCCGGTTTTATTCTACAATGTTCTCATATGGTGAAATGTTCTAGTTTGAAGATAACACAAAAACATATCTTAAATTTGTTGAAAAAAAATCTCAAGAACTTTTTCAAAAATGTAGTAAATTTTTACTAAACTATATGACATTTTCCTTACTATGGGAAAATTTTCCACACCAAATTTCCCGCTAGAGAAAAACATGTGTCCCGTGAATTTCTGAACAGGTTGTATGAATAGCCCTAGGGTGACCATTTTTTTCTGAGCCCAAATCAGTACGCTCAAATTTTTATGTTTTTTTTTTTTCTAGAAATAACCCTCTAATTTTTTTACGGCACAACACTGGTGTTTTTTTAACACTCAAAAAACTAACTTGACAAGTGTTTTGAGTAAAAACAACAGCAAAAAACAAATGTTAAAAAACCACTGCAAAAAACAACTGTTAAAAACAACTGTTGTCGTTATATAACGACTTTATTTAAATGTTTTGATCGTTTCACTGCAGAAAATATAACAAAATTCCACAGGTTTTAAGAATAAGAAAATTCCTCAGATTTTGAGGTTTTTTTCGTATGTTTTGACAACTTTTTCTTTAAAAAACTTCCCAGCTAATAAGCATGTGTTATGAACTAAAATTTGTTCCTAACAGTTAAGAAAATTATACAACTTTTTGTTAAATTTAACTAAATTGTGGGAAAATTTAAAAACATTTTCCCGTTGATGAACCTCTGTATTCACAAACTCTAATCTCCGTAGAATTCATTCATTATAAATTATCTCATGGTCAGAGTTAAGTTATAAAAACAACTCTGGCGATATATTAAATTCAAACGACTTATACTAAATTCAAAGATTTTTCATGTTTTTGTATAGAACTTTCGAATAAAATTATGTTTTATGTTGAAATGTTAAAAAATCAGTACAATCAGCACATATTTCAAAAAATCAGTACAAATCAGTACAACGATTTTTGATCAGTACAGGTGCTTAAAAATCAGTACATGTACTGATCAAATCAGTACGAATGGTCAGCCTACCTATATATAACTAACAAGGGAAGTATCTCAACACTTATGAACCTATTTGCATGAAACGTAAAATATATATTAAGGAGACAATTCTAAGGTTGGGGTGTCTCGGCTTATCGGCCATATAGGGGATTTATGGGTTCAAAACATAGGTCAAAAATTGGCGAAAAAATCGTTTTTTGGATTTTTCAGCCATTTTTTTTTAAGAAACTATATGATGTTTACATATGAGAATAAAGGTTTTTTAATTCCTATCCAACAATGGCATAACCTTTTAAAAGTTTGGCTCCGTTAAATTCGTTTTTCATAAAAATGAGTAAATTTTTGGGGGGTATTTGAAGACATAGACCTACGAAGTCAATATGAATACACAGAGAAAAATAAATTTCCAACTGAATTTTTCAGTTGTATTAACTCAAAAATCGGTTGATTCTACTACAATTTGATGTGGCTAACGAATTATATAGTTGTTTCAATTAACAGACAGTTGTAATAACAAAATTTTGTTGTAACTACCGATATTAAGTTGTTCAACCTTACTTCAAATGCATCCACCGATTTTTTGTTGTAACAAGTGAATTTCAGTTGGAAATTAGCAAATTTGTTTTCTGTGTGTACGAAATAATCTTTATTAAATTTAAGTCGACACGTATTTTTGCTCTAGAGGATATTCCTGTTAGTTCGGGAGTTATCGAAATTTTCCCGGAGGTCCACATTGTTTGATAAGGGGACGACGAAATTTTGAAACACTGATATGGCCGATAAGCCGAGACATATTTTAAGTTTCAGGTAAATCGGCTCATAAGGGTTGAGATACTTCCCTTGTAAGAATATTGCGTTTTACTTTTTCAATTTTTCAAAAACTGGGCGTGGTCAAATATTGGAAAAATTTTAAAATTTATAGTTTTTGTTAATATAACTTTCGCAAATTAAAACTTTTTTGGCCAAATTTTTTGTCAGTTAGTTGTTTAAGGTTACCACATTATATACTAAAAGAGTGAGCCTTAAATCATCTCGTAAAGTGATGCTGCCATATACAAAAAAACGGTTTTTCGCGATTTTCATCATGATGGTCCATATAAAATAGCTGTTTTATGTCCACTTTTCGTAATGTTGGGGATGCCTTTTTGATTCACTAAAAGCAACTTGTTTATCAAAGACCAATTTGGCAGTTATTTCGCGAAAACCTTAAAAAATAAAGAAATTCGCGAATTTAAGGGCTTAAGATGAAAATCTTTAAAACTGATTTGCATTAGAAATATTGCTACAAGTCATATCTTTGTTTTCCATGCCATAAATTTTATAAATCATTAACTTTGCAAATTTTTTTGTTAAAAAAACTGACTCGAAATCAGCAATTCTTTAACGACATTTTGCAAGAAAACTGTACTATACATCGAAAAACGGAGTACGCCATTCGAATCAGCATGTCCGAAATATATAGAAATGATGGTCGTAACTCTTGTTTATTTTTTAGTGTTACTCAGTGCAATTCTTTGATTCTCAGTTTTTATTAATGACTACTTCTGTCCTTTGTTTCAAAAATAACACACTAAAAAAAAACTTTCAGTAACATTTAATTTTTAAAGTCATTTATTTTTGTTTTGTAAGTAAAAACTACTGATTATTATTTAAATTTTTAATATTTTTTTTTGTAGAAAAAAAAATTAAAAAAATTATTTATAGAAATAAAAAAACATGTTTGTGTCAAGTGACTTTGGCACCATGGGTATAGTGTCTGGTCAAAATGTAGTTGATTGCGGAGTCGATTCCCCAAAATTTTATTAAAAAATTTTTTAAAAAATATTTCAATTGAAAATTGTAAAAAATTTTCGTAGGGTATTTTTTCGAATTTGTTGGTAAAAATAACAGAACTATCATTAATTTTTAATGTTTTCGTAGGTTATTTTTTTCGAATTTGTTGGTAAAAAAAAATTAAAAAAACATTATCTTTTAATGTTTGTGTTTTTCTGATTGAAGAAGAAAATTGTGTCTTCTAAAGATTAAATTAAATGTGGATTTACCCTAGACCATGGTTTCTGTAGCCACTTCTACGTCATCAGTAGGCAATTACATTAAATTGATTATTTGATATTTGCTAGAAAAATTCTTTATATGTTTTTTTTTTTTTATCAACAGACTAGCCTGACATGAGCTTCGCACCTGTGTCGTTAAATCACTTGTGTCGTTAAATCACTTTAGAAGACACAATTTTCTTCTTCAATCAGAAAAACACAAACAACAAATTAAATACACTTGGCTTACGCCGAAAAAATATAATAAAATAGAAATACTGACAAATGTCGCTCGTGTGAGCAATTCACTTTAACTATGCGTTACTGTAGTGTGAAGAACAAAAAATTCTCTGCTATAGTAAAGTTTGCATAAAATAAAGTAAATGAAAGATTAAGAAAATTGTTGTTGGTCTCTAGATTAAATGCATTGCTTGAGTTAAAGAAAAAGCTTTTCTGCATACGTCACACACGAAACCTACTGTGAGTTAAAAACAAACGACGTTTAGTCACTGATGTTTATACACCGAGTATAGCCTAGTGGTTATGGCTTCGGCTTACAAAACATGAGTGATTTAACGACACAGGTTCGAAGCTCATGTCAGGCTAGTCTGTTGATAAAAAAAAAAAAACAACATATAAAGAATTTTTCTAGCAAATATCAAATAATCATTTTAATGTAATTGCCTACTGATGACGTAGAAGTGGCTACAGAAACCATGGTCTAGGGTAAATCCACATTTAATTTAATCTTTAGAAGACACAATTTTCTTCTTCAATCAGAAAAACACAAACAACAAATTAAATACAGTTGGCTTACGCCGAAAAAATATAATAAAATTATCTTTTAATATTTAATGTTATTTATTTTAGAAAATTTTGTCAACAGTAAAAAATAAATGTTGATGTTTGTTAAAACAAATGAATAATTACTGGGATGGTTTTCAATTGTTTATTCACTGATTTTAAATGTGTTTTTCATTTGTTTTTTCCTACAAAATATTTTGAGATACTATTATTTTACTTGATTTTAACTATTATTTTACTTGATTACCTAAATAACGATTAAAAATTTAATTAACCTGACAAATAGATCAATTGAATATAAAAAATTTATATTTTTGGTGATCGAATCTACAAATACGCCCTTTGACCATTGAAATAATATTTCACTTACAATTTTTACTGCAGCAAAGATATAACCTTTTTGACGCCATATTAATAATCTGAAACCAAATTAACAAAAAAAAGTTTGTTTAAAAAAAAAATGTACTCCACCTGCATCAATAAATCCCTGCAATAAACTGCCAATAAATAATATTAACTGACATTTTCAATCCATACTCTTAAAATTAAAATTTATAGATTAATAACAACAAAAAAAGAAAAAATCCCTTTTAAACACATTTTTACTTGCTTTAATTAATAAATTTTAAATCTTCATATAAATAAAAAACAAACAAACCAAAAAAAAAAAAAACTCAAATACACATGGATTTAAAAAATAAAAAATGAACTACAACAATGCAACGCATTGGCTGCAGCGCGAGTTAATTTGTCGCATTAATGCATAAACCAAATTGATAAGGCGGGCAACAAAAAAAAGTACGTGTGGTCTATGAGTAAAGGTGGGCGGTATTGTTTATTAATTTTGTTACAAGTGTTAAAAAGAATTAAATGCACCACCAACAGAAGGATGATGTTGCATTATGTTTGCACTCAAAGAAATAATGCATTAAAAAATTATAAAAATTTAAATTTATGGGAGACAAAACAAAAATCGCAGAATCTCAAAAATCGACATGTGGGATCCTCAAAGAGAATGACATATTAACATTTTGTTAAGTTAAAAAGTGGTCAGACAATCAAAGTTTTTTTTATTTTTGAAATAAATAAAACCTACTCAAAATAAATTTTGAGTAGGTTTATTCTAGCTTGACGTCATTATTTTCTTTACTAATTGACTTGGAGCTAGAATAAACCTGCTCAAAATATACACTCCCAAAAAAAACATTGTGAAATTACAAGAAAAACTCTTTTTTGTTTGCTACCTCCTATTTGACAAAAATTCCTAGTAATTTTACAAGATTTTTACAAATAATTTTGTAATTTCACAAGATTTTTACCAATAATATTGTAAATTTACAAGTTTTTCGACGCGATAAAATTTACATAGAGGTATCATAATTTTACTAGATTATTTGGTTCCTCCTATTTTACGAGAATTCCTAGTAATTTTACAAGGTTTTTACCAATAATTTTGTAATTTTACAAGCTTTTTACCAATAAAATTTACAGTTTTTTGGCGCAATTAAAATTACAAGGAATTCTCGTGATTTTTTTTGTAAAATTATCTTGAAAATTTGTAAAATTACAAAAAAATTTGTGAAATTACAAAAAAAATTTCGATTTGTAAAATAAGGAAAACTTCAAATATTGGTAAAATGGGATCACGAGACTTTTCCTATTAATTTGACAAAGTTTTATTTTGTGTGTAATATTTTAAAGGTTGAATAAAAAAAAAAAATATTTTTTAATAAAAATTAAAAAAAAAAACAAGAGTTTAAAAAAATATGACTTGTGACTAGTGCCCCCCATTTCCCGGTTCTCGGTATTCCCGGGAATACCGGTATTCCCGGTTCTGGAACCGGTTTCCCGGTTCTAGATATATTCCCGGGAATACCGGTATTCCCGGTTCTGATCCTGGTACCGGTTCTCAAAAACCAAAAAAATACTATACCATAAAATATTTAAATTACACTATTTAATCAGTTTTTCAGTAATATTTAGTTGTGTTTGTAAAATTATTTAAAAATCAGCAACTATTTTTTCTAAAATTAAAAAAATAAAATGGAAATGGTGTTATTCACATGTTTTGTACTTTTTTTTGGTAAAAGCAAAGAAAAAATTTTAATTGTACAAAATTTTACAAAATATTCATACCGGTATTCCCGGGAATACCGTCAGAACCGGAACCGGGAATACCGGTATTCCCGGGAATACCGGGAATGAATTAAGAACCGGGAAACCGGTACTATTTCCCGGTAATACCGAGAACCGGGAATACCGGTATTCCCGGTACTACGGTACTGACCGTAGGCACTACTTGTGACACATAATATTTATGAATTAATTGTAATGTGCTGAACACAAGTTTTAAAATCGGTCTAATTACAGTTTTCGGAATATCGCCATTTGATCAAAACTTAAAAAAGAAAATATTTATTTTTTTTCCTGTACCTTTTCAAAAAGCTTGAGACAAGCTTTCAATTTAAATTAATTTGATAAAAATTGAAATTTTTTAGAAAACACTTTCACCAAAAACTATAAACTTTGACTAGGAGCGACATGAGTTTGATTTTGATCAAATGGAGTTTATAAGAAAGTTTGTTTCAATCTTTATGAAATAGTCAATGAAAATTTTTTTTAGATTTTTTTTTGAAAAATTAATTGAACGTAGACAAAACCCGCCATTTTTAATTTTTTTTTTGACAAATTGCAAATGGCAATGTCCGAAAACCGCTCGACCGATTTCAGATATTTTTTTATATTTGTATTCAGTAAGTCAAAATAAGTAAAAAATGCACTGCAGGATATTTTTTTTAATATTTCAAAAATTCAAAATTTTGATGAAGGGTTTAAATGATCAGATTTGGCTCAAATTAAGTTTTATTACAAGATAGTCTCAAGCTATATAAATGGGTCAGGGAAAACAAATTTAGATTTTTTTTTAATTCTTGAATGTAGGAAAAACCCAATTTTAATGCACATTTTAAATAGCAATTTCTCGAAAACCGTTTGATACACAGATGTGGAATTCCACACCAAATGTCCCGCTACAGAAAAATATGTGTCCCATTAATTTCTGAACGAAACTTAAAAAGCTGCCTTTTTGATTTTTAAATTTTTTCAAAACTGGGCTTAGAAGGCGTGGCTAAATATTAAAAAATGGTAAAATTTGTGTCGAATAAATTTTTAGTTGTGCCTTGATTAAATAATTATTAAATTAAATCAGAATGCACCATCATTTCAAAAATTAGCATTTTTGTATACTTTTTAGGGGCTAACGATTAAAAATGTATATTTTCAATAATTTTCTGTACCCGTTCTGAAATTTCACATTTTTTAAAAAGTCAATGAATAAAAAAAGTCAATGAAAGAAAAATCCAGCCACATTTTTTTATTTTTTGTATACCCTCCACTCTAGTGAAACAGGGTATATACAAGTTTGTCGTTCCATTTGTAACACCTCGATATATTGGTCTAGGACCCCATATACAAATATATACATTTAGGATGTTCGATCGATTTTAAGACGATCTAGCAATGTCCGTCCGTCCGTCTGTCTGTAGAAAACACGCTAACTTTAAAAAGGCTTTACTGAGGCTGATGAAGTTTGCCACATATGTTGGTCACTTACCTTATCAGGTTGGTACTGCAATTTAGCGAAATCGGCCAAGTGGTTTCAAAGTTATAAGTACACTCAAAATATTTTGTAAGTAAATTCAACTGAAAAAACGTTTAAAACAATCGTTTTTCCTTTTAAAAAACGGACTACTTATATTTCAGTTTAAACAACATACTTTATCAGTTATTTTTAAACGTTAATAAATGACTAGACATTCCGTAAAAACAAACGATATTTCAGTTATTTTAACTGTTTACAATTTTTTATTTTGTGAAGTAAAAATAAAATTTTTTGAATAACAAACTACAAAAACCGTACTTCTGTAAAATTATACGGTATAATCAGTCACAAATAATTTAACTGATAAAAATATTTTTCCGTAACTTTTGTAGTTTATTATTTTAACAACTTCATAAATCGTTCAATATTTTATTTTCATTGAAAAACAAACGATAAAACGTTTAAAATAACTTTAACTAAAAACTTTTTGAATAACCGTAAAAAAGTTACTGTAAAACTTTTCTAGGTGTAAAAGAGCGAATTTCGGCAAGGGTTTTTTGAGAATTTCCGAAATAAAAAAAACACGCTAACTTTCGAAAGGAACTTCTGAAGCTGCTGAAGCTAGACATATAAAGTTGTTGTATATATATTTGACGCATTCCACACCAAATGTCCAGCGAAAAAAAACATGTGTACCGCAAACTTCTGAATAGGTTGTATGGATAGCCCTATGTGGAACTTAGAAAATTGCGTTTTTGGTTTTTCAATTTTTCAAAAACTGGGCTTAGAAGGCGTGGTCAAATATTAGAAAAATGGTCAAATTTGTGGTGAGTTGCCTTGACTAAATATTTATCACATTAAAACGGAATGCACCACAATCTAAAAAATTTACATCTTTATATAGTTTTGTATATAAAAAAATTTTCAGAACCCGTTCTGAAATTTTCCATTTTTTAAAAAAATCAATTTATCAAAAATCCGGCCACTTTTTTTTAAGTTTAGATGTTTGTCCGCCCACACAAAAAAAAGTCAGACACGCGTTTTTCGTTTTTTTTTTTCGAGAAAATCGCATTTGAATTTTAAATTTCATAACAATTTAATTTGCTTGTATTTTCTTGTTTCAACAGAGCGTATGAGTAATATTTATGCAATTAATAATACTCATTCGCAACGTTGAAACAAGAAAATACAAGCAAATTACAAAATTGTTATGAAATTTAAAATTCAAATGCGATTTTCTTGAAAAAAAACTAAAAACGCGTGTATGAATTTTTTTGTGTGGATGGACAAACATCTAAACTTAAAATTTAAAAAAAAAAAAAAATTAATCGATAGCCCATATAAAACTATATAGGAATGTAAATTTTTTAGATTGTGGTGCATTCCGTTTTAATGTGATAAATATTTAATCGATGCAACTCGCCACAAATTTTACCATTTTTCCAATATTTGACCACGCCTCCTAAGCCCAGTTTTAGAAAATTAGAAAAACCAAAAACGCAATTTTCTGCCTCATTTGTGGTATTGAATTTCAGCAAAATCGGTCATGTCAATTGGTTCAAAAGTTATTAGCAAAACCGTAAATTTCTGAATGGTTTTAACAAGTTAAACAAGTTTTAAAAACATTGGAATGGAACAAAAATAATTTACATCCTATTTTTGTCACACAAAAATATTTTTGCACTAAAAAAAATACACTCGAAAAAAAATTTACACTCAAAAAAAAATTTGTATTTTTTTTTTTTTACAAAAATAACTAACAAAAAGTTTTTTATTCAAAATAAAATATTTCTAATCAAAATTGTTAGATTTACTTTAGATGTCCGTCTATCCACCAAAAAATTTAGACGCGCGTTTTTCGTTTTTTTTTTTTTTTCGAGAAAGTCGCATTTTAATTTAAAATTTCATAACACCCAAGTAAAAATGTGAAGGATCAGTACTGATCCGAAAAATGGATCGCTAAGATTAGATCAGTTTTAATCGGACGGATACAATTACATCCGAAAAATGGGTTTATCTAATTACATAAACCCATTTTTCGGATAACATTGTATCCGTCCGATTAAACCTGATCTAATCTTAGCGATCCATTTTTCGGATCAGTACTGATCCTTCACATTTTTACTTGGGTGTTATGAAATTTTAAATTAAAATGCGACTTTCTCGAAAAAAAAAAAAAAAACGAAAAACGCGCGTCTAAATTTTAGTTAAAAAAAATTATTAGTTAAAAAATTTCAATTAAATCTATTGATCAACAATATTTAAATGAGTCAATTATTGTTTTGATCAACTTTTTTGTTATTTTCTTTAACTATCAAATTACAAATTTTCAACATACCAGATCTTTTTCGCTTCAATTTATTTGAATACATTAATTCAAAAATATACTAGGGTTTTACTTTTTTTTTATTGTCGGCAACATATTGGAAAACAAAAAATATGAATTTCTTCATAATTTTTCCATAAGCTTGAAATTCATTTGTTAAATCAATCATTATTTTTATTGACTTTAAATAATAAATTTATCAAATTTTTAATCAAAATCGAAAAAGTGATTAATTGAAATAAAAATCAATTAATCACCTACAATTTGATGATTGATATAACAATTTTCTTTATGGGAGGAGTTTCAATTAAAAAATTAATTGAATCCGCGTTTTTGTTGATTGACTTTCGTTTTAAATTATTTCTGTGTAGACAAACATCAAAACTTAAAAAAAATTAAAAAAGAAGAAAAAAGTGGCCGGATTTTTGATAAATTGACTTTCACTGTATTTTTCTCATTGTATAATATACACACTTACAGCAGCAGTAGCATCAGCTACCGTATGTGGTATTATTATTATCATCTCCATAAAGGATATTAAATATAAATAAAAGGATATGAAAACATTTTTGATAGTATTACACACCAATTCTTGTGAAGCCACTACAAAAACAGAAATTCATGGTTGGAATGTAACAAATTCTTAAACAAGATTTTTTCTTTTTTTTCACGTTAAAGCCTTAAAAATAATGATGATGGTATAATGTTTAAAACAACATTATACACACTATTGTTGTTGTTATTGTTGGTTATTGGTTGTTGCCAAAACAACAACAGCAGCAATGCATTTTATTTTTTCATATATAAAGTACAATCATCAATAAGAATTACAAGTTGTTCAACTGCTGCATTAACAACGGCGGCAACCAAACCTTGTGGTTTAACAATGCAAACGCCCACTACCACTAGACTATAATATTGTATATATACACACATACACACACATACATTTATATATAGGTGCACTCAAAATAAATTCTCTGTTCAATCAGTAGAAAAGTCTGCTGAAAATACACCCATTTTGAGATATCCCAGCAGAAATTTTGCTGAACTGGCAGCAGCTTTTGGAAAGGAAACTCGAGTCAAGGAGCGCATCCAAACCTGCTGAATTCATGCATGATTCTCCAAGGCGATGTCACACTTTAGAGCGCTAGTTGGATACACCGAAAAAGCGCTCTTGAGATGCTCCGAATTCACATCTCTTTAGAGCGCTGAAAAAATCGCTATAAAGATGCAGTGAATTCATGTGTCTTTGTAGAGCAGATTTAAGCAGAATAAAGATGAAGCACATTTGACTATTTCTGAAATACAAATTACAAAATCTGAAATACAATTGAATGAAAAATGGAAAATCTTAAACACAATTGACGAATTTTGAAAATCAGTTGGCTCCCTGCTATGATTGGGCATTTTTTGTAATATAATTTGTATTTTCTGAAATTAAAGTGGAAATGGTGTACTAATTTTTTTTTTCTTTCAAAATGTGTCAAAGGTTTATGATTGAAGCACTCTTTGCAGCGCTGATTAATGCGCAATAATGATGCAGTGAAATCATGTATCTTTGTCCAAAACTCATGGTTTTTTATTCAAAAAGTGTTAAATATATTTAAAAGGAAAGCATGTGTGAAATTTTATCAAAATATAATTTTATATTTTAAGTTTTATATAAAAAATCTTAACAAAAAATTTAAATTTTTTCCCCTTACTTTTACTGCATCCTCAAGAGCGCACTTTGGATTCGCTTCGGTATGCTATAAAAAGATGCTATGTCGCCAAAATCTCGATTTATTTTTGCTGGGATATGAGAAATCTGCTGATTTTAGTAGACGGAGTAGCTAAATACTTCTATAAAATTAACAAATTCTGTTTTTTTTTTTAATTTTGATCATTTTTAGTTTAAGGAACAACAGACTATTTCTGTAAAATAACAAAATAATCTGCACAAAAATATTTTGAAATTCAGCAAACAGAATCAGTTAAATTGCAGAATTTTTTTATTATTTTCTTAGACTGAATGGCAGAGAAATTACTTAAGATATCCATTTCAGCAAAAAAATCTGCTAAAAGATTGCTAATTTAAATTAAAAGCCATTTTACCGATTGTTTTACAGAGTTTTTCTTTTGAGTGTGAAGTAGTTAGTAGTTGTTGCTGTTGTTGTTATTGTCAGTGTTGATGATGATGACGGTTGATGATGATATTGTTGTTGTTCTGTTGTTATAGTTGTTATTATTATTTCGTCTGTTGTGTTGGCTGCTAATGACTTAATAAATCATCGTTCTCGCCAATTGAGCCAATTCAATGAGTAAAACAGATGTGTTGCTCCGGCAACCAATAACCAAAAAACCATCATCATCGCCATCATCATCACCATCATCATCATCACTACTAGGCATCAGCAGTGTTGCTGCAATAACAAAAAAAAAAAATCATTATTATTGATATAGCCAGCAGCAGTTTCGTTGTTGCATTTTAATGCTAAATGTATGATGCCCATGATAATGCCCAGCCATGATGCTGCTGATGAGGACGATGATGGTTTTGTTCACTACAAATCGGCGCCGAAAACATAATTCAATAAAAATCCACAAATTCCTTTAATCCTCAATATTCATTAAAACGCGCCCGAAAATAAAAACAACTATGAAACACACACACTCACATATACAATTGCATATGTGTACTTACTACACGCATACAGTGATTGCATTTATTTTTTGATACGCTTTACAACAACAACGACGTCAATTAAAACCACTTAAAAAGTACATCATAACAACCTGCACACACTTTCATAAACACACTCACACGTATACAAATGTTTAAATACTCAAACATACATATACGTGGATTATTTTTCTTTCCATTTATGACAACATATGGGGCAAAACGCGTCAAAGGTCCACACCAAAAAACAAATGTTGTCCAATTTAAGTATAATTTTGGTAAAATAGTAGGTTAATGATAGGTATTCTAAATTACAAATATAAAATTTTTTGATGAAATATTGGCAGAGTTACAGGGTTGGAAAGTTTTGATGTTTTTGAAAAGAACATATTTTGGCGAATTTTAATTAACATTTTGATGAAACAAAAATTATAATTTTAAAAACGACTTTTAAAGTATTTTTGACGGCCTTTAAAATGGCATTTGTGTTTTTTTTGAAAAAAATAAATTTGACCTTAAATTTCAAGGTCAAAATATTAAATTGTAATTATCTTATAAGGGTCGCACTTTTAGATTTTTTTCACTAAGCCCACTAGAAAGGTTGAAATTTTTTTTAATTTCGGTTTTTTAAAAAAAAAATGGTATGTATGATACTTTATGAGAAATCAATTTTTTTACGAGTACATAACACCCAAACTGTACTGATTTCTTTATTTTTTATGCGTGCAACGTTTGTTGTGTGTGTTTACTAGAGTTGTCAGTCGATTAAGAATAATTCGATTAATCGATCAAACAAAACCCAACTCTTGTTCGAATAATTCAAAAATGACGATTTTCGAATAACGAATAAATCGATTAATTAATGTCGATTAATCGAACAATTTTTTTTAATTAAATAAATGCTTAGAATTTGATTTATTCTCATAAATTTTGAAAGATTTTATACAAAATGTAGGAAAGTTAAAATATATTGTAGCCATAGCCCTTAATTGCACATCCATTATAGAATTAGAGGGAGTTATCAAGTTTTTATTAAGTAATTTAGAAAAAATTAATAATTCTTTTGCATCAGACTTACTAAAACGTATTAAAATAAGAATTAATGAGAGACGTATAAAAGTGTTAAATACGTTTATAATTTTTCTAAATTCTGAAAATTTTTCGAGCAATGAAAGTTTCTTAAAATATTCTCCAAAAAGCGAAACAAAAGAATATGCAAATGAATTATACTCCAGATTATTTTATGTTGAAGTTATTACAGGAAGTTATTAGTAATGAAAATAATAATTTTTTGTGGGAGTTAAATAATTCATTTCAAAGTATAAAAAATTCAGAAAATAAAAAGGACTTCAGCGATATATCAGACGATATGGTATATTTGGGAAAATCTGAAAAAGAACAGAAAAAATAGATAAACTTTTGTATGCTCTTCTTACTATATCACCTACTTCAACAATTAGCGAAAGAGTGTTTTAAAAATCTAATTTAACAAAAACAAAAATCGTTTGAAAGCAAAAAATTGAGTCAACTTTTATTTTTAAGGGATTATTTCTTAAGAACAACCTAAATTGTCTTATTTGACAAAAATTAAAATCATTTATGATATATTTTGTCTGAATACTTCAAATAACAATTTGTATTTGAATTATTTCTCAACAAGTATTAAAATCGACATCCATTAATTAAAAGTGATCTCAGTTATTCAATTTTTAAGTTTTTTTAACTATTTTATTTTTAAGATTTTTATGCATTTTTTCGTTAATAAAAATTTTAACTTTCTTATTTTAAGTTTTCTTATATGAATTGTTTATTTTTTTTGTTAATAAAAATATTTTTTAAAATATTGTTTTTATTCGTTATTCTCTTCGATTAATCGAATAAATTTTGATCTTTAATCGTTTGATCGAACGAGGAAAAACAATTATTTGAATTATTCGAACAAAGTTGAAAGTCGAATAATTGACAACTCTAGTGTTTACAACGCACACTTTATCTAAGCATTGATTTTTGTTGTTGTTATTATATGCAGATTAAAGCGATTTCAGTACAATTTGAGTGTCATATACTCCTAAAAAATTGATTTCTCATAAAGTTTCATACATACCATTTTTTTTAAAAAAACCGAAATTAAAAAAAATGTCAAGCTTTCTAATGGGCTTAGTGAAAAATATTTAAAAGTGCGACCCTTATAAGATAATTACAACTTAATATTTTGACCTTGAATTTTAAGGTCAAATTTATTTTTTTCAAAAAAACCACAAATGCAATTTTAAAGGCCATCAAAAATACTTTAAAATTAGTTTTTTAAATTATAATTTTTGTTTCATCAAAGTGTTAATTAAAATTCACCAAAATATATTCTTTTCAAAAACATCAAAACTTCCCAACCCTGTAACTCTGCCAATATTTCATCCAAAAATTGTATATTTGCAATTTATACTACCTATCATTAACCTAATATTTTTCCAAAATTATACTTGAATCGGACAACATTTGTTTTTGGGTGTGGACCGTTGACGCGTTTTGCCCCATATACAAATGCATCAATATACATTTGTACATACATAATGTGCATTAACTATTTTTATAATGCTAAATCAGGGAAAAAGTGTTTTTCTTAACAAAGTCTGTCAGGGCGCTCGATAAAGAATTTGGATTTTTTGACAGATAAAATATTTCTGAAATTAATCACAAACAAGTGAGAGTGTTGAATCCTTTATAACCTCTAAAATATTTTAAAAAAAATTACAGTAGCGTTTTTGTTTTGTAGGGGGCTTAGCAGGGGATGTTGGAGGACAACCCTCCTCCTCTCATAAATGTTAACAAATTAATTTATTTTAATTTGTTTAAGCAAAGAAATAAAATATAAAATATATAAATATTTTTTTTATATTTCCCCCTACAAAAGGAGAGGTTAACCGGTTTTTTATTCCGATTTAACCGTAAAGCCGGTTTTCCAAAACGTCGGTTTTTTTATAAACACTGTTCTTTCAACATTAAAATTTTTAATTTTCTTAACAAAAGTAGAAAAACCTTAAAAAAAATTAGTTTTTTTTAGAGGTTGGTTTAGTTTTTTAAAAAAAGTTCCCCCTAGTCCGATGTTGCTCATGCGCCATAAGACCTATTCGAGCCAAACTTTAGGAGTATAGCATTATTATTTTGGACTGTATCTTGTCTTCCCAGACAGACGGACAGACATATCTTAGAATCGATCACTGATCAGAAATATAAAAATTTTATGAAGTCATACACTGATATCTCGATCCGTTACACACGGAATTACAAAGTAAGTATACATTACTATTATTAATTTTGACATGTTGATTACAAATGTAAAAAAAAATTAACATCGGTAGAGCGGTTTTCGAGATATTGCCAATTGAAATTTGTTAAAAAATTTAATTTGAGCCAAATTAAACCATTTCAACAAATGGTAAAAATTTTCAAAAATGGTGGGTTTTTCCTACACTCAACCAGGGTTGGCAACCGAAACGAATAACGGTATTGGTAACGGTATTGGTATTACATATTTTTTATATCGGTAACGGTAAAGGTAACGGTCTTTTCGATTATTTAGGTAACGGTTAACCGTTACCGAAACAACGATACCGGTACGTACCGGTATTATGAAAAAAATTTACAAAACATGTTAAAAAGTCACAAATTTTGTTAAAAACACTTAAAAAATCAAAAATTTAATAAAATTAAAAAAACATATAAATTTATTGCATTTTTAACATATAATTATATAGAAGTATTTAATACTATTAATTAACCCAGAATTTAAAATATTCACGCTATATTGTAATTCAACAAATAAATTACGGATTTTTTACGTGTTTATAAGATGTCTCTGTCCAATTAGCAGAAATATCTGCATTTTGAGCCATTTAAGAAATCTGCTGATTTTAACTGACGCGGTTTGCTAAAATTTTGTCTGGATAACACGGTAGTCTGCAGAAAAATCTGTCAAGACCGCAGGTAAATCTGCTGATTTCTGTTAAAAAATCTTCTGATTTAAGATAAACACCCTGAAGATCGAAATTGTTTTTTATTTAAGTAAAAATACTTTTTTTTTTGTTAAAAACTGTTATAAAAGAAGAGAAGTTTTTCAAAAAACTTTTAAATTTTTTAAAGAAAATAGGATAGTTTCTGTAAAATTAATTATTCATCTGATTGTTCTCATTTGGACAATTTTTAGTTTTAGTTGTTTAAAATTGACAAAAATTAAAAAATGTCAACAAATTTTGTTTGTAAAATTACAAAATAATCTGCTAAAATTTGAAAAAAAAAAATAAATCAGCAAACAGAGTCAATAAACATACAGAAAAATTTCTGTTACTTTAAAGAAGTTATTTTAGCAGAAAAATCTGGTAAAATTTTTCTAATTCAAACTGAAAGTTGTTTTACAGATTTTTCAATAGAGTTTTTCTTCAGACTGTACGACTTGGGCTCACTATGTATTTAACTCCTGAGAACAACCTCTCTACGCTTCCATGCATGGATGACAACGTCAGCAACACTTGAGCGATTCAGTTTTGTCTCTTCTTTTATATTCCAACTGAAAATTGCTTACATTACGTGGCAATCACTTTTCTCTTCAGAAATTTTTAGGTAAATTGCGAATGTGATTATTGGTTGGACCGATTTTTTCATTGTTTTTGCCCAAATAACAATCCGATATCCAATGAACAAAAATTTATTTTTTAATTTTACGTACATTAAAAATATTTTACTTTGTATTTTATCAGCAAAAAATTTAAAATAAGTAATATTAAGACAACCGAAACAATACCGTTATAATACCGGTAAAAATACGAATAAAGGTATTGGTTTTTAATCGGTAACGGTATTTAAAATTTTTTATTTCGGTATTGGTAACGGTAACGGTAGTCAATATTAAAGGGTTTTTAATCGGTAACGGTATTGAAAGGGTAACGGTAGCCAACACTGCACTCAACAGAAAAACTTAGTCAAAAAAACTAAGAAAAGACTTTCAATTTGATTTAGCAAACTTTCAGCAGATTTTTCTGATAAAAGGGATATTTTACATAGTTTTACTTCAGTTTTAGAACAAAACAGAAATTTAACTGCGCTTTAACCAATTCTGTTTGCTGGCTTTCAAAATATTTTAGAACAAAATTTTCTGCTGTTTTGACAGATTTCTCTGCTGATTTCACTAAGATAATCATGAGAGATTTGCAGCAAACCGTGTCTGCTAAAATCAGCAGATTTCTTTTATGGCTTAAAATAGGTGTATTTTCAGCAGATTTTTCTGCTGGTTGGACAGAGAATTTATTTTAAGTGTACGTTCAAGAAATTTTTGAAAAAACTCTAATTTTTTTTTATTCGCCATTTTATAGAGCTTAAGACAGCCTTTTATTTAAACTTAATTTGAGCTAAATCAGACCATTTTAACAAATGGTGTCCTTCGATCAAAGTTTAGAGGTTTTGATGACAATTTGTTTGAAAAACCAAAACTTTGATCGGAGGGTGCCTCGGGTTTAAATGATCGGTCTCAAATTAATTTTAACTGAAAGTTTTCATAAATATCTATCATGAGCGGGTACAAGACCCCCCAGACCTAATTTCAAATAAAAAAAAAAAAAAAAACAAAAATGAAAAGAAAAGAATGAAATTTTCTAACAAATTTTCCAACGCAAAAAATTCTACTCAAACCGAAATAAATGAAAACTTCAGTTATGAAATATAAAGTCCAACAATATAGAAAACAGGATTAAAACTCAACTCATAAGGTACAATGCAATTTAGCAATATTTCTAAGAATTAGAAATATGAAATATAAATTCAAACCTATGTCCTAATTAGGGTTGCAACTCTGAGAAAATTTACAACAGTGTTAGAAAATACAACTGTGTTAGAAAAAGTTAAAAACAGATTGATTAAGTTCGTGCTAAATCTAACATATGGGTTATGAAATGTAATATAATTCCCGTTATCTTTTTCACCTCAATGTACGTTTAAATAACTGATTTTAATCTTACACACCTACAGTGCCAATCGAAGAGTTCTGACGAAAGAGGGTGGTTTCTTCAGTAAGCTGTCGACATCCCCACTTAGCCTGTGTTGTCAATTAATTTTTTCAGATTTTCTAATTGTATAACAATAATAATTATTTCTCAGAAATAATTAATATGGACTCAAACCGAAATAATGAAAACTTCAATTCGAAATTTCTTAAAAAAATATTTTCCGTACAAATTTTAAAAGAAAATTTTTAGCAAAATTCTGAAAATTTTTAAAGGAAAAATGTGACTAAATCTGAAAATTTTCCTAAAGAATATATGTCAATCTGGAAGTTCATATTATGAGAAAAATAAATGACTTATAATATGCTTTCTCTGTATAGCAAAATGTTACAGGATCTTAATTTGGTTTACATAAAAATTTTTTGTCTACTTCATAGAAATACGAAAAATATCCTAAAATCTTAAGCATGTTGATAGTCTAACGTATGTAAAACTGTTAAGGAAAATGTTTTCAAAATGTTTTAGAAATGAAAGTGTAAAATGTCAATAAATTTGAAATTTTTAAATTCTCAGAATCTGAGACTTTTTCTATAGGAAAAATGTCTCAGAATCTAAGACTTTTTCTATTGGAAAAAAGTCCAAGAATCTGAGTTTTTTTCTATTGGAAAAATGTCTCAGAATCTGAGACTTTTTATGTAGGAAAAATGTTTCACCATTTGAGATTTTTTATATAGGAAAAATCACTCGAGTCATTTTCTTAAGAAAAAGTTTCAGATTCTTAGACTTTTTCTATTGGAAAAATTTCTTAGAATCTGAGACAGAATTTAAGACTTAGGAAAAATGTCTCAGAAAATGTCTCAGAAAATAAAATCTAAGTCAGAAAAAATGTCTCAGAATCTGAGACTTTTTCTATAGGAAAAATGTCTCAGAAAATGTCTCTGAATAAAGGGTATATGTCTCAGAATCTAAGACGTTTTCTATAGGAAAAATGTCTCAGAATGTGAGACCTTTTCTATAGGAAAAATGTTTCAGAGTTTTAGCAATAAGGAGTGTTAATGCTTTATCTGTAAATTTTAAAAGGATTTTCTCAAACTATTGTTAAAAAAACCGGCTGCAGTTGTTTTCAAAAACTACTAAATTTGATGATTTTATAGCTTTCCCATCACTTTTTTGGAAAAAATAAAGTATCCCTGTTTTTGCTCACCCACAATAACTGGGAATTGAAGATTTTTTTTTATTCAAAGTAAAAAAAAAAATAATTCCCAACCCCACAAACTCAAAAGCTGCTCCGCCACTGATCTCTATGAAAGGGGCAATAAAAAAAATTTTGAATTTTTTATACCCTCCACTCTAGTGATAGAGGGTATATATAAGTTTGTCATTCCGTTTGTAACACATCGAAATATTGGTCTAGGACCACATAAAGTATATATATTCATGATCCTTGATCGATTTTAAGTCGATCCAGCGATGTCCGTCCGTCCGTCCGTCTGTCTGTCTGTCTGTCCGTTGAAAACACGCTAACTTTTGAAAGACTTTACGGAGGCTCCTGAAGTTTGACATATATGTTCTCCATTTACCGGGTCAGGTTGGTATTGCAATCCAGCGAAATCGGTCAAGTGGTTCAAAAGTTATAAGCATAAGAGTAAATTTCGGCAAGGGTATTTTTCGAATTTACAAGATTAAAACCACTATAACTTTCGAAAGATAATTCTGAGGGGGCTGAAGCTTAGCATATATATTTGTCATTCCCCAAGGCTGTTTGGTTTTGAATTTCAGCAAAATCGGTTTAGTGGTTCAAAAGTTTTAAGCAAAGCACTGAATTTCAGATTTGTTTCAAATTAAACTGTTGAAAACTCGTTAAACAAGTTTTAGAAGCATGGTGAAATACCATTTTTTTAAAACTTATTGTTGTTTGTTTTCTTGTCGTGGGGTGCAGTTTAGTTGTTAGACAAGTAAATATTTGTTATTGTTTTGATATTGTTTTTGTAACTGTATGTAACGGTGTATAGTAATAATTTTTGAAAAAAAAATCAAATGAAGTAAAATAAAAAGTGGGAAATATGTGAAATATTTTTTTTGTATTGCATGTGGGTATAAAACAACAAAAATATTTTACAAAGTAATTTTGTTACTCAACGAAATTGTACACTAAAAAAAATATTTACACTAAAAAAATGTTACACTCAAAGAAAAATGTATACATAATCTTTTTTAATGAAATGTCACACTCAAAAAATGCTGACAGTCAAAAAAATTTTACACTCAAAAAAATTTGATTGATTAAAAATAAGTTTTACTCAAAATAATATATTTCTAATAAAAAATTTGTGATGCAATTTTTTGAAATTTTTTTAGAAAATTACTATCAGATGACATTGTGGAGGGTATTCATAGATTCGACCAAGTCGAACTTAATTTTTCTACTTGTTTTTTTTTCGTTTCTTCACCGTAGAAATAACCGATTTTTTTTAAAATTTCAAACAGCAAAATCTTAAAAAACTGATTTTAAATACAGATTTTAAACATTCTTCGATGTTCGTGTTCAGCACAGAAATTAATAAATATGATGTATCGCAAGTCATATGTATATTTTTTTAATTTTTAAATATCAAAAACCGATTGGCCTCAAATTTATTTAAGTCTAGTCGAAAAATTATATTGACACTGGGGAAAATCAAAAATGGAAAAAATGCCACTGTACTGTACTATGCTAATTTCACACTGCAACACCAAAATCGGAATGGGATTAGTGTATTAAAAAAACCGGCCATTTTCAAAAACCGGTTTTCGGTTTATTCGAAAAAGCTTATTTTTGAAAAACTGGTTTCCGGTTTCGGTTTTAGCAAAAAAACCGGTTAAACCGGTTTATTCGGTTTTTATTCTTCAGGTTAAAAATTAGTTAAACTTAATTATGTTTTTACAAAACAGGCATAACCCAATAAATACAAAATCGATAAGTCATAGCGAAAATAGTATCATCTGTATGACACCGCTTACGTCGCACAATTTCGCTGGAAACTTCGACTGAAAGTAACAACTATATTTTAGTTCTTTGCAATAGCGAGCGGAAATCCGTAGAGATTTTATTTACAAATTTGTTCTTGTTGAATTGTTTAAAGAGCACAATTAATAATAAATTCAGACACCGGAATTTGAAATTCCGATTTCAACAATTTCAAAAGGATAATTTAAAAAAATGGTTTGCCATAGAACTCCAAGGTGTCAAATTTAAAAAATACATATTGATTTCAATATTAAACGAGGAGACGGACTTCCGGAACATCACATACCAACATATCCACAAGCTGATTATGGAAGTACCGCTAAGTTTTGTGAGTGTTTCTAAAAACTGTGTAATGTCAATTCATATTTTTAATCAATATATTATAACTTTTTATAAAAACCGGTTAACCGACACAAAAAAAACGGTTTCTCGAATATTCGAAATTCAAAACTATTCGAAACCGGTCGAGTTTCTAAAAATGAAAAAACCGGTTAACCGGTTTTCGGTTTCGGTTTTGAATACTCTAAATGGGATGAAACCAAAAGCAAATGAAAATTGACATTTTCCATAACAAAACCCCCAAGGATTTTTCTAAGTTTCGACTAGATTTTTTTACACGCATTTGAAGTTGATTAACTTTTATTATAATTACTTAAAAACTGTATAAGAGGCGTATGCTTAATTTTGTAATTGTCTCTAAATAACAATCATACACCGAAAAAAATTCCTGCCTTATATGTACGAAAACGTTCGTACATTGTACGAAAAATTTCGTTGTTTCGCACCACGAAATTCTTGCATACAATGTACGAAATGCACGAAATTGTTTCGTAAAATAAACGAAATTGTTTTTGTATTTTACAAAAAAATTTCGTAAAATAAACGCAATAAATTTTTGTGTTTTACGAAAATTTTCGTAAAATAAACGAAATATTTTTTGTGTTTTACGAAAATTTTCGTAAAATAAACGAAATATTTTTTTTGTTTTACGAAATTATTTCGTAAAATAAATGAAATATTTTTTTTTAACGAAAATTTTTTGGTAAATAAAAAAAATCCTTAAATTAACGAAATTACATGTAAAAATTATTTCTTGAGAATAAGAACAACGTTTTCAACGTTTTGACAGCAACATTTCCAAGCATTTCTTCTTAACAGAGACTTATAAGATTTCATTCTATTTACAGTGATTTTGTTTAAGGCTACGTTCACACTACAAGAACTTATGATGATATGTTGAGATGATTTTTTTGGAGGACCACCTCCCCACTTGTAAAAAAAAACTTACATCATCAAGCCTCAAATTTTATTTGATCCGATTAGCCTCAAATTTTAATTGATCCTTAAAATGAATAAAAACCAAGAGAAAACTTTTAAGTCGGCTGTGCCGAATTTTTATTACCCCAAATATGTAAAAAAAATATCACAGTTATTATTTTTGAAATTAATTCTTTATACCCACGACCACAAGGCATTTTCTAATCCCCTGGGTCGAAGCTCATTACTTTAAATTTTTTTTGACATAAAAATGTTTCGTTTTTTTAACAAAACAACAAAACACTTTAAAAAAATTGAGTTTTCCAGAGGTTGGTTTAAAGAAATAAAACTTTTTTGGCCACATACGAACTTAACCTGCTGATGACCAAAAGACTTGTTCCGTGGTATCCGTGTTTTATATAGACGGACATTAATAGAATGCCTTAGAATTTATCATGGATCACTAATACATATACTTTATGGGGTCCCCGACCGATATTTTTTTATTATACCCCAATACTGTAGTTGGAGGGCATAAAAACACCCTTTAAGCATGCATTTAAAGATTTCTTCTTTTTTCATTAGTTTTGTAAAATTACAAAATTCTTGATTATTTTTTTTTCGTAATATAAAGTCTACTTTCGTATATTTTACGAAAGAAGTTTTTATGAATTATTTTCGTAAAAATACGAAAGTCTGTACACTTTTTTTGTAATATGCAGTCAACATTCGTATATTTTACGAAAGAATCATTTACATTCTTTTTTTCGTTACTTTCGTAAAATTACAAAAGTTTATACAACATTTTTTTCGTAATATGTAGTCAACATTCGTAAATATTACGAAAAAAATATTTACTAATCATTTTCGTTACTTTCGTAAAAATACGAAATTCTGTACTAAAGTTTTTCGTAATATGTAGTCAACTTTCGTGTATTTTACGAAAATAAAAAGTACGAAACTTTTTTTCGTAAAATGTTGCATGGATTTTTTTCGGTGTACGCAACGGTGCACATATTCGGCCATTCAGTAAGTACTGGACCGATTGCATCGAAATTCATACCGGGTTCAGATAACGTAATTTCGAGCTTAAGATTGGACGCTGGACCCCACTTTTCCTATACGGGCACTACTAGGTGCCCCTTAAGAACGACATATTTAGTATTAAAAACTGTTAGATGCTAAAAAAATCACCAACTTCAAGTGCGTAGAAAAAAAATCTAGCACTAAACTAAAAAAAAACGTGTTGAGTGTTTTATGGAAAATCGCAACTTTCTTTTGCTTTTGGTTTCATTGCATTCCGATTCGGATAGTTCGATTTTGTATCACTTTGTTTATGGTAAAAAAATCGATTTGCAGAAATAAAGCTTGAGCTTTGCGAAATTAGTCAATACAAGATTGTTTTGATGTTTTATTTATACACTCAAAATAATTCTACATTAAAAGGTTTAGTAAGTGATTTTGTACCAAAATCTACTAATTAGTTACTAATTTTAGTATCTTCAAAGTACTAAAATTAGTAATTTTTACTGTTTTTGAATAATATTAGTAAAAAAATTTAGTATTGGTTACCAATTCCTGCACTAGGTCCTTTTGAACTAAAATTTAGTTAAATTTTTAGTATTGAATACCCATGTTTTTTTTTTGGGTGTAGTATAGTAAAGACCTCATAACCTGGTGCTCTGAGTCATTTAAGACTAAACCGCAGTCAACGAACCGAATTGTCCCCCTATCCAACATTTCTGTTATTAAAGATTTTTCATTTTGTTGTTTATGCTGTTGTAAAGTTTATTAATGAAAATAATGACCACCAACGCTACTGCACCTGGTACAGATTTTTTTTTTTTTTTTTAATTTTCATACTGATGTTGTGGCTAAAAGTAGGACTCAATAGTTAAGCCTTACTCATTTATTCCATTGAGTTTTTGTTCTATAGTTGAATATGTTGTTACAACGTTGGCCTAATTGCCATATTATTAATTTTTGTATTTTGTTTAAGTATTTAATATGTATAAATTTAATCCTCTTTAACTTTAGCTTTTGTATATTAATATAAAGGCTTTAGTTAATTTTTCATTATAGCCAGCAGCTGTATTAAACTCTTATAGTTTGTAGCTTTTTTTCATATTTTTTTTTTTTTTATTGAACATTTATTAAAGCTTTACTTCTGGTTTTATGATAATTTATGCTTTTTGGGGTGATAAATTTTCGCGTTACAGAAATTAATTCAATTTGTTGTGGTTACGTTAGTGGCGGTAGCAGTGGCAGTAGCAGTGGCTACTACTGTAAGTCGTTTGTACATGTTTATTAAATAAAAATGGTTAATTTTAATGTGCTATATGAACAGAAAAGTAAAACATTAAGACACTAAGGCGTATGAGTGTTAATATAAAAGCGAATTGTATATCACTCATACGCAGAGGAGGTCATTTTTAAAAGTGAGATTTTTTCTTTACTTTATTTGGGGTTTTCTAAAAAAAAAACTACACAAAAAAACACATTTTCTAGATAATAGTGTAATTACCTAAGTTATTTAGAGTAAAAACTTATGTAAATATGCATTGGTAGGTTGCGAACAAGGCCGCCTACTCTACACCTTTTCCAATTGAAATTCAGAAAAGATCAATTGTAATTCAGAAATCACAATTGAAATTCAGAAATCCCAATTGAAATTCAGAATAGCCCAATTGAAATTCAGAAATCATAATTGAAATTCAGAAAAGCCCAATTGAAATTCAGAAATCACAATTGAAATTCAGAAAAGCCCAATTGAAATTCAGAAATCACAATTGAAATTCAGAAAAGCACAATTGAAATTCAGAAAAGATCAATTGAAATTCAGAAAAGCCCAATTGAAATTCAGAAAAGCACAATTGAAATTCAGAAAAGCCCAATTGAAATTCAGAAAAGCACAATTGAAATTCAGAAAACCCCAATTGAAATTCAGAAAAGCACAATTGAAATTCAGAAAAGCACAATTGAAATTCAGAAATCGTAATTGAAATTCAGAAAAGCCCAATTGAAATTCAGAAAAGCACAATTGAAATTCAGAAATGTCCAATTGAAATTCAGAAAAGCATAATTGAAATTCAGAAATCGTAATTGAAATTCAGAAATCGTAATTGAAATTCAGAAAAGCCCAATTGAAATTCAGAAAATCACAATTGAAATTCAGAAAATCACAATTGAAATTCAGAAAAGCCCAATTGAAATTCAGAAAAGCACAATTGAAATTCAGAAAAGCCCAATTGAAATTCAGAAAAGCACAATTGAAATTCAGAAAAGCACAATTGAAATTCAGAAAATCACAATTGAAATTCAGAAAATCACAATTGAAATTCAGAAAAGCACAATTGAAATTCAGAAAATCACAATTGAAATTCAGAATAGCCCAATTGAAATTCAGAAAATCACAATTGAAATTCAGAAAAGCCCAATTGAAATTCAGAAAATCACAATTGAAATTCAGAAAAGCCCAATTGAAATTCAGAAATCGTAATTGAAATTCAGAAAAGCCCAATTGAAATTCAGAAAAGCACAATTGAAATTCAGAAAAGCACAATTGAAATTCAGAAAAGCCCAATTGAAATTCAGAAAAGACCAATTGAAATTCAGAAATCGTAATTGAAATTCAGAAAAGCCCAATTGAAATTCAGAAAATCACAATTGAAATTCAGAAAATCACAATTGAAATTCAGAAAAGCCCAATTGAAATTCAGAAAAGCACAATTGAAATTCAGAAAAGCACAATTGAAATTCAGAAAATCACAATTGAAATTCAGAAAATCACAATTGAAATTCAGAAAAGCCCAATTGAAATTCAGAAAATCACAATTGAAATTCAGAAAAGCCCAATTGAAATTCAGAAATCATAATTGAAATTCAGAAAAGACCAATTGAAATTCAGAAATCACAATTGAAATTCAGAAATCACAATTGAAATTCAGAAAATGTAAACAAACCAATTATGAGTCACCACTACATAGACACATTAAACAAATGCTGTACAACAATGAGAGTATTTAACTTTATTCTCTTGCTACGTATTGTAGAGAGCAGACAGACAATAATACACTCATAGAATGTTGTAGGTAAAATTTAGTTTAACTGAATTTTTATTATTTTTTGTAAATTAATTAATATAGTGAACAAAAATATTTACTCTACCTTGACAAATGCATTAATGAAAAATTAGTTTTAAAGAAAAATAATAAAAAGTCAGTTTCACTTAATGTTACCTTAAGCATTTTATGAGTGTATTGTCTGTCTGCTCTCTACAATACGTAGCAAGAGAATAAAGTTAGATACTCTCATATACACATTTCTGTACTGCATTTGCATAATGTGTCTATGTTTGTAGTGGTGACTAATAATTGGTTTGTTTACATTTTCTGAATTTCAATTGTGATTTCTGAATTTCAATTGTGATTTCTGAATTTCAATTGGGCTTTTCTGAATTTCAATTGTGATATTCTGAATTTCAATTGATCTTTTCTGAATTTCAATTGTGTTTTTCTGAATTTCAATTGGGCTTTTCTGAATTTCAATTGTGATTTTCTGAATTTCAATTGTGATTTTCTGAATTTCAATTGTGCTTTTCTGAATTTCAATTGTGCTTTTCTGAATTTCAATTGGGCTTTTCTGAATTTCAATTGTGATTTTCTGAATTTCAATTGTGATTTTCTGAATTTCAATTGGGCTTTTTTGAATTTCAATTACGATTTCTGAATTTCAATTGTGATTTTCTGAATTTCAATTGGGCTTTTCTGAATTTCAATTGTGCTTTTCTGAATTTCAATTGGGCTTTTCTGAATTTCAATTACGATTTCTGAATTTCAATTGGGCTTTTCTGAATTTCAATTGTGATTTTCTGAATTTCAATTGGGCTTTTCTGAATTTCAATTGTGATTTTCTGAATTTCAATTGGGCTATTCTGAATTTCAATTGTGATTTTCTGAATTTCAATTGTGCTTTTCTGAATTTCAATTGTGATTTTCTGAATTTCAATTGTGATTTTCTGAATTTCAATTGTGCTTTTCTGAATTTCAATTGTGCTTTTCTGAATTTCAATTGGGCTTTTCTGAATTTCAATTGTGATTTTCTGAATTTCAATTGTGATTTTCTGAATTTCAATTGGGCTTTTCTGAATTTCAATTACGATTTCTGAATTTCAATTACGATTTCTGAATTTCAATTATGCTTTTCTGAATTTCAATTGGGCATTTCTGAATTTCAATTGTGCTTTTCTGAATTTCAATTGGGCTTTTCTGAATTTCAATTACGATTTCTGAATTTCAATTGTGCTTTTCTGAATTTCAATTGTGCTTTTCTGAATTTCAATTGGGGTTTTCTGAATTTCAATTGTGCTTTTCTGAATTTCAATTGGGCTTTTCTGAATTTCAATTGTGCTTTTCTGAATTTCAATTGGGCTTTTCTGAATTTCAATTGATCTTTTCTGAATTTCAATTGTGCTTTTCTGAATTTCAATTGTGATTTCTGAATTTCAATTGGGCTTTTCTGAATTTCAATTGTGATTTCTGAATTTCAATTGGGCTTTTCTGAATTTCAATTGTGATTTCTGAATTTCAATTGTGATTTTCTGAATTTCAATTACGATTTCTGAATTTCAATTGTGCTTTTCTGAATTTCAATTGAGATTTCTGAATTACAATTGATCTTTTCTGAATTTCAATTGGAAAAGGTGTAGACCAATTAAAAAAAATAGCTACACTCAAAAAAAAAAGTTTGTAAATTTACAAGTAAAAGGTCTTGTAATTCTATTTTACTAATATTTTTGTCTTTTTACAAAAATTGTTGTATATTTAATAAAACGAAAACTACAGTTTGCTTCGTAATTTTACTATTATATGTTGGTAAATTTATTTTACAAATTTTTTAGGTAAATTAACCAAAAAGTGAATTATTTTACAAATTAAAAAAATATTACAAGGTGTTTAGTTTTTTTTACACAAGAAAACTGTAATTGTACAACATAATTTTACTTGATGTTATTTAGTCTTTTTACAAAAAAAATGTTTTATTACAAACATTTTTTTTAAGATCGTTTACAAGGTTTTCAGTTTGAAATGTATGCATTGAAAAGTACAAAATTCCAATATAATTTTACAAAACTTATTTTATTACTAGAATTAATGTTGTTTTACAAAAAAAAAATTATTATTCAACAATAGGACACGCAAAAATTTTCTAAGTTCAGATTTTTTTTTGCGTTTTGGAGTAAAAAATTTAGTTAAAAATAATTTTTTATAAATAATTTTTACACCATTTTTTTTTTGGTAATTTGCGTTAAGTAAAATACCACAATTTTTATGTGTTTCTACTTTATAATTGTTCTAGTTTTTTTTTGTATTTTTACCATTTTTTTTGGTGATTTTACTATATTTTTTTGGTAATTTTTTTTTAAATTTATCTACAATATCCAAAATTTTTTTTCCGATTTTTTAAAAACACTTGTGAAAATAATTAAAAATTCAAAAAAAAAATTTTATTTTTTGACTAATTTTTCCTGAAAATATAAGAAATTTCTTGTGTAGCCTCCTTCGCAATTCTCATATGTTCTACTTAAGTAAAACGAAATGTCGAAAAAAATAAAAAAGTGCAGTGTTATACATTAAAAAGTTTGTTAAAAGTGCTCAAGTGAAAAAAAATCTTTTCAGGTTGTTGAAGTGCTACTCCAGCTGCCGAAGAAGGAAAAATAAGATGCACCAATGGAAAAAACCTTTAAATTTACAAAGCCAATATGTAAATAAACCAATTTTTTTGTAAATTTGCAAAACAAATATGAAAATTTAAAAAACAAAATTGTATACTTACGAAAAAAGTTGTAATTTTACAAAAATGAAATAGAAAATACAAAAACAATATTGTAAATTTACAAATTTTATGGTTAAACTACTGTTTTTACGGCAAAAAAATACGGAAAAATGGTACATATACAATAAAAATTGTAAATTTACCACTTTTTATTGTAAATATACAAGTTTTTTGCATAAAAAACAGTAGTTTAACCAAATAATTTGTTAATCTACAATTTATTTTTTTCATTTTCTATTTTTCCTTGTAAAATAACAACTTTTTTCTGTAAGTTTACAATTTTGTTTTGTAAATTTACCAAATTTTTTGCAAATTTACAAAAAAAAATGTTCACCTCGAAGATGAAATTTTACAAAAATAATTGTAAATTTACATTTTCTTTTGTTAAATAAATTTACAAATTATCCCGGTAACTTTACGGGGATTCTTGCTAGTACATATTTTACAAAACCTGCCCCGTAAAATCACGGGGATTTTATGTCATTTTACAAACTTTTTTTTTTGAGTGTATAAATCGCTAAATTATCAAAATAACGTATATTTACCTATTTCAACCGGAAATAATTGGTGTTTTCACGATCCGGACTTTCAAGTGTGCTTATTGGAAAATTGCATAACGTCAAATAATTTGCCAATCTGATATTTTAGGCAATTTTTTTTTAATGTTCCCAACTGAAACCATGAGTAAAATGAATGAAACAAAAATTAATAAAAAAAAAAAAAAAAACAAAATGCAAACAGCTGAGATTTTTTATATGGAAATTTTGAACTCGACAACAAATTTATTCATACTAAAATTATTATTTCAAAATTTCGAATGCGAAAAGTTACGTGGTTTTTGCACAGACTGGTTGAATATATTTTCTAAACTAACTTGGCCTCCTAAACACGAATCTGTCATCAAAAAAATTGTATCAAATCGAGATATTGGCATATTGATATTGAGGGACCAAGCCCTCAAAACCGAAATTTTTTTTAATATTGGTAAAGTGTATGTTAAAGTTATAAACATGGTGTTACAATTCAAAATCCATTGAGTATATCTGAAAAAAAAATGTTAAAAAATTCAAAGTTTTGAACCAACCATTTTTTCGTACCAATTTTTATGATTTTTTTAAATTACAAAAAAAATTAAAATATAGCCTCCGAAACGCGCTTCTGTCATCAGAAAAGTTGCATCAAATCGCCTTCTCGAGATATAGGCATTTTCATTTTTTGTGGACTCAGCCCTCAAAACAGACAATTTTTTTAATATTGGAAAAGTGTATGTTAAATTTATTCGTATTTGTTTTATTCGAAGGAAGTTGAAAATATATTTTTTTTCGTTTTATCCTTATAACTAGGGATGAGATTTTCATGCACTAAAAAATCAAAAATATGCGCTTAAAATATGCGCTAAAAAATCAAAATATGCACTAAAAACCCTTAAAATATGCACTAAAAAATAAAATGTGTACAATCAAAATCTTGTTTTCATAGGAAAAACTTCTTAAAAGCAAAAAATAACGCCGGGTTTACTAAATAGTAACATTTAAAACTTTATATAAGCAAGATTTTTTAGAAATTTAGAAAATTAATTGTGTTTATATATTGTTGGACTGTATATTTTATAACTGAATTTTTTTATTTAGTTCGGTTTGAGTCCATATTAATTATTTCTGAGAAATAATAATTGTTGTACAATGAGAAAATCTGAAAAAAATCAAGTGACAACACAGGCTAAGTGGAGATGTCGACAGCTTTCGGAAGATGCCACCCTTCCATCATCAGCACTCCTTCGATTGCCACACACTTAATGTGTGTCAGATTAAAATTAGCCATTTAAATGAAACTTTTGAAGAAATTAAGAATTGGAATTACTCCTCTTTGTGTTGAATAACCCCTTTTCACCATTAATTCGTGTTGTATTCATTTGGCAGAAACTTAATCCATCTTAACTTTTAACAGAGTTGTATTTTTCCCATTGTTAACCCTTAGTAGGACTTTTCAAATCTTGAAAAATGTCCGTTAGGTTTGAATTTTTGTTTCATATTTCTAATTCTTAGAAATATTACTAAATTGCAATGTACCTTATGAGTTGTGTATTAATTGTGTTTATATATTGTTGGACTGTATATTTTATAACTGAATTTTTTTTTTTATTTAGTTCGGTTTGAGTCCATATTAATTATTTCTGAGAAATAATAATTGTTGTACAATGAGAAAATCTGAAAAAAAATCAAGTGACAACACAGGCTAAGTGGAGATGTCGACAGCTTTCGGAAGATGCCACCCTTCCATCATCAGCACTCCTTCGATTGCCACACACTTAATGTGTGTCAGATTAAAATTAGCCATTTAAATAAAACTTTTGAAGAAATTAAGAATTGGAATTAAGAATTAAGTGTGTGGCAATCGAAGGAGTGCTGATGATGGAAGGGTGGCATCTTCCGAAAGCTGTCGACATCTCCACTTAGCCTGTGTTGTCACTTGATTTTTTTTCAGATTTTCTCATTGTACGACAATTATTATTTCTCAGAAATAATTAATATGGACTCAAACCGAACTAAATAAAAAAATTCAGTTATAAAATATACAGTCCAACAATAAGTATATAAACACAATTAATACACAACTCATAAGGTACATTGCAATTTAGTAATATTTCTAAGAATTAGAAATATGAAACAAAAATTCAAACCTAACGGACATTTTTCAAGATTTGAAAAGTCCTACTAAGGGTTAACAATGGGAAAAATACAACTCTGTTAAAAGTTAAGATGGATTAAGTTTCTGCCAAATGAATACAACACGAATTAATGGTGAAAAGGGGTTATTCAACACAAAGAGGAGTAATTCCAATTCTTAATTTCTTCAAAAGTTTCATTTAAATGGCTAATTTTAATCTGACACACATTAAGTGTGTGGCAATCGAAGGAGTGCTGATGATGGAAGGGTGGCATCTTCCGAAAGCTGTCGACATCTCCACTTAGCCTGTGTTGTCACTTGATTTTTTTCAGATTTTCTCATTGTACAACAATTATTATTTCTCAGAAATAATTAATATGGACTCAAACCGAACTAAATAAAAAAATTCAGTTATAAAATTTAGAAAATCTAAAAAAAAAAATTAAGAAGAAAAAAATAATTTTTCTTATTTTCAATAAAAAAAAAATAAAATTTAAAATAGTTTTTTCAATTTTTTTGCTAATTTATGCCAAAATATGCACTTAAAAGTTGGAAATATGCACAAAATATTCATTTAAAATCAAAATATGCAAAAATAAGCATTTTCACCAAAATATGCAAAAATATGCAAAAACAAATCGATGCCATTTTAACACAAATTTCTTGATTCGGAAAGATATTTTGTCGATATCGTTTTTAGACTTTCGACAAAAAACATGCATTTGCATGGAAATCTCATCCCTACTTATAACCATATAAATTTCGCAAGAAATCTCCCGTTTAATGCTGATATGCAAAAAAGACACTCCAATAAAAATAAAATGGGATTAAAAACTAAAATCCGTTGAGTATAACCAGAAATATTTCCAAAAGAATTCAACTTTGTTGGTTTTGAGGGTATAATCCGCAAAGAATTAAAATGCCTACACTCAAAAAAAAACGTGGGTATTCAATACTAAAAATTTAGCTACGAGTACTAATGTTTTAGTCCAAAAGGACCTAGTGCAGGAATTGGTAATGAATACTAAATTTTTTTACTAATATCTAGTACATGAAAAATACTAACAAAACAGTAAATATTACTGCAATTTACTACAATTTTAGTAAATATAATTACTAAAAAATCATAAATATTTCAAATTTTTGCCCTATTTAGTAAAAAAAAATACTAATTTTAGTAAATAAAATTGCCAATTTTAGTTAATAAAATTACTACCTATATCAATTTTAGTAAATAAAAATCAGAAAAAAATTATATATAAATGATTTTTTATTTCACTTCGGTTATAAGATATACTTAATTACATGTCTTCTTAAGCTGGTTAAAAATGTAGCGTAGATTGTACCACGTCAGGCATTTGAAAATATAAATGTTGTCGCCATACCATTGAAATATATTTTGGAAACGATTGCTAAAAATATAAGAAAGAAATAATATTTTCTCAATACATGTTCAAATGTATGTACAAATATTTTACTACAGATGGTGTTTTTTTTTTACCTGCATTATTTTTGGTATACGTGTGTGTATACATAATATTCTTTTTCTTCTTCAGCTTGAGTTTTTTTTTTCACAGCCATTGAAATGAAAAACGATTTAACAAAATCACTGATGTAGTTTTATTATTAATGGCATTTTATTAAATGCACATATTTAAATACAGAACATATTTATTTAATTAGTTTACCACCACACAATTTAATTAAATAAATTCTGAATATATTTTTTTACAAACACTCCGTGACCGGGTATCGCGTTGTTTCGGTTTTAATTCTTTTTTGCACTAAACAAACAGAAAAATCAGTTGGTAGCACTGCAGTTAAATGCAGCAAACGTGGTGTTCGCACACACTGCAGCAGCAAGCAGCAGACGGCAAGAAATATAAAGAACTGTGTTTAATTGTAAATTATAAATTTATGCAATAAGTACTTTTTGTATTTACAGCTTGGGGTATGCTTTTTTAATGTTAAGAAATAAAAAAAATCGTGATTTTAGTGAAATTATATTTAAATAGAGTACTCTTAATTTTTTCTGTATGCTGCTTGCTGCTGAATTGTGAAGAAGTATTTGATCGATATTACAAGCAGTGTTGCCATTACCAATATAAAAAAAACGCAAAATCATAGGAAAAGGGTAAAAATTTACAAAGAAAAAAATCAGCGACAAAAAAAGAGAACATTTTTTAAAAAAATAGAAAATGTGTTTTTTAAGGATAAAAGGATAAAAGGCGCAAAAAAACAATAATAAAAATATTTGTTTTTATCATAAATTAAATAAATAAGCTGTTACAATCAGAAGTAAAAATAATATTACATTCATATTACTTAAAAAACAATAAATATAATACAAATTTTTTAGTTACATTCAATCTTCACGCCACAGATCTGTTTTAAAATTGTTTGAAAAACAACTGTCATTAAATATTTAAAAAATACTTAGTTGTAAAAAAATGTAGAAAATATGTACCAAAAAGTTTTTATACAATTTTTTTATACATCCGTCTGTCTGTCACACATATGAAAACAGATTTAAGAAACTGGTAATACATTTTAATTAAAAAATATTGTTAGTATTTCCAATCCAATTCTGCGTTATAGGTACCTCAGCGTATGAAGTGATATTAGACAGGTAGTTTAGTAAAATAATTTACTCATATCTTTCGTGGGAAATCCTAATATTTATATGTTATAATCCAAAAACTAAATTGGCTTGATGAAGCAAAAACATAATTCAAAAACTAAATTGGTTAAATGAAACAAAAAAATGAAATTGCGAAAAATTTTAATTTTTGTACGACCGCACTATAGGAAATTTTACCCATTTTTTTGGCAAAAAGTCAAAATTAAAATTTTTGCAAACATTATTTTTTTTTACATTAATAAAAAAAAAACTTAACAAAGTAAACAATTCTTTCTCAATTTTTCGACAGAATTGATGTACCGTTACTTTATCATTAGTTTTTCTTGCAATTTCTTAATTAGTTATAAAATAACGATTGAGTGCAATGAATTTTGTGATAGCTTCTAACAAAAGTTTTTATATTAAGAATTTATAGTTTTTAAAAACTATAAAATGGAAAATAATGTCGAAGGTGAGTACTTTAATGATAAATAGTGAAATGTTGGTGAACTAATCTATTAGAACGATTTAATTGGAAAAATTTAAGTGACCTTAAGATGAACTTATTGAAGTATGAATTGGAATTTTATTTTGACTTAAAAAAAATGATAGCATATGTTAGCTATAAAACCATAAAAGTTCTGTAAGACAATTAATTACCTTCCGAATTTAAAAAAATTTCAAGGTCGGATATGTGCAAACTTTTTTTAAAAACGCATTTTTCCAGATGACTACTGAGTGCCAAATTCAGAGTTATTTAATACATGGTGAGTGAAATAAAACAAAGGTGGATAAGGAGCCGCTATTTCTGGCCATTTCTTTTCATACATTGCTCAGAGTGATTGTTTCGAAAACTTTAAACAATATGCAAAGGAGGAATTAAGAATATTTTGTTCAAATATAAATATGAAAAGGATTAAAAGTTGTAGGAGTTTGAAAGTTTTTGAAAGACAGCATGCTGTTTGGCTTAAAGGCAATACTTGGCTAAGAAAACTTGAAACGCAGCCTGCCTCCACTAAATCGAAACCTGGGCGACAGCAATTAACTTTTTTGTCAAAATCTGCGAGAAAAAAAATACGAGTTACAGAAATCTCTATAGATCTAAAAAGGGAAGTTGAGCCCCTAGCTCTTGCTTCATCTACGGCTGCCCGTAGTGGCATTTTGAAATGTAGTTGACGACTTGGAAATCGAAAAGAAAATTTTTGAATAAAATCCTTATCAAAAAGTAGCTTTGTTTGACACTTCTTAAAATTGTTAAAATAAATTTCTACTGTTATCTTCGAAAGTTAGTGTACACTCAAAAAAAAAAAAAAAAAGAAATAGTAAAAACAGTTTATAAAACCAGATAATCTATCAAGGATCTAAAAAATCTTAGATGCGGAAACTTATAACCCGGAATCACTGTTTGGAACTAATAATTAGTTAATTTTTTAGGCAACTTTACTAATTTTTTTTTTTAGTGTATGAAAAACTTTAAGAGTCACTCCCTCCCTCTAAAGAGTCTTCCAAAAGTCAAATCCAAAAAAATCATTCAAATCGGTCCAGCCGTTTGGCTGTAAATAATTTTGGCCAAAAAAAGGGTAAAATTTCCTATAGTGGACCGGTACAAAACTTAATTAGATTTTGAACCAAATCACAACCAAAAACATGACAATTCAGCGCGTCTCGTGCTGGATTTAGCGCTCTCCGACCACCCAAAAAGCTAATATTTTTAGTCTAGCGCATTTTTTAAAACTTTCGCGTTTCCCTTTTTCATTCAGCGCATTTAGCGCTTTCTTTCTAGAACTAATCATTTGAGAAAAAATTTACATTTCACAACAGAAACGTCCTAATAACAGTCTTAAATTCATATTTTTCATGTAGTTGTTGTAGTGCAACCAAAGAAATGGATAACTTTGTTTAAAATTAAAAAAAAAAAAATATTTCACAAATTTTAGACTCATTCTGTGAATAGGCCTGATGATTTTATACATATTTTTTTTTAACCTTAAATTAAAATTGTTTTTTAGCGCTTTTTGTCGCTTTTAACTTAATTCATATTTATAGGTTTTTAGCTCTTTTTGAGTCACTGTTTTGCGTGTTTTGCCTGTTACATAATTTTCTAAAATAACCCCCAATTTTCTTTATTTAAATCTGTCAAAAATACATATTTTGATTGCATCAACCAAAAAAATAAAACACGGTCTGATTTTTCCCAATTTCTTTAGGTCTTGGGCTTAAGTTTCAAATTTCAGCAAAATCTATTGATAATATAAAAATCACAAATTTAAAAAAAAAAAATGTCGCGAAAAAATGGAATAATACCATAAATACCCTATTTTTAAGGCGTATTAAAAAAAACGGCAAGACCAAAAAAGCACCAGCAAATACCCGAAATGTAACATAATGGCAACACTGAATTCAAATTTAACGATTTTGCAAAAAAAATAGTTGGTAGCTCTGCTTGTAAACAAGCGCCCCCTTACGGAATAATTACTAACAAAAATACATTAAAAACTTATTAAATTACTGTATATTAGTACCACTGATGCCAACTATTTTTTAAAAAATGTAGCTAGATCGGACCAAAAAATAGCTAGAAATAGCTAAATTTATAAACAGTTAAAAAATCTAGCTATTTTGTAGCTAGATTCTTGTAAACAGTTAAAAAATCTAGCTATTTTATAGCTAGATTTAGGATTTGTGCGTTTTAAAAGGATTTATTTGTTAAACTTTTTAGTATGATAATAAAATAAGTTAGTTTTTGTATTAAAAAGAATATTTTAATATATTTTTATTAAATTTTGCAAACAAAAAACTTCAAATAGTTAAATTTTGTATCGCAGATATAATATATATCTGGAAACAAACGATTTGCCGGTTATATTGCCGAGATGATAAATTTAATTGCGGCAATTATCGAATTCGTATCGCCGGCGATACACCCTTAGGAAGAAACTATTAGCCGACGGCAATACATCCCGGCGATACGGCAACAATTCGTCTTGGCGATAAATGGGCAAGTTGAAAAACAAGCAGATGTCATACACACGTAAATAACACATTAATAAAATGTCAAAATGAAAAAAATTTACTATGAAACGGTTTTTAAAAACAATTTTTTTACAAATGTTGCGACTAAAAAAAAGTAGCTAGATTTGTAGCTAAGAGCTAAATGACTTTTTTTGTCGCTAGATGCAAAAAAAATTAGCTAAATCTAGCTACAAAATAGCTAAGTTGGCAACAGTGATTAGTACTTTTATGAACTAAAAATAGTGAAAAAATAGTAAAACAAACTACCAACAAAAATTACTCATAAACAGTAAGAAATACTAATTTTAGCACTTTGAAGATACTAAAAAAACTACTGTAATACTGGTAATTGGTATTTTATTAGTAGATATGGGTTACCAACGCACTTACTAATTTTTTTACTGTAGAATTATTTTGAGTGTATATCCCAAAAAGATGATTCGATAAAATTTTTCTGATGGCAGAGGAGGCCGAAAATAATTTAAGAAATGTGTTTTAAATTGATATACCCTATAACCACAGTATGGGGTTGGAGGACCATATACTCACTTTGTTATTCCGTGTGTGAAATATCAGTCTAGGACCCCATAAAGTATATATTTTATTGATCCGTGATCGATTTTAAGACATTCAAGCGATGTCCGTCCGTCGGTCCGTCCGTCTGTCCGTCAGTAGAGGACACGATATAGTCCAGAATAATAGAGCTAGACTTCCGAAGTTGGGCACAAATATGTCTTGTGGTCATAGGCTAGTTAAGTACGGAAATAGGCAAAATCGGACCAGGGGGAAAAAAGTTCCCCCTTGGAGAACTAAACCAACCTCAGAAATGCATTTTTTAGCAAAGTTTTTTTTAATTTTTGTTAAGCAAATCCAACATTTTGATGTCAGAGGAATCTCAAAACCCTGCCTGCGAACCCATCGGATAAAAAAAAAAAAAAAAATTGACCAGCCCCCTTTTGTGGAAGTGGACATAAAAAATGTGTTTTAATAATGATTAATTGGATTAAATAATTGCAAGAATCATAAAAAAATCATTTGATAACATCTATCGCAAAGGGAAGGTGTCCCCCAACGTCTCCTACCAACCCCCCCCCCCAAAAAAAAAACCTAATTTTTATTTCTTATTTTTTTTTTTTACATGTTGGAGGGTATAAGAGATTCGGCACAGCCTAATATAAAACTCTCGTTTTGTTTAATTTGAACAAAAAACCATAAAAGTTGGTACAAAAAAAATGTGTGAAAAAAAACATGCAGATTTGGTTAAAATTTTTGACTTCTCTTGAAAATATTTATTAACCCCAGGTTCTCTTTATTGGACTGTCTGCTTTACATATCTTCTTTGAACAGCCATTTACTTGCAAAATTCAGATACTTATAATCAGGGAAACCAAAAATATGCAGTATCATGTTTTTTCCTGTGCATTTTATTGATAAATGGGTAAGGTATTTATCCGTTTCAGAAGTTTTTAAGAAATCTGGCATCGATTTGTTAGAGCATATTTTTGTATATTTTAGCCTCAAGAGCATATTTTTGCATATTTTAGGTTTTAGAGCATATTTTAGCATAAGAGCATATTTTTAGAGCATATTTTCAATTTTTAGAGCATTTTTTCACTTTTTAGAGCATTTTTAGAGCATTTTTTTTTTAATTTTTATAGCATTCTTTTCCAATTTTTTTTATGACAACATTTATTTTTAAATTTTTTATCCAACAAGGATGTTTTTTTTCAACAATTACGGAATTGTGACGATTGATTCCCGTTTGGCCTGTTCTTGCTTCATATCGGTATATGAAACTATGTTTACTTTAGATTCAGCAACTTGCTAGAAAATATTAAGGCAAATATTTTTGTAGAACATATTTAACCCTCTAACTACCGCACATAACGGTATTTGGAAGGTCTATTCTCTAACAAATTAGAAAAAACACCGCAAAAAAGGGGACATAATTTTTATAACAGCATATTTTTATTGTTTTTAGAGCAAATTTTCCGTCTTTAACGGCATTTTTTAAGCGCATAAAACGTGTTTTTTAGAGCATATTTTTGGTTTCCCTGCTTATAATATACAAAAAAAAGAACATAATGAACTTAATTATAATACATTTTTAGCTTCCCTGATCGTATCCTTCATCGTATCGAGTCCGGATATCTTGCAAAAGTTAGGTAATTTTATTGGGAAATCGAATAAAAAAATATAAATAACTTTAACATACACTTTCCAATATTAAAAAATTTTACTGTTTTAAGAGCTTGGCCCACAAAAAATTAAAATGCATATATTTCGAGTACGCGATTTGATACAACTTTTTTGATGACTGATTTGTGTTTAGGAGGCCAAAATACTTAAAAAAATTTACTTTAGAAGTCTGTTAAAAAGAAGTAGATTTTTGTAGAGTAGTGTAATACTTTAAAAAAATAAATGAAGTTTGACTGCTTTTAAAGGTTGATTTAAAAAAACCGGGTTTCGACATTAGGAAAAAACCGGTTTTTGACTAGTTAGGATTTAAAAAAAAAACAACTTTTGCCATTTACAAAAAACCAGATCTGAAAAACCGTTCTACTCACCCTTTCATTTATTCAAAAATATACAAAATTTTGACAATATATTGGAAAGCAAAAGATGATTGTTTTTCATAATTTTGTCATAAGCTTACAATTCATTCGTTAAATCAACCATTAATTTGATGATTGGTATAACAATTTTCTTTATTGGAGGAATTTCAATTAAAAAATTAATTGAATCCGCGTTTTTGTTGATTGGAATTAGTTTCAAATTCGTTCTGTGTATATTCTAGGCTTTTTTTCTTTGATTTTTTAATGGGCCACCCGGAATATATATTAAGCACCGTGAAAAAATAACACGTGATTTTTTTCAGATTTTTTCATTAAGATTTAGGGGTCGCTACCTCGCAAACCTCAAAAAAAAAAAATTCACACAATCAAAAAAAAAAATTATTAAAAAGTTTCATTTAGATGGAACAAGTATTTCAATTCACGAAAGAAAAAAATTTGGATAATTAGGGCCTTACTCTAAGAATTTTTCAAAAAAATTTTTTTTTATTTTAATAAGCTTACATAATATGTTTGTAGTGTTTCTTGGTAATACAGTCTCTATAAAAAATTTTATTTGTTCTGAAATATCGAAGAAATGGCGAAGAATACCTAAAGGATAATTAAAAAAAAAACTAATGAAATAAATTTAAGTTTTTTTTTTTGTATTTTTTATTATATTTTTTTTTGTATTAAATAAGGTAATCAAGTAAAATTATAATTAAAAATACAAAAAATTTTAAAAATTTTTTTGTTGTTTTTTTTTGAAAATATCAATTTTTGGTTTTCTTCGCAAGTGAACTTTGTTTAGCAACAAATAAAAAATTTTAAGCAGAATATGTTATCAAAACCAACTAAAACACTATTGCGTAAGCTTATTAAAACTAAATTTTTTTTTTTCATGGTAACTTTTGAAACTGAAATACGTGTAGGACCAAAATGAAACTTTTTGTCATTAATTAGTTCAAGCTTAATTATAATAAAAAAAATGAAAATCGAAATTTTTTTAACATGATAATGTTTTTAGCCTGGTGTCTAATTTTAAAAAAGTTGCAGGACGCCACCTCAGTTTGACTATAAAACGTTTCTTAAAACGAAAAATTTTAATAACTTGGGTTGAAACTTGGATAATAATTCACCTCGTGGTGAATAAGACCGTTTTTCACCAGCTGGTGAATAAAACGTAATATAATTATTTTTCAACAAAAAAAAATTTTTTTTTTTCATCAAATTTTTTTTTTTTCATCAATTTTTTTTTTTATCATCAAACTTTTTTTTTCATCAACATTTTTTTTATTTTTTATAAATTTTTTTTTTTCATCAAACTTTTTTTTTCATCTTTTTTTTTATAAATTTTTTTTTTTTTTATCAAATATTTTTTTTTCATCAATTTTTAGTTCATAAATTTTTTTTTTCATCAAATTTTTTTTTTTCATAATTTTTTTTTTCATCAATTTTTTTTTCATCAAATTTTTTTTTCATCAAAAAATTTTTTTTTTACCAAAAATTTTGGGTTCATTTAATTTTTTTTACATAATTTTGTTTTTCGTGAAAAGAAATTATTTTTTTACCAAAACTACTTTTTCACCAAGTCTAAGCTTTTCGCATAAAAATTTTCCATTTGTTTATTAAATGTACATAAAACAAGTAAGAGTGTTATATTTTTCTGTGCCCAATCATATATACTCTCCAAAATGTAAAAAAAACTTTTTTGCACTTATTTTTGCACTCACTTACGAAATGTACACTCTTTTGGTTTTAATGGGGTCCTCGACTGATATTTCAATTCGTTTTGCATGGAATAGCAAAGTAATATAACTTTATTTTTTCTAAAAAAACTTTGCTTTGGCAGGTACACCCAAATCTTCCGCAAAACATTATCATGATTTAATGTTTTGGGCAAGAGACCCAATGTTTAGGGCCCGGTAGCGACCCCTAAATCTTGACGAAAAATTCTGAAAACAAGCACGTGCTATTTTCTCACGGTGCTTAATATATGTTCCGGGTGGCCCTTACAAAAATCCAACTTTGGATTTATGAACCAGCCTAGTATACTCTTTGATTTTTTTTCCGCGGGATTGCCATTATTAATTGTTTTTATATTTTTTAAATTCTTGAAAATTCTTTTGAACGGATCATCAAAAAAAATGGAAAGTTTACCACGAAAGCAGGGTTTACATTATCACACTTTGTGTAATGAATTTTGTATAATTTTCTTTTTTTGAAGTGTATAACGTATCAGACAATTTTTTAAAATTTTTAAAAAAAGAGTATTTTCCTTTCGATTTATCAATTTTATTATGTTTATTAAAAATTAAAACAAAATAAAATAAATAGAGAAAAGAAAATATATGTTTTTGTGTGTTTTGCAAAACTTTTTAATGAAAATGGCAACGGATAATACTTTGTAATAATACAATTTTTAATGTGTTTTCGTTTGAATAATACATTTCAAACCACAAAGTACAACAATGTTAAATCCCTAGAAGAAGTTTTTGAAGGGTACTAAAAACAGTAAAAAAAATCTAACAAAAAATGTTTTAAAGTGTCCGATTTGGCATGGAATGCCCAATATATAAATGATTACGATTGACTTGAGGCCGATCCAGCGAAAAATATAAAAAGTATGCAAACTATTCAGTAAATAAAAAAAAAACGCAGTGGAGTCAGTTCCTCTCGAAATATGTTTGAAAATTCATGTATATTAGAGTGTCCCTTATTTTGGAAATGTTGGAAATCTTGAGACGGTACCCGCTCATTTTTTTCCTTTTGACTTAAAAATAACTCAGGAAAAATTTTACGCCCCTAGGACCACGCCTTCCCTACGCGACGGGGCCTTAAAGAGCGGGGCCTAAAAAATCATTTTTCCATACAAACCAAAAAATTTTTTTTTTGATTTTTAATTTTTTTGTTATTATTTATTATATTACTTGGTTTGCTTATTCACAACAAAAAATTTGATTTTGGTGGGATAAGTCTTTCAGCGCTAAAAAATTTTTCGCAAAAAAAAATTTTGAGCCGCCGGGGTCCTACAGTAAAAAATTTTTAAAAAATATTTTTTTTTAGTTTTGACCAGCAACGGTTTTAGCTGCTATGTTGCTTTAAATGATATATATTCATAAAAAAATATTTTTTGTATCTGTGACATCTTAATCGTGTTCTAAAAAAGGGTAAAAAATGCATTGATGATTTTTTTCGATACACGATAAAAATGTCACAAATATGAATAATATTTTTTTTGGAATATATATCATTAAAAACAACATAAAAACTAAAACCATTGCTTTTCAAAACTAAAAAAAAATATTTTTTAAAAATTTTTTACCGTAGGATTCCTACGGCTCAAAATTTTTTTTTCGAAAAAGATAAAGATGTCACAGATATGAATAATTTTTTTTTTGGAATATATATCATTTAAAGCAACATAGCAACTAAAACCGTTGCTGGTCAAAACTAAAAAAAAATATTTTTTAAAAATTTTTTACTGTAGGACCCCGGCCGCCCAAATTTTTTTTTTGCGAAAAATTTTTTAGCGCTGAAAGACTTATCCCTCCAAAATCAAATTTTTTGTCGTGAATAAGCAAACCAAGTAATATAATAATTAATAACAAAAAAATTAAAAATAAAAAAAAAATTTTTTTGGTTTGTATGGAAAAATGATTTTTTAGGCCCCGCTCTTTAAGGCCCCGTCGCGTAGGGAAGGCGTGGTCGTAGGGGCGTAAAATTTTTCCTGAGTTATTTTTTAGTCAAAAGGAAAAAAATGAGGGGGTACCGTCTCAACATTTCCAACATTTCCAAAATAAGGGACACTCTAATGTATATATTATGATTTCGACATTCGGTAGATCAATTATACCATAATCTAAAAGCAGGCACAAAAAAAGTTTAAAATTTTCTTTTCGCCGTCAAAAAATAAGTGCCTAGTACTTTTTCGCTTTTAGGCTTATTTTCTTCCTTACGTCTTCAAGAAACATTATTGCTTCCCAAATTGAAATCGAGTACTAAGCGGACGAATTTATTTAAACAAATTTATTTTACATATATATTCGATTAGAGTTTTATTCTAGTTCGAGGCCCAAAAATATTTCTATTTATGATATTGTCATAATAGAGTATTTTTAATTTATTGCTTTAAAAAAGTTACTATCTCATAGTATGTCTGTACTGATCAGTTTCATCCCCACTAAAGGAATCTTCAGCAGACTTTAGAGAATCATCGTTGGTCAATCAAACATCAAACCAGACATAATATTTGATATATTATTATATTATATATCAAATATTATGTCTGGTTTGATGTTTGATTGACCAACGATGATTCTCTAAAGTCTGCTGAAGATTCCTTTAGTGGGGATGAAACTGATCAGTACAGACATACTATGAGATAGTAACTTTTTTAAAGCAATAAATTAAAAATACTCTATTATGACAATATCATAAATAGAAATATTTTTGGGCCTCGAACTAGAATAAAACTCTAATCGAATATATATACATATATAAAGGCCGAATAAATACATTTTATTTTTATGTACCTTTTGGTACTAAAAATAAAAAAACAACATTTAAAATTTATTTTACTTTCGTAAAATAAATTTTTTTATACAATTTTGTAATGAACAATAGTATTGATAATATTTAATAAATTGTTTTCACAATTTTCCATTAAAAATTAAAAAAAAGTCATTGCATACATTAAGTAACTACTGAATTAAGAAAACTATTGCATACTTTATGGCGATTATTTTTTTGTTTTTATTCCAATGTATCAACAAATTGCATATAAAACTATAGCACTATCTCTTATTGCATATGCATTTTGAATAAAAAATGCAACAAAATGCAAAATAAAAAAAAATAAAAAAAAAAAACAATTGCAAAACCTTGAAAAATCATTGAAGTTTACCGCACTTATTTACCACAAGTTACACCACGAAATTGATAATTCAACGGTTGACCAACTAAAAAACAACAGTGAAAACAACAACAACACGGCCTATAAAAACAAACAAATATGGTGAAACAACACAAAAAAAAATTATACATACACACATAACAGATAAAAATAAACGGAATGAATGAATAACATTTATAAAAATAAAAATAAACAAAACTGACTAAAAGAGAACTATACGGAGGAGGTTTGACAATTATTGGGGCAGTCAAAGGGGAAAATGAATTGCTGGTTTAATATGTAACAAGTAAAAAAGTTAAATGTGTTGATACCCTCCACAATTTCTTAAAGATTATTGCAAAAAACTTTATTTAAAAAGAAATTACTTTTGAAAAAAAAATCCGCGAAAAAAAAAATGATAAAAAAAATCCGCGATTTTTTTCTTTTTTTGTCAAAAAATATGTTTGCACTTGTTTAAATACCATTTGGTGTTCAATTATGTTCACATATGTCAACCAGCAGCCGAATTAAAGCATTTTGAATTTTTAGGTTATGTTGAATGTACTAAAATTTTTGAGGTGTCCTTACATTTTCGTTTATAACTTTTGAACCGCTGAACCGATATCGCTCAAATGCAATTACAATTTTCTCGGGAGAATTTCCAATAAATGTGTTCAGTTTCAGTCATCTCCGTGTAAAACTTTGGCCGTGATCACCATTTCCACAGACAGACGGACATAGCTAGAATGTCTTAAAATCGATCATGAATATATATACTTTAAGGGGTACCAGACCGATATTTCGATGAGTTACAAACGGAATGACAAACTTATATATACCCTCTATCACTAGAGTGGAGGGTATATAAAAATCGACTGAGCCAATTGAGAATCATATGAAGTAAAGCCGATTTCAGTGAAGAAGTCGATAATATATTAGCGAAATCCGAAAAGTGTCTCGAATGGCACAAAATTACATTCGTTCATTAGAAAAACCTGACAAAAATGTCAGTCGAATAAGCAGAAAACTGTGAAACCCAACATTTTTGCTAATTTTTCCAAATTGTGCAATATTATTGAGTAACTTTTCAAATTGTGCAATAATATCACTATTGCAATATATTGGAGAATACTGAAAAATATTAAATTTTTATTAAGCAATCGGGAAATTTAAATAATTGTACTATAATATTGAAAATAGTATTTTAAGTATAAGGGATGTTTAAAGGAGAAGTAATGTACAATTAAGTTTTTTGAGGAAAATTTTATTTTTGTTAAAAAGTTTTTACTTTAAGCCAATTGTGACGATCGAGCCTTTTGTGTAAAAAATACTGCATACTTTTAGGAACAAATTAAAAATTGCTTTACCGATATTCTGGTCTCTAAATTGTTCAACCCTCCTTCGCATCTACAATAATTTTATGTACATTTTTTTTTTTTGAAACATATATGAACAAATAATATTGTAAGTGTTAAAAAAATATTTTTACCATGTAAATACATGGTAAATGAAATATGTATATAAAAAAATGTTCAATTTATAATTCAAGTGGTCGCCAAATACTCACAATTGCATAAAAAAGTGGTTTGAGATCTGGAGAGTTTTGTTTTTTTATTGTTGTTTTAATAAAAAAGTAGACATTTAATAATAAATATACTGAAGTTCAGATTTTTGTTGTTTTTATTTCGGTTTGTTGGTGTTTTTTTTTTTTTAGAGAAAGAGTTAAACAAGTGGTCAACCAACTCAACAACCGCATACAAATACAATAAAAACATTATGGTTTTTATTGAAAAAATAATATGAAATTTTTATGAAAAAAAATATCACAAAAACAAAAATGGCTAAGAGCCTAAAGTAAAACCAATTAAAAACAAATTAAATGTTTGAAAAATAACTGTATTGTTTAACTTGTAAACTAATTTTTGATGAAATTTTTTTTGTTAAATTATTTATTAGCACCAAGTTATATCTGGCATAAAGGTAACTGATTCTGATGAATTTTGTGATGCTAAATTCAACTTAAAAAAAAAAATTGGAGTGAGCAACTTATCTGTCTGTTAAATTTTTGTTTTTAGCGATAATACTAAACCGATTAAAATGATTGACATGTTATCCAAAATTTCAAAATGTTTTTTTTCTCGGCTCATGGTAAACAATTAAAAAAAGGTATATATTTGAATTTTCTTAACATTTTTCTGATCAGTTTGGTTTAAATTATATAAAAATCGGCCAAGGGGTTAGAACTTATGAGCAAATCAAATCCAGAAAAGTTTTCATATATTTCAAGTAAAAAGCTTTCATATTGTTTAGCTTGCTTGCTTTAACCAGGGGCTAGGCATCAGGGTTGCCAGAATTGTTGGGTACAAAATCGTCAAAAATGTACGATTTTTATAAAAAAAAATCGTCAAAATCGTCATCGCATTTGCAAAAATCGTCAAAAAATCGTTAAAATAAAAAAGGTATATTTATCCTTGATAAAAAAGTAATTCTAAGACATTCAAGCGATGTCCGCCAGTCTGTTGAAGGCATGATGCAGACCAATTCCAAAAGAGCTAAATCCATACAGTTTGGCACAATTATATATTATGGCCATTGGATGATTCAGTTCGAAAATTGGCAAAATCAGACCAAAAAGAACAAAGTTTCCCCTTGTAAAACTAAACCTGAGTCCGATTTTTTTTTTACATTTTTTGTTATATTTTTAAGCATATGAAATAGTTTTATGAAAGAAAAGGTTTTTTTTCTGTTTACCCTTTTTAGTGGACACCTCTATAAAAAATAATAATGATAAAATTGCATAAATATCATAATAAATCAAAGAAATGTCCTCCACCAAAAAACTCCCTATAATTTTTTTACATTTTGGAGGGAAACAGGGAATGTAACACTCTCACTTGTTTCTTTTGTCCCTTTTTGTACAAAAATATTGGTGGATAGTTTTTTTTTAAACTAACAATAAGCAAAAAATATTCATTGAATATTAAAATTCTATTAAAAAAATTTTAAAAAGTAGACAAACTTGTCTGGTTTTTGTTATTTTTAAAAATTTACATTTTTTGGGCAAAAATCGTCAAATCGTCATTTTGACATTTTGGGGAGTAAAAATCGTCAAAATGCAGAGAAATCGTCTAATCTGGCAACAGTGCTAGGCATGCACCTCGAACACTCAAACATTCCCTGCATGGATTAATAGAATGAAGGTTGAAAGAGGAATTGAAAAAAAAGCTTTTTGTTTTCTTTAAAAAAACACTTTTATATTGTTTTAAGCAAAATAAATTTATGAAATTTACGTTCTTAAAATGTTAATGATTCAATATAATTAAAACAAGTAGAAAAGTTAAATTCGACTTGGCCGAATCTATGAATACCCTACACAATGCCCTTTTTAAGTGATAGTAAATTTTCTAACGTGAAAAAATAACATTTTTGATTAAAAATATTTTATTTTGTGTAAAAAGCTTTTTTTAAGTAATTTTAGAAAAAAAAAATTATTTCCAAAATTTTTTTTTGAGTGTAAAATTTTTTTTGAGTGTAAAATTTTTTTTTGAGTGTAAAATTTTTTTTGAGTGTAAAATTTTTTTTGAGTGTAAAATTTTTTTCGAATATATTTTTTTTTTGTTAGTGTAAAAATATTTTTGAGTGACAAAAATTACGTTGTAAAATATTTTTGTGACTTTTCAATGTTTTTAAAACATATTTAACGGTTTTTCAACACGTGAATTTAAGGTGAAACTAATCTGAAATTCACGATTTTGCCTATAACTTTTGAACCACTGGACCGATTTGGCTAAAATTTAAAACGAACCGGACCATAGAAACGGCAAATATATACGTGACACTTCAGCACCCTCAGAATTTCCGTTCGAAAGTTACCGTGTGTTTTATCTCGTAATTTTCAGAAAAATTCTTGCCGAAATTCACTCATTTACTCATAACTTTTGAACCACTGGACCGATTTCGCTGGATTGCAATACCAACCTGGCCAGGTAAATACCCAATATATATGCCAAACTTTAGGAGACTCCGTAGAGTCTTTCAAAAGTTAGCGTGTTTTCAACAGACAGACAGACGGACAGACGGACGGACGGACATCGCTAGATCGTCTTAAAATCGATTGAGGATCATGAATATATATACTTTATGGGGTCCTAGACCAATATTTCGAGGTGTTACAAACGGAATGACAAACTCATATATGAACCATTTATTATGATAGTGGGGTAAGTCACATTTTCAAAAAAACTTAGTTAACGATAGATTTGGATACAGTTTAATGGTATCTTTCGATTAAAAAAAAAAGTTCAAAGAAAACTTTAAAAACGTCTGAGAATTTTATGGGAGAAGTTTTGCTAGTTAACGATTTCTCAAAAACGTTAATTTTGAAAGTGAGGTTAGTCCACAATTTTTTTGTAGCGTTAAAAATAACCAAATAATTGCTGATTGAATAACACTTTGGTGTTTTTTACTATTAAATAACTCTATAGTTAAATCCTTAACTACTTTTCTTCAGAATTCTGAGATGAGCTGAACAAAATTTTACTAGTTAACGATTTATCAAAAAGATTAATTTTGAAAGTGGTGTTAGTCCACATTTTTTTTGTAATGCATAAAAAAACCTTTATATCTCTGATAAAGAATATCCGTAGCGTTTTTAACTCTAAAATAGCCCTATTGCTTAGTCCTAAACTAATTTTGTTACAGAATTGTAAGATGAGCTAAAAAAAATTTTACTAGTAAACGATTTATCAAAAATGTTAATTTTGAAAGTGGTGTTAGTCCACATTTTTTTTGTAGTGTTAAAAATAACCTTATAATCGCTGATAGAGTAAAACTTTGATGATTTTTATTCTTAAATAACTCCATAATTTAATCCTAAACTAACTTTGGTACAGAATTCTGAGATGAGCTAAACAAAATTTTACTAGTTAACGATTTATGAAAAATGTTAATTTTGAAAGTGGTGTTAGTCCACATTTTTTTTGTAGTGTTAAAAATAACCTTATAATCGCTGATAGAGTAAAACATTGATGATTTTTATTCTTAAATAACTCCATAATTTAATCCTAAACTAACTTTGTTACAGAATTCAGAGATGAGCTAAACAAAATTTTACTAGTTAACGATTTATCAAAAACATTAATTTTGAAAGTGGTGTTAGTCCACATTTTTTTTGTAATGCATAAAATAACCTTTATATCTCTGATAAAGAATATCCGTAGAGTTTTTAACTCTAAAATAGCCCTATTGCCTTGTCCTCTACTAATTTTGTTAAAGAATTGTAAGATGAGATAAAAAAAATTATACTAGTAAACGATTTATCAAAAATGTTAATTTTGAAAGTGAGGCTAGTCCACACAAAATTTTTCTGTAGTATTAAAAATAACCTAATTATCGCTGATAGAGTAAAACATTGATGATTTTTATTCTTAAATAACTCCATAATTTAATCCTTAACTAACTTTAATACAAAATTCTGAGATGTTCTGAACAAAATTTTACTAGTAAACGATTTATGAAAAATGTTAATTTTGAAAGTGGTGTTAGTCCACATTTTTTTGTAGTGTTAAAAATAACCTTATAATCGCTGATAGAGTAAAACATTGATGATTTTTATTCTTAAATAACTCCATAATTTAATCCTAAACTAACTTTGGTACAGAATTCTGAGATGAGCTAAACAAAATTTTACTGGTTAACGATTTATCAAAAATGTTAATTTTGAAAGTGGTGTTAGTCCACATTTTTTTTGTAATGTATAAAATAACCTTTATATTACTGACAAAGAATATCCTTAGCGTTTTTAACTCTAAAATAGCCCTATTGCTTAGTCCTAAACTAATTTTGTTACAGAATTGTAAGATGAGCTAAAAAAAATTTTACTAGTAAACGATTTACCAAAAATGTTAATTTTGAAAGTGAGGCTAGTCCACACAAAATTTTTTTGTAGTGTTAAAAATAACCTAATAATCGCTGATAGAGTAAAACATTGATGATTTTTATTCTTTAATAACTCCATAATTTAATCCTTAACTAACTTTGGTACAGAATTCTGAGATGAGCTAAACAAAATTTTACTAGTTAACGATTTATCAAAAACATTAATTTTGAAAGTGGTGTTAGTCCACATTTTTTTTGTAATGCATAAAATAACCTTTATATCTCTGATAAAGAATATCCGTAGAGTTTTTAACTCTAAAATAGCCCTATTGCTTAGTCCTAAACTAATTTTGTTACAGAATTGTAAGATGAGCTAAAATAAATTTTACTAGTAAACGATTTATCAAAAATGTTAATTTTGAAAGTGAGGCTAGTCCACACAAAATTTTTTTGTAGTGCTAAAAATAACCTAATAATACTATATCAGCGATAAAAATATTATTTTATGCACTACAAGAAAATTGTGGACTAACCCCACTTTCAAAATTAATGTTTTTGATAAATCGTTAACTAGTTAAATTTTGTTTAGCTCATCTCAGAATTCTGTACCAAAGTTAGTTTAGGATTAAATTATGGAGTTATTTAAGAATAAAAATCATCAATGTTTTGCTCTATCAGCGATTATAAGGTTATTTTTAACACTACAAAAAAAATGTGGACTAACACCACTTTCAAAATTAACATTTTTCATAAATCGTTAACTAGTAAAATTTTGTTTAGCTCATCTCAGAATTCTGTACCAAAGTTAGTTTAGGATTAAATTATGGAGTTATTTAAGAATAAAAATCATCAAAGTTTTACTCTATCAGCGATTATAAGGTTATTTTTAACACTACAAAAAAAATGTGGACTAACACCACTTTCAAAATTAACATTTTTCATAAATCGTTTACTAGTAAAATTTTGTTCAGAACATCTCAGCATTTTGTATTAAAGTTAGTTAAGGATTAAATTATGGAGTTAATAAAGAAAAAAAATCATCAATGTTTTACTCTTTCAGCGATTATTAGGTTATTTTTAACACTACAAAAATATTTTGTGTGGACTAGCCTCACTTTCAAAATTAACATTTTTGATAAATCGTTTACTAGTAAAATTTATTTTAGCTCATCTTACAATTCTGTAACAAAATTAGTTTAGGACTAAGCAATAGTGCTATTTTAGAGTTAAAAACGCTACGGATATTCTTTGTCAGAGATATAAAGGTTATTTTATACATTACAAAAAAAATGTGGACTAACACCACTTTCAAAATTAATGTTTTTGATAAATCGTTAACTAGTAAAATTTTGTTTAGCTCATCTCTGAATTCTGTAACAAAGTTAGTTTAGGATTAAATTATGGAGTTATTTAAGAATAAAAATCATCAATGTTTTACTCTATCAGCGATTATAAGGTTGTTTTTAACACTACAAAAAAAATGTGGACTAACACCACTTTCAAAATTAACATTTTTCATAAATCGTTTACTAGTAAAATTTTGTTCAGAACATCTCAGAATTTTGTATTAAAGTTAGTTAAGGATTAAATTATGGAGTTATTAAAGAATAAAAATCATCAATGTTTTACTCTATCAGCGATTATTAGGTTATTTTTAACACTACAAAAAAATTTTGTGTGGACTAGCCTCACTTTCAAAATTAACATTTTTGATAAATCGTTTACTAGTAAAATTTTTTTAGCTCATCTCAAAGTTCTGTAACAAATTTAGTTTATGATCAAACTATAGGGCGATTTAAGTGTTAAAACACTACCGATATACCTTATCAGCTATAAAAATTTAATTTTTAAAAGCTATAAAAAGTTAATTTAAAAAATAAGTCCCTTTTATATAGTGAGAAATGGCGGGTTTAATTAACTCTTAACAAAATAATACTCAATAAGTAAATTTAGGTACCTGAGATAACACCTAGATTAAAATTTAATCAATATAAAGTACCCAGATTTTTAAAGACTTAAAAACGCAAACCCTTCAATATCTCGTTTTGAAACCATGTGGACTTACCTCACTTTCATAATAATCGGTTCATATACCCTCTATCACTAAAGTGGAGGGTATAAAAAAATATTAAAAGTGCAAATAAAGTTAAAATTTCATGACTTTTAAAAAAAGCAAAAATTTTACTTGATCCCAGACAGATTTCGCGTGAGAGAAAAAAAAGAGAGTAAAGATAATTACAATCTCTTTACTTTATTCCTCTATGCTTTAACTACACAGAAAAATATTTAAAAAAATATTTGAGTAAGTTTTTAATACTATTGAGTAAAAATTTACTCAATTTCGAACCAGTAAACGATTTAATAGTATTGAGTAAATTTTTAATAAAAATTTGTTAAATGTTTGAAAAAAAATTTGAGTAAATTTTTAATTGACACAATTAAAAATTTACTCAAAATTAATCTATTTTTTTTTTTTTTAAAGTTCAAAAAAGTTTTTAATTTTTTTACAAAAAAAAAACAAAAAAATTGTTTTTTCAAACTTTACCATACTTATCTATGTCTCAAAAACACAGGAAAATTTTATAAAGACGATTACAAACTTTCATATACATACACAACAAACTATAAACTAAACGAGAATTCAAAAAACTATGAGAGTTTAAAAAAAAAAAAAACTATTAAATTTTTATTAAATTATTTACTTAAATTGTTATTAAAATTTTTTAGTAAATTTTTAATTGCGTCAATTAAAAAATTACTCAATTTTTGTTTTTAAATTTAAACAAGTGATTACTCAAATTTGTTTCCTCCTTATTTTTTTCTGTGTACAGCTTTTGTAAGGGTACAATTTTTTTATTTTTTTTTAATTCGTTTTAAAAGAAAATTTTACATTTTTATAAAAAAAAGTCTCCGATCCTAATAATTTTCTAATAGAAGAAGTCTAAATCTAGTACTTTTTCTATCAGAGAAATTTTCTTGTCATAAAATATCTCAATTTCGTAGAAATTTTTCTTTTATAAAAAGTCCGATAAATTTTTTGTAAAGATAAATTTTCATATAAAAAAAGTGTCAAATTCTGAAACATTTTTCGTATCGAAAAAGTCTCAGATTCTGAAACATTTTTTGTTCAGAAAAAGTATCAGATTCTGAAACATTTTTTGTATACAAAAAGGCTGTGATTCTTAGAAAATTTTTGTATGGAAAAAATCTCAGATTCTGAGACATTTAACGTATAGAAAACTTCTCACAGTATCTGTATGAAATTTTCTATGTATGGAAAAGTCTCAGATTTATTGAGATTCGTATAGAACTCTGAGATATTTTTAGCAAAGAAAAATTTTCAGGTTCTGAGACATTTCTGTCCTAGTGTCTTAGATTCTGAGACATTTTCCGTATAGAAAACTCTTAGATTCTGAGACATTTTCGTATAGAAAATTCTCAGAATCTGAGACATTTTTCGTATTGAAAATCCTAATTACTAAAATAATTGAACCAATTACTTTAGTAATTGGACAAATTACTTGATATCAATATTACAATTTTCGTGCTCGGAGGAAATTTAAATACTAAAGTAATTGAATCGGTGTATTTCGTAATTGATTTTTTTATTTTTTCCAATAGAGGGCGTAATTTTGAACCAAAATTAAAAATAATGAAAGTAGTTCGTTTCTTACATAATCACCTTTCATATTGACCAATTTTTTTTTTCTTTTATGTTGTAAAATATTTTTTTATTGGACAAAACAACAAAAAACGGGCTGTTTTTTCTGTATATATTTGCGCTTTATTAAATGAGTTTATAAAGTGTCTGTGTTACACAGAAAAACAGCCTGTTTTTTGTTGTTTTGTCCAATAAAAAAATATTGTATAACATAAAAGAAAACAAATTTGGTGATTATGTGATTATGTGAGAAACCATCACTTTCAGTTTATTTTCATTTTGGTTCAAAATTACGACCTATATTGGAAAAAAATTTAAAAAATTTGCAAAAAATCAATTACTAAATACACCGATTAAATTACTTTAGTATTTGAATTTCCTCCGAGCACGAAAATTGTAATATAGATTACTCAAGTAATTGGTTGAATTACTAAAATAATTGAACCAATTACTTTAGTAATTGGACCAATTACTTGAGTAATCAATATTACAATTTTCGTGCTCGGGGGAAATTCAAATACTAAAATAATTGAATCGGTGTATTTAGTAATTGATTTTTTTAATTTTTTTTTTTTATTTTTTTTTTTCAATAGAGGGAGCAATTTTGAAACAAAATTAAAAAAATTGAAAGTAGTTCGTTTCTCACGTAATCACCTTTCATTTTGACACAATTTTTTTTTCTTTTATGTTGTAAAATATTTTTTTATAGGACAAAACAACAAAAAACAGGCTGTTTTTACTGTGTATCAATGTGCGTTTTGTGCGTTTTTTAACAATGATTTTAATTGATGCATTTAATTGGAAATTAAAACGCATTTTTGTCACATTAACATTTTTGAAACAATTAAAAACGTTGTTGAACTATAAATTAGTTGCTGACAATTTGTTTAGTTACTTTTGATTTCACGATATTTTTTTCTGTGTGGAATAAATCTTAGCAAATTTATTTTTTATGCTTTTTTCACTTAAGTAATTGAATTTTATCCATAAAACTATTCTCGATATTGTTTGTAAAAAAGGAGTGCATACTTTTAGGCTTAAAGGAAACATTTTTGTTACTTATAATTTTCGACATTTTTATAAATGTTTATAAAAATGTCGAAAATCATTCGACTCATTGTCAGTGGTATAAGAAACAATTTTTTTTATTGCAAAAAAAATGGAAAAATTTAAAGCTTTATAGGGGCAGAAACTGAAATCTGGAACTTTGACATTTTATCATAATTATTTGCAAAATCTGTATTTGAATTTTATTTTTGTAACGAAAAAATTTTATTAGGACGTAGGTAGATTTTTTATTCATACATGAATGGCCATGAAACTTTTATTCAGATTTACACATTATTTTTAAATAACTATTAAATTTAAATTTAATTTTTCTGTATTCAATGCTTAATTTTTTATTATTGTTATTTCTCCTCTTATTTCCTTATTGTTTTAATTTTATTTTTTTTCATATGTAAGTGCTCTCAAAAGAAAAACTCTGTAAAAAAAACTTAATAACATCTTTCAATCTAAATTAATACATTTTAAACAGATTTTTAGATAAATACTTTTTCATTAAATAAGTCAATTTTATCCATACTTAATTTAGAATATTTAAATAATTTAAACAAAATATTTTGTTATCTGTTTTTAAAGAAAAATATTTTAAGTATTGGTGACACAAAAGCAATAACAAAATTTGACCTATTAAGTCCGTAAAGCGCCAACAATTTTGTTCACTTTGCCCAATCTCTCATATTAACTAATATATGATCCGATGTGCCCATATTTTTTCTCTGACAACAAGTTTTGCTAATTCTGCAGGTTTTGTCGGCTGATTCGTTTGAGATTTTCACTTTTAGGTTTTAAGCAAATCAGTTCATATTACTCATACCCCAGCAAAACGTTGGTAATGGGTAGTGATTATATAACACATTACCAGGTAATGCATATAACTTATTTGAAGCATTATTTTATGATGTCTTACCAAACATTTGTTCCACAACGTATTATTTTCAAGTGAAAAATAATGCGTTACTAATAATTTGCTACGTAATGCATGATTATTGGAAAAAATGTATTTCATATTTGTTATTTCTAAACATTAAATCATGGATGACTTATATTTGGTCACATTATGTACACTGCGTGACAAAACTAACCACTTTTTTAGAAAACAAGAGGTACGACCATCATTTCAATATATTTCGGACATGCTGAATCGAATGGCGTACTCCGTTTTTCGATGTATGGTACAGTTTTCTTGTAAAATGTCATTAAAGATTGACTGATTTTCAGCTGCTTTTTTAACAAAAAAAAACTCCAAAGCTAATGATTTTTAAATTTTATCGCATGGAAAACAAAGATATAACTTGTAACAATATTTCTAATATAAATTTGGTTTAAAGCTTTTCATTTCATTTTTTTTAAGTTTTCGCGAAATTAACCGCTTAATTGGTCTCTGATAAAAAAACTTGCATTTTGTAGATCATAAAGGCGTCCATGACACTACGAATAGTGGACAAAAAAACGTCTATGTTATATGGACCATCATGATGAAAATCGCGAAAAACCATTTTTTTGTATATGGCAGCATCACTTTAGGAGATGATTTGAAGCTTTATCTTTTAGTATATAATGTGGGAACCTTAAACAATGAACTGACCCAAAATTTGTCCAAAAAAGTTTTCATTTGCAAAAGTTATCTTAACAAAAACTATAATTATTGTATCGCAAACACTGAAATAATAGTTTTTGTTAAGATAACTTTTGCAAATGAAAACTTTTTTGGCCGAATATTTGGTCAGTTAGTTGTTTAAGGTTCTATTATTATTATTACTAAAAGATGAAACTTTAAATCATCTCGTAAAGTGATGTTGGCATATACAAAAAAAACGGTTTTTCGCGATTTTCATCATGATGGTCCATATAAGATAGCTGTTTTTTGTCCACTATTCGTAATGTTAGGGATGTATTTTTGATTCATTAAAACAAAGTTTTTTTATCAAAGACCAATTTGGCTGTTAATTTCGCGAAAACCTTAAAAAATTAAGAAATTCGCGAATTTAAGGGCTTAAATTGAAAAGCTTTAAACCAAATTTGCATAAGAAATGTTGCTACAAGTCATACCTTTGTTTTCCATGTCATAAAATTTATAAACCATTTATCAGCAAATCTTTAACGACATTTTGCAAGAAAACTGTACCATACATCGAAAAACGGAGTACGCCATTCGAATCAGCATGTCCGAAATATATAGAAATGATGGCCGTAACTCTTGTTTATTTTTTAGTGTTCCGCAGTGGTATTATTTGAAAGTTTGAAATAATATATTATTTATAATTGGATGCATAATGCATTACAATAACATAAAAAATAATTATTTTATAAAAAAATGAATAAGTTTAAACTAGAGATGGGCTCACGACAGGAAATTTCTAACGACACACACTCACGAGCATATTTTATCTACTTACACTCACTTACAATCACGTGAGTAAATTTAATACAAAATTACTTTTTCACTACTCGTAACACCTTATATATTATCTTCTGGTATGCTATATTATTTCATTTCTCGTAACCTATAAAATATCATATATTTTACACCTTTCTCTTATTCTTCGTTATAAATGTATGACTTATTTTATACCTTACTGGTATTCTTTGTGATAATGTGGATGCATTACTTTGAGTCTCATCGCCTGTTAAAATCATCAATGCTGCAATGTATAAAATAAGAGATCCTATACCTTATTTTATAACTTATTTGGTAATCTAAGTTTTGCTGGGACGTTTCAATTCCAGTAAATTTCCAGCTGCCTCAACACATTTTTCTCTTGTTTTTACAAACATTTTTATTTGAGTGCTAATATATTTTTAATATATAATTGCAGCACGATCTGTTGTTTTTATTCAAACAAATGTTGTTGGCATTTTATCGATTTAATTTTAATGCATGTTACGCATGAAATACAACGCATTGCAATTTTCACAAAAATTAAAATGAAATAAATGTACAAATGTAAACAGACATTCAACTGAATAATGAAAAAAAAAAAAACATTAAAAAAAAATCTCATTTATTTTCATACGCACATTTTTAGCATATTTTTACCCCATTTCGCCATTTATTTGTTCTTTTATGTTTCATGTATTTAATTCATCATTTGTTCGTAAAGGGACAGACTGACGGTCAGTAAATGGATGGTGTTTGTTTAATTTTTTGTTAAAACCCAGCAAAAAAAGAATTTTCAGGAAATTAGTGGTAATTGTAAACATACACATAATAGTCATAATTGACAAAAGGTCGGAACTGGAAACCATCGAATTTTATTCTAAATTGAAACATTTCTGAAGATAGATGGCGTTACGAGAATTGAAAGTAATTGCCTTCTGAAACAATATTATGTCCTGTTCTTAATGAATTATAGGAAATTCTTCCAAAATTATGAAAAAGTTGGGGGCCTTGTTTTTTGGTAGGGTGCTAGCCTATAAAACAGATGTCGTGGGATCGATTCCCACTTAAACTTTTGGTCGATTTCGATACAACGAGACGATGGTGATTGTTACCACCTCTCGGATAGGTAGAAATTATTAAAAATTATTTGTAATTAAATAGAAACCAAATAAATAAAAACACTTAATCATGGGACCATTGTGAAAAAGAAAATATTTTTCTTTGCTGGGATTGAAAATATTTGTATGAAAAAGAAGTAAAAGTATATCGCGGGCCTATATTCAAAACCCTCTATCTAAAAAAACACAACTTTTCAGGAGAGCCAAAAAACTGTTTATTTCGCGGATTGTTAGAGTAATTAAAATTCGATATTCCACAATATTTTTAAAAACAAACTCTCACATATAATTCGTTTTTAAATTTTGCACTATTGGGGATTTTAGAGGATAGATAGAGGGTTTTGTTTCTCAAAAATATTAAGTAAAGGAATGAAAATGATCAGATAGAGGGTTTTGCATTTTAATAAAAATGAATTATGATTTTATTTATGACATCGGTTAATTTTTAATGTAATTTATTAATGATAACGGCTTATAAATAATTTCGAAATCGCGGTTTTGGTCCACAGGTGCGGATTTTTAAGACAAAAATTATTTTTTTTACCGAATTCGTCTCAAAAGTTGACAAACTGTTGAGTATGTTATGTAAGAAATAGTAAAAAAAATAAAAACGCGATTTTGGTCCACAAATGCTGATCAGCATCGGGATATTTAAGATAAAAATTTTTGTTTCATAATGTACACAAGACATCCAAAGTTTGAGACATATCTTTCAAAAAAGTCAAACAAGAATTTTCAGAAAAAATTAGCATCAGTGGACCAAAATCGTGGTTCTGGAATTTTGTTGACAAATTCATGTGCAGCATGCAAAAAATAGTATGAAAACATATAATGCATGATGAAATTATTCAAAACAAATATTTATAAATTAATTATTTGAAAAGATAGAGAGTTTTGCATTCAGAAAAATTAATTGTGTAAGAGATAGAAAAAAACCAAAAATGCAAATAAAATAGCAAAAAAAATATTTTTGTTCTGAATTTTACACCATAGATGAGGGCCGTTTTACTGAATATTTTGCCATCAAAAAGTCATTTTCGTGAAAATGGAAGATAGAGGGTTTTGAATATAGGCCCACGATATAATAAATTTATTTAAAATACATTATTCTAAAAAGAATTAAAGGTTTCTTTGGATCTTTTAACATATGCCAATATTTGCATGATATTTAAATTCGGGAGACTTTCCGTTGACTAACTTAAATAACACAGTGCAACAACCAAAATCGGAATTTGATGAAACCAAAAGAAAATTAATGTAAACATTTTCCATAAATAAACCCTCAAGGTTTTTTTAAGTATACTGCGAGATTTTTTTTTTACACATATTTGAAGTTAGTGAACTATTATTATAATTACTTGAAAACTGTATAAGTGGCGTATAATTAATTTTGAAATTACCTTTATATGCAATCATACGCAATGGTGCATAATGGTTTATTTTTCATAACTTGGCCATTCAATAACTACTCGACCGATTGCAGCGAAATTTTTAGCAGTTATAGCTAACGAAAGTTCGTCTCAACCTCTATGAAGGGGTCAAGGAAAAAAATTAGATTTTTTTTTTTAATTTCTTGACTGTAGGAAAAAACCATAATTTTAGTAAGTTTTAAAAAGTGATATCTCGAAAACCGTTTGACCGACTTTAAACCAATTTTATATTTGTGTTGAACTCATTAAAATTAATATGAAAATTTTTTAGAATTGCTGTTAACTTTTCCAAGTCAGCTGTATTTTACGAGAAATGTCACAACAAAGTATGGCACCATACGCACCAACCTTTTTCCAAATTTTTCATTCGTTATAACTAGGGTTCGGACTTTTATGCAGTTAAAGTCGCGTTAAAATCGAGTAAAAATTTTAAAAATATGCACTTAAAATTTTTTTAAAGCATTTATTGATGATGATTAGTGTTTGGGAATTCCCGGACTTTTCAATTTCCCGGGAAACTGGAAAAAAAAAAATAATAATTTTCCCGGGAATCCCGGAAAATTTTCATTATTAATATAAATCATAAAAAACATTAAAATTTGACCAACTTTTTATTAAAAACAGTTTTATTACAGATAAACAAGTAATTAAAACATAAAAAATCAAGAAATAAAAGTTAAAAATCCGGAAATACAATAAAACAAAACAAAAAAAATAATGCAACTTTTTCCCCCACAAAAAATCGCAAAAAATTGCTAAAAACTTCAAAACTGCGTTATTCGAGCAAAAACTAATATAGTTGGCAGTACTTTTAATATCTGTTCTGGAAATGTAAATTCTAGGTTCAACATTTTTAAATTTTTTGATAGTCTTATCAAAATTATCATTAACCGACGTATATTTTTTGACTTTTTAAGTTTTTTCATGATATTGTCATACTTTTTACACTTGGTCAGTTTTCCTATGAATATATATTTGCACTGTTCTTCCAAATAGAAAAACTACAAAAAATATCAAATGTAATTGTACCTGTATGTAAAAAAAATATTAAAAATTAAATTAAAATTTACGTTTTTTATGTAAAATGGTTAATTTTATAAAATTCCCGGATTTCCCGGGAAAAATTAAAAAAATTCCCGGGAATTCCCGTCAGTCTTTTCCCGGGAATTCCCGGGAAATCCGACCCGGGAATTCCCGGACCCCAAACACTAATGATGATACAAAAAAACAAAAAAACGTAAAAAATCAGTTAATTATAAACGTTTATAAACGAAAATAAGGTACGATAACCACAAAAATTCAAGATAAAATAAATTAAAACACACAATTATAAAAGTAACTCATAGAAAAATTTTAGTAAATTTTTAATACTATTGAGGAAAAAATTACTCAATTTTGCACCAGTAAACGATTTAATAGTATTGAGTAAACTTTTAATAAGAATTTATTAAATGTATACCAAAAAATTTGAGTAAATTTTTAATTGACACAATTAAAATATTACTCAAAATTTTTCGTTTTTTTTAATTAAGTTTTTAATTGTGTCAAGTAAAAATTTACTCAAAAATTTATCAATTTATTTTTTTTAAATGTTTAAAAAAGTTTCACATTTTTTTACAAAAAAAAAATAGTTATTTTTAATCTTTTACCAAATATATTTATTAGGGCGGAGTAATTTTTTTTCGACAAAATCGTCTAGCATATTCGGATTCTGCATAAAATTCTAAGAATAAATGCCGAACAAACCATGTCTCAAAAAACAGTTTTGACCCCCCCCCCAATTTTCAAAAATAGTTTTGCACGATATACGACGTTTTTAGCTGGGCTTATTATTTGGAATATATAGTTTTACTAATAAATTTTCCTTTAATTTTGTATTAAGAGGTGTACCTGGTATTTTTGGTTACGGGGAATCCATATTTAATATTTATGTTGCTCTAAACCGCCGCTAGAGGGCGCTAAAAACAAAAATCTGGACTTGGGTCTTCAGATTTTTTTTATTATGAAGCCAGATACTCTAAGGAGTATCCCAGAATACTCTGGGAATGTCTAAATGGCTCCATAGTGTATCCATGTACACAATCTAAAAATCCCAGGTCAAAAAATACTCTTTTTCTCGTGCTGATTAATGGAAAAGGCGTATATCGTACAAAATTATTTTTGAAAATTGGGGGGGGGGGGGTCCAAACAGATTTTTGAGACATGGCTTGTTCGGCATTTTTTCTTAGAATTTTTTGCAGAATCCAAATATCCTAGACGATTTTGTCAAAAATTTTGCTCCGAACAATTCAATCCGCTCTAATACTTATGTCTGAAATACAGAAAAATTTCATGAAGATGATTTCAAGCTTTCATATACATATTCAAAAAAACTATTAACTAAATGAGAATTCAAAAAAACTAAGAGAAAAAATTAAATTATTTTTTTTAACATTTGAGGAAATTTTTAATTGCGTCAATTAAAAAATTACTCAATTTTTTTTTTAAGTTTAAACAAGTGAATGCTCAAAATTTTTTCCCATATTTTCTTCTGTGTACTTTAAGGCATACACTGTAAAATAAAAAATATATACATTAATGTAAAAATATTATAAAATAAAAAAAAAATTATCAAAATATCAGCAATATGTGCAAAAATACGCATTAAAATCAAAATATGCAAAAATATGCACTAACAAATCGATTCCATTTTACTGCAAATTTCTTAATTCGTAAATATATCTAGTTTTTGTTGATCTCAGACTGACGACAACAAATATGCATTTGCATAAAAATCCGAACCATACCCAAGCAGAAATTGACGACGCTTCTAAAAAAAAAACGTTCTAAAAGAATTGTACCAAAAAAAAACAATCTCAAAACGCTATTTTAGACGCTTTGCGAGCGTTTTTGAAAAGTGTTCTGAAAGCACTATGACAAAAAAAAAGCATTCTCAAAACGTTTTTTTTCTAACGCTTTGCAAACATATTCGAAAAGCGTTTTAAGGGTTTTTTTATATTTTTGAAAAAAATTTCTAAGTTCCGAAACTATTTTTGAATAACAATTTTTTGTCATTTTTTTTTTTTAATTTTTTAAGTTTCGAAAAATTTTTTGAAAAGTTTTTTGGAGTTCAAACAATTTTTTTCTGATTTCACTTTGTATATCAAACAAATTATTGTAACCGAACTAAAACAGAAATTCTTTACTTTGAGATGACTTTAAAAAAACGTTCTCAAAGCACTTTTTTACATCGCTTTTAAAACGCTTTAAACCTAGCGTAGATCGATGTTATCATTCGGATCATCTGAAGGCGCTTTGAAGTGGGTATATAGAACTCTCATACAACCGTTCACAACGCTTTCACAACGCTTTTGCGATTGTATTTTTCTGACTAGTAGTTATAACTCAAAAAATAAAGCTGTCAGAAAAAAGTTATTACCAGTTCTGGAATCCTCGCATCAAATATAGTTATGTTCGTTTTTAAAACTTTTCTAAAATTAGTGTTGGAAATTATAGCCAAGCAAAGTTGGTAAAAATCGCACTTTTTCGACTTTTCAATAGCGATTTGCTCGCGAACGCGAGCTGATGGAAAACCAAGTACATTATTTATAATGAGTACTCATTACCATTAACATTATTTTAAGCCCAAAAGTAACTACTTCTCAGTAATATGTTATAAAAACACATCTAAGTAATAATATATCCTTGCACTTGCAGTTTTTAACCTTTACAATTCAATTAACTTTAAAATTACTTAAAAACTTAATAAAATCATGCAATTTTTAAGTTTTAGTAAAAACAAGTTAAATTTTAAATGTTTTAGTTAAATAATTATTTTACTTCTTATTGGTAATGGGGTTTTACTCCTTATTAGTAATCCGAGTCAGTAACTACTTATTTATCTCCATACTCTTCACTAGTTATTTTTGTCTCACGCCCTTGTTAAAATATCACTGTGCTACAGTGAAAAAATACTTCTGATGTGACATAGTACAGGTTATTGGTCTTGTCGAGTAGATCACAAAAATGCCCATTAAACTTGCCAGACACCCTCAAATTTTAGAGTTATGGTCAAAAAACTTTTTTTTGGGACTTTTCTAACTAAACCTTTTGTAATTCAGAAAATTTTCAACCGATTTTAAATTTTTAAACTGTTTTTGATAGAAGAAGGATGGGGCTTTCCATGTGTGTGAATTGCTCTATACATATAAGAAAGATATTTATTGATTTTTTCTATAAAATCTAATTTTTTTGTTATTTTTTGAAAATTTTTCGAGTTTATCGATTTTTTTCTGCTATAGTTCGTTTAACAACCTTTAAATTTACAAAAATATTTTTAAAGAAAATTTGATTCTGAATACGATAAGCTTTATTCTGAAGAAATCGGATAACAATTGACAGAGTTGTGATAATTTTTTTAAAAAAGGAAATTAATAATTTGCAGGAAATCGCCGTTCAGATATCGCAGGCAAAAAAAATAATTTTATCTTAAGAGGTCATGTACAATATCTTTAAAGGTTTTTGGCGCTCTGAATCCGAATCTGGCCTTTAAATTGCTCTATCTCGTCAGGTTTTTGAGATATTTAACATAAATTGATATGTATATCAAAAACTTAATAAGATAGCGCAATTTCAAGGTCAAATTCGAATTCAGGAGGCCAAAAACCTTTAAGATAATGATACGCGACCTCTTAGTATGTTCGTTTATTTTTATATTTTTTTTTGCCTGGGTTATCCGAACGGCAATTTCAAGCAAAATCCTAATTTTGTTTTTTAAAAAAATTATCACAGCTCTGTTAATTGTTATCCGATTTTTTCGGCATAAAGCTCATTGTATTCACAATTAAATTTTCTTTAAGAATACGTTTATAAATATAAATGTTGTTGAACGAACTATAACAGAAAAAAATCGATAAACTCAAAAAATTTTCAAAAAATAACAAAAAATTAGATATTGTTGAAAAAATCAATACATATCTTTTTTATATGTATAGACCAATTCACACACATGAAAAGATCTATCCTTCTTCTATCCAAAACAGTGGAAAAATTGAAAATCGGTTGAAAAATGTTTAAGTTACACGTGGTTTAGTGAGAAAAGTCCCAAAAAATCGTTTTTTGACAATAACTTTAAAATTTGAGGGTGTCTGACAAGTTTGATGCGCATTTTTGTGATCTTTTCCGTGAGACCTACAACCTTAACTACCTCATTTTAAAAGTATATTTGATTTTGTGTTTTTTGTAGCACAGTGTAATTAGTGTTTCATTCAATAAGTAACTACTTATTAACATCTGTTTCGGATTACAAAACCCATTACTAGTAATGCCAATTTTTGCTGGGTTGGTACATAATTTTGAAAAAAGAACAATTATTACTCCAAATTGGACTTTAAATGCTTTCTTACAAGAACCATGGTAAACATTTCTTCATTTCTGATCAGGTTTAACTGGTGTTTTTCTTTTATTTTCTGAAATAAAAAATCGATGAAGATAGTAAGTTTCGATATAAAATGCCATAGTTCTGGACCTGGTTTCCAAATTTTTGAGAAAATTGAGGTCAAAGTTCACAAAAATTGTGTTTTTGTTTATTTTTTAGAAGTTTTTTACTTAAAATTTTTGGTATGCGTCTGGGATCTGACCACGCGGTTTCGATTAATCTTTCAATGCTGCTTCTGAATTTGGTTTCCAAATTTTTCCAGTACTTCAGGTTTTTGAAAAAACTGAGGTCAAAGTTCACGTTCATAATTTTTTATGTTGGGGGGTCGCGAAAAATTTGAAATATTGAAAAGGGTTCGCAAAGCAACCCTTTTCAATATCATACCTCTTTAAGGTATGGAGACATGGAGTAGGTTTGTTCAGAAAAAAAAAACAAGATGGAGAACGATTCGCCTTTAACAACCCCTTGTGAAATTTGGTGAACAAAAATTTTGTAGTACATTTTAACCCTTTAAACGCACGTTTTAGTAATTTTCTGTTGGAATATTTGAAAATACAATGAAAATAGCGATAATATGTTCAAAGAAAAGAGCCGTCATGACGCTTCAAAGAAAAGAGCAGTCAGGACGCGTCATCAAGTTTCATTACTAGTGTTTGGGAATTCCCGGACTATTCAATTTCCCGGGAAACGGGAAAAAAATAATTTATTTTCATTAATAATATAAATCATAAATAACATTAAAATTTGACCAAATTTTTATTAAAAACTGTTTTACAACAGATAAACAATTAATTAAAACATAAAAAATCAAAAAATAAAAGTTAAAAATCCTGAAATACAATTAAACAAAACAAAAAAAATATTGCAACTTTTTTACCCACAAAAAATCGCAGAAATAGCTAAAAATCGCAAAAAATTTAAAGCCGCGTTATTCGAGCAAAAACTAATATAGTTGGCAGCACTTTTAATATTTGTGCGGGAAATGTAAATTGTAGTTTCAAAATTTTTATATCTTTTTGACAGTCTTAGCAAAATTTTCATTAACCGACTTATATTTTTTGAATTTTTATTTTTTTTTTTATGATATTTTTATACTTTTTTCAGTTTTCCTATGAATATATATTTGCACTGTTCTTCCAAATAGAAAAAATACAAAAAATAGCAAATGTAATTACACAGAAAAAAATAAAAAAAATATTTAATTAAAAAATTCGAAGATTTAATTAAAAAATTAATTAAATCCGGACCAATCACTAAAATGCGCAAATAAATTAAAAATATTTGTATGTCATTAATTAAAAATAAATGGATATTTATTTAATTAAAAACTTAATACTATAAATTAAAAAATTTAATTAAAATCTAAAAAAAAAATAATTAAAATTTTAATTGTATAAATTAAAAAAATTAATTAAAAATATTATATTAAAAAAAAAATAATTTGTAAAAACATTCTTTTTGAATAAAATAGTTAAAAAAAAATATTTCTTCAAACTTTACCAAATTTATTTATGCCGTAAAGACATAGTCAGTGAGATGATTTTATAAAGTTGATTATAAACCTTTCATATACATACACATAAAACTATAAACAAAATGAGAATTCAAAAACCTATGTGAAAAATAAAAAAAACTTTCAACAAACTTTTTATACTTATGTATTTTTTTTGTATGTAACACAATGCAAGAGAAAAACACACACTCGCACACACACGGAAAACAAAACAAAAAAAAAAAAAAAAATAAGTAAAGCTAGAAATTTAATTAAACATTTAATTATATAAATTAAATACTTAATTAATATTAAATTTGAAAACAATTAAAATATTAATTAAAATAAAGTTAAAAATTTAATTAAACAATTAATTATATTAATTAAAAGTTTAATTAATATTAAATTAAAAAACAATTAAAATTTTAATTAAAATAAAATATACGATATTATTTTCTGTGTACACCTGTATGTAAAAAAATATTAAAAATTAAATTAAAATAAACGTTTTTTATGTAAAATGGTTTATTTTATAAAATTCCCGGATTTCCCGTGAAAAAATAAAAAAATTCCCGGGGATTCCCGTCAGTGTTTTCCCGGGAATTCCCGGGAAAACCGACCCGGGAATTCCCGGACCCCAAACACTATTCATTACAGACTTAAATCAAGATTATTTACCTTGCACAGAGAAAAATAAATTTCCAACTGAATTTTTCAGTAGTTTCAACTCAAAATTCGGTTGCTGCTTCTACATTTTGATGTGGCTAACGAATTTTATAGTTGTTTTAATTAAAAGACTGTTGTAATAACAACATTTTATTGTAACTACCTATATTTAGTTGTTTCAACCTTAATTCAAATGCATCCACCGATTTTTTTTTGTTGCAACAACTGAATTTCAGTTGGAAATTAGCAAATTTGTTTTCTGTATGTGGAAGTATATTTAATAAATTTTTTCGAATTATTTCACACTTCTTTTGTAAAACACAAATTAACAATATGTATTTGTTTTTTTTTTTGCACTTTTCGTAAAAAAAAAAACGTAAATTGATCTAGAAAAACTGGGAGACACTGGAATGATATTTTTCCTTTTGTCTATAGCTAAAAATTTTATTCTCATTATATTTATTCGACCTTTATATCTTCAATTCTATATTAATAGACAAGCTCGAGGCCACAGTTGTTTTTTTAATAAATTTTTAAATCGTTGTTTGTTTATTGTAACTCGTTTTTATTGTGAGTTTTTTCTTTTTTATATTTTTGTTATTATTTTTCTGTTTGCTATATTTTTTCGGTATATTATTTTAGTGTTACAGTGTTTCCAATTAAAATTTATGTTTTTTGTTTATATTTATTATTTAAGATTCCTGATGATGCCATGCAAAGTATTGAGAAATATTGAAAATAATAATTAATAAAATTTAAAAATTTATTAAAAAAAACAACTGTGACCTCGAGCTTGTCTATTATAGAATTGAAAAATTAAATTTTTTTGTTGCTTTTTTTGCGAAATCCTGAGTTGATCTAGAAAAACCTCACAGTTTTTAGTGTATTATTTTTGGACTCACTTTTAGAATTTTTTGGTCCGGTTTATGTCTATAGCCTAAATTTTATCGGACGGTGTTTTCATGTGTTTTTCCTTGTTTTATAAAATCTGGTCCAAAATTTATTTCTCCGACATTTAAAAGAGATATTTTCATAAATTTCAAAACTCACTTTTAATCTTACTGCAATCTTGAATTATTGAAGTTGATGAACATATGTTGTTTTTTCAGCAAACTCAATTAATAACACTTGATTAAAACAAATTTTTATTAAATTCAATTTTATTTTGTTATTTTTTTTTTAATTTTCTTATTTTAATAAATCTGAATAATATTTTTTTTTTTTTAATTTTTTCAATGTATGATTTAAATTACATTCATTTATTCACTTTTTTTACTAGGCTTTTAATTCAAGCTCTTTTGTTTAGGAATTTTTATTTTTTTCAAGTACTCACTCACATTTAGACAGAATAGTGTTAATTATGGAAAATTTTGTGAACCGGAAATATAGCCGTCGAGTTAGTGGTTAAAAATGTAAAGTGTCACATAACCTAAATGTAACACTTCACATGCCCAATGTATTTTTGGCCACGAAAATCAGGAAAATTTAACCATAAAGATGGCCACGTTAATGCAAATATGCCAATGTAAAGAACGCACACACACACTTAAAAACACTCACGCACATAAACGACTATCACGACGATAAACCGTAGCAAAAAAAAACTATGCAAAATAAACAGAATACCTTGTGTTTGTAACAGTGGATAATTGCAAAATATTATGCGTACTCCGTTGTAATGCTTTGCAATGCGTTACAACGACAATATACGTTCGTTGTCAATGTGATGCAACTTTTCTTTAATCACTTGTTCCGTTAAAATGCACGTTTGCAAATGCACTGCTGCATATGTGATGCACTTTTTGTAATAGACCGACGAGAGGACTAACGCAACAAAAATGTGTTGTTATTTGATTATTTTACTGGCTCTACCACTTCTTCTTGGTATCATACATAAACTATTTGCCCGATTTTACTACTTTTTACTAAACAACTGAACTTTATGCGTGCGTACGGTTTGAAAACGGTTTTTAATATGTGACGGAAAAATCTTTTGAACTCTTGTATAAGCTTAACAAAATTTCAAATGTATGATAACAAAATTATTTGCTACCAAAAACAACACAATAACAACAAAAAAAAAAACGAGTTGAAAATTTTGAAATTTTCATAGGAAAAATTTGAAAATTTTCAAAACACACATACAGACAGACAGGCAGGCAGGCACATAATACAAATCAACCTGCCTTCCGTAGGCAAAAACAATATCAAAAGCAAACCAAAAGCAAGTTTCACATTGTATATGTATGTATATATGTATGTAAGGACAATTACATACATAGATATAATTTATATGTACGAACGTACGTCCGTATGTACATTCATATGTAAATGTGTTAATTTGAGTTTTATGCATATGTTTTTGAGTTAGTTTTCGCCCCAAAATAACGAGAATAAGAATTAAGCTCAATAAAATGAAAGAGTTATAACTTGTTTTTTCAAAAACACACAAACACACCGACACACACACATACATACAATAACAAACACACATGCTTACAATTAGAAAGGATTTCAAAACAAAAACAATGGGTGGGTGGAGTGTTTGATAACAACAACAAGTTACCAACAAATTAACAGCCATAATAATTTTAAAACTTTGCAGAAATTTCTAATATTATCACTTTCTCTCTGTTTTATCTCTCTTTCTCTTTCTCGGTTTGCTTTAATGAATTTTTTCATTTCATTTATTTTCTAGCGGAAACGGAAACATTCTGTTTTTTTTATTCATTACTCCACATTTATTATACGAACTGCACAAATATTTTACATTTTATTTTTATAATGTGCAGATTTTTAAATTTTTAACGTTATTTTAAATTATTTGTACCATCATGCGTTAATGTTTATGTTTTACTGCGTATTGTTGTCGTTGTTTTTTGTGTTTCTGTGTATGTTTTTTTTTATCTCGTTCAAACGTATTACCAGTGGATGTGGCTGTGGATATGTTGGTATGTTACTGGTGTTTGTTTACTCCATCAACACTTCCGTAGTGACCATTTCACTCACCAACACCATTACCAATACCACCAACTATTGCCCCATCATTCCGCCATGTAATATTAAATTTACACACGACGGAAATGAGGTTGCACAGAGCACCAGGTTACGCGGAAAAAAATACATATTCGTATGGATATGTGTGTGCGTATGTAAAATTAAAATCATTTTTGCTGACACTATGCGTAAAGAACAGTGGAGCTTACCATTAGTAATACTATCGATAAGACCAGGGGTCTAATCACGTAAAACGAAAACGATTGACGATGGATAAACGACATCAAAATATATATCGTCCTGAAGGGAAATTTAAAAGTTTTTTTAATTACATTATTAAAGAGTGCAATCTAATCAAGAAACATTAAGAAATATGGAAACATCTTGTTTAGTCTAGGAGCAACAAGTCTTTTAAAATCGACGATTATCAACTATCGTCCAGATTTATGTAGTTCATATTGCAAAAAATTAATCAAAATTTCAACACTTTCAATTGCGTCAAGTTTTTGTGAAAGTAAAATGATCGCTATGGAGACTTCCAAGGTCTTTGATCATATGTGATACGGCTTATAGTGTGTTTACATCATACTGCTGATTGTGAGTAGTTTTATTTTCGATGATTTTTATGAACATATTTGTTGTAGCATAATTGTAGGCATTTTGTAAAAATATGATCCTTACAATTAAAGCGAGCAAAGTAGTAGCATTTATAATACTTTAAATAAACAGACTTAAGTTAAATAAATTTTAAGAAATTGTTCTTTTGAAATGTTAAAAAATGCAAGCCCTTAATAACTATCAAATATGTACTTTAGAGCAGCGGTTACCAACCTTTTTGGCTCGCGTACCCCTAATTTTAAATTTTTTTCAGCCGCGTACCCCCTAGCGAGTTTTTTTGTTTTCGTTAAAAAAAACTTCTCATATAAATATAGGAGTTAATTTTAACATTTTTGATCTGCGGATATTATCATTTTTTGAAGGATTTAGGGGAGATCAAAACAATGGTAGTATTTTTTTCGATAAATTTTCGCTCCTTGGGTGAGCCACCTCATCTGAAAACGCGGATTTTGAGCTGATTTTTCTGCAGAGCAAAAACAGCTGAAAATATTGCAAATCTGATTTCACCAGTCGTTTCTACACCAAAAATTTAAACAACGGACGTTTTTTGAACTCTTAAAAAAAAGTTCCAAAAGCACATCACAGAGGGCGGAAATATAATGTTTTTTTTTAATTTTTTTTAATGTTTTTTTTTATTACAAGGGCTGATCAACAATTCCGTGACTTTTTGTATTAAACACCCTCGTATATATGTACAATGAAAGGCAATTTTGAGCTTAACCAAATGGTACCAAAATTTTCACTCTATCACAAACCGTCTCAAAAATGCCCAAAAACACGTTTTTTGAGATCTTTGACATACATTTTTTCAAAAATCTGACATCATAGAACAATTGGGGAACCATATTCGGAATCAGCATCGAAAGGTTAATCGAAAAAAAGTAGTCAGATCTCAAAATATTGCAAAAAAATGCTCTCTAAATTGCACAAAAAAACGTTTTTTTGTGAACTTTGACCTCAACTTTCTTAAAAACCTGACGTTATGGAAAACTTTGGAAGCCAGATGCGGAACCAGCATTGAAAGCTTAATCTAAAACGAATGTCTAAATTACCAAAATTTTGCGTACCCCCGCGGACAGTTTCGCGTACCCCCTAGTGGTACGCGTACCATAGGTTGGTAACCGCTGCTTTAGAGTATCCCCTATTTTAGAAATGTTGAAAATGTTGAGGCGGTACCAGCTCATTTTTTTCCATTTGACTTGAAAACTCATGAGTCATCTTACGCCCATATGATCACGCCTTCTCTAAGCGACGGATCCTAAAGGAGCGGGGCCTAAAAAATAATTTTTCTATTCAAACCAAATTTTTTTTTTATTGTTTTTTTCTTGATAAGCTTTATTACGACAAAAAAAGTTAATTTTGGTGGAATGAGTCTTTCAGCTCTAAAAACATTAAAATTTTTTTTTTTTTTAGTTTTGACAAGAAAGGATTTTAGTTGAGATTAGTGCCCCCCATTTCCCGGTTCTCGGTATTCCCGGGAACACCGGTATTCTCGTTTCTGGTACCCGTATTCCCGTTTCTGGTAATGCAAAAATTATTCAAAATTCAACCGTCAGCTGGCGCACCTCCGGGGGCATAACCGTCAGCTGCCCCTCCGAAGATCCAACTAAAAATAGAAAAATGCCCCACAAATGCCCCACAGTCGTCCCTACTAAGGTGAAATCTAAGATCGACCCCCATTAATTTATCCCCCCGAACATTTCTTCCAAACATACCTAAGCTCTATCCCCATTCCACTCAAGGGTGCTCCCATACAAAGATTAAGTTTTTATTGAAACTTGCTCCCCCCGCTCTAACTGTCATAATTGTGCTCCTAGAGGTGTCAAATATATGACCGGCCCCGAGCATTTTCTTATAACATACCTACTCTCTATCTTCAACCCATAAGTCTGTCCCCATACAATTATTTTTTTTATTCTTATAGTATTGTTTTATTAAATCAGCTCTTACCGATCCAATGGTGCCTCCTAGGAGGGTAGAAAGTAAGACCGACCCCATTAATTTGTACCCCCAACATTTTTTCTGAACAGACATGTTTTTAGAAAATTTTCGGGTTGAAAAAGTATAAGGGGTCGGTCATACATTTGACTCCTCTAGGAGCACAATTGGGACAGTTAGAGCGGTGGGAGCAAATTTCAATAAAAATGTAATCTTTTTATGGGAGCATCCATAAGTGGAGTGTAGATAGAGCATAGGTATGTTTGGAAGAAATATTCAGGGGGAAAAATTAATGGGGATCGGTCTTTCATTTCACCTCACGAGGCGCGACTGCGAGGAAGTTGCGGGCCTTTTTTTGTATTTTTACTTGGATCTTCGGAGGGGCAGCTGACGGTTATTCCCCCGGAGATGCGCCGGCTGACTGTTGATTTTAGATTATTTTTTACATTATTTATCCAACATAGAAATTTCAGCTTTATTAAAATGATTTTAAATTTTTCACTTTTTTGCATCTTTGATGGGGCTGTAGCCCCCGAAGGTGCGCCAGCTGACGGCCGGATTTTGTGTGTGTACTCCATATCCTATTATATATATGAAAATCAGCCGTATCAAAATGATCGAGAAAATCATGTCGCTACCTCCCGGACTAATAAGCTTATCAAGTAAAACAATAACACTGTTACCGGGGAAGTTATATCGATCAAAAAAAGTTATACGTGTCCCGGCGTTTTGCTGGGTTAACTCTAGTAATATAGGGGAAATTGTAGATTTTTGTGCACTTTTCATATATTTTGACCATCTAAATGTCCAAATATCGCAAAGTAAAGTATAGCAAAGATGTAGCTGGCGTTAAGCTTAACAACTTTGCAAACAATCAATTTGCGATATTCGGACATTTAGATCTTAGAATCTGAGACTATTTCTGATTGAAAGATGTCTCATAAAAGACTTTCAGAGTCCTAGAAAAAAAAAACTCATTGTGAGTTTTTATTAAAAAAAATGTGCTAGAGTCTGAGACTTTTTCTATATGAAACATAACTCAGAAACTGAGACTTTTTCTATAGAGAAATGCCAGAATCTGGGAAAATCTCTAAGATTCTGAAATTTTTCTATTTGGAAAATGTCTCAGAATCTAAGACTTTTTCTGTAGGAAAATGTCTGAGACTCCGAATCTGTTGCTTTTTCTATAGAAAAAATTTCTCTGAAACTGAGAGAGAACTTTTCTATAGGAAAAAATGTCTCAGAATCTTAGACTTTTTGTTGGAAATTTCTTAGATTCTCAGACTTTTCAATAGGACATATGTCTAAGAAAATGTTTGAGAATCTTAGACTTTGTCTAAAAAAAAGTGTCTGACAATTAGAAACTATGCTTTTTCTATAGAAAATTTTCTCAGAATCTAACATTAATGTCTTTCAAGTTGTTTTTTAAGACCTGAAAATTTTAGTGTAGAAAGAACGTTTCGGTATCTAAGACCTTTTCTGTAGAAGAATAGAAAAAAAAATCAAAACCTAAGATGTTTTCTATGGGAAAAAAAGTCACTAAATCTAAGAAATTCTCTATTGGAAGAATTTTTCGAAATAAAGGAACTTTTTGGTGCATAAGTATCTGAGATTTTTCTATATAAAGGCGTATTAGAATCTTAAAATTTGTCTATAGCAAGAGTTTTATACATGCGTCGTAACCTCAGAACTTTTCTTTTGGGATAAAGTGTCAGTACCATAAACTTTTTCTTTAAGCAAATGACTCAGAAAAATTTAAAAATCAAGAAACTTTTTGAGTAAACATGCCTGAAATCTGATATACTTACTATTGAAAAAATATTTCAGAATCTGGGTCTTTTGCTGACAGAAAAATGCTTTCGGACCTGCGAATCTCTTGATGAGACATTTTTCAAAATATCAAACATTTTCTTAAGTTCTTAAACCTTTTTATAGGAATTAGTTTTTAAAATTTGAAAATGTTTTTATAGAAAAATCAAAATTAACAAGAGGTAAATAAACACAAAAAAACCTTAATTCAAATCCGACCTGAGGTTTCCTAAAAAAAAAAAAAATTTTAGTAATAAAAAATTTTCCCTTGAGATCCAATTTTTTTAGTGCTGGTTATGCGGAATGAAGTTATACATGGAACGAAATAAAAGGGAACTGGAAACTGACTATGATTTAAAATCTCCAACCGCAGTATAAGGGTATACTTACGTTGTCATTCCATGTGTTACGCAGAAATACGAAATATGGGTCTAAGATCCCATAAAATGTATATTATTGATCAGTGATCAAATATAAAACATTATGCAATGCGTCTGTGGATAACACGATGCAGTCCAAACCAAAAGAGCAAGACGCCTGAAGTTTGGCTCGAATATATCTTACGGTAATAGTCTGGGAAATTTTGAAAATTGACTAAATCGGACTGCGAACCCCACTAACAAAGGACGTGAACAGAAGAGTTAAATATATTTTTTTAAAACTATTGAAAGCTTCCTTTTGGTTAATCTATATGTGGTAATACAACTAGAGAGTGTGGAAAATTATTAAAATTAGGTAGTTTCGGTGGTTGTTATGTGCAAGTAGTATTAATAAAAAAAGTCAGCATGGTGTTTGTATACAGACTGGCTCCATGTTGGGCGCCAAATATTCTGTAAAGATTTTTAAGCCATTGACGATCTTACAACAAAAATGTTAAAGTTAACTGGCTTTAACAAAGTAAAAGTGCGATCTGCCAAGTTTTTATCGTAAAACCCCACTGTTCATATACACAGATTTACAAACTGAAAACTGAACGGATATGAACATTTAAAAGTCATTTATTCAATGCGTGTATCTGCCAACGAACAAACGACCGTACGAACAACTTAAACTGAATAAAGTGCGTATAACGCACAAATACGTACTGAGTTTGTTGAACGGATGAAAATGTATGTAGCAACGAGAAATGGTCAGTTATAATACTGACCAGGCAGTCAACCAGCCAGTCAGTCATTCATTTTAATATCATCCATTCATTTGTCTCTACAGGTTCATTCATGCAAATTAAAATCTACTTTGTTAAGAGGAAATAAATTTTAAAATAAATGAATAAAAATGTTAAAAATCTACAACAAAAGGATTCTTTTTTTTATTTATTTTATTTTAACTAAAAAATGTGAAAGCAACAGCGGTAAAGGAAAATAGGGTGAGTTATAATATACACGCGTATTGTTTAAATAATCAGAGTAAAGGAAAAAAAGTGCTTTATAAAGCTTGAGCAAAAGAAACCTGTATCCAATTCCTAGATTAATAAAGTTCGCACACAAACATACTCTAAGGATATAATTTTATATGTGAATGTATGGAAGGGGGTCATCTTTCAAACAAACAAACACACACACAATCATTAATTTCACTCATTTGAGCATTACAAATCTGGTTTTATTTTCTATACAAAATACATAAATTTCAACCTTATTATAAAGGACATACATTCGTATGTATGTTTGTATGTGTTAATGAAACGAGGACTATAAGAATAAATTTCTTTATAGTTAAAGTTGTTGTTACATTTTACTCCACTCATCTATTTATGTATGCAATATGTAGATTTTGAGTTTTATTCCTTTTTTTCTGGCTCATTTAAAATGTGGGTTTTTGTTGAACGACAATAAAAAATTCTCAATTAAAATAGTGTAAATTTTGTTAGTTGTAGTAAAAATCTAGGACCATCCCATTAATAAGTTTGATCTAGAGTAAAAAAACGAGATGGCTATATTTAAATACATACACATAAACATATACTTACACTTATACATATATACTCATTAGACTGCCCAGAAAAAAAGCGAAGTTTTTATTTTCTTGGGGGATACCTGCAAATTTTGTTCCTTTTTGTGCAAAAAAATTTCGGTTTTTTTTTGGGATTTTTAAAATAATATCTAGAGGTCGCGATCTCGCGTTTTATAACGATTTATTTTTTTTGAGTTTTTTATTATTTTAAATTGTTAAATATGATTAATATGATAAAATATTAATAATTTCAGACAAAAAAAAAATTAAATTAAAAATTAAATATCGCTCATTCCATGAGATGTCTCCCAGCATCTAATCAAATGTTCCTTAATTTATTTGAAATTTTGCACACATGAACACTATGAAGCTATTAAAATAAATCAGTTGTTAGTTCCGAGAAAATCCGTGATTTCGCGAATATATTCGCGTTCGCGAATTCGTGGATTTTCGCGAAACTAAGAACGAATTTATTTTAATTGCTCCATAGTGTACCTGTGTGCGAAATTTCAAATAAATTAAAGAACATTTGATTAGATGCTGGGAGACATCTCATGGAATGAGCGATATTTAATTTTTATTTTATTTTTTTTTTTGTCTGAAATTATTAATATTTTATCATATTAATCATATTTAACAATTTAAAATAATAAAAAACTCAAAAAAAATAAATCGTTATAAAACGCGAGATCGCGACCTCTAGATATTATTTTAAAAATCCCAAAAAAAAACCGAAATTTTTTTGTACAAAAAGGAACAAAATTCGCAGGTATCCCCCAAGAAAATAACAACTTTGTTTTTTTCTGGGCAGTCTAATACTCATAAACAACAGCAGCAACAACATTAACATCAACAACATCTACTCATTATAATAAACACTATTCGGTGTTTTTTATTGTGTTAAATGTACAGAAGCAGCAACTATAATCAGTAGTTTTGCAGTGATGTCAATTTAGTGTTTTTTATACCCTCCACTTAGTGATAGAGGGTATATACATATAAGTTTGTCATTCCGTTTATAACTCATCGAAATATCGATCTGGGACCCCATAAAGTATATATATTCATGATGCCCGATCGATTTAAAGACATTCTAGCGATGTCCGTCTGTCTGTCTGTGGAAAATGCTGTCACGGACAAACTATTGCACAGAGACGACTGAAACTTAACATATTTATTTGAAGTTCTCCCGAGAAGTTTAGTGTTGCATTTGAGCGATATCGGTTCAGCGGTTCAAAAGTTATGAACGAAAATGTAAGCACACCTCAAAAATTTCAGTACATTCAACATAACCTAAAAATACAAAATGCTTTAATTCGGCTTCTGGTTGGCATATGTGAACATAATTGAACACCAAATGGTATTTAAACAAGTACGAACATATTTTTTGACAAAAAAAGAAAAAAATCGCGGATTTTTTTTACCAACATTTTTTTTCGCGGGAATTTTTTTCCAATTTTTTTTTTTTTCAAAAGTAATTTCCTTTAAAATAAAGTTTTTTGCAATAATCTTTTTGAAATTGTGGAGGGTATCACTACATTCGGCAAGGCCGAATTAAACTTTTTTACTTGTTTTTTTTTTTTTTTTGTTAGAAAATTACTGAGAGGTTGTTCACGGTTATATTAGGTTGGAAGGGCGTCCGCCATTTGGAAAATTCACTCGGAGGCCATAAGGTCCATTGTGATTTTCTTAATTTTCCTACTCCCTTTCTGATACAAATCTACTTCTGTAACCACCCGGATTACCCAAGGTATTCTGTTAGAGAAGTCAGTGAGACACCTTTAAGGCATTCAAGGTCATCGAAAAATGTTTTAACCAAATGCTAAAGGTTTCGCTTCATCAGACCTGGACCACAGACTATATACAGACTCGGCAGTAGAGTTTTATAAAAAAAAATGGGGGAAAACTAAGTGATTTGGGGAGAAAATATAGCGGTTTTTAGCAAATTTTAAGCTAACTTGGCAACACTTTCTATGACTTAGGAGCAAAGCTTCGAAGAATGAAATCCTTTTCGAATGAATTCTCAAAAAATCCATTCAATTTTCATAGTCAGTGAATGCATTCATTTTATAAATCAACATTGAAAGCAGTCCTTGTGATTCATTCGAATGAATGGAAAAATGAATGCATTCGATTTCTTGTTCATTCGATTTAGAAAAATCGAATGCATGATTTAGTTGATACTTGCTTAACAGCCAACTTAGCGTATCGGTCTAGAGTGATCGTACCTAAGAGGCAGTTAATAGCAAAAACATTACAGATCATGCGTTCAATCCCTGGCGGCAGCGATCTGAATAAATTTGACATTAAAAGTTTTTCTGATGATTATAATAATTGGATTATATGAAACTAGTAAGAAACGAACCAGGATGTCTTAAATTTTTAGAAAAATAAATTTTTCTTTCACACCTTTCTCAATTCAAACCATATATAACGAATGCAATCGATTTTTTAAATAGATAGACCAAAACGGAGCCAAATTTAGTATCGCCGACTCTCTTTACATACGATGACCCTAATGGGCTCTAATTTTGAATCCAAAAAAAATTGTGCTCCCGAAAATTTTAAAAATGCAAATATTAACTGCTACACGACAAAAAGTGTGAAGAGTGTTGGCGATACTATGGACCATCAATTGGCTCCGTTTTGTTCTATATTGGTTAGTTTTTTAAAGTTTGTTATGCAATGAATGGATAAGCCATTCGATTTTTCAAATTGAATGAAAAGAAAATCGATTGCATTCGACTTTCAATTTTTGCAAGTCAAATGAAAAAGAATCGAATGCATTCGATTTTTGAAATTCGAATGAAGAATAAATCGAATGCATTCGATATTTATAAATCGAATGAGTCTAATGTGAATTCATTCAATTCGCTGAAATGTGATTGGGGAATGCAATCACTAAATTTTCATTCAGAATGCCAAATCGAATTAAGAAATGAAATCCTTCGAAGCTCTGCTTAGGAGTGAGTGAAACAATAAATACCGATCTGGCATCTATTTTTCTTATGGCGCGTTATATTAGACTTCTCTTTCTAACCTAATTCGTAGAATAATTTAAAAAAATTAAAAATTAATGGTTCACGACTACTTTTTTGACACCTGTCACTTATGTCAAGTCTGTATGAGTCTGTGCCTGGACATCCACTTCCACACATATCCTACAACAGTCCCTGTCAGAGTTTCCCATACGCACGGATTTTGGCCGATTATACAGTGTCCTGTCAGGACTCCCAATAATAGGCTAACCAACGGCTCGGCCGAAACAACTTTAACCTCAAGTTGTGAACACTGTAAATGTCTCTCATGATTACGAATCTGGGGTGCCCCACTACTGTATCTGGAGGAAAACCAAAATCTTCGCCAGAGCCGTTTTTAAATAAATCGCGGTCAAACGTCAAAAAATTGACATTTTAACCTTTTATGGAAAACTAAAAGAGATATGAAAAAATGACTAACAAGGAGAGTTTCCCTCCTATTTTCATAAAATTTGGATAAGTTGTTCAGAACGAAAATTCATTCGACACGTATTTTTTTTAGCGGCCCAAACTTATTTTTAGGGGGGTCGATTTGTATGGGGGGAAATGGGCCTTTTTCAGTTTTTTTACGATTTACGCCTATTTACTTAAATTAATATAGGCATATTTGGTACCAGATTATTTAAAATACCTATCTCGCGATGCTAATGACGTGCTAAAAAAGTAAATATTTTTTGACTTTAATGTCCTAACATTTTGGCATTTTACTCAATATGAAGAAAAGTTTTGCATGTTTGCCCACGTTCTTTGCACACGAAGATAGGTTTTCCAAATACCTTTCATTTGGTACCAACTAGGCCCGTAGGCTAGTTGGTAGCGTGCCAGCCTTTCAACGTGGGGGTCGTGGGTTCGATTCCCACCAGAACCCTTGGTTTTTTTCGCTACAACGAGACGACGGTCATTGTTACCAGTTCTCGGTTAGGTGGAATTTATTAAAAATGAGTTGTAAATAAATAGAAAAAATAAATAAAAATAATTGATCATGTGATCAAAACTATTATTATATAACATGACTAAGTTTCTTTGTATTATATAGGAGATAAACGTAAACAACTGAAAAATTAGCGCTTCTTCCCCCCTCATTTTCACCCCCTAAATATGAATTTGGGCCGCTACACTCAATATAATACATTAGTAGATTTACTAATTTTTTTTTTGCTAATGCTTGTAAGCTAATTTTTAGTTGAGATTAGCATGTTAGCAAAAATATCTTGTAAGCTTCATTTAGCGCATTAGCAATTTTAAACAAAATTTGAACTAATATTTTATGCTAAATTTAAAATTGAGTTGAACAAATTTTTACAAGCTGTTCTGCTAATATTAGCAAAAATTAATTGTAAGTTTTTTTTTTAAGAAAACTTAAAATGGCGCTATCTAGGAATCTAAGCTAGAAAGAGCAAAATGAAGGCCATTTATGGTTCTCGGGGTCTGCATGGTATCGCCTGTCCTCTTCACATGTGTGGACCCCAACTTTGGATCCAAAAAAGTTTGCATACCCGAAAATTTTAAAATGCTCATATCTCGGTAAATATTGCTGACACAACAAAAAGTCCATAAGCATTTTTGTAGCTCTCAACACGTAGCACAAGACAGCAAAAGCTCTCCGAGTAATAGTTTTGAAGCTATCGAGGTTTTCTCAAAACCCCAGTGGTCCACTTAAATCACGTATCTCAAAATATAAGCAAGGTAGAGCGAAACTGACACAAATTTTGGATCAAAAACTATGACGATTTTTAAGGAACCCAACTAGGTCTAGGCCCATCGAGGTCTGGACCTATCAGGTCTGAACCCAATGGGGTCCTCAAATGTGTATAAACTAAGTTGAATTAAAAAAATCATGTTGGTAACCCTTTGCGAAATAATGTAAGAGACAAAAAAGTTGAAAGTATGAAGTGAGGTTGAGATTGCTAGAAATAGAATTGTAGTGTTGGAAACTGTCAAAATTTATTCTGTAGAAACTATAAATATTCACATATATAAAAAACAGTTTACATTAACAAGACAAACCGACATTTAAAATCCTACTGATGATGACACTAACTGGGGTGTTTGAAACAGGTGTAGGAAATACCAAAAATGTCTATAATTTTTGGAAATTCAATTTTTCTTCTGCATTTTTTTCAACTTGAACCCTTATAACAAATATAATTAGAGCCCGTGCTCGATCTGTACTTACAGAAAAAATCAAATAAAAAAATTTCAGTTAACTAATTTTTGGCAAAACATTTTTGCTAACTTTACCAAAAAAATTGTGGGTTCACAATCAGCTAATTTTCTTGTTGGTTTACAAGCTTTTTTTGCTAACATTTTTTTACAGTTTTTTTTCTTGAGTGTAAAAAAAAAATACGTGTCCCTTTTTTTCCTGCTCTACAAAATGAAACCAATTCCATAAAAATCGGAGGGTGACACCAGGGTGACCTTCCTTGTAAGACAAAAATTATTCCTCGGAAAAAATGCAATAAAACTATTAATTCAGATTTTGCAATTGCAATGTTTTTGTTGCCAAAAATTGCACTTTTAAATTCCGAGCTAAAAACTTCGCGTTTTCTGTAAATATATAACGAATTGTTAACACCGCGATTTAAACTTCTTTATTTACTTACTTTATTTAAATTTAATCGGGTTTGTTGCAAAAAAAATATTTTTGCAATATGTTTTTTATAAATGTTTAACTGCAATTTTGTGTGTTAATAACTCGAAAAGGAAGCGAGATATCAAAAAATGACTTATGACCAAAATTATTCCTTGCAAAAAATACAATAAGATCGCTCACTCACACTTTTTTGTTTTGTTCAACTTCAATCTGAAATATCTTGAAAACCAGATGTGATAGGCAAATTCTGAGATCAGATTCGGATTCTTTTCTTTTGGACTATAGGTTAAAAATTAAAAGATTTTTTCGGCCTGTGTAATTGTTGAAAATATTACTGCAACTCGATGTCACATTTCTTTAAAAATGTTCAAAAAACTATTTATACAGTTGTTTGATTTAAATTGATTTGTATAGTCATTTTACAAAACTTACCCGACACGTGTTTCGATCTTGTCGGGATTAGACTTGTGCTTAATTGGTCAATTGAGTAAGCGCTCATTTTCGTTCATTTCTGATAAAAGACCCAGTTCGTTCATATAGTTCAATCGCTCATTTGTTGTTTTTGTTCAACAGTTCGTGAACGAATCCGTGTAAATAGGCTTAAAAATGCTTATTGTGCGCATTCGAAATACGTATGCTATAAAATTCTGTTGCTTTCTTGACTTTTCGCTTGCTACTACCACACAAGCATAAATGTTATAGTATGTGTGTGCCCTCCACTGATTTTGATTATGCCTGTTGGTCGTTCATCTAGTTTAAATCGGTCACTTTTTGTTTTCGTTCAACAGTTCGTGAATGAGTCATTTTGATCAGTCAGTTGTTTAGGCTTTCATTCAAAAAATACAAAAATGTTGAAAAAAAACATTAATTAAAAAAAGGAAAAACTATAAACAATTTTTGTAAGAAAACATAAATGCTGAGAAAGCGTGCCTAAACAGGAGAGAAAACTAACGCCTAATGACCAAATTAACAAAATAAATTGAACGACCGAACTGAAAGATCAAAATGAATTAATGGCCAATTGAGCTGAATGAACGAAAAGACATAAAAGAGCGGAAATGAACGAACTAGAGAAATCGCTCAGTTAAGTGAATAGTTAAATTGAACTTGTTCGTTTGTGTACGACACAACTCTAGTCGGGATCTTTTCTATAGTACTTTCCAAATTGAAAATCGTTAGTGACAAAACATAAATACTAATATTCGTATGTAAGTAGACATAATTAGAATTATATACTAAATACACAAATTGTCCGAACATTCCATTTACAGAGCTACCATCTCCAACCTCAATAGAAATTCGCTAATCTTAGCGAAAAAAATATCGCGAATCCCGGAATTCAAAATATCCTAAAAATCCTGGGATCTCCATTTCGGGATTCCGAAAATTGTTCTTCAATCCGGAATTCCGTGATTCAGAAAACCCAAACCCGATTGGAAGCCCCAACCCAATTTTATAGGTTTTTCTTTTATTTTGTTTAATCTAGTTGACATCACTGTTACTTTACATAATGTATAATGTTATAGTAGCAATAATTCGTTTAACATTTGCATATGCAATCGATTCCTAGAAATTATGTACTGTGTATGTGTACATTTATATACTCTCCAACTATCTTAATGTTAGTTTACATATTGTTTAGTTTATATAGCAAACATTTCTGCTCATTTATGTTACCCACTGTTTTTGAGTGGAGTTTTTTTTACTCATTCTCAATGATGCTTGGCGTTCATTTGTATTCATTCATACTTTTGCTTTAAAACTATTGGTAAAACTATTGAAAAATCTGGCATGAATAAAAAAAAGTTTTTCTGAAAAGTTGTATTAGTTGGGAAACACTCATACACATTTGTCTAACTTTAGTTTTGTAGCCAACATTTTTATTATTAATGATTTTTATTTTTTTTAATTTAACAATATTTTTACAGTGGTCTTGAAGAGAAGTAAAATTGATATTTCAGAAGAAAATGAAAATCTTAAGGATGAATTTACAAAAACAGCCAGGTCCAAACTACTGAGTGGATTTTAATCTTCGACCTTTATTGCACTCGTATTTTTTAGTATTTTTCTATCAGTACACTGCAAAGTGGTACAATCTACCATTAGGAATTCAGCGTATGTACTGAAATACATCTCCATCTGGGAAAATTGGTTAAAAAAAATATTTATTCTACATAAAATTTGTATTCTAAAAATCAAGCGTTATCGCTGATAAAAAAAAACTTTTTTTAATAACTTGAAATTGTAAAAGGTTGATATTAAATAATCTAAATCACATTACGGTTTTATAAATCTTTGACTCTTCCTAATTGTAACATATTTTATGCCGTGTTATTGAAATATTTTTAAAGCATACCTTAAGGCTCGAACAATAACTTATTCACCAAATATTTTTAAATGTACAACTACAAATAATTCAAAAACACAATAGTAAAATACCTAGCGATATCCTGAAAATATGTGATCGGGCGGTTAAGATATTAAGAACCATTCAATTCTTAAACAAATATTTCTATGCAATCATTTCTCACTTGTGACCACTGTTCTTTAAACACCACTTTAACTAGGTATTCCATATAAACAGTAGATTTAAAATCATATGCATTTGTATATGTGTATATTACGATTAAAAAACTTTTCCATACAATATGCGTGTAACGGACATTTCTAATTTAAAGTAATTTCCAACTTCAAAACACAATTGTGTTAATGATTAGACATAGAGAAGTGCAGGAGAAGCTCAGCCAGCCAGCCATCCACACATGCACACACACACACACTTTTCCACCTACATACGTATAATAAAAACATAAAAGACTTTTACAGTGGCAAAAGTAAAGTAAAGCCAAACCATACATGAAACATATAATACATGTAACTTCCTGATGTAACACGGCCGCCAACACTGCCATGACAGTGAAGTTTAATGCGTACTGAATACGAACTAATGGTTGGCAGAAATTGTAGTGGTAGTTGGAGTAGAATTACGAATAGTTTGGAATGAGTGCTAAAACATGGAGTAACTAGTGAAACATGTTAGTAGTAGAAAAAGAAGCAACATCAATTAACATGCAATATAAAATAGGCATTGTTAAAGTTTAAAAGCTCACAATGTGCGTATGGTTAGAATACACAGCAAACATTTGGTAATTTTTATTATATTCTCCAACCGCAGTATGGACGAATGGTTAGGTTAGATGGTCGTCGGCCATTTGGCGAATTAACTTGGAGGCCAAAAGCCCCATTGTTTTTTACAGGGGTGTACTCACTTTGGAAAATAGGTTGTGAGGAGGAGGAAAGAGGGAGTAGTGTTTGTGGATATTTGACTTGAATTTATATACATTAAAAGAAACTAAGAAGACCTCCACTGGAAAATTATTCTACATACGGCTAGTACGAATGATAAACGAACTTTCTCTGTAATGCGATGTGCGATCAACTGAACAATCGACAACAAATGTGATCCGAGTGTTGCGAAATAAAACTCGGGCTCTAGGGATAAGTTCACTTACCTCAGCAGTCAATAGAGTGGGATACCCTTTTCTCATTGATAAGCATCAACGCCCTCCTTTGCACACGGTCCAAAAGCTCCAAAATTGACTTAAAAGCACCTACCCATATATGGGAGTTGTATTCCATCTTCGGTCGGATGTAGGTGGTATAAATAGTTAGGAGATCGGATGAGGTGAAGTACTTCTCACACCGGTTTAAAAAACCGAGACACTTGAATGCTTCATTCGTCACTTGAAAAACGTGCCTATTCCAACGTATATCGCACTCAATTATCATGCCCACAACATCAAGAGTGTCCGATTCCTCGATACCTATATCACCCATATGTACAGATGACGCTGATTGTTCCACATTCCTGTGGGTCAACATACAACATTGGGTCTTGCGTGCATTAAACTTGACCCTATTCGCAAGACCCCACTGAGAGATTGTCGACAGGTCCTGATTAAGTGTGTCATTTATAATCCGCCTTTTTTCCCTCAACCTGAATAAGGCTTGGCCAACGATCAAAGGAAAACGAATGCCAAATAAAAATTATTTATTATTCGACCTATAAATTTTATTGAGAAAGATTACTCTAGCTCAAGGTAAAGTTTCTTTACTTATTATTACGATGATATTGTCAAAGTATCATTTTGATATTCTAAAAATGTAAATTATGCATATAGAAAATTTTTTAATATAATCCCTCGATATACTTTATTGATAATTTCCGTCCGTCTGTAGATAACCCGATGCAGTCCAAGATAAAAAAGTTAGACTTCTGAAGCATGGCACGAATATGGGCAAAGACAGTTTAAGTTGGGGAGTGCACCAAATCGGACTAGGGAGGAAAAAGTTTTCCGTTGAAGAACTAAACCTCTGAAAAAGGACATTCTCTTATATGTTTTTTTGTTAAACACGTGAAACATTTTTATCCAAGAAAAAGTTCAAAGCCCTTCATTTGGACCCAGGGGATTAAAAAATTTACGTTTTTTCGGACCACTCCCTTTTGCAGCGTAGATTTAAATTTTTTTTTATAAATTTTATGTTTAATATCAAAATAAATGACTGTTTTAACATTTATCGCTATAAAGTAGGCGTTTGTTTTTGCTGGATGATCCTAGATCAAAAAGTTCATGTTTATTAGACAATTATTTTATAAAATCAAAATAGTACCAAAGTAAAATCTTTCCCTCCAACCCCCCTTTTACCCTCTTTGATTTTAAAATTCCTTAAGGTAATTTTTAGAATGTTTTACTTCGACGAAGGTTCCCAAATTAAAGAAATTAAGTTTTTATGACTATTATTTCAGAAAAAGTACCAAATTATACCTTTTTACTCAGGATTTGCATGTTAAACCACACCGATTACCTAACATATTCTGCTGGAGAAGTCAACGAGACATTATTTAGGCAGTCCATGTCATCTAAAATCTTTGCCACAAATGTTTGAGGAGATGATTCATTAACAAATGCTTCACTGACTCTTTCTACTCCACTTCCCTACAACTCCTCCAATAGTCCTACTCAAAGATTTCCATACGCACGGCCAATTGGCCTATGTTACAATGTTCTGCCAGTGCTTCCACCAATAGCCTAACCGTTTGTTTACCAAAAGAGGGAACACTTCCTGTACATTTGGGATTTGGCAGTGGCCACATGTTATGAGAAAGCTTGCGCGTAGTCAGTGATATGCACTTATCCTTCAATATTTTCTCTGATATACAATAAATTTCGTTCATCAATTTTACTATAGGAACAGAGATGTCATGTTCCACAAGTTCCTCTAACTCCTCAGATCCATCTCTCGACCTCACTATGTCCAGGGATCCAGATTAGTTTAAATGTGTGCTGACGGATTCGACGAATGGATTTTATACAGTTCCTTACGATTCCCGATTTTACAGTGGTTTATACTAAGGCCTTCAGAGTTGCAAGACTGTACACGAAAATGTTTATGCCTCAAGAATGTAGGATCCATGTCATAATGATGATCCGGCTTTATCAATTGCAAGTACTTCAGCCTGGAAAACACTACACTTGTCCGGAAGTCTCAATGAGGTCCTGATTTCAGGGCATTCAGAATATACTTCAGAACACGTACCCATCTCCATCTTCGATCCGTCTGTTGGTACTTTGACCTCGAAAGTTCTCTCAAAGTTCGTTTGCGGTAAGATATAGTCGGTGTTCTGTTCCAGTTCCAGATATAGTCGGTTTTATGTTCCAATGCGACTCTATTAACCTGAAAGCCGTTTTTGCTGCAGGGCTCTTGATGTTGATTTACTCGGGCTGAATGTTTAGTATCACTTCCAGCCCTTCATGGGCTCTGTTATGGGTACCTGATATATTTGTTCGCCACTTTCGGGATATTATCGAATCTGATCGATTACCAGATCATATCGATTATTGCACAATCTAGTCTCCGGAACTGTTTAGATAGCTGTATGTTGATCCATTCACGAGGTCTCCAGTTTTCACCCACTTGCTGGATTTTCTTCATTACGCCAGGCATTCGTGTCCGATCTAATTTTTAACTTCGATATCTATTCATCGCCCTTAAAAAAATATCGCTGGGAACATCTAGTTACATGGCTTGACTGCCAGTCTGTCTACCTTACTATAACACTGGCTACTGTAAAAAACAACATTTGCATATGAACACTCTCGATATATTGTTGATGTTGGGAGTTTGTAGAAGAACTAAACGTTGTGTGTATTATAATGAAAGTATAAAATAAAGTAATTTCCCGGCTATTGTATGACGTTTTATGTATACAAAATGTTGTTGTAGTTATTGTTATTTTGTGTTATTATTGTACAGATTTTTCTGTAATTTAAATGATTTTCAGACATAAAAAAGTTATTGAAATTGTAAAAAAGGGGTTAATTTTTTTTTCATATATAAAATTGAACGTATTTATGTAGAGGCCGTAAAAAGGACCCACATGTGTGTTGAACATTTAAATGAAACAACAACAAAATACTAAAACAAACCTGTTTGGTTTTCATCTAAAATGAGTCTACATGCGTGAGTTGTAAAGTTTTATTTTTTTTTATATGAATAGTGCAAAGAATAGTTTATTGTTTAGGAAATAAATGTAAATTTGCTAACAGGACATTGTAGTCAAAGAATATTTGATGTTTATGGAAGAAAAAAAAACCTTTAGAAATGTTTAGAAATTTTAACCCTATTTTTTCTATATTATTTTTTCTGCGCACAGAAAAAAATATGGAGGAAATAAATTTGAGTAATAACTTTTTTAAATTTAAAAACAAACATTGAGTAATTTTTTAATTGACGCAATTAAAGCAAAACATTTTGTAGGCAAAAACAAATGAAAAACACACTTAAAACCAGTGAATAAACAATTGAAAACCATCCCAGTAATTATTCATTAGTTTTAACAAACATCAACATTTATTTTTTACTGTTGACAAAATTTTCTAAAATAAATAACATTAAACATTAAAAAATTACGTTTTTTTCACTCTTTTTTACCAACAAATTCGAAAAAAATAACCAACGAAAACATTAAAAATTAATGATAATTCTGTTATTTTTACCAACAAATTTCAAAAAAATAACCTACGAAAACAATAAAAATTAATGATTTCGTAGGTAATTTTTTACAATTTTTTATTGAAATATTTTTTTAAAAATTTTTAATAAAATTTTTGGGGAATCGAACCCGCAATTAACTACATTCTAGCCAGACACTCTACCCATCGTGCCAAAGTCACTTGATACAGACATGTTTTTATATTTCTATTAATAATTTTTTGATTTTTTTTTTCTACAAAAAAATAACTGACTTGTGTAGGTAAAAACTAATGATATTTCATTAAAAAATACCAACAATTTAAAAAAAATTACTTACACAAATCATTAAAAATCAAAAGAATAATCAGTAGTTTTTACTTACAGAACAAAAATAAATGACTTTAAAAATTAAATGTTAATGAAAGTCTTTATTTTTAGTGTGTTATTTTTGAAACAAAAGACTGAAGAACTCATTAATAAAAACTGAACATCAAACAAATGTTTTTTCTTTAAAAAACGACTAAACGGAAAACTTTTTAAATAAACTACAAACAGTTAATGACATAATTTTCTGAGTTTATTAAATCGTTTACTGGTGCAAAATTAAGTAATTTTTTACTCAATAGTATTAAAAATTTACTCAAATATTTATTTTTATTTTTTTCTGTGTGGAAACAAATTTTTAACACCTATCTAACATTGTAAAAATTTGGTTTCGTTAAATACTTTTTTCAGGAAAATGTAAACACTTTGGGGGTATTTATGTGAAGACATTACGATATTCCTTGACGATATTCCTCTTAGTTCGGGAGTTATCGAAATTTTCCCGAAGGTCAACTTTTTTATTAAGGTGCAACGAAATTTTTAATCACTGATATGGCCGATAATCCCAGACACCCCAATCTTAAAATCGTCTCTTTTACATACACTCAAAATATTTTGTAGACAAAAACAAATGAAAAATACATTTAAAACCAGTAAATAAACAATTGAAAACCATCCCAGTAATTATTCATTTGTTTTAATAAACATCAACATTTATTTTTTACTGTTGACAAAATTTTCTAAAATAAATAACATTAAACATTAAAAAAAACGTTTTTTTTTTTACCAACAAATTCGAAAAAAATAACCTGCGCAAACATTAAAAACTAGTGATAGTTTAGTTATTTTTACCAACAAATTTCAAAAAAATAACCTACGAAAACATTAAAAATTAATGATTTCGTAGGTTATTTTTTACAATTTTCTATTGAAATATTTTTTTAAAAATTTTTAATAAAATTTTGGGGAATCAATCCCAAAATCAACTACATTCTGGCCAGACACTCTTCCCATCGTGCCAAAGTCACTTGATACAAACATGATTTTATATTTCTATAAATAATTTTGTGATTTTTTTTTTCTACAAAAAAATAACTTACTTGTGTAGGTAAAAACTAATGATATCTCATTAAAAAATACCAACAATTTAAAAAAAAAATACTTACACAAATCATTAAAAATCAAAGGAATAATCAGTAGTTTTTACTTACAGAACAAAAATAAATGACTTTAAAAATTAAATGTTTATGAACGTCTTTATTTTTTAGTGTGTTATTTTTGAAACAAAGGACAGAAGTAGTCATTAATAAAAACTGAACATAAAACAAATGTTTTTTCTTTTAAAAACGACTAAACGTAAAACTTTTTAAATAAACTGCAACCAGTTAATGACATAATTTTTTGAGTGTATATTTTAAGTTTAAGCAAATCGGTTCATAAAGGTTGGAGTACTTCCATTTTTAGTATTTTTAAAACATATTTTAGACTGTAGAATTTCAAATACTTTAAGAATAAGTGAAATAAACTTTTTTTCTCCTGAAAAATAATGTTTTGTTAAGATAGATAGTTTTTAATATTAACTTCAAGACAATCACCAGGTGCCGACAAGCCCAGCAAAAACTTCGCTTACAAAGTAATTGACTTAAGGGATTAGCAAAAATATGAGTAACTAATTACCTCCCAATTTCAATGTTAATTACTTTAACACAGTGATGTCATTGGAAGTAACCACATTTTGCCTTTCTTGGCGTAAAGTAATGCTAATGGTAATTAGTAGTATTCAAAGCCATTACCACTTAAGCGAGACAGGAAAACTTACAAAGTTTTTTCTTGGAGCATTATCGATTTCTGAATTTCGGATCATTATTGGAAGAGTCATGTTATTTGGAAGACAAAAACCCAGCAAAAACTTGGTAATTGGTACCCCTTCTTGCCTCGCTTACGTGGTAATGGCTTTGAATACTACTAATTACCATTAGCATTACTTTGCGCCAAAAAAAAAGGCATAATGCACTTACCTCCAGTAACATCACCGTGTTAAAGTAATTAACATTGAAATTGGGTGGTAACTACCCAGGCAGAAACTGCCAACCGTTCCACAGAAAAAGTCTCGGCGAAGCACTTTATTTTTTGTGTATAAGATACGTCCCATTTTTTTGTTCTAAAAGTGCTATAATAGTACCATTTTTTTTGTTTTTAAATCGCTTTAAAGGCGCTTTAAAATAGCAACGGCATACCGTTTACCGTGGTTATCATTTTGGACGCTGGGAGAGTACTAAACTGTGATGCTTTCTCAGCACACAAGCGACCATAAAAGGTACTTTGCCAGCGCTCTCCCGTTCGTATTTTTCTGCCTGGGTAGTTACTCACATTTTTGCTAACCTCTTAAGTTAATTACTTGGTAAGCGAAGTTTTTGCTGGGAAATTTAAGTTTTTTAGTTTTCGATTGGAAATGTTGAGTAAAATCTTTTTGAATGTTAAAATGTCGATATCTACCTAAAATTAATAATAAGAAGGTTTTTGAAATTAAATATGTAAAAAATTCGTATAAAAATTGGTTTTCTAACTTCCCCTCTTTTTATTACATCTACTCATTAAAGGGTTAATTGCAACGCTAAAATATACGATGAAAGTTTTTATTAGAAAAATACACAATTTGTATGCTTTAATTTTCCAAGTGCTGGCAAAGTATAGTTTTAAAAGTGTTATTATTATTAGAAAAAAAAGGATTGACAGGTTTGTCAAACATTAGAACACACATACATATGCTCATGAAGGTATACAATAACAAAGCTAACGAGACGTTTTGAAATTAGAGCATTTCAAATTTTATAAAAAAAAATAGAAGAAAGAAATTCTAATTAGAAATTTAAGTAGTTTCTATTGTTTTCCAAGAAACAAACAGCCATACACACATTTATATTCAACAATTAAAAATTTACTCCCCGCTTTCATACTTTAACTAATAAATGGGAGTTATTTAATAAGACCATTCCATAAAAGGATACAAAGAGAGAGAGATAGAGAGCAAGTAACCATTATCAACAGCTTTAAAAGAAATAACATAACATGATTATAATAAGGATATACTGGTGTATTAATTTAATAAGGTCCCACTGTACTTACATTACGTATTCATATGTGAAAATGTATGAGTAAATGAGAAAATACAATCCTTTCTTAATGTGAGAGTTTCATGGATGTAATGTTATCAGTGAATGTATTAAAATACATATGATGTATTCTATAACAAATAGTCATATCGCTCATGTTGTACAAGGCCGTAATAAATCAGATCAGTTATTTTAGTTTGGAAACAATTTTTTACTACTGACAATTAAATCTTTCAAAGGCACCCACTGATTGTCCTGAAACTTGCATATAGGAAAGAGGGGGGCAAAATAAGAGTTACTTGTTTTTTTATAGCTGCCCAATCTCACATTAAGCAGGTCAAAGGGGAGGGGTAAAACGGAATTTTTTCGTTTTTTGAGGATTTTTTCCATTTTTTCAAAAGAAACTGTTTGAACATTTTATACAGATCGATAAGTTTTTTAAAGGCCTATCCAATGGTGTATTGTTCGTGTCCAAATTTGGCTTGGCTAAGTTCGTTATTGTCAAAAATGTATTATCGTTGGGGTAGTTTATATGGAAATATATATACTAGAGTTCATTTGATGACTATCTCACTTCATCTGTTTATCGGGTATCATAATTTTTTAAAGGATTTATGGGAGCTAAAAATAATGCCGGTATTTTTTTGGAAAAATTTTCACACTACGCTTCTGAAAACGCGGATTTTGAGCTGGTTTTTCTGCAGAGAAAAAACGGCTGAATATATTGCAAATCTGATTTCACCAGTTGATTCTACAGCAAAAATTAATACAATGGCAGTTTTTTTTTAACTCTTAAAAAATGTTTCAAAAACCCACAGCAGAGGACGGAAATATCGATTTTTTTTTTTTTTTTTAATTTTAATTATTATTAAAGTCATGCACGATAAGAAAATTGGTACAAAAAGCACCTTTCTATCTCAACCCATTAAGAAGTTATAAGGCTTCAAAGTTTGATTTTCTAATGACAAAATTATAAAACACTGACCGACATTTCAATTTTTTTTTTCCAAATCTGGCTTCCAAAGTTTTTCATAACGTCAGGTTTTTGAGGAAATTAAGGTGAAAGTTCATTTTTGTGCATAATTGTGAGCATTTTTTGTGATATTTTTGGATGATATTCTGGGATCGTACAAATCGTTTTCGATTAACATTTCGATACTGATTTTGAATCTGGTTTTCAAATTTTTCTATTACGTCATGTTTTCGAGAAAATTGAGATCAAAGTTCTCCAAAAACGTGTTTTTGTCCATTTTTGAGAGCTTATAACTTCTTAACGGGTAGTGATAGAATGGAAATTTTGGTACTATTTTTTTAAGCCAAAAATGCCCCTTAATCGTGCATATTTAAAAAATTTATTTTAAAAAAAAAAATGTAAATGTGATGGGTTTTTGGAACTTTTTTTAAGAGTTAAAAAACGACCATAGTATTAATTTTTGCTGTAGAATCGATTGGTGAAATCAGATTTGCGATATATTCAGCCGTTTTGCTCTGCAGAAAAATCAGCTTAAAAACCGCGATTTCAGACGCGTTTAACAGCCCCAATGAGCAAAAATGTTCCCAAAAAAATACCGGCATTCTTTTAAGCTAACTTAAATCCTTCAAAAAATTATGATTAAATTTTAAAAATTAACTCTAAAATATACGTACGACCGCCAAAAGAATATATAATAATCTCTATAAAAATAAAGCTGACCCTCATTTTTTCGTTTGGCGAAATTTCTGCTAGTTCGGCTTTTATACGGATTTTCCCGAAAGCCCTTATTTTTTCATAAGGTGGCAACCCTTTTTTAAATTTGAGATTGGGCAGTTTAAAAAAACAGGTAACTCTTATTTTTTCCCCTTGTTCCCATATTACAATTTCAGGACAATCGGTGGGTGCCCTGTGAAAGACCTTAATTGTAAGAACAAACACTTACAAGGGAAGTATCTCAACCCTTATGAACCGATTTGCACGAAACGTGAAATATATAAAAAAGAGACAATTCTAAGGTTGGGGTGTCTCGCCTTATCGACCATATTGGGGATTTAGAGGTTTAAAACATGGGTCAAAAAAATTTTGAATTTTTTTGGATTTTTCAGCCATTTATATATATTTTAATTTTCAGGCAAATCGGTTCATAAGGGTTGAGATACTTCCCTTGTTTGCATAAAAACCAAATCATGGTAAGTGAACTTACAACATTTAATAAGGGAAGTCTCTTAAATTTGATAAATTATGCTAAGTATATTTTTGATCATAACTTTTGATAAAATAGTCCGATCAATACCAAAATTATACTGAATATAAGTTGACGATAAACTCAGAAATAATAAATCCAGAAAAACAAGCTATGTCGACTTAGCATGTTTTAAAATGGAACTGTCGTTTGTCCGGAAATAAGTGAATGTGTAATTTTTAAAAATTTTGAAACGTCATAGTCAAAACATTGAAAAATAATGCACATAGTATTTTGTGCAGGATATTGCACATTTGATGTGGAATTTTCCATATATATATATTTGAATATTTGCTATCTGAATTTTCTAATTTCTGAGCTGAAAATTCAAATATTTCATTTGTTCTTTCTATAATTGAGTTTAATGTTTTTATTATAATTTTAATGTAATTTTAGTGCGTTTTTAACTCATTTTTAATGTTTCTTAATCCTTTTATATCTCATGACACCGCTGTTTTATTTGTTTACCATCACATGTTGTCTGTTGCTTTTTATGATTTGTTTACATTTCATTCCTTATACAATGAGTGCAAATGTTTTACTTTGATGTTAGAACGAAACGTGTTTGTTGGTTACGAGATTCTCGTTTGGTGTTTGCAGATTGTTTTAAAAGTCTGCAAAGTACTCTCTGAATATGTAATGTTTTATCATACAGGGTGATATATAAAATTTGGTATTTATATTTTTGGCTTTATTAAAATACTTATAGATTATTTTGATAAACATAATTTTAACTGGATAATTTAATTAATTTAAAAATAATCCACTTACCATCCTATTCCAATTTTGTCAAGTATTAACCAATTAGTCCTTTCGTAGAACATTATGTAAAGTTTAAATAAAACTTAAAAATGATTGTCCAGTTGTAAAAAGTTATTTATCTGCAAAGAAAAAAGAATTAACAATGTTAAACTAATTCATAAAAATTGTCATGGTAGTGTAATGGTAATTTTATTTTGCACCTCGTAATTTCAAATCAGTCATCCAAGTTTTTCTACCACTATACTTTTTTGAGATATTTGCATTTGAAAATGTATAAAATATGATGTCCTTTTTTGCGTTGATGATCTATAAAAAAGATGATTTGATTCTGTATAAGACAGACCTCTGGATTAAAAGTGTGCTATCCAAATTTCTCTAACAGGTACTGTTTAAACATGTTCGCGTTTAAAAACATACAAAATCCACTATTATCACTTAAATATTTTACTTACAACACAGAGAAAACAGTTTAATTGTGCCAGCCGAATTTAGAGCCAACTGCATGGTTTATTTACAACAACCGAAATTTTCGGTTGCGATTACCGAAATTTATTTGAACCAACAGCAATTAAATTTTGAAAACAGATTTTGGTTATTGCAACCGAAAATTTCGGTTGTTGTTATTAAACTATGCAGATGGCTCTAAATTCGGCTGGCACAACAAAACTGTTCTCTCTGTGAAGGGAGGGGTTTCACTCGCTGATTGTCCTGAAACTTGAATATGGGAATGAGGGGAGAAAAATAAGAGTTACCTGTTTTTTAGATGCCGAATCTCAAATTTATATGAAAAAATATGAGCTCTGTGGAAAGTCCGAATAACAGCCGAACAGCATTAATTTCGCAAACACAAAAATACTGTTCAGCTTAATTTTAATAGAGCTTATTATATACGATTTTGACGTCCATATAAACTACCCCAACGTTTATAATTTTTTGACAATAAATGGCAAATACGGCATTGGCCTTCAAAAAACCTTTCGAACTGTACAAAATTTTTATATAGTTCACATTTACTTTTGAAGAAATGTAAAAAATCCTCAGAAAACGAAATGTGACATTGGGCAGCTATAAAAAAACAGGTAAGTCTTATGTTCCTCCCCTTTTGCCCTGTGAAAGGCCACCTTTGTTAGACCTTTGAGATGCCAAAACTTGTGTAATTTCTGCGGTTTTAAGCTGTACGTGAGAACAGGGTATAAGAAGGATAATATTTTTTATACCCTCCAACCACAGTATGGGGGTATACTCACTTTGTCATTCCGTGTGTAACGCATCGAAATATCGATCTAGGACCCCATAAAGTACATATTTTATTGATACGTGATCGATTCTAAGACATTCTAGCGATGTCCGTCCGTCCGTCTGTCCGTCTGTAGAAGACACGATACAGTCCAAAATAAAAGAGCTAGACTTCCGAAGTTTGGCACGAATATGTCTTATATTCCTAGGCAGGTTAAGTTCGGAAATGGGCAAAATCGACCAAGGGGAAAAATGTTCCCCCTTGGAGAACTAAACCAACCTAAGAAAAACCGCATTTTTTGAAGGGTTTTTTGTACTTTTGCTAAGCAAACGCAACATTCTTATCTCAAAAGAAGTTCAAAATCGCAAGGGGAAGATGCCCCTAACGTCACCCACCAACCTCCCCCCCCCAAAAAAAATACACCCCTGAATTTTTTTTTATATTGTTTTTTTTACATTTTGGAGGGTATAAAAGATTCGGCACAGCCGAATATAACACTCTCACTTGTTTTTAATCGGTTAAGTAGATTTAAAATTATGAGTGAATTTGTGAAAATCAGCTTACCCATACAAATTTTAAATTATCCATGCTTATTTTTAGCGTGTACAATTATCGGCGTTATTTTTAAGCTTTGATAAAAAGTTAAGTCAAGTTCACAATGTAAGGAAATAGCATAGACACAAACCTTTTATCTTGTTATATTATAGACAAAAACTTTTTTTTCTAAATTGCCTTATTAACTTTTGACACACAAGACAGTGATCCACGTTTGTGAAACGTGGAATTATTAACTTCGTCACCGGTAATATTAAATACTGGATTAAGAAAGAATCAGGATTAGATTCCCCATTTCTAAAATTTTCCCTTAAGGAAAATTTATATTATTTAATTTTTAATTTTGAGGTCTTCATAGAAACTGTTTACTTAGAATAAACAATAAAAAAACAGCCCCGTTTAGCCCGGAATCATGTTTGTACCGGTAAAAAAAATGTTTTAAAATTGTTGGACTCTTTCATCGTAATTGTTGAAATCATTTCAATCCCTGTTTCATTCCATTTCGTTCCCGTTCCATTCCATTGCGTTTCCCGTTCTGTTTCATTTCGTTCTGAATTCTTTATTATTTTGTTCCATGTAGACATCAATCCTTTCCGTATAACATAAGTTAAACAAATAAAAATATGTCTCAATTGATCTAAAAATCATTATTTTACCTTAATCAATCGTTTATCAAAAGTACTTTATTCAGAATGTTTTAAAATCGGATGAGGAGTTTCGGAGGTTTTTAAATTTAAAATGGGTGTGGTCAATGAGGTTGCGTTCTGCATCATATTTAAAATAAGACACCAGCCTAAAAACATTATCATCTTAAAAATAACCTTCGAAAACATTCAAAATAAATGTTTGTTCTGTTATTTTTACCAACAATTAAAAAAATAATAATTTACGAAAACATTAAAATTAATGATTTCGTAGGTTATTTTTTAGAATTTTTCTATTGAATTATTTTTTTAAAATATTTTTAATAAAAATTTGGGGAAACAATCCCGCAATCAACTACATTCTGGCCAGATACTACCTATCTACCATCTCTACATCACGTGATACAAAACTAATTTCTCTTTAAAAACTACCAACATTAAAAAAAAAAAATTACTTACACAAATCATTAAAAACTAAAGAAGAATCGCTTTTTTTACTTACAAAAGAAAATTAAATAAATTTAAAAATTTAATGCAAATGAAAGTCTTTATTTTTTATGTTATTATTTTTAAAACAACACACAAAAGTGGTCATTAAAAACAACTGAACATTAAACAAATTTGTTTCTTTAAAAATCAACAATACGTAAAACTTTTTTAATAAACTACAAACAGTTAACGACATAATTTTTATATATTTATAATTTTTATTCATAGAACTAATTAATGTTATTTTTAGAAAAAAAATGTCATCAATAAGCCTTTTAATTTTTTTAATAATTAAAATAATGTTACAATAATTAAAAAAAATTAATAAATATATTAAAAAAATATAAAAAATATAAAATAAAACATAAAAACTTGACAAAAAAAAATTGCTGCCCTGGCGAGATTCGAACCCAAGACCTAACGGTTGGGAAATTTATAATCGACGCCTTAGCTATCAGCGCCAGAGGAGGAAAACCTCGCCGACTAATACTTAGTTTTATAATGTTCGTTTTTTTTGCAATTACACAAACATTTTGTTTTCTACAAACACACACACACAGATTTTGGCAGAGCATTGTGGCAGATCATCGATACAAACTCAATATGTTAAAGCAGAATATTAACTAAAATGGATTTTAAGTGTTATTATATGGGCAAGGCCACGAAAAATGAAACCACATAGATTTTTTTTTTCTGTCACAAAGCCCAAAATATTTTTTACATTTCAAATGTCAAATATGTATAGAATATGACATCACTGTATGCCAGTCCAAAATTTGTGTCTGCTTTGACATTTTACATTCTTTTCATAAGTGGCACGTGCAAGGCGTAGTTGGAAAATATATCAATGTCGGCGAAAAAGGTAAATTTTGTTGGTATTTTTTTCTGCTTTAGACAGGTGATTACTTTTTTTGAATAGAATATAAATCAAACAATTGATAATCAAGCAAATTTGTGTACAAATCTTGGCTTTTGGACCAATTAGGGCTTAAAGTAATCAGCTGCAAATAAATGGTGACGTTACTGACAAACTTTTATAAAATGTTTTTTTATGCATTAACTAATTAGAAAAGAGGTTGGATGAGCTGATTTTTTTAGTACTTTTGAAGTACTTTCATAATCAATGCTTAAGTGAAGCATTATTTGCATATAGCAGGGTATTTTTGCAAAGTAAGATTGTTTGACGTTACTGACGGATTTTTTTTATTTTTGTTTTTTTTACATTTTTGCTTAATAATTTGGTATTAAATTGCTAGACTCGGATTTCTGGTGCACAAAGAGACAAGCGTTATGTTGAAAAGCTAACAGAAAGCAACAAATACGACGAATACAAAAAGAACAAGTAGAAAAGATAAATTCGGCTTTGCCGAATCTATGAATACCCACAATGCCTTTTCTAAAGGATAGTACATTTTAACGTGAAAAAAATTAACAATTTTGATTAGAAATATTTTATTTTGAGTAAAAACCTCTTTTTTTGTCATTTAAAAAAAAAAAATTACTAATTTTTTTTTGAGTGTAAAACTTTTTTTCAGTGTAATGTTTTTTTACTGTAAAAATATTTCTGAGTGAATGCACGTACGTATGTAGACAAAATTAACATTTTTGTAAAAAAATTTATTTTTTTTTGGGTGTATAATTTGTTTTGAGTGTAAAATTTTTTCCAGGGTTGCGTCTTAAAACCCCTCAACTATGATTTTTTCGCCGTGTAGGGTCCCTCTATTAACCCAAGAAAAAAAAAAGACCCGAAAATCGTAACGAAATTCGTACGTGTGACGTTACTGACATTTTGCGTCACGTTACTGACACTGCTTTTATGTCATTTACTTGATTAAAACATAAAATATTAAGCTCACCTTTTGGATAAAAATCATCTTTCATCCTTCCTTTTTTAAAATACTGGGCAATAACAAACATGAACTCTTTCAATTCTCTCATTTTTACACAAACGTTCAGTTACCTCCAAACACACTTCCAAAATCCGGTGACGTTACTGACAGCTTAAGGCTGAGTTAGGCACCCGTAACCGTAAACTAGCGTAGCGTAGCGATCAAAATCAAATAGAAAATCACGTAGACGTCTGCAAAGAAGAATAACTGCTCTCATTTGTTCTCATATAACGAAAAACTCTCTACGCTACGCTAGTTTAAGGTTACGGGTGCCTAACTCAGCCTTTAAAATAGTCATAACTTCACAACAAAACGAGATACAGCAAAATTGTCTGCGTATGAAACAACAGTTATGACGAGAACTTTCATATGCCGCTCTCAAGTTGGGAGAAATAATTGTATTTTATAAAGATATTGACCAAAATATGTAAACGAGCGTGACGTTACTGACGGTGGCCTTGCCCATATGTTTATATACTTTAGCTCAGTGGCTAAAGACTAAGGTTCACGTACAACTGGTTTTGTGTTCGAATATCGGTGGGGATAAGTTAAAAATAAATAAATTGTTTAAAATATAATATTGTAAATAAATAAAAAAAAAAATAATAAAGTAAATAAAAATGAAATAAAAAAAATAAATCAAAATAGAATTGAACAATAAATTTTTTATTTCATAGCCTATGAACTTTTTCATAGGTATCTGGTTTCTCTGAATTTGTTTCATAGATTCTATGAAGGGCATCATTGGCTGACTTCTAATGATTTTTTTCATAGATTTAATATACGTTTTCATTGCCGTAATGAAAAAAATTCTTTCAGTGCATGAAGACAAAATTTTCATGATAATCCATGTCATCGTAGATATGTGTTGACAGTTCAATTTATTAATTAATAACAAACACTAACATTATTAAAAAAAGAAAAGTTAGGAAAATCTTAAAAATGTTCCATGCAAAAAAGAAAGTCATAAAAAATGCAGAATTTCAATATTATTCCAATACATTTTTTACTCTCCCCTCGTTGGCATTACAAACTTAATAAACTCAATTGCAGTTGCAGCCAAACAGAAGTGCAGAACTCTCTGAACAAAAAAAAAATTAAAAATAAAAACTTAAAAAAAATAGAGAATTTAAGAAAAATGTAAAAAAATTAAAGGTAAAAAGAATAACACAAGCACGTGTGGCAGGCGGAGCTCTAGTTTGAAAATACAACAAAATATATAAAAATATATGAAGATACGTTTTTTTTCTAGATTGTTGTTTACAAAACATTTAGAAAAATGCAACCATGCAGCAATTCGAAAACATAAAAACCAACTGAAATGAGTGGGCGACACAAACAAACAGCAGAAATGGAAAAATAAATGCAGTTTTTCCGCTTAATACAATATTAAAGAATTTGAGGAACATGCGCAGATTTTTTCTCAACATTAAAAAAAAATCTAAAAAAAGTAAAGAAATAAATTTTTAAAAATAGGAAAAAAAAAATAAGAAATGTATATAAAAAATTAAAAAAGACAAAAATTCAAGCATTTTCATTTGCTGATTTGAAATGAACTAAAAAACAAAAGAAAAATAAACACATTAAACTAAATGAATGAACAAGAGAACACCCTAAAAAATAAAAAGTTTTCAACTTTTTTTATATCAAAACGAGATGTTTTTTTAAAAAAAAGAAAAAAACACAAACTACATAGATTTTGTTTGAACAGCAGCTACAGAAAAAATAAAAAACAAAATAGGAGTTGAAGGTTGATAGTTGATATGATCCCAAGGATGTGCAAGGATGCTTTAGTGGGTGTTTTGGGTTTTAGTTAAATTTTTTGCAGAATAATATTGAAATAAAGCTCCGGGTGTTGCATTAATTAGTTATGGCAGACGATTTTGTGGTTTTCTTAGAGCTCAATGTTGTTTGATGATGATGTAAAGTATAAACATATGCAACAGTAACGATGAAAGCTTTTTAGTGTTTAATTTTATTTTTTTTTTTATTTTTTATACATGTACTTTTTTTCAAAAATGGAAAAGACTAAATACAATTTAGTCGATGGGCTACGTCCGTTTAATTGGTGAATTCTCGAATCGTTTAATTTCGAACCAAATGACTGATTAAGCCAAAAGATCCTAGTTCGGTGGTAGGGCTGCTACCTTCTGCAAAAGCGATGTTTTAATTGATGGTGTCCGAACCCGCCATTAATTAACGCAACCATGTTTCAGCGAGTATTTTCTTGCCGGGTATCGCCTACTTTCCTGAGACGTCTCATTGACCATTCAGGATACATGGCTGAAGCGCCTTCTAACTCTAGCTAGTCCTTAAGCGGATGCTCAAAAGCCATTGCCCAGGAGATACTTGGTCTAAGACCGGAAGTAGTTAGCTGCTTGGACAGTCCAACAGAGGAATTGTCCCAGGTCACTCCCAAGTGAGTGACAATCGGAGACTTTCCGCACCTACGTGCACCTCTGTGAAAAGCCCCATCTCACAATTGGTATTGATGGAAATATTGTAGATGATCGTCTACACTCTTTTCATATGGTGTTCGAAAAAGATCAATTTAATTAAAGATTCCAGTTGGAATTTTTGTAGTCCATTTTTGAAAGGTTAAATAAATTTTGCCCTACATCTCTTCAAGAAGTTGCGTATTCTTAGAATTGGGGAAGACTACTTCTTATAATTTAATCGTTTTTTTTTCTTAGTTTTATAATTTTGGTATAACTCCTCAAAAAAAAAAATTCTAGGAGGATTTTTTTGCTAAACAAAAAAAATTTTTTTTTTTTGTACATTTTCTTTGTCCCAGACACATTTTTTTTGCGTTTTGGAGTAAAGAATTATTAAAAGAAAAAAAATAAATGTTGATAAAATTTTCGAAGTCCTAAGTTTTTTTTTTTTAATTTTCTAAGTCCCAGACAAAAATTTTTTTTTATAGATAAAAAAAAAATGGTGACAAAATTTCTAAAAGTTTTCAAAGTCCAAAAATTTGTGTTTTGAAAATTCTCTAAGTCCCGAACAAAAAGTTTTATTAAAAATCCTTTTAGGGGTTTAACCATTTATTTTCAGTAATTTTTGTGGATTACTACCAAAAATTGGTAAATTTTAATTTTTTTTTTGTAAATTTCCAATTTTTTTTTATAATTTTACAATTTTTGCTTGTAAATTTACCATTTTTATACCCTCCACTTAGTGATAGAGGGTATATAGGTATAAGTTTGCCATTCCGTTTGTAACTCATTGAAATATCGGTCTGGGACCCCCTAAAGTATATATATTCATGATCCCCAATCGATTTTAAGACATTCTAGCGATGTCCGTCTGTCTGTGGAAATGGTGATCACGGCCAAAATATTACACAGAGATGACTAAAACTTAACATATTTATTGGAAGTTCTCCCGGGAAGTTGGGATTTGCATTTGGGCGGTATCGGTTCAGCGGTTCAAAAGTAATGAACGAAAATGTAAGCACGCCACAAAAGTTTTAGTACATTCAACATAACCTAAAAAATACAATTAATTTGGCTGCTGGTTGACATATTCGAACATAATTGAACACCAAATGGTATTTAAACAAATACGAATATATTTTTTGGGGAATGTTTTTTTAAATTATTTTTTTTTATTGGTAAATTTATTTTTAATTTTTTTAAGACTTCCTTTCTATAGAGTACGCCAGTTTGATATTAAAAAATGCCTGCGAATTTTGTTCTCTTGCCCAAAACATTAAATCATGATAATGTTTTGCGGAAGATTTGGGTGTACTTGCCAAAGCAGTGTTTTTTTAGAAAAAATAATGTTATATTACTTTGTTATTCCATGCAAAACGAATTGAATATCAGTCGAGGACCCCATTAACCCTTTGACGACCACAGGCAAGTAGACTTGCCAAATAGTTTTTGGCGATTATTTTGGTTCAGGTAAAATATAGGGCAAATGTGCTAAAAGGTGAATTGTAGGGGAGTGTTATGGCAATAAAAGTCTAGTTGTCAGTTAGTCTCCAACTTTATCCACTTACTCACTGTAAGTCCCCAAAGTTTGTAAAATAAAAATCTCTATTTTAGGGGCAAAAGAATCTATACTTGTCAAGCAAAATTGGGGTCAAGAAGGGGGCTTATAGGTCTAAATTCTTGTAGAATAACTACAATAGAGTTTCAGATCTTAAAAATCACAGCGAATAGCAAATAGCTTTGGCCAGAACTGCGTACTCGTCGAATGGCAAAATTTTTCCCCCTGAAAAATGAAGGGTAAGGAGAGTGGTTAGGGGTCCAATTTTTTGTTTAGTTACTTTTATTAGGTCAAAGATTAAGACAATGAACAGAAAATCAAAATCGCCTCGGCAGAAAATGTATGGTCGTCAAAGGGTTAAAAAACCAAAAGTGCTGTACATTTTGTAAGTGAGTGCAAAAAAGTGTTTTTACATTTTGGAGAGTATAAAAGATTCGGCACCAAAGAATCACTTGTTTTATGTACATTTGATAAACAAATGGAAAATTTTTATGCAAAAAGCTTAGACTTGGTGAAAAAGTAATTTTGGTTTAAAAAAATTATTTTTTTTTTGACGAAAAACAAAATAATGTTAAAAAAAATTTAGTGAACCCAAAATTTTTGGTGAAAAAAAAAATTTGATGAAAAAAAGTTTTTGATGAATTTTCTTGATGAAAAGAAAAATTTTTTGATGTAAAAAAAAATATTATAAAAAAAAATGAAAAAAAAAATTGATGAAAAAAAAAAATTTGATGAAAAAAAATTTGATGAAAAAAAAATTGATGAAAAAAAAATTTGATGAAAAAAAAAATTAATGAAAAAAAAAAATTGATGAAAAAAAAGTTTACTGAAAAGAAAAAAAATTTATGAAAAAAAAATTGATGGACAAAAAAATTTAATGGAAAAAAATTGAAGAAAAACAAAATAATGTTAAAAAAAATTTAGTGAACCCAAAATTTTTGGTGAAAAAAAAATTTGATGAAAAAAAGTTTTTGATGAATTTTCTTGATGAAAAGAAAAATTTTTTGATGTAAAAAAAAATATGATAAAAAAAAATATGAAAAAAAAAAAAAAAAGTTTGATGAAAAAAAAATTTGATGGAAAAAAAAATTTGATGAAAAAAATTTTTTTTTTGTTGAAAAATAATTATGTTACTTTTTGTTCACCAGCTGATGAAAAACGGTTTTATTAACCACAAGGTGAATTATTATCCAAGTTACAAACCCAAGTTATTAAAATTTTTGGTTTTAAGGAAATGAAAATAGTAATTCTTGTTTTCTTTTTCGTTAATTGTTAGCTTATATAGTCAAACTGAGGTGGCGTCCTGCAAATTTTTTAAAATTTGACACCAGCCTAAAAACATTATCATGTTAAAATGGTCAAATAATTTATTTTAAATTATTTTTTCAATAGGTTGGTCCATACACCGACGGGCCCACCCTCAGTTTGATCCCTTAAGGATCGGCATCCAAAATTTGAGACCGTTTGGCTTTACCTCACACAAAAAAAAAACTTTGTCAAATTACAAGAATAATTCTCGTAATCCCATTTTCCTTTTTTTTATCAAAAAAAATTCCATCGAAATTTCCTTTTTTTTTTTGTAATTTTAAAATATTTTTTGTAATTTTACAAATTTTAAAGAAAATTTTCAAAAAAAAAAACTAGCGAATTCACGAGATATCTTTGAAAGTTTTATTGCGAAAAAATTTTGTACATTTACAATTTTTTTGGTAAAAAACTTGTAAAATTACAAAAAAAAAATCGTAATTTTTACTAGAAATTCTCGTAAAATAGGAGGTAGCGAAAAATATAGTAAAGTTACGAAATTTCCTTGTAAATTTTATTGCAACAAAAAAGTTATAAATTTACAATTTCATTGGTAAAAAGCTTGTAAAATTACAAAATTATTGGTAAAAAGTTTGTCAAACTACTAGGAATTCTCGTCAAATATGAGGAAGAAAAAAAACAAAGCTTTTCTTGTCATTTAACAAAGTTTTTTTTTTTGAGTGCATGATTGATTAGATTTAGAGATACGTGAATTTAGGGGTCCAATTGGGTCTTGAGAATTGTAAGAACTGTATAAGTTCTCCATTATTTGGAGAGCTGTTGGTCGTTTTATAAGTGATGACTAGTGTAGCCCATCAACATATTGAAAATTACCAAATATAAAACACAACTCAACGTACCTCAAAATATGATAGATGGCATCGTAACAAAAATTTTGAGCCAAATTTCAGCACCCTACAACGATTGAGAGGGGACGCTAACTGATCATATGTCCCAGCAAAACTTTGGTAATGGGTAGTGATTATATAACACATTACCAGGTAATGCATATAACTTATTTGTAGCATTATTTTATGATGTCTTACCAAACATTTGTTCCACAACGTATTATTTTCAAGTGAAAAATAATGCATTACTAATAATTTGCTACGTAATGCATGATTATTGGAAAAAATGTATTTCATATTTGTTATTTATAAACATTAAATCATGGATGACTAATATTTGGTTACATTATGTATTATTTGAAAGTTTGAAATAATGTATTATTTATAATTGGATGCATTATGCATTACAATAACATAAAAAATAATTATTTTATAAAAAATTCATAAGTTTAAACTTATATATTACACCTTACTCGTATTCTTCGTTATAAATTTATGACTTATTTATGACTAATTTGGATGCATTACTTTGAGTCTCATCGCCTGTTAAAATCATTAATGCTGCAATGTATAAAATAAGAGATCCTATACCTTATTTTATACCTTATTTGGTAATCTAAGTTTTGCTGGGGTGTTTGCAACCTCCAAAGAAATTTTAACATTTTTTTTATTGCTATCTTAGTGTTGCAAAAAAAGTTTTTTTGACACAAAATTTTTTAAACAATAAAAAATTTAACAAAAATCTTAGAAAATTGGGCTTTTTAGAGGTTGGTTAATTTCCTCAAAGGGAGGATTTTTTCCTCCTGTTTAATATTTTAGTTATATTCTCTCAAACATTTATTTTATTGTCGCCTGTATCCTTAATTGCAATTTGCATTTAAAAAATGGTATCCTACATTTTGTTTCCTAGAAAGTTTTAGTTAAGAAAAAAAAAAAAAAATACTTGAAATTGTGTTTCATTTAAAAATAATGGTTTTTAACAGTTTATTTTTTTTTTAGTATTATAAACTTGTATTTATTTTAAAAGTCTTGCAAAAAAAGCTTTCAATTTCATTATTTATTTTTTTTTTCTCAGTTAAAATTTTTATCTTGACCAAATTTTTGCTTTTAGCTAATTTTTGCTACAATTTCTAGCTTAACTTAGTTTTATATTTTTTAATGGTAAATAGTAAAAACGTTTGAACGTTTTTATAATTAAAATCCTTTTAAAATCAAGTTTTTAACACATGCACATCCATTTTTATTTTCCTCTAGCAGTTGTTATAGTAGTAGTAGTGTAGTGTACGTTGTATATGTATACAACAAAATACAGTTGAGTGACTTTCAATTAGTTTTGCCACAGCAAAATAACATAGAATATACAGTGCCGGTCAAAAAAATAGCACCAATGACAAAATCTCTATTCATTCAATTAAAACAAAATATTATGTGCGTATTCGTTTAAAGTAAATATGCAATACTCTTATATTAAGTCTAAACCCCTTAAATGTTTTTACTTTTTCCAAAAATTGTGGACGGTTCTTTTTTAATGATCGATATTTTAAAAAAACTCCGAATCAGTGCAGTCAATAAAATAGCACCAATTTACAAAATTTCTTTAAAAAAATTAATAATATTTTAATTATTAAAATAAAAGTGTTAAATACTAAAGGAAGATAGTTTTTATTTATAAAAAAAATTTAATTCATTACAAAATTTCATATTTATTTTCATAAAAATATGACGTGGAAAGAATTACACTCCTCAAAAACGTTCTTTTGTAAAAAATATGATTTCTGAACATAAACCATATTCTGAAAAAGGAAGATTGGTTGGATGCGCTTATAAAATGATTGGAAATTCAACAAAATTAACTTTAGAGCTTGAAAAACTTAGTCACAAGCGACGTTTGTCACCATTAGTGGTTAGGTGTTTGTAAAGACAATGGAAGAAAGACCCATTTACGGCAGCTCCAGAGCTAAAAAAGGACAGCAAATGGCGAAAATGTTCGTAAAAGATTACAAAACAACAACATTAACGCTTGTAGATTCGGAAAAGTGCGCCTACTCTCACTTAAGCATGCTGCAAGTCCTTTGAAGTTTGCTAACAGTAACTTAGAATGACCAGCTTAAAAGTGGATCAATGATCTATGGGCAAATGAATCCAATGTTGTTTTATTTGGAGTCATGGGATCACATACCTATGTCAGAAGACCCTAATACGCGGAATTCAATCCAAAATTCAAAATAAAAATAACTTTAAATGGTGCTTATGGTGTGGGGAATATTTTCCTACTGTGGAGTGGGGTTCATATATTGCACCATGGCTCACATATTGGACTAGGACAACCGTGGATATACACTTAACGTTTATATCCTGCAGAAAGTAATGTTGCAATAAGTTTCTAAGCAAATGCCACTAATTTAGTTCTTTTAGCACGTCAAATACCCAAAGCATGTCGGGAAATTGGCAAAAAATTGGGTCTGGACAATAAAGTAAACGTGATGGAATGACCTGGTCAGTCCCCAGATCTAGACCAAATCGATAGTTGATAGACAGATATAGAGAAGGGAGTGTCTCGAATACAACCAACTTGTAATGAAGCACTTTGGGTGGCTGTTCCGCAACTCTGGAACTGAATTTCGAATTAAAGATCCAAAAATCTCGCGAATTCGGAACAAAAACGTTGTACAGAGGTAATTGTCAACAATGAGCACTCGACAATTTTTTTTTTAATATTTAAAGATATTACAACAATGCTGAATTCATAATCCATTCGTTTTTCAAATTTAAGAATTTAATTTTAATACAAAAAGTACTGTGGTGCTATTTTTTTGACTGAGTCTTTTTTAAGTTTTTTTAAAAACTCTGAAAATTTTTAATAAAATAAAAAACCAAATTAGCCTTTTCTTATGTAATATTGTTTCACACTCTTGTAAGTATCTTATGACACGTTATCAGTGACATAAGTTGAAATTGTTAAAAAGAAACCAACGAAGAAAATTCTGTTGTATTCTGGTGCTATTTTTTTGACCGCAGCTGTACATATAAAAAAAGCAAAAAATATTTGAACATAAAGAATTTTATAAATTAACATTTGTTTTAAAGGATTAAACTCAATAGACACTTAAAAAACTATATAGGAGAGATAAAAATCAAATTGGACAGTGTAACGAGTGTGGAATATAATTTGTATTAATTTGAAATGAAATTTAATTGGAGAAAGAACCTTTGTGATTGCTAAAAAAATAAATTTCTATATTTGTTTTGAAATTATGTGTAACAAGTTAAAATTTTTTAATGCATATCTTTAGGCGAAAATAAAAATCATATATTTTACATTAAAAATTTATAAATATTTTCCATTTTTTTGCAATCAAAGGAAACCAGTTTTCTTATAACACTGAATGAGAGTCGACAAATTTTCCACATTTTTAGAAATATTTCTAAAAAATGTCGAAAATCATACATAACATAAATTTTTCCTTGAAGCCTTAAAGTATGCAATCATTTTTTGCACAAAATAATGAAAATCGTATTATTCAGTCTTATGCCACAATTCATAACTGAGGTGAAATCTCGTTCTAACGTGACTTCGATCATGCGGTAGTGTTCGAAAAAGATTTTACCTCAGGTCTGAAGAGGCCCTTATCGTGAAAATCAACCTTATGGAAAAATCAGTATTTTTACTGATTTTTGTACCAAATCTTAAAACAATCTTTATACACTGTGCAACACCAACCCTTTCACTTTGCTTTAAATGTATTAACCCTTTTGTTTAAAATTTCTAAACAGAAAAAAAAACTCTACAATATTTATTTAAAATGCCATAAATTCACAAAATTTTCTCTAAACATTTTAAGCTTAACAATTAAACAGCATAAACTCTACTACCATACATATGCGGCATTCCATGTGAAATCGGACACTTTGAAAAACTTTTTTTTTTTATTTTTCCAATTTGTTTACAGATTTTTTTGATGACCCGTTCAAAAGATATCGAATTTTTAAAAATTGGTAGTTTGTTCCTTTACTCAAACTTCTTTTAATCATAACTTCTTCAATAATGGTCCAAATTTCAATTTTTTTTTTCAAAATTTTTGTTTTTTTTACGTTCTTTCTAAAAAAAATCCCAAAAAAAATGTTTGTACTCTTCGATTTTTTTAAAATTTTTTTGTGTACAACCTCTATCAATTCTACAAATTTTTGGCCCAGGAAGATCGTGGGATAACGATTATTACTATTTTTTAAAATTTTTAAAAAAAATTTTATTGTAATTTTCCAATCTTAAAATCATTTCTACTGCTCCAATGGTGAGTCATAGAGGGGTGCTTTATAAGACCGACCCCCATTAATTTCAGAGAAAATGTTTTGACTAAAAAAATATTGTGGGTTGGTCATACATTTTGTTACTCTATGGGCACTATTAGGGCAGTTAGAGCGGTTGGAACAAATTTTAAAAAATGTCGTTTTGTGTGGGAGCCCCCTTAGAAATTGGAGATAGGATATTAGTTTGTTCCAAAGAAATGTTAAGACGTAAAAATTAATGGGGGTCGGTCTTATAAAGGACCCCTCTATGACGCACCATTGAAGCAGTAGAAATGATTTTAAGATTGAAAAATTACAATAAAATTTTTTCAAAAAATTTTAAAAAATAGTAATAATCGTTATCCCACGATCTTCCTGGGCAAAAAATTTGTAGAATTGATAGAAGTTTTACACAAAAAAATTTCAAAAAAATCGAAGAGTACAAACATTTTCAAAAATGAGATTTAAATTTTAAAACTTAAAAATCGCATACTATAGCGCTTTTAAGAATTTTTTGGGATTTTTTTTAGAAAGTACGTAAAAAAACAAAAATTTTGAAAAAAAATTTGAAATTTGGACCATTATTGAAGAAGTTATGATTAAAAGAAGTTTGAGTAAAGGAACAAACTATTAATTTTTAAAAATTCGATATCTTTTGAAAGGGTCATCAAAAAAATCTGAAAATTTACCACGAAGGAGTTTTCGAAGGGTACTAAAAACTGTAAATAAATTGGGTAAATCTAAAAAAAAAGTTTTTCAAAGTGTCCGATTTCACATGGAATGCCCCATATACAATTTACTATAAATACTGACCAAATGGCCCTTTTCTAAGCATATCAAATTTTTGTAATTACGCAAAAAAAATAAGTTGGAAATGCTGAAAAGTAAAGTTAACAATGTCCAAGCAGCATCGTGTGATATTTAGAGGAAATTCTAGGCATATGAGTGGAGAGAAATTTAAAACAGTTTATAAAGTAAACGCAATAACAACCCTTTTTCATTAGACAGATTTGTCGGAACAAGTGTTTGAACGTATAGCACACCCTATCCGAATAAAATTTGGAAAATATTAATCCATATTCAAAAATCATTATTTGGAACTCAGAGAAAAGATAGAGGGTAGTATGTTTTAAAAAAACTTTAGGGTTCAAAAACTATTGGGGGTCGGTTATATATTTGACTCCTCCAGAGCAGAGCTTCGAAGAATGAAATCCTTTTCGAATGAATTCTCAAAAAAATCAATTCAATTTTCATAGTCAGTAAATGCATTCGATTTCATAAATCAACATTGAATGAAGTCCTTGGAATTCATTCGATTGAATGGAAAAAAATGAATGCATTCGATTTCTTGTTCATTCGATTTAGAAAAATCGAATGCATTTGATTTTTTATCATTCCACTGCGAATGCAATCGACTGCCTACACGACAAAAAGTGTGAAGAGTGTTGGCGATACTATGGACAAAAAATTGGCTCCGTTTTGCTCTATCTTGGTTAGTTTTTTTAAGTTTTTTATGCAATAATTGGATAAGCCATTCTATTTTTCAAATTGAACGAAAAGAAAATCGTTTGCATTTGCAAGTGATTGCATTCGATTTTTAAAAGTCGAATGAAAAAAAAATCGAATGCATTCGATTTTTGAAAGTGGAATGAAAAATAAATCGTATGCATTCGATATTTATAAATCGAATGAATCTAAATTGAATTCATTCAATTCGCTAAAATGTGATTGGGGAATGCAATCACTAAATTTTCATTCAGAATGCCAAATCGAATTAAGGAATGAGATCCTTCGAAGCTCTGCTCCAGAGGATAGTTAGAAGTAGGAGCATTTTATATTTGTTATTCTTGAATGTAAGCCCCTAAGGGAGTGGAGATAGGGCTTAGGTATGTTTGGGAAAAATGTTAGGAAGGAAAAATTAAAGGGGGTCGGTGTCACATTTTAACTCTTTTTGGACGAGTCGTGGACAATTGTGACAAAAAACCACATAACTGCCAGGGGTCGCCAAAAAAAGAGGTAAAATGTGAGATTTGTTCGCCCTTACATTTTTTCCAAAGATACCTAAGCCCTATCTCCACTCCCTAAGTGGGCTTCCATACGAAAACAACTTTTTTATAAAAAAAATGCTCATACCGCTCTAACTTTCCTAAAAGTGCCTCCAAGGGAGTCAAATGTATGACCGGATGTTTTAATGTGGTTATATACTTAGGGTGACCATTTTTTTCTGAACTCAAATCAGTACGCCCAAGTTTTTTTTTCTGAAATAACTCTGTAAAAACTCTTTCTATGGGAAAACACTGATGATTTTTCCAACACTCAAAAACTGTCGGTAAAACTAACAAACTTGGGGTCAATTAGTATTTTAGTGAAAACAACTGTTAAAAAACAACTGCCGTTGTTTTAGAAAATTCAGTTGACTTCAAACCACTTAATTTTAATGCTTTGATAGTTTCAGGGCAGAAAATACAAAAACCCAAAGGTTTTGATAATAAGAAAATCCCCTTTTTCAATTGAGTTTTGATAACGCTTTCTTTTAGAAAACTTTCCACATGTCTAATAACCTTGATGCGCTTTTTCCGATAAATTCTGATGATATTACCTCATCTTATCATTTGGATTCATGCAATTACATTATCTTTAAAATAGCTTTATGTTCTGAGCGCTTTTTCCGATAAATTCTGATGATATTACCTCATCGAATCATTTGGACTCATGCACTTGTATAATTTTTTTCAAAATATATTTAACAAACCATCCCTTGAATTTTTCGTTATAGAAAACTTCAAAGATTCTGTGAGCCTTTTCATATAAATGTATGAAGATTAAAATTATCTCATGTTCAGATACATTTTTGCGTTAAAGAGCCTCTTGATTCACGAACCCTATCTCATTAGATTAATTCATTATAAATTATTTCATTGTCAGACTTAAGTTATAAAAAACTACTCTGACGACTTATTTTATGGAAATTCAAGTTTTCGTATAGAATATTCGAATAAAATTACCTTTTATGTTGAATTGTTCTAAAATCAGTACAATCAGTACATATTTCAAAAAATCAGTACTAATCAGTACAACGTTTTTTGATCAGTACACGTGATCAAAAATCAGTACATGTACTGATCAAATCAGTACGAATGGTCAGCCTATATATACTCTTGTTTCAACATAGCGTATGGGTATTATTAATGCAAATATTTGTTACTCAACCGCTATACTGAAACAAGAAAGTTACAAAATTCTTATAAAATTTAATATTCAAATGCGATTTTCTCGAAAAAAACGAAAAACACGTGTCTAAATTTTTTTTTGTGTGGATAGACAAACATCTGAACTTAAAAAGAATTAAAAAGAAAAAAAAATGGCCGGATTTTTGATAAATTGATTTTTTTAAAAAATGGGAAATTTCAGAACGGGTTCTGAAAACTTTTCAAAATAAAAATTTTTAATCGATAGCCAAGAATATAAAAATTTCAAAACTGCGATTTTGGTCCAAATTGGTCTCAAAAGTCGAAAAATGTTTAGTATGTTATGTAAAAAATATCACTGTGCTCGAATTTGACAAATTGTGGTCCGTCTGTCTGCCTGTGGAAAATGCTGTCACGTACAAAATATTGCACAGAGATGACTGAAACTTAACGTGTTTATTGGAAGTTCTCCCGAGAAGTTTGGTATTGCATTTGAGCGATATCGGTTCAGCGGTTCAAAAGCTATGAACGAAAATGTAAGCACACCTCAAAAATTTCAGTACATTCAACATAACCTAAAAGTACAAAATGCTTTAATTCGACTTCTGGTTGACGTATGTGAACATAATTGAACACCAAATGGTATTTAAACAAGTACAAACATATTTTTTGACAAAAAAAAAAATCGCAGAATTTGTTTACCAAAATATTTTTCGCGGAAATTTTTTTTGTCAAAAAAATTTTTTTTTTCAAAACTAATTTCCTTTTAAATAAAGTTTTTTGCAATAATCTTTTTGAAATTGTGGAGGGTATCACTACATTCGGCAAGGCCGAATTTAGCTTTTTTACTTGTTAAATTTAAAACCATTCAAGCCTGTTAAACTAGCATAACAAACTATAATACATTGAACTTTTTTGCGACAAAACATTTTTTGGTAGCGAAAAATCGTTATTTTCTTGAAATAATTGGTTCTATACAAATATTTTTAGTTTGATTTGAAATTACGACATCCATCTGGTAAAGCTTTTTCATTAGGGCGGAGCGAGAAATGCCTTTTCGCCCATTTCGCTTGTGCGATATGCGGGATTGGTAAAAAACGATGTGGTCAAAATTTCAGAAAGACCGCACATCATCTTGGGGTCCCTCTTCAGCCCTGAAGTTTCAACTTTTATAATCCAAAGAGCATTTTTTTTTTTAAATTGTCAAAAATTCAAATTTGATCAGATCTTCTAAATTTTCAATTTTATGAGGCCTAGTTAAGCACATCTATTTAGTTTTTAAATACCAGCTTTATAGAATACCGCTTACCTCCAAAAAACCAGAGGTGGAAAAATATTCATACATTTTTGAGATACCCGAAAATCAAATTTTTGCAATAATATAAAAAAAAATACACTTAAATTGTAAAATATGAATTTTTTTCTTCCCGACTTGGAAAATATACTAACCAAGGATTCTAAAACCGTTAAAAACAAAAAATAGGAAATTCTTAAACGGCGTGTGTACCGATATGAATTTGCGATAATTTTAACAAATTAGTTTCACAACATTTTTTTATTTTGTTTATCAAAAAATTTTCAGTAATGGTTTTGGAATCCTAGGGTACCCTATTTTCCAAGTCAGGAAGAAAAAAAAAAAATCATGTTTTGCAGATTTAATGTAATTTTTTCATATAATAGCAAAAAGTTGATTTTCGGGTTTCTTCAAAATGTATGCATTTTTTGCAAATTTAAAAAAGTCCATCCCATAGTCGTATAGGCCATGAAAAAATATTAAGAAATGATGTCTTACTTTTTCGACAACACAGGCTAAGTGGAGATGTCGACAGCTTTCGGAAGAAGCCATCTCCACTTAGCCTGTGTTGTCAATTAATTTTTTTCAGATTTTCTCATTAAACAACAAAAATAATTATTTCTCAGAAATAATTAATATGGACTCAAACCGAAATAAATAAAAACTTCAGTTATAAAATATAAAGTCCAACAATATATAAAACAGAATTAAAACTCAACTCATAAGGTACAATGCAATTTAGTAATATTTCTAAGAATTAGAAATGCGAAATATAAATTCAAACCTAACGGACATTTTTTCAAGACTTGAAAAGTCCTACTAAGGGTTGCAACTCTGAGAAAATCTACTACAGTGTAAGAAATTACAACTGTGTTGGAAAAAGTTAAAAATAGATTCATTAAGTTCGTGCTAAACGTAACATATATGGGTAATGAAATGTGATATAATTCCCGTTCGCTTTTTCACCTTAATGTACGTTTAAATAGCTGATCTTAATCTTACACACCTACAGTGACAATCGAAGAGTGCTGACGAAGGAAGAGTGGCTTCTTCCGAAAGCTGTCGACATCTCCACTTAGCCTGTGTTGTCAATTAATTTTTTTCAGATTTTCTCATTGTACAACAAAAATAATTATTTATTTAAAGTATAAACAAATTAAATTTAATTGCAAAATATTTAGGATTTTCTTGTAATTTCATTAATATAAAAACAAAATCTCATCAATTGGATGAAGGGCGCGAAACAATTAGCTAAATTTTAGTGTCAAGTGATAGGTGCTATGAGGCAGTAATTCTTTTCAGCAACTAAAGATTATAATCGCGGAATTTTGGTGCTTTTTCGTGGATGTTATAAATAAGTTAAATGTTGGTTTCTTCTGATAGCTACTTATGAGTTTGTGATTATTTTCAAATAATTAAGATATGACGTCATAATATAAAATTTTTAAAACAAAAAAATAAAAAAAAAAATCATTCTTGTGGGAGTTTTAAAAATTGCATTCGGTGCGTTAACTTTTTTCACCGAAATGACCGAAAATATATTTTTGTTATCAGTACAACATTGCCCACAGCGTGGTGTGATGGACTTTTTTTGTCCACAAAAAGTTATAACCATAGTATGCATATTTTTCCACTTCTGAGTTTTGGAGGTAAGCGGTATCCTATAAAGCTGATATTTAAAATCTAAATAGATGTGATTAACCTCATAAAATCTAAAAGTAAGAAGATCTGATCAAATTTGAATATTTGATAATTTTTTTAAAAAATTATCGTTGGCTTAGAAAAGTTGAAACTTCAGCGCTGAAGGGGGACCCCAAGATGAAGTTCGATCTTACTGAAATTTATACCACATTGTTTTAACATCTATTTTCACCAATCCCGCATATCGCCCAAGCGAAATTCGCGAAGGAGCATTTCTCGCTCCGCCCTATTGTTCATGTACACTAAATCCCATTGCAATATAAGCTTTTTTCAAAGTTAGCGTATGTATTAGCGATATTCGCAATAAAATTTTTTTTGTTTTTAAATTTTATTGGCGATATTTTTTCGCGAATTTTTTTTCGAAGTTTTTTTCATTTTGCTATTAATTTATGAAAATGTGTAGAATACGGTACACTGCAGACACAAAATTTTTCGAAAAAAATTTTTTTCGCGGATTTTTTTTTTCTTTTTCGCGAAAAATTTTTGAACTTTGCATTGTACATAACTTGTTTAAAATAGCTGATTAATATCCGGATTGTTGTTAGTTATGCAGAACGGCAATCTATACGACGTTGTATATAAAAAAATTTGCGAATACTTTATCCCATGTATGAGATATGACACGATTACATGGTTTTATTGACATTTTTTGATTTCATCCATAAAAAAAATAATTTTCCTTTCATACAGGAAATGGTGCCTTCATATACTATGGGTCAATGAAAACTTGACCATTTATTGTATGTAAATTTTAGTTTTGTTTAGCTTTATTTTTTTATATAAAACATAATGGCATCAACAAAAGTAAAAAGGCTATAAATTATAGTCCTTTTTGTATATACCGAAATCCTTTGTAGTAAATTGTAGTAGCTGTTTTTACATAAATCCTTAAGTAAACTACCATAAACATATTATGTATATCGTATATGAAAAATTCCAATTAGTAATACACAAACAGCTCTGGAAGGAGATTTTCAGTTTTATAAAATTTCTAACTAGCATAACAACCAAAACAACACTTCGTTATTCTAATTAGACTCACTTCAATTTTGTCTAACTTCTAGTGGCGACCTCTATACCTCAATCCACACACTTTTCATACAACAGTTTCAATTTTTGAAATTTTTACCTCCACACATGTCTCGTCGCATTGTTTTTTTTTTTTTGTTTTAGCATGTTTTTCATTTGTTTGTTGAAATTTTTTGTTGTTTTAAATTTTTTTTCCTGATTTTGTTATTTTAGCCGCATGTTATTATTGTTTTTGGTCTCATCAGCGGTTGTTTAGTGTGGTCAAGTTGAAGTCTATAAGGGAATTTAATTTTTTGTGTTTACCACTTGATTTCGGTTAAACCAAAAGTGATTGTGATTTTTTTTTTTTTGTTGTTATTTTTATTTGTTCAAATTAGATTTATTTAAATGTTTGCTTGTTTTCTAGTGCCCTCTATATGTGAGTGTAGTTAATAAGTGATCTTATAACGGAAACCTCCACAAAGTATGCTTTAAAATTTTTAAATAATCTTTAAAGCAATTGGTAAGTGCGTAGATCGTTTATTGTGAATGTTTTATCAGCGTACATAACAAAGCAATGAATATAAACGTTAACCCATAGATGGAAAATACTCACAATCAATATTTACTTACTGAGTACCGAAAAAAATCTAGTATTTGAGTACTTGTACTTGAAAAAAAAAAAAATAAGTAAAAGTATTAATGGAAGTACTTGATACTTGACAAGTTTCGAGTACTTGAAAAAGAAGTTACTACTTGACAAGTACCAAGGTACTTGAGGCGCGGAAAACCACCCACCACCCAAAACCAAATTCCAAGAAAAAATAAATAAAATGACAATAAGAAAAGTAAGAAACGAAGAGGAATGGTGAGGAAAGAAAAGGAGACGGAAAAAGGAAACTGAAAAATAAAATACTCTGAGATTTTTTCTATAAAAATTTTTTTTTTATTGATAAAAAAAATATTTGATGAAAAAAATGTTGATAAGAAAATTTTTGATAAAAACAAAAATAAAAACAATTAATTGAAGAACATGTATGAGGCATTTCACACCAAATGTCCCGCTAAGAAAAACATGTGTCCCGTGAATTTCTGAATAGGTTGTATATTGTTTTTCAATTTTTCAAAAACTGGGCTTAGGAGGTGTTGTCAAATATTGGAAAAATTATCAAATTTGTGTCCAGTTTCCTTGTTTAAATATTTACCAAATTTAAACGGAATGCATAACTACCTCAAAAATGTACATTCTTATATAGTTTTGTATGGGCTATCGATTAACTTTTTTTTTTTTAATTTTCAGAACCCGTTCTGAAATTTTCCGTTTTTTAAAGAAAGTCAATTTATCAAAAATCCAGCCACTTTTTTTTAACTTTTTTTTTAAGTTTAGATGTTTGTCTATCCACACAAAAAAATTCAGACATGTGTTTTTCGTTGTTTTCGAGAAAATCGCATTTGAATATTAAATTTCATAATAATTTTGTAATTTGCTTGTATTTTCTTGTTTTAACGTAGCGAATGAGTACTTAATATTTGCATAAATATTACTGGTGAAATAAGAAAATACAAGCAAATTACTTGTATTTTCTTGTTATAAAATTCAAATGCGATTTTCTCGAAAAAAAACGAAAAACACCTGACTGATTTTTTTGTGTGGATAGGCAAACATCTTATCTTTTAAAAAAAATGTTAAAAAAAACAAAGGTGGCCGGATTTTTTATAAATTGACTATTTTAAAAAATGGCAAATTTCAGAACGGGTTCTGAAAATTAAAAAAAAAAAAATAATCGATAGCCTATACAAAACTATACAAGAATGTAAATTTTTGAGATTGTGGTGCATTCCGTTTTAAATTGATAAATATTTAAACAAGGCAACTCGACACAAATTTTACCATTTTTCCAATATTTGACCACGCCTCCTAAGCCCAGTTTTTGAAAAATTGTAACATATAGGGCTATTCATACAACCTATTCGGAAATTCACGGGACACATGTTTTTCTGTAGCGGGACATTTGGTGTGGAATGCCTCATATGTATAAAAAAAAAATTTATGAAAAAAAATATTGATAAGAAAATAAATTAATTTATGGAAAAAAAAATAATTAATGATGAAAAAAAAAATTTTTATGAAAAAAAAATATTGATCAAAATAAAAATATTGATGAAAAAAAAAAAAATAGTGATGAAAAAAAATATTGATGGAAAAAATATTGATGAAAAACAAATTGATAAAAAAAAATATCGATGAAAAAAATTATTGATGAAAAAAAAATTGATGAAAAAAAAATGTTGATAAAAAAAAAATTTTTGATCAAAAAAAATATTGATGAAAAAAAAATATGAATGAAAAAAAAATATTGATGAAAAAAAATATTGATGAAAAAAAATATTGATGGAAAAAATATATTGATAAAATGATAAAAAAATGTTGATGAAAAAAATTATTGATGAAAAAAAATTGATGCAAAAAAATATTGAAAAAAAATTAAGGAAAAAAAATATTGATAAAAAAAATTGATGAAAAAAAAATGAATCAAAAATAATTATGTTACGTTTTATTCATCAGCTGGTGAATATTTTTATACCCTACACTATGTGGTACAGGGTATATTGAGTTTGTGCTGATGTTTGTAACTACCCGAAATATTGGTCCTAGATATACCTTGAAGTCAATTTAGCGATGTCCGTCCGTTCGTCTGTCCGTCCGTCTATCCATCTATCGGTTTAAGCACGATACAGGTCGCAATTTTCAATCAATTGACTTGAAATTTAAAACTTAAGCATATTTTGGCCCAAGGACGAAGTCTATTGAAATTGGGGGAAATCGGTCCATGTTAAGACCTAGCCCCCATACAAACGCCCCCTTTGGATCAGGCTTAATGACTCTAATGACCGTATTATAATAGATATCGCTTTGAAATTTAGCAGGTAATCAAATTTTGTATGCACGAATCATCATTCTAAATTTTAAATCGGATCAGTCCTCCTGGTCCTCCTGGACTTTTTTTTATTATGAAAAGCTACCGCCTTTTGTGTCCACAGAAAAAAATTTATACTTTTTTTTTTTTTTTGTTTTTTTTTTTTTTTTTTGTACACTCAAAATAATACATTAGTAGATTTACTATTTTTTTTTTGCTAATGCTGGTTAGCTAACTTTTAGCAAATTTTCAGTCGAGATTAGCATGTTAGCAAAAATATTTTGTAAACTTCATTTAGCGCATTAGCAATTTTAAACAAAATTTGAACTAAATTTTTTTGCTAAATTTAAAATTGAGTTGACCAAATTTTTACAAGCTTTTTTGCTAATATTAGCAAAAATAAAGGGTTGTTTTTTTTTAAATGGCGCTATCTCGGAAACTAAGCCAGATAGAGCAAAATGGATTCCATTTTTGGTTCTCGGGCTCACCATAGTATCGCCGGTCCTCTTCAAATATGTGGACCCTAATGGGTCCTAACTTTGGATCCAAAAAAGTTAGCATTCCCGAAAATTTTAAAATGCTCATATCTCGGTAAATATTGCCAACACAACAAAAAATTTAAAAGCATTCTTGTAGCTCTCAACACGTAGAACAAGACCGGAAAATAATCAAAAGCTCTCCGAGAAATCTTTTTGAAGTTATCGAGTTTTGTAATTCTCAAAACCCCGGTGGTCCCCTAAAATCACGTATCTCAAAAACTAAGCAAGGTAGAGCGAAACGGTCACAAATTTTGGATCAAAAACAATGACGATTTTTAAGGAACGCAACTAGGTCTAGGCCCATTGGGGTCTGGACCTATCGGGTCCGAACCCAATGGGGTCCTCAAATGTGTATGAACTAAGTTGAAATAAAATTTCAGTTAACTAATTTTTGGCAAAACATTTTTCCTAACTTTAGCAAAAAAATTTTGGGTTCAAAATCAGCAAATTTTCTTGTAGGTTAACAAGCTTTTTTTGCTAACATTACAGTTTGTTTTTTTTGAGTGTAAAAAAAATGTGAATCTCTTTGAACTTGTAAATAAATTTTGAGTAAGTTTTCACTTTTGAGTAAAATTTTAATTGTGTCAATTAAAAAGTTACTCAAATTTTTCGGCATACATTTAATAAATTTTTATCAAAAGTTTACTCAATACTATTAAATCGTTTACTGATGCGAAATTGGGTAATTTATTACTCAATATGATTAAAAATTTACACGATTTTTTTATTTTTTTCTGTATAGAAAAAAATATTAAAATGCTAAGACTTTCTGAAGAAAAAATGTCTCGGATTTGTGTGTTTTTTATATAGAAAAAATGTTATAGTAAAAATCACTCAGAACCAGAGGTTTTTTTCTATAAAAAAATCCCTCAGAATTTAACGCGTTTAGGAAAAATGTTCCAAAATCTGAGAAATTTTCTCAGATTCTGAGATTTTTTCTATTTAAAAAATATCACCGAATATAAGACTTTTTCTGTAGGAGACTCTGAGACTTGTTCTATAGGAAAAATATCTTAGAAGCTGAGATCATTTTTTTAGGGAAAATGTGTCAGAATCTAAGACGGTTTTGTGAAAAAAGTGTCTTAGATTCACAGACTTTTCAATAGAAAATATTTCTCAGAAAATTTGTCAGAATCTTAGATTTTTTCTAAGGAAAAGTGTCACTTGATCACTTAAAAAAAGTACCAAACTACTTTTCTAACTAATTTTGACCACATAAGTTTTAGGCCTAGTGGATAAAAATTTTGTCGATTTACTGATTTTTTTTGTGTGTTGTCACTGATATGTTGGTCAACGGGACTTCAGGGTATGACGCTTTAGTCATCAGCAAAACATATATTCTAGACTCCAGCAATCGTCAAGTTTATAAAAACTTTTAATTTAATGAAGAACTTTTTTAAAAGAGTTTTTAGTGAGCCAGTCCAAACGTTACAGCAATTGGTTTGGAAGTCAATCCAGTTAAAAATAATTGTGTCGAAACTTCTGTAAAGAAATGTTTTCTTCTCATACTTGTATGATGGATGCACAAGACATTTGGGAAGGCTGTTTTGAAGGAGTGTTTGTTATGTGGAATTTCCTTACTCTCATAACATCCACTTGAGCTAAAAAATAATAATAATAATCACTTTAACCCATATCAATCGTTACCGCCTTCACTTAATACAACACGGTTGACCGCCAAAACCGGACATTTCAAAAGAGAATACCCAATATTAAAAAAAACAAATGTGACACAAAAATATGTTAAATGTCACATTAATAAACAATTGAAATAATAAATAAAATAAAAAAAAAATAGGGAAATCCTAAACCTAACAACGCTAGACGATTGTGTGAGGTCCAAAAGATGTGTAACATCTTAAGGAAACAAATAACAGACCAGACACAGTGGCGGCTTTAAGTGGTTTATTTTTTCAAAGGCATGCATTACACAGCATTCCTGTGCAAAACAACTACTCGTTTAAAGTAATAGAACTAGTACTTCAAGTGCCACAGAAACAGCCACTTGAAGACGACAAACTGTCTGGAAAACAATAAAAAGAAAAACATACATTAATAATGAAAATGGGGAAAGAAAATGATTTGATAGTTTTCTTTTTTTCCAAATGTTGTCTCTGATACACAGATGATAATGATACATATTTGGTATGAAGGACATGAAGCGAATAAACACTGTGAGGTCTATTCAAAAATTTGTTATTACTCCAAAAGGTGTTAAATTACCCATTGGTTAGAAGACCACATAAGTGGCCTTTAAAAACGAAAAACAAAAAACTGCCATGTCATAATGTACTTTAGATAATTTGATTGAAGTTGAATCGGAAGCAATGTGTAATCTAGGAACAAGGATATAAGGTCTTCTCTAATTTTATATGCATGTAAATATTTATGTATGAAGAGTATATGCAACAGTTACATAAGTATTTGCTAGACTGTAAAATTGAGCATAATTTATTTTATTTTACAAAGTTAACAAAATTCCTACAAACAACATTTGTAAAATATTTTAAATTCTTATTTGTAACAAGGATTTACTATTAATGCGTTATCCTATAATATTTTTACAACCAAAATCTGTCTGCTCCAAGCTGTACACAAAAGAGTAAAATTAAAAAATAAAAGCTAAAGTAATCATTTTTAATGAGCTACTTTTGCTCATTATCATTCGCATACGAGGAGTTGTTGAGAAATTTTTGGAAGATCAGAAATTCAAAAACTCTTTATGATAAAAATCAAAGCTAAAAAACCAAATCCCAAAGCATTTTGTGCGGTATGCCGTTTTTATTGAATACGGATTTTATACCACTCTGTGGTCGTGGTTTTTTCTGATGTTTTTAACTTTCCGAAATATTTGTCAACTTATCAAATCAGATTCAATTAATCAATTTGGCTGAAAAAATCAAAGCCTACGGATTTTTTTCACCAACACCCCTACATATGCATTGCATTGTCTTAAGATCAGGAAGTCTTGGTTTAAGAAGAAGGAAAAAGGGAGTATGTTAATGAATATTTGGGTTGAATTTGTAAATGTTGTAAGTGTCAGGGAAAGCGTGTAAGGGAAGTCAGTTCCACATACGTATAGTTCGGACAAAAGAAGAGTTCTCTCTATAGTGTGTTGTGCGGTCCGTTGCCCAATCAACAACAAACGATGAGCTCTTCTGGAGAAGTTCGTAATGCGACCAAAACACACGTGCCTTCGGGATGAGGTAACTTATCTCAGCAGAACTCTTTCCGTGGACAAACCGATGGAAAAAGGACACAACCAACATTCCGACGATGCTCAACGCCCTCCTCTATAAGCGGTCAAGTCCAATGATGATATTGAAGCACCCGCCCATTTATGGAAGATGGAATACAACTCCCATATATGGGCAGGGGCTTCAGAGTCTATTTTGAAGTTTCTGGACCGTGTTCAAAGGAGGGCGTCGAAGTTAATCAATGACAGTAGGGTATCCCACTCTATCGACTCTTTGGAGCATCGTCGGAATGTGGGTTGTGTGACACTGTTCTATCGATATTACCACGGTAAGTGATCTGCTGAAATAAGCGAATTGATTCCGCGAGCACGAGATTTTGTTCGGAGTACTCGCTTGTCTAGTAGGGCTAATCCATTTGTTCTCGATTGCCCAGTGTACCGCACAACGCATTACAGAGAAAATTCATTTATAAGTCGAACAATCCGTATGTGGAATATACTTACTGCAGACGTCTTCCCTGTTACCTACAATCTAGAAAAATTCAAATCAAATATCCACAAACACTACTCCCTCCTTCCTCCTTCCCATAACCTATTTTCCTAATTACCAACACAATGCACTGCATTTATAGGGGACATCCCCTGAGTGTTGGTTAAGTCAATAAAAAAATAAGGTTCCGAACGTTGAAGAAGCGTTTATTATCATAGCGAATTTTACTATTTGCCTTGATATTCAAAACCGTTTCCAAGCTATCGAAGTCATGTCTGCCCAATATGTGCAGGCGGATTCTGGCCAAAGCAGGACATTGGAAAAGAATATGTTTGACCTTTTCCTCAGTGTTAGGATCATCGCACTTTCTACAGCTGGCATCGGAAATACATAAGTCCCTTTTTATTTCTATGATAACCCATAAGGCAGTGCCCGGTGATCACTCCAATGAGTATAGGGCAGTTCCCTATTGTAAGTGAGAGTAAATAGTTAGTTTTCTTCAGTTTGTAGCATGCCCACAATCTTCTACTGATCGTACTTGTTGTTAGCTCTCTTCACTTTCTGTTAGCCATTGCAGTGTTTTGAATGCCCCGTAGCGATCTGAAGTGCTGGATTGGTGGATCAATATGTACAGAAATACCAATACTATCCGCATCATATTTCGAGAGCTCGTCCGCTCTCTCGTTTCCTGGAGTACCAATGTGACCTGGTACCCATATTAGTTTCACCTTGTTCATACTCCCTGAACTTTGTAAGTTCTCGAAGCATTCGAAAACTATTATCAACTTAATATTAAAACTTTAAAGAGCTTAGCTGTCAATATAAAAGTTTTATTCCCTGTTTGTCTCATCACCGAACTGTAAAGATGCCCTGCTTATGGCAACTATTCATTTCCGAGACCCCACGTAGTAATTCTCAATAGATCAAGGCTAAGAGTGCTATCCATATGACACCTCATGACTCTAACCCCTGATTGGCTTGGTCGAAGGAATAAGATTGGAAAATGTTGCTGTCATCCGCAAAAGAATAAATTGGGTTGACGGAAAGACCGATTAGGTCCTTAATAAACATTAAAAAAGAGATGTAGGAAGCGTTCATTAAAAAGTCTCTTGAGTAAAACCCATCTACGACAACACTAATAGTGCGATTACCGAAAAACCTCGTAGGTTTATCGTCAAATGTTCGAACCTTCGAGATGAAAGCACGTTTCCAAACACGATTGAAAGCCTTCGAAATATCCAGAGCAACAACCTTACTTTCACCAAGACCATGAATGGATTGAATCCATCTTTTTCGAACGATCCGACCGAAAACCATACTGTCGATCATTCAGCAGACCATTGAAATCCAGATAACTGACAAGATAGGAGCTTACCATACTCACCATAACCTAAGAGATCGCAGATTAAATGGCTATCGGACGATTATTTCCAGTGTTCAAGACGTCACCGTTTTTCGAAATTGGCTTTACATTCCAGTATGAAGGAAAAATACCCGCAAGGTATAATATGCTGAAATCTTTTCACAGTGCAACAGCGAACGTCGAATAGCACTTTCTTAAAACAAGTGCAGGAATATTATCTGGTCCTGGATATTTATTAACATTAAATCCAATAAGAACCTATCTGAACCTACCGCTCGTGTCCTAAAAATTATATTAGGCATGAAACAAGTTACCCTAGGAAGTACTGGAAGTCATTGATTGCTCTCAGGTACACGCAAAAAATAGATATGATTGTGGCAATTATAATTTTAGAGCGTCATATTATGATTGAACATTTTATCATAACTTGTTTGTAGCAACCATAAAATCAAAATTTGAAGAAAAAAATGTCACTCTAGGGGGTCACCCCAGATACATTATCAAGAAAGAAATTTACAGTTTTCGCAACTTAAGGTTAAAGTCGTATCTGATGAAGCATGTTTTTGGACTTGCTGCCCAATCTCACATTTAGCGGGTGAAAGTGGAGAGGGAAAGGCATTTACAGTTTTCGCAACTTGAGGTTAAAGTCATATCTGGCGAAGCATGTTTTTGGACTTGCTGCCCAATCTCACATTAGCGGGTCAAAGTGGAGAGGGAAAAACGGATTTTTTTTTGTTTTTTTGAGGATTTTTTAAATTTCTTTAAAAGAAACATTTTATACAGATCGAAAGGTTTCTTGAAAGTCTGTCCAATATTTTATGGGTCGTGCCCAAATTCGGATTCGTTAAGTCCTTATCTTAAAAAATGTGTAAACGTTAGGGCAATTTATATAATGAGGTAAATACGTACGACCGCGAAAATCATATATAATAATCTTTTAATAAAATTAAGCTGGTATTTTTGCGTTTGGCGAAATTCCTGATAGTTCGAATTTTATTCGGATTTTTCCGTAAGACCTAATTTTTTCATAAGGTGGCATCCCTTTTTAAATTTGAGATTGGTCGTCTAAAGAAAAACAGGTAATCGGTTGGTGCAATCGGTGGATGCCCTCTTAAAGACCTTTCATGTAAGTCCCTTCACAAATATTTTTCCCAGTATTAGAAAATTTAGAAAAAAAAGTTTAGAAAAATTCAGAAAAACTTCACCAAGTAAAATTTTGTTAAAAAATTATTAGAAAAAAGCTAAGATACATAAATTTTTAAAAATTAAGCTCAAAAATTTTAACTTCTTAAGTATTGTGGAGAGTATTTTTAAATTGGAACAGCTAAATGTTTTGTTTGTTAACTATTTTCTTACAAATTGTATTTTTACCAAACCTTTCAAACCTACCTCGTAGAATTAAAATTTGCACCATATAAGTAAACACTTTTTTAACAAAAAAGTATTTTTTTTTTTTTGTTTAAAATAAATCGATTGGAAATTGCAACGTGTGTCTTTGTAAGTATGTAAATAATTTACATATACATAAAAAAAGGTCTTATATCCGGTTTTAATTTTGTTAACTTCCATTTTTTTGTTGTCTTTCAAAAAAAGGATTCGTAATCAATTCTAAGTAACCACATCACAGACATCCATGAATTGTATACGAGTATGTAAATACTACAAGTATTCAAAAATTTAAGATGAGGAAAAAAAAATAATGTAAAAGGATTATTTTTTAAATGGAGTAAAAGTGTGTGTACTGGTAGGAATGGTCAAGGGTGTAAGGATATACGTTGTTAGTATATGATGATTTTTATCATACATATTAACTGCATATGAGGTAAATAAGAAGATTTTTTGGGGTACAAAATACAAAAAAAAGGACAGATCAAGAGATAAGTTTGCGCAAAATTTAGGAATTTTAATTAGAAAACAAAACTGCAGAAGATAAAGAAAGATATTATAAATTGATAAGTATGATTGTCTCATTAAATGCAAAAACAAAATTGAATGCATACAAAAATCACTCAGCGACATCGAAAATATTATTGCGACAATTAAAAATATTTTAAAAACATTTGTTTTTCTAAAAAATATATTTTCCAATCTTTGTTAAGCGTTGTGGAGGATATTTTAAAATTTAGAAGAGCCGAAAAAATAAACATATAAATTTACTAAAGAATAAAACAATTTTAGCCGCCTCTTTAGTTCCCATTTTTACTTATGTTTGTTTGTGTTAGTGATATGATACATGACACTTGTAGTGGTTCCTTCCTGTTTTAAAGTACCCTTCACAATTTGTCATTTTATAGATTTTGAATACATTAAAAAAAATAAATAGTAATTTATTATAAATAATAGTCTATTCTATTTATTTATATTTACATACGTATATGTGTGTGAATAATACATAAAAAACATATTGTCTGCAATTATTGACAATAGCCGCATAATGTTTATACAAACATATGAAAAGTAAATACAGTTGATTGATTAACATATTTGTCAATGACAATAATTTATTTTTTTGTACAAAAAAAATTGTAGTAAATAAAAATAGATGAAAAAACTAATGATTAATTAAAGAGTTTTTCTAAATGGTGGTAAATATTGATAAACAATTTGTGATGGTTGATTATTGTTGGGGTCAGATATATGGAAATACTAATTAAATAATTTAAATACTCCGTAAACATTTGTTTTAATATCCCAGCAAAAAGTTATGCTATTTTCTAAAATACCAAAACTTTGATCAAATGGCGCCACTGATGAAATTGATCGGACTTGGCTTAAATGAATTTCTAATGAAAGTTTGTCCAAGGGTCTAGAAAAAAATGTTGACAAACAAATCTTTTTTAGTCTCTTGACCGTAGGAAAAAACCGCCATTTTCTGCAAATTATAAATATCTCGAAACCCGTTTTCTCGATTTTAAAAATCTTTTGATTTTCGTGTTGAGCGTATTAAAATAATAAATATTATGTATCGCATGATATACTTTTTTTAATTTTTAAGTTTTCAAAAGTCCAAAACTTTGATCGCCGAGTGCAATGGATTAATTTCCCCCGATTTGCCCTAAATTTGAGCGACATAGTTTTAAGGTCTAAAAGAATAATAAAAGAATAATTTGAATGGAACTTGCGAAACTCAAAAGTTAAAAAAAAAAAATGTCCCTCTTGTGTGTCATATCGTCGGGGCTCTGACCAGAACACCTGTTGGTATTTTAATTTTTTTTTTTTTGAAGAGAACTGTTTAATTTGGAACTTTTGCCCTGTTTTTTATAACTCAAATTTATGGAAATAAAAAATGTTCAATATTTAAAGATTTGGAGGCATCTTTAAAAAATTTTAATAAAACATAGGTGTTCTTTAAGTTATACTCGCCAACTCGTTCAGTATTTCGTTACCGGTTAGCTACACTCCAAAAAAAAAATACAAAATTACTAGAAAAAGTCTCGTAAACCCATTTTAACAATATTTGACAGTTTTCCATGTTTTTTCAAAAATTATTTTCGAATTCTTTTTCTTGTTATTTTACAGTTTTTCTTGTAATTTTACAAATTTTCAAGGTTTTTGACAAAAAAAAAACTATTAAATTCACGAGAATTCCTTGTAAGTTTTATATCGCCAAAAAAAGTTGTAAATTTCAATTTTATTGTTAAAAAGTTTGTAAAATTACAAAATTATTGGTAAAAATCTTGAAAAATAACAAAGAATTCTTGTCAAATAAGAGGTAGCAAAAAAAGTTTAACATTTTTCTTATTATTTTACAAGGTTTTTTGGGTGTATTTAACACGTAAAGAATACTAGTTCGAGTTAAAAATTTGAGTAAAAAGATTTGAGTAAATATACTATTTCGATTAAAATTTTCAAAGTTTGAGTAAAAAATTTAAATTTTGAGTAAAAAATGTTGAGAAAAAAAAATCAATTTTATGCTGAATGATCCTATGTGCCAAATATTGAGTTTCTAGGATCATTAGTACAGAAGGTATGAAAAGTCCCAAAGGGCCCATTTTCCCCCCTCCCCCCTTTATTCCCTTAAAAAGAAAATTGTCGAAAAAGTACTTTTGATAGAATTTTGTTTTTTCGTGAAAGGATCCTATAGTCAAAAATTTAAGTTTCTAGGATCGTTAGTTCAAATGAAAGAAAATGTACCAAATTTCCCCAATATTTAGTTTATTGGGTCGTTAGTTCAGAAGGTATGAAAAGTCCTAAAGTGCCCTATTGTCCCCAGTTTTATCCCCTTAAAATGAGAACTTTCGAATAAGACTTTTTTGGATTTTTTTCCGTGAAAGGATCCTATAGTCCAACATTTAATTTTCTAACATCATAAGTTCTGAAGAAAGAAAATGTACCAAATTTCCCAATCTTCTCCTTTCCCCTCTTACAAGGGAAGTATTTCAACCCTTATGAACCGATTAGCCTGAAATTTTAAAAAATATATAAAAGAGTAGGTCTATGTCTTCTCATAAATACACACCAAATTTTACACATTTGCACAAAAAAAATATTTTACGAAGCCGAATTTTTACAACGTTAAGCCACTGTTGGATAGGTATAAAAAATAAACATTTCTTCTGATATGAAAACACTTCATAAAAAAAATCCAAAAAACGATTTTTCGCCATTTTTTTTATCTATTTTTTGAACTCTTAAATCCCCGATATAACCGATAAGCCGAGAACCCCCAACCTAAGAATTGTCTCTTTTATGTATATTTAAAGTTTCATGCGAATCGGTTCATAAGGGTTGAAATACTTCCCTTGTTAGGACCGGAATTTTCCATAAAGTTCCTATTTCAGAATTTCATTTCCGCGAGAATAACCAATAGTCTAAATTTAAAGATTCTAGAACCATTAGTACAGAAGATACAAAATGTTCCGAAATGCCTTAATATCTCCCTTTTTCTCTACTTAAAAGTGAAATTTTCAATAATGTCCTTTTTTCGGAATGCTATTTCTGCAAGAGGATCCTACAGTCCAAATTTTAAGTTTCTAAGACAATAAGTTCAGCAAATAAAAAATGAACTAAAGGGGCCTATTTCTTCTTTTTTTTTTTTTGCTGGACCGTTATATAAGAAGATACCAAATGTGCCAAAGTGACATATTTCGCCTATTCCCACTTTTTCAAAAAAAAAGTTTTTCAGAATGTTTTTTTTAGCCCTTCTTATATGCATTAGGGTGGGTCGGTGATTTGCATAATTACGAATCTCTTTAATTGATAGCAAAAAATCGATGCGAATTTTGGTGCTGATAACGGAAATAATAATTAAAAAAAAAAACAATGTTTCTTTAAGTTCAAATTAAAACCAAATAGAATTAAAAATACCATGTTTGCCGGATGATTAAACATTTAAATTTTAAAAATTAAATTTTTTCTTAAATTTATTTTCTTGTTACATGGGCCCTCAAAACGCATTTGTGCTTACATTGATTGCAAGTAGCCATTTTAAATTAAGCCTCTTTTATCTCAAATCATCAGAGCTCTTCGGTTGTTCACACTTATGTACACAGAAAAAAATAAAAACAATATTTGAGTAAAAAATTACTCAATTTTGCACCACACAGAAAAAAATAAGAAGGAAACTAATTTGAGTAATCACTTGTTTAAATTTAAAAACAAAAATTGAGTAATTTTTTAATTGACGCAATTAAAAATTTACTCAAAAATTTTAAAAACAATTTAAGTAAATAATTTAATAAAAATTTAATAGTTTTTTATTTGTTTTTAAACTCTCATAGTATTTTGAATTCTCGTTTAGTTTATAGTTTTTTGTGTATGTATATGAAAGTTTGTAATCGTCTTTATAAAATTTTACTATGTTTTTGAAACATAAACATGTTTGGTAAAGTTTGAAAAAACAAGTTTTTTGGTTTTTTTTTTGTAAAAAATTTAAATCTTTTTTAAACTTTAAAAAAAATAAATAGATAAATTTTGAGTAAATTTTTTATTGTGTCATTTAAAAATTTACTGAATTTTTTTTTTTCAAACATTTAATAAGTTTTTATTAAAAATTTACTCAATACTATTAAATCGTTTATTGGTGCAAAATTGAGTAATTTTTTACTCAATAGTATTAAAAATTTACTCAAATATTTTTTTTATTTTTTTCTGTGCAGTAAACGATTTAATAGTATTGAGTGAATTTTTAATAAAAATTTATTAAATGTTTGAAAAAGAATTTGAGTAAATTTTTAATTGACACAATTAAAAATTTACTCAAAATTTATCAATTTTTTTTTTTTTTTTAAGTTTAAAAAAGTTTTAAATTTTTTTACAAAAAAAAAAAACAAAAAACTTGTTTTCTCAAACTTTACCAAACATATTTATGTCTCAAAAACATAAGAAAATTTTATAAAGACAATTACAAACTTTCAAATACATACACAAAAAACTATAAACTAACGAGAATTCAAAAAACTACGAGAGTTTAAAAAAATTAAAAAAACTATTAAATTTTTATTAAATTATTTACTTAAATAGTTCTTAAAATTTTTAGGTAAATTTTTAATTGCGTCAATTAAAAAATACTCAATTTTTGTTTTTAAATTTAAACAACTGATTACTCAAATTTGTTTCCTCCATATTTTTTTCTGTGTACATCAAACTTTAACGAGAGGCATTTCAACCCAGTGGACTTTTATGAAATTTTTGAAATAGCATTTCAATAGTTATTTAATAAACCGTTAAAAAAAATAACACGTTAAATACGTCTAAATTAAATATTTCCAAAGATTTATCAAAAACTATTTCTTTGTTCTTAAAAGTCCTTTAATTAACATTTTCTTTAAAATAAGCTAATTAATAAAATTTTCTCTTTTTCTCTATTAAAACTTAAAATATATTACCAAGATTTAAAACGCCATTTTTTAACATACTCAAACTTGAAAACATTAGAAAACTTCTATGCAAACTACACACACTGAACTCGTCGTAAGTAGATAGACAGACAGACTTGTGTGAAAGTTTGACAAATTACAGACGACATCAAATTTGACATTGAATGGGAAATGGCAAGTTTTAACGTAACTAATGGTGGTAATGGTTTCCACATACGAAACCCGTATACGGGTTTCGTAGGAAAACTGAATTTAAAGTTTTTCTACAAAAAAATAAAGACACACACACATCGACATGATTAATGTTTACAATGAAAAACTAAAAATATTTTATTTAATAGGGAAAAATAAATAAAATATTAATTAAAATCTAAACTTGTATGAGAATTTTGTTTTTTTTTTTATTTTGAAAGAAATTTTAAGCTTGAGTGGGTTTTGTTTTTATTTTTGTGGAATATTCTTTAAATGTGTCGTTCAGAAGCTAATTGAGCCAACTCCGTTATAAATTTGTTTTAGAAAAATAATAACAAAGTTTGCCGGTTTTTTAAAATTCGCCGCGAAATGTTTACTAAAATCGAATATGGAATTTACAGTTAGGTTACTGTAAATTGTGATTCCCTTAATTGTCATTTCCCTTATCCTCCTCAACTACAAAGCTCTACTTCTTAAAGACATTCACTCAACATGTGCATCACTGAGTCCTTCTTCCTCTCCTCGACATCCTCCACAGTGTTCGTGGTATTTCACTTGTAGTCAGTGATATCCAACTATCCTTCATCATATTCCCAGACATACTATCTATTTCGTTCATTAACTCTACTAAGGGGATCTAGTTGTCAGGTTTAACCTGTCTCCCAACCGACTCAGAGCCATTTCTTGTAAACTGGACAGAAACAGACGAATTATTCTGTTGTGTCGTCATCCTCGATACAATCTGCACACAAGGGGTCTGATAAGATACCCAATCTCGTCATATGACGAGACTTAGTATATAGACTCAGACTTAGTATATAGTAAGCCACTGTCTTGTCTGGTCTGATCACAAAGGGTTTAGTACAGGGGCGTATCCAGGATTTTTTTTCGCAGGGGGCCCAAAAAATATTTTTTAATTTTTTTTTTAGAAAAAAGTTTTATATTTGTATATTTTTTGGAATTTGTTACGACCGTCAGATTCTGAATTGCAAAAATTGTTCCTAGATTTTAAGAAATTTTTTCTATAAAAAAGTCTCATATTCTGAATCATTTTACCCAAAGACCAAAATCTCAGATTCTGAGATTTTATTTTTGACACATTTTTTTTTGTAGAAAAAGTATTAGATTCTGAAACATATTTTCAATCTACAAAACTCCTTTAAAAAATTATTCTACTAGTATAAAATATTTTTAGAATTATCAGATTAAAAAAATGTTTCCTAGATTCTAAGACATTTTCTTATAAAAAAATCTCATATTCTGAAGCATTTTACCCAAAGAAAAAGTCATAGATTCTGAGACATTATTCATACAGAAAAAGTTTCAGATTCAGAAACATTTTTCAAAAACAAAAGTTCTCAGATTCTTAACATTTTCTATAGAAAATTATTAAAATTCTAAAACATTCAGATTCTGAAGCGTTTTTCCAATAGAAAAGTCCCAAATTATTGTGAAAAATCTCAGAATCTGAAGCTTTTTCTATAAGGAAAATGTGACAGATTCTTAAACAGTTTTCCTATAAAAAAATGTGGCATATTATTAAAATGTGAATGTGTCCGATTTTAGTATAATTTTTCTATAGAAAACGTCTCAGATTTTGAGAGATTTTGCCAATAGAAAGTCTCAAATTATGATACCTTGTTTTCTGATAATATGTTCTAAGATTATGGGGCAATTTCCTGTAGAAAAGGTATCAGATTCTGAGACCTTTTTATATAGAGAGAGTTTCAGATTATGATAAAAAATTTTCTGTAGAAAAGGTCTTATATTTCAACAAGAAACTTGTCTTAGATTTTGAGACACTTTTTATACAAAATTTTTGCTGTAGAAGAGGTCTCAGATTCTGAGAAAAAATTCCTGTAGAGATTTTTCCTTTGGAAAAAGTCTTAGATTTTGAGACATTTTTTTATAAAAAAAGTCTCAGATTCTAAGACATTTTTCCTCTAAAAAAAAATTCTGAGACATTTTTCCTTAAAAAAACGAATCGACTTTTTACTATAGAAAAAGTATCAGATTCAACGACATTTTTTCTACAAAAAATTCTCATATTCTGAGATATTTCTAAAGAAAGTGTCACAGATTCTAAAACATTTTTTATAGAAAAAGTCTCAGATTCCGGAATTATTTTCTATTATTTTGTGTAAAATTTTTCAATAGAAAAAGTTCAAAATTCTGAGACATTATTTACATAGAAAAAATTTTAGATTCCGTAATATTTTTCCTACAAAAAAACTCCCAGATTCTAAGGCATTTTTCCTATAGAAAAGTCTCAGATCTAAGATATTTTTCCTGTTCAAAAAGTATCAGAATCTGGGACATTTTTCAATAGAAAAATTCAAAAGTTCTGGAACATTTTTCCTGAACACGAAGATTCAGATTCTGTGACATTCACTTAAGCAAAAATCTCAGAATCTCAGACAATTTTCATATAGAAAAAGGCTCAAATCCTGAAACATTCATATTCTTAGATTCTAAGATATTTTTCCTATAGAAAAAGTCTCAGATTCTGAGTTATTATGACCATAGAAAATGTTTCAGACTCTGAGATTAGAACCATTTATTGTATACATACAACTTTAAGTTCTTAAACATTTTTACCTTAGACTAGTAACGGTTTTAATTTCCACGAGAAAAATTTTCAGATGCTGAGACATTTTCTGATGGAAAATGATTCGGGATCATTTTCCATCAGAAAAATTTGTCAGATTCTGAAATGTGTTTCGAAAATTTTTTTTATAATTTTTTTTTACACTTGTGTTTTATACTTGGTTTTTATACTTTTTATAATCCTGAAATTTCTGAAATCATTTCGGGGGGGGGCCCAGGCCCCCGGGCCGCCCCCCCTGTATACGCCACAGGTTTAGTATTCTTGCTAATTTCATTTGAGAGTAGATCCAACGCATCATCCATGTCAAGCCAATACCAATCTGAGGTTCCAGATTGTGAGCAATTGTATTAGACTTGTGCTAAATTGTTAAATTGAGTGAGCGCTCATTTTCGTTCATTTCAGATAAAATACCTAGTTCGTTCTTCTTGATCAATCGGTTATTTATTTTTTTCATTCAACAGTGGGTGAACGAATCATTTGGATCAAGTCTGTTGTTTTGGCTGTTGTTGTGGCTAACTTACTTTTAAACGATCAACAGTATGGTTTTCGGAGAACTCGTTCTACTGGGGATCTGTTGGCGTTCATTTCGGAACGTTGGAGACACCATTTTGGTGAGAGTAAGGTGGTTGCCCTGGATATTTCATTGTGTGTGGCACGGTGCGCTCATATCCAAGCTTAATGCCTTTGGTGCCGGTAATGACTTCTCCCGATTTATTTCGAGTTTTCTCAGGGATCGTTCTATACGTGTTGTTATAGATGGGTTTTCATCTGATAAGTTTCGGCTTCAATCAGGGGTACCGCAAGGTTCTGTTCCTTTTCCTACCCTTTTTCCTATTTTTCTTAACGACCTTCTAAGTCAAACTTCAAATCCTATCTGCTCTTTTGCAGATAACAGCAACATTTGTCATTCATTTTCCTTCGATCGTAGGCCAATCCTTGTTGAAGTTGAGGGCAAAAGGCAGATTATGAATGACACACTTAATCAGGACCTATTGACAATCTCTGAGTGGCGGTATTGCGAATAGGTTCAAATTTAATGCACGCAAGACTCAATGATGTGGAATCAACAGCGTCATCATATAAGTATCGAGGAATCTGACACTCTAGATGTTCTGGGCATGAAAATTCAGTGTGATGTCCGTTGGAATAAGCACGTTTTTCAAGTGTCGAAAGAAGCATTCAAGTGTCTCGGTTTTTTAAACCGGTGTAAGAAGTACTTCACCTCATCAGATCTCCTCACTATTTATACCACCTACATCCGAACGAAGATGGAATACAACTCCTATATATGGGCAGGGGCTTCAAAGTCTTTTTTGGAGCTCTTGGACCGTGTGCAAAAGAGGGCTTTGATGCTAATCAATGACAATAGGGTGTCCAACTCTATTGACTTATTGGAGCATCGTCGGATTGTGGGTTGTGTGATTCTGTTCTATCGATGTTACCATGGAAAGTGTTCTGCTGAAATAAGTGAACTTATCGCAAGAGCCCGAGTTGTTGTTCGCAATACTCGGTTGTCTAGTAGATCACATCAGTTTATTGTCGGTTGTTCAGTCGATCGCACAGCGCATTAGAGAGAAGGTTCGTTCATCAGTCGAAGTAGCCGTATATGTAATAATCTTCCCGAGGTCTTCCCAGTTTCTTTCAATGTAGATAAATTCAAGTCAAATATCCACAAACACTACTCCCTCTTTCCTCTTCCTTACAACCTATTTTCCGATATTAACTCAACGCACTGCATTAATAGGGGCACCCCTGAGTGTTGGTTCAACGTAAAAAAAAATGTATATGAAGTGACTGGAGAATCTAATGCCCTTAGTGCATATTGGCTCTCACTGTATACTGATTCTCCTGTCTCTTCATCTGTTTTCACTTATCCAGGTTGCTACGTTCAAAATAGCAAATACTTCAGTTTGAAATACTGAAGCCATTTTTCCCAATGCAATATAATATTTGGTCGCATCGTCCAAATACCAACCAGATCCAAAGCCATTTAAGGTACTAGATCCATTCGTGTAGAAAGTGTCAGAGTAATTTGTGAGTAGATTTTCTGTGGAACCCCAGTCTTCCCTAATTGAAATTTTGCGGCTACCCTACTTTATATCGGCGAGTGTCTATAAGAGCGTTTTATTAGCATTTGTGAATTTCTTAACCTGAAAGCCATTTTGCTGCTGTGCTTTTGACGTAGATGTCGACGGGCTAAATATATAGTATCACTTCCAGACGGTCTAAACTGCCGATATAAAAGCGTAACTAATACCAACACACGCCAGTCGTTATAACTTCTGTAGGTAGCAGAGATATGATTTCTAATCTACTGCTCTCCATCACCCGAGGGCACCATACGTCATTATTGATCTAATTATCGCACCATGCATCCAGTAGACTATATACGGATTTAGACCCCACCTTCTTCCGAAAGTTCTACTGTATGTGTAAAATGCGCATTTCGACTTTTTTTATCCTTTCCTCTGCATTACTCTTCCAAGAAAGATTTGAGTCCAGGATCACACCTAGTAATTTCATCTCTCTAGATATTTCTAGTGTGATCCCGTCTAATTTGGGAATATCAAACCTGCCTATCTTAGTCGTTTTCGTGAACATAACGAGTTTGTTTTTGATGATATTTATTTCCAGAACATTATCTTTTGCCCATGTCGAAAGTACATTTAGCGTTGATTTAATGAGTTCGCTAATCGTTGGTAAAAACTTATCTTTGATTAGGATCACAACGTCATCAGAGTTCAGTAGTTGGTGGCAAATTGAGTAATCCTTAGCCATAAAACGGAAATCATTGAAAAATGGATTTAGCTTAATTGGCCTCTGAAAGACTCAAACATCAAAAACACCCAATCAAAAGAAAGTTTTTAAATATTCTTTATATGTATTACTTTTCTTAGAACATTTTAAAAAGGGTGTTATTAATGTTTATTTTTGTAATATTTCATATTAGATTCTTCAAAACTTCTTTAAGAATGTTGATAATCCTTAGGACTAACGAAATGATCTCCCCCCCTGTAGTATTTTGTAATAGCACGTTCTAAAGAATTTTTTCTTATGCCTTAAGGTTAAATTATTAATGATCCTTTTTTGTTTGTAGCTGCTCCCTTATATTTTTGTAACAGGATAATAAATCAATTATTGAGCCATCATAAAAAAAATAAATAAAAACTATAAATTCTAAAAATTTATTGTTTACAGTTCCGGATCATTGTATGTTAAGCGATCGTGTTATAACTTCTGCCTGCTTCTGTTAATTATGATCACAAAACATTTGTCAGTCAGCCGTCACTCACAATGAATTCATCAAATATCAATAAAATATAATTCATTACTAAATAGAAACATTTTGTAACTGTAGTGTGTTCGTTTTTTTTTTTTTTGGCGCGGGTTCAAATGATATCTTGTGTGTTTGATATTGACATATTGTTTAAAAATATTAAGTCATTTTAAATATAGTTTTTTAAAGAAATATAATTATTTTTTTAAATATCCTTTATGTTCTTTTATTTTAATAATCCTTTTCTTTTTGTTGAGTTATGCCTCAAAAATGTTGTAGGATCTTATTAATCGCGTGCTTGTTTTGAAAAACTAAAAATTCTAAAACACACATGTGTTTTTCTTTCAATCAATTAACAGTTTCTTATTAAACATCCTTTTACGGTTATCCTTTATTTTTTTTAGCGTTTTACTTTTTATTGGATTGTAGTTTGTGTTATTGATCATTTTTCTTAAATTGTTTTGATATTTTATTATCCTTCTAAAACGCCTGCTGTTCTTTATTATTTAAGTGTTTCTTTTTATGGTTGTGATGTTTAAGTTTAAGCCGCCTTTTGTAAACAATTAGTTAATTGCTACATATACCACCACTACCACACACGTTGTATGTAGTTGGTCATACATGTACTACATATCCTTATTTTTGATAATCTTCCACAGTAATATCCCTTTTTTTTTGGCTGACATGTGTTTCTTAAACATGTATTAAGATTTGGTTTAAGGATATGTACAAAATCTTTAAAATAATGAGATAAATAAATAAAAATTCTTTAGACAAAATAAGCTATTAAATTATAGTCGGTCAAGACCTTCCAGTGTTTTCCAGCAAATATGTCCCAATTCGATTTCAACACAAATGACGTAATTATAATTAGATCTGACAAGGTTTCCAAAGTACACGTTTAACACCTACAAACAATATTTCAATAAAATATTTATTTTTTCAATGAATTTTTGTGAATAATGGGAGTGTGATTTGTTTTGGGACTACAAGTAAAACTGGTCCGATTCCTTTAAAATTTGATAATTTTGAAATAATGTTTTTGAATAAAAAAACCTTTCAATTTTGAAAGGATGCCTTTTATAATATTTTAATTGAGTCATTTAAGCAATTTAAATGGGGGCTAAGACAATATATCGTGAACCTATATTCAAAATATGCCAACTAAAATTTGGCCAAAATGAGTTTCCGATGGCAAATAGCTCCCCTATGCAATACCCATCTGTGATAAAAATGTCATTATTTGTTGTCGTTTTACATCCATTATTATAATAACAAATATTCTGCTATCTCAAAGTACATATTTTTTTGGTAAAAATAAATGCAAACTCCCATTGTTAATTTCCAAAAATTTTTAAAAAAATTTTTTTAAAAAAATTAGACCACAATTCTTATTGCAATTGCCATGCTAAACAAGAATCTGGTATCTAATGACTAGTTTTCGAGATATTGCCATTTTGAAAATATCGGTAAATAGTGGTTGCAAAAAAAGAAAATGCTTATTATATGGGGGGTTTCGTGTCAACGAACACAATCTTTGAAACCGATGTCTCCCGATCGGGATGAAATTTGCACCAAGGTTAGTCCTATTGAATAATAGTTCGGACAAAATTTTCTGAGTTAGAGGGGGTCGAAATTTGACATTTTGGCCAAAGAGATGTTAATTCTCATGTAACTTCTTACCTATTGTTTTTAGCAAAATGTGTCCCAAATTGTTAAGATAGCTATTTCTTCAATCTTTAAAAAAACAATATACAGGGTGGTCCAATAACAAGTATCTTTTTAAAAATGCAATGAAATGAACAATACTCAATATTTTTGGAACCTTATGGCTTTATTTGAAAGAGCAAATATTCCCATTACTTATGGCAAACGACTTCATTCATGCGGCTGCCTGGGTTAGCTCCGCAGTAGCTCATCCTCGGCACCCATTTTTCTAATGTTTCTCGTTCTATCTGACGAATGGCTTGAACGATATTCGTCGAAAGGGCCTAGAACATTCCTGAATTTCCCATATTGCATGGATCTTTAACAAGACCCCTCAAAAAAATGTCTAAAGGGTTTAAACCGCAGCTCTGAAGTGATCAATTGTCACCGCGAATATGGCTAAAAACACGATTTCCGAACGAAGTGCGCAAAATATCGATTGTTTGATGAACTGTAGGACATATTGCGACATTCTCCTGAAAAAAAAAATGTCATCCAAGTTTATATATTCTATTACGGCCAACAAAAAGTCGGTAATCATGGCCCTGTAGCGCTCATCCTTGACGAAAATGGGGTTTTCAGATGTATTTTTGAAAATATTGTGTAATGATACTGATACTCAAATCTGTTGCTTCCTATAGATGAATTGGATTCTTTACAATACCGTGCGGGTTTTCCGATTCCAAGATGTAGCAATTTGTTTGTTAACATAACCTCATTTGAGTACTTTATTTCGGTTAAAAACTTTTTTTCGAAAAACGTATAGTTTGACAGCGCAGTACTGCGCTACAACGCGATACAGCGGAGCAAACCGAGGACGCATCAATGAAGTCGTTTGCCAAAAAAAATGGGAATGTTTGCTCTTTCAAATAAAGCCATAACATTCCAAAAAAGTTGAGTATTGATCATTTGATTGCATTTTTTAAAAAAAAACTTGTTATTGGACATCCCCTTATAAAAAAATATTTTTTTTTTTTAAATCCAAAACTTTTTTTTCAAGGCGGTCCCTTTTTTTTGACTCAAAAGAAAGCTTAGTTCTTTTCCTTTAAGAGATATGGGGTCGTTTAGTGGGATGCGAGTGGCATATCTATGAGTTTTTTTTTTTTTAACTTTGGAACACAAAAACGGTTCTTCAATTTGGTACTATAAGGCGTGGGATACCTCACCACTTTTCGATTTAAATCCGCGACACCCTCTTATTTTTATAGGTTCGAAAAAGAAAGCATGTGCCAAAAATAAGGGCGGTGGGATGGGGCCATATGGACCCACATCAGGGTCAAAGTTGGGCGTAAAGAGGTAAAATTCCACAAAAATCCCCACAACTGCCCTAGAAACGGCCCTGGAGGGATGCAATGTGAGACCAGCATCCAACAATTTTTTGCACCCAACATTATTCTTGAACATACCTAACCTCTATTTCCACTTCCTAAGGGGGCTTCGATACAAAACATTTTTAAAAAATTTGTTCATACCATTCTAACTTAAACTTAAAATAATACATTAGTAGATTTAAAATTTTTTTTTGCTAATGCTAGCAAGCTAGCCTTTAGCAAATTTTTAGTTGAGATTAGCATGTTAGCAAAAATATCTTGTAAACTTCATTTAGCGCATAAGCAATTTTAAACAAAACTTTAACTACCTCTCTAGTATCGCCGGTCCTCTTTACATGTGTGTACCCTAATGGGTCCTAGGTTAGGTTAGGGTGGCGGTGTACGATTTACACCTCGCATAGACCTTTCGGTCCATAGCGATACCACAAAACCTTTTTTTTTCTTTTTCGCTAGCGGCGCAAGTTAAACACGTTCGAAGTCATTGCGAATCTCTTTAATATTCTAAGATCCATTCGCGTTATATCCTCCAAAGTATTAAAGCTTATCTGACCAGTAATCGATCGGCGACTTCTTGCCACCGCTGGACAGTGACAAAGTATGTGTTCTATTATTTCATCCACTCCTGGTGAGCCGCATCTTTTACAACTGGCGTCCGGGATGAGTCTAATATTCTTAGCATGAATGCCGATGAGACAGTGACCAGTTATTATTCCCGTCAGAGCTCGACATTCCCTTCTCGTAAGTGATAAAAGGAATTAGTTTTCCCTTGGTCATAAGTTGGCCATAAAGTCCTGCTGATTTTGCATGTTGTTAGTTGTCCCCACTTCCTGTTCGCTACTGCAACATTTATGGAATCCCGTCTTTTTTTGAAGTGTTGGAGCGATGGTAAAACTAGCACCGTGGTACCTACACCATCAGCTCTAAGTTTCGCGAGTTCGTCTGCCTTTCATTTCCCTATATTCCGTTGTGTCCTGGTACCCATAATAAATTAACCTGGTTGTGTTGACACAACGTCTGCAAGTTCTAGTAATGGGTCCTAATTTTGGATCCAAAAAAGTTAGCATTCCCGAAAATTTTAAAATGCTCATATCGCGGTAAATATTGCCGACGCAACAATAAGTCCAAAGTCATTTTTGTAGCTCTCAATACGTAGAACAAGATCGCGAAATCACCAAAAGCTCTCTGGGTAATATTTTTGAAGTTATCGAGTTTTTTAATGTTCAAAACCCCAGTGGTCCCCTAAACTCACGTATCTCAAAAACTAAGCAAGGTAGAGCGAAACGGACACAAATTTTGGATCAAAAACTATGAAGAACCTGTCGGGTCCGAACCCAATTGGGTCCTCAAATGTGTATCAACTAAGTTCAAATAAAAAAATAAAAAAAAAAATCAGTTAACTAATTTTTGGCAAAACATTTTTGCTAACTTTACCAAAAAAATTGTGGATTCAAAATCAGCAAATTTTCTTGTAGGTTTACAAGCTTTTTTTTTGCTAACTTTACAGTTTTTTTTTTTTTTTTTGAGTGAAGTCAAATGTAGGTCGACCTCCATTATTTTATTAATTCCAACATTTTTTGCAAACATACCTACAATGTATCTTTAACCCTTATGGTGGTCCCCATACATTTTTTTTATTTTTTATTTGACTCAATTTTTTAATTGACGCAATTAAAAATTTACTTGAAAATTTTAAAAACAATTTAAGTAAGTAATTTAATAAAAATTTAATAGTTTTTTTTTAATTTTTTTTAAACTCTTATAGTTTTTTGAATTCTCGTTTAGTTTATAGTTTTTTGTATATGTATATGAAAGTTTGTAATCGTCTTTATAAAATTTTCTTATGTTTTTGAGACAGAAATATTTTTGGTAAAGTTTGAAAAAACAATTTTTTTTTTTTTTTTGTAAACAAATTTAAAACTTTTTTAAACTTTTTAAAAAAATAAATAGATAAACTTTGAGTAAATTTTTATTTGTGTCAATTAAAAATTTACTCAAATTTGTTTTAAAACATTTAATAAATTTTTATTAAAAATTTACTCAATACAATTAAATCGTTTACTGGTGCAAAATTGAGTAATTTTTTACTCAACAGTATTAAAAATTTACTCAAATATTATTTTTATTTTTTTCTGTGTACTATTAACTGCTTGTACGTACAATCACTCTAGACCGAATACGCCAAGTCGGCTGTTAAGCAAGTATCAACTAAATCATGATTTTCAATTTGTGTTTGGTTGTTGCTGTTGTTTTTTCTAACAGAAAAATTGTTATTGTAATTTGTGTAAATAAATTCTATTTTTAGTAATCATTATTCTTCTTCCTCTCCTTCATCAATTCTGATCTAAGTACTTATTTTGCAACATTGCCAGACATGGTCTATATTTTAGACACAAATGTTAGGTGTTGCCATATTTCCAAAAAATACTGATTATTGCCACATAGGGCAATTATTTTTACCAACAAATTCAAAAAAACAACCTACGAAACATTGAAAATGAATGATTTTGAAGGTTATTTTTCAGAATTTTTCTATTGAATTATTATTAAAAAAGAAAAGGATGCTTAAGGCACATATGGCACAAGGATGGTTAAGGCATAGTTGTTTTTTGTCCGGGTCATAAAACAAAAATTTTGAGAAATCGGCTCTTAAACTCATATTGTAATGGGTTTTGGAGTCCTGAAAAAATTTGAAATCAAATAACTCAAAAACTTTCGGGTGTTGTGTGGTAGAGTTCTATAAGTAAGAAGCAACAAAAATACCTTTGAACTTTTTATGATGTGGGCACTATTTACCGAGATGTTGGCTTTTTAAAATTTTCCGGAAGGGGAATTTTTCTTTTTTCTTTTTTGTCTTTCTTTTGAAAATTTTCTTGTTTTTGCTCTATCTTGCTTAGATTTTGAGCTTTAATGAAAAAAAAAAAATATAAAAAAATTGTTTGAATTATAAGGAAGTTTTGTAAAAAATGCACTTTTTTTTACATAATTTCGACTCTTAAGTTGTTCTTAAAAATGGTGAAAATGGCAAATTTTAAAATATTTAAAAAAAAATATAAAAAGACCGGTCCGGGTAGGGTAGACCGGTTTGTGGTCTACCCGGGTTTGTGGTCTACGGGTTCTGACCGTAGGCTCAACTTTTTACCTATCTTGGAAAAAGTCACGTTGCTCGCCATTTTGAAGGCGGTCTCATTACCAATTATTTAAAACCGGAAGACCTGTATTTTCTCCGGAAGAAAAATACTCAAATGACCAAATTGTAACACTGTCATTTTTGAAAGTTTTTTTATCACATTCCAAAGGGATGATGTCAAACATGCTACTTTTTCGGTTAAATTTATCTGTTTTTAATCTGTAGACAGAATTCAATTAAATTCGAAATGGATGAGGTCAAACATGCTACTTTTTCGGTTAAATTAATCTGTTTTGACTCTGTAGACAAACTACTTCTAAGTGATCTCGCCTAATGGCGGGTTCCCGTCGAACCCTACAAAAATATATATTTTTTTTTTAATTTCTAAAACTTTAATAGTTATTAAATCAGAAAGCTCCTTACAAACTATTAACACACCAAATTAATATATTTACCATTCCAATATTTCATACATTTTCTTCTCTAATAATAATTATTAAAAACTTCATTAAAGGAGCTCCCAACATTATAATTTTATGAAGAAAAACTTCCCCATGTCAAAAACAATCCTAGTAATTAGCATCATTCATATATAAAGAACGTATATGAAATTAAAGGAACAAAAATGTCATTGTCACTTAAAGCAACACTCAAGTAAAAAGGTAAAAAGTAACGACAACAACAAGTTTCTCCCCATAAAAGTGAATATTAAAATGACAGAAATCAAAAACATGAAAAGTTGTGTGAAAAAAAAACAAACAAACAGAAAGTAAACATAAATTTATGAAAAGCCACATAATACCACCCAAAAAATGAAAAATCACACTTTACATCCATACACATGCAATGAAATATAAAAACCCCCACCGCCCAAAAGTATACTTTAGTTTATGCACGAATTTGTACAACACATACAAGGTGTATGCTTGTTCGTTTTTACACTAGCTTGTATTAAAAGTAACAATAACAAGCACAACCACAGCCATGTTTATTTTTTTTTTGTACAACAACATTGGCTTACAAGCAACAACAACAAAAATACATTAACAATACAGTTCATACTTATGCCAGCCATATAGAAAAGTATCATCAAATCATTTTCATAAGTTCAAAAGTTCTGTTTTTTATGGCACCTTCAACTTTTTTATTAAAAACACACACACACCAACAGGCAAACAACTCTTTTTTTACCCACATACATTCACAACAACCCTTTTTAAAGAGCTTTTTTAAAAAACAGCTAGTTGGCTTTTAGTATTAAGCTAAAAAAAGCCATTTTTGTTCAAACATTATTTAAAAGATGGCGTTAGTGTATAATTTTTTTTATTATTTTCTTTTTTTCATTTTTTATATGAAAAAAAACGCTAAAAATAAAAAAATAAAAATTAAAAGCCCTCATAAGAGGGGAAATTCACAACACTCATTTTTTTTGTTGTGTCTAATAGTGCTTTACAAATACTATAAGAAGAACAAAACAACACAGTTATACACTCTCTCACATGTGGGGTAAACACATGCTTATATTTTTCAGGGGGTCTCTTAAAAGTGAATTAGTTGCTGTGTGCATGAGTGTATAAAGTTTTCATGTCTTCTCACCGCACATGTCGTGTGTCTGATACACACACATGACAAATGGGATGGTTGGTACAAAAGTTTAATTTATACAAGAAACGGGCAACGTTATTTGCGTGATTCACGAGAGTCTCGCGTGAGTAATATTCATTTCTTCTCGTCAATGCGAGTGAGCGCGTATTGAAAAACATCTGCGTGCGTGATTAGTGCGTAAGTCCCATTTTTGCGTGCGTGGTTACTTTTTTTTTGCGTGTGTGGAAAAAAATCTGAGTGCATTATTAGTGAGTGAGTCCAATTTTTGCGTGAGTGGTTAATTTTTTTTTGCGTGAGTTTGCGTGATTTGATTTGTTATAAATATGGCAACAGAAAACTAGCAGTTATGAATTTACTTTGAGGCCTAGAACTATGCTAAAGTTTATTAAAGGAATGAAAATAAATTTATTTTGTTCTGTATGCCTCAAATTATGCAATTATAAATACAAGCTTTTTAAATTTTTTTCTTACTACACTACAACATACAAAAAATTTAAAAAAGTTGTATTAATCAAAGCATACATTTAGGCACACAGAAAAATTTACAAATCACACTTTCGAGTAGAATTTCGATTGAGAATTAGCTCCCAGGAAAATCCTACATAATTCTTTATTGTTGTAATCGTATTTCAATAAAAATATGTTTGATTTCTGGCTAATGTTTCAAATATGTTGTTGCATAGTTTTAGGCCTCGAAATAAATTCATTTTCTGTTGATTTATTTTTTTTTTTTTTTTTTTGTAAAACTAATATTAATACCCTACACCAGCGGTTACCAACCTATGGTACGCGTACCACTAGGGGTACGCGAAAATGTCCGCTGGGGTACGCAAAATTTTAGTAATTTGGACATTAAGATTAACCTTTCAATGATGGTTCCGCAAAGTTTTCCATAATGTCAGGTTTTTAAGAAAGTTGAGGTCAAAATAAAAAAAAAATTATTTTTATGCAATTTAGAGAGCATTTTTTTTATATTTTTGGATGATATCTTGAGATCGACCACTTGTTTTCGATTAACCATTCGATGCTGATTCCGAATATGGTTCCCAAATTTTCAAAAACGTGTTTTTGGGCATTTTTGAGACGGGTTGTGATAGAGTGGAAATTTTGGTATTATTTTGTTAAGCTCAAAATGCCCTTTCATTGTAAATACGAGTGTGTTTCTCTCGAAAAGTCACGGAATTATTGATCTGCCCTCATATTAAAAAAAAATTATAAAAAAAATAAAACAAAAATATTTTTTAAAAATTAAAACATTATATTTCCGCACCCTGTGATATGTTTTTAGAACTTTTTTTACGAGTTCAAAAAACGTCCGTTGTTTTAATATTTGGAATAGAATCGACTGGTGAAATCAGATTTGCAATATTTCAGCTGTTTTTACTCTTCAGAAAAATCAGCTCAAAATCCGTGTTTTCAGATGCATTGGACCACCCCAGGAGCAAACATTTTTTCAAAAAATACCACCATTGTGGTATTGTCAAAAATTTCAAAATTAACTCTAATATCTGTGAAGTTTTTTAACGAAAACAAAAACTCGTTAGGGGTACGCGGCTGATAAAATTTTAAAATTAGGGGTACGCGAGGCAAAAAGGTTGGTAAACGCTGCCCTACACCACTCTGTGGTACAGGGTAAAATGAGTTTGTGCTGATGTTTGTAACTACTCGAAATATTGGTCCTAGACCTACCTTCAAGTATACCGATCGACTCAGAATTACTTTTTGAGTCGATTTAGCGATGTCCATCCGTCCGTCCGTCTGTCCATCTATCGGTTTAAGCACGATACAGGTCGCAATTTTCAATCAATTGACTTAAAATTTGAAACTTAAGCATCTTTTGGCCCAAGGATGAAGTATGCACAAATTGTATGCACAAATCACCATTCCAAATTTCAAAGGAATCGGTTCAGTCCTTCTGGGAGTCCCCATACAAACCACCTGAAAATATTTGATACAAATTTTATTTTTAGGTGTTAAACGTGTACATTAGTAACCTAATGAAATCGAAATATAATTGGACTATTTTTAGACTTAGTACCCCATATAAAAATTTCGACCGATATTCAGATAAATTGGTCTATTGACAAAAAAATAAACCAGTTCCACTAAAATTTGATCTGTGTGTGTTTTCTACACTAAATAAAGATCTATCCAAAGGCAGATGCAATCGGTCCATGTTTGGACTTGGGACCCATTTTCCGGAAAACACTGGTTTAGGGTATCATATGGTCGGTCTTGACCGACTATAACTTTCTTACTTGTTTTTAACTGTGTTTTTGTTTTCTGTTAAAAAATTTTATAGCGTGAGTAGAGCTTGCGTGATTTATGCGTGAGCGTAATTGAATCTGGCGTAACTCACGCGCCAGCACGATGATTTTTTTACTCAAGTGAATAGTGAGTGAGGCGAATTTCAAATTTTGGCTGCACATATGGACCGGACCAAAAACTTGTAAAAGTTGGGCCAAAAAGAAATACTCGTCACTTCAAGTTTTTCTACACCATTTGCAGATGTATTTCGTAAAAGATCAATTGTAATTCGAAAATTTCATTTGTAATTCGAAGATTCCATTTGTAATTCGAATACTCTAATTGTAATTCGAAGATTCCAATTGTAATTCGAATTCTCTTGTTGTTATTCGAAGATAACAATGTAATTCGAAGATTCCAATTGTAATTCGTAAAGATCAATTGTAATCCGTAAAGAACAATTGTAATTCGTAACAGATCAATTGAAATTTGTAAACGATTAATTGTAATTCTTAAAAGATCAATTGTTATTAGTAAAAGATCAATTGTAATTCGAAGATTTTACTTGTAATTCGAAGATTCAATTTGTAATTCGAAGATTTCATTTGTTATTCGAAGATTTCATTTGTAATTCGAAGATTCCATTTGTAATGCGAATTCTCTAATTGTTATTCGAAGATCCAATTGTAATTCGAAGATTTCCAATTGTAATTCGTTAAGGTCAATTGTAATTCGTAAAGATCAATTGTCATTCGTAAAAGATCAGTTGAAATTTGTAAAAGATCAATTGTTATTTTTAAAAATTCAATTGTAATTCGAAAAAGATCAATTGTTATTCGAAAAATATCAATTATAATTTGTAAAATATCAATTGTAATTCGAAAAAGATCAACTGAAATTCGTAAAGGTCAATTGTAATTCGTAAAATATCAATTGTAATTCGTAAAAGATCAATTGTAATTCGAAAAAGATTAATTGTAATTCGTAAAAGATCAATTGTAATTCGAAGATTCCATTTGTAATTCGAAGATTCCATTTATAATTCGAAAACGAGCGAGTAGATCAACAATACATTGTTTCAGTCGCCTTTAAAAACATTTTTTTGTTGATTTACTCGTTCGTGTTCGAATAACAATTGGAATCTTCTAATTACAAATGTTATCTTCGAATTATAAGTAGAATCTTCAAAATGCAATTGATCTTTTACGAGTTACAATTGATCTTTTACGAATTACAATTTATAGTTTTGGAAGTACAATTGATCTTTTACGAATTACAATTGATCTTTTACGAATTACCATTGATCTTTTTATCACCACTCTGTGGTACAGGGTATAATGAGTTTGTGCTGATGTTTGCAACTACCCGAAATATTGGTCCTAGACCTACCTTCAAGCATACCGATCGACTCAGAATTACTTTTTGAGTCGATTTAGCGATGTCCGTCCGTCCATCTATCGGTTTAAGTACGATACAGGTCGCAATTTTCAATCAATTGACTTGAAATTTAAAACTTAAGCATCTTTTGCCCCAAGATAAAATCTTTTGAAATTAGATAAAATCGGTCCATGTTTAGACCTAGCCCACATACAAACGCCCCCTTTTGATTCGGCTTAAATTACTCTAATAACCGTATTATAATAGATATGGCTTTGAAATTCAGCAGGTAAATTTTGTATGCACAAATCACCATTTCAAATTTCAAACGAATCCAGTCAGTCCTTCTGGTAGTCCCCATATAAACCACCTTCCCGATATTCACAAAATTCCCTCAAAATTCATAAAAATGGAAATATTTGAGAAAAATTTTATTTTTAGGTGTTAATCGTGTACTTTAGTAACCTAATCAAATCGGAATATAATTTGACAATTTGTGGACGTAGTCCCCCATATAAAAATTTCGACCGATATTCAGTTAAATTGGTCTATTGACAAACAAATAAACCAATTCCACTAAAATTTTATCTGTGTGTGTTTTCTACACTAAATAAAGATCTAACAAAAGACAGATACAATCGGTCCATGTTTGGACTTGGGACCTATTTTCCGGAAAACACTGGTGTAGGGTATCATATGGTCGGTCTTGACCGACTATTACTTTTTTACTTGTTTGAGTTAAAATTGATGTTTTACGAATTGCAATTGATCTCTTTCGAATTACAATTGATCTTTTTCGAATGACAATTGATCTTTTTCGAATTACAGTTGATATTTTTCGAATTACAATTGATAATTTGCGAATTACATTTGATCTTTTACGAATTACAATTGATATTTTTCGGATTACAATTGATCTTATATGAATTACAATTGATCTTTTACGAATTACAATTGATCTTTTACGAATTTCAATTGGAATCTTCGAATTACAAATGGAATCTTCAAAATACAAGTAGAATCTTCGAATCACAATTGATGTTTTACAAATAACATCTGTAAATGGTGTAGTGTTGGTACGAAATTTCACGTATAATACCTATATCGGATTGGTAATGATAAACTTTACTATAAAGTAGTGGGTATAAAAAAAGTACTTTTTTAAAAGCTCTTTTCTATATATGTATCATCTCTGGCGTATGTGTGTGTAGTGCGTAAAGTGATTTTTTTTGGGAATTTAAATCACACACATTTTTTATTTAAATAAGTGTGTAAGGTGAGAAGGTGGGTGAGGGAGTGTAGATATGCAAATGTATGCGGTTGTGTCTAGATTCTTTTGCACTTTTTGGTTTTGGCTAGCCCCTCATTTCCAACAACACTACCAAAAAAACAAAAAAAACTTTGGTGGCAAATTATCATCGTGTGGGTTGGTCTCCACGTTGGGTTGAGTTGTTTTCCACACAAAATTTTAAAATTTTCTCATTCTTTACGGTGAAGTTGTGTTATGTGGATACATGTGTGATTGCTTTCATTTTTTTACACGCAAAATGGCAATATGGTAATGGTTTCAATATACAAAATTATTGTGGGATAAAAGTAAAACATATAATGCGACCAGTATTATATTTACATATTTAGAGAGCTGTCTGTCTGTCGTATAGTGGAGTTTTTGGAATTTTTCTATTAGCGTTTGGTTTTTGATTGCTACAGATATTTTTTAAATTTTTAATGTGTGTTGTTTTTTTGTGGAATGTATTATGCCCAAGTTTTTGGGGGTAACGATATTGCGGTTTTACATTTATTTTAATAGTGAATGTGATTGAAAGACTTATGTTTTATATAGTTTTTTATGTTTAATATAAAGTATGTGTAATAAAAGTTAAATTAGACTTGACTGAGGCTGGATTACTCAATGCTCCGTTATAAAATAACTCTCCGTTAACTTTAACTTTTTCATACAAATTTTGACATAAGGCTCCGTTAAATCGGCAGTTAGCAGTTAACTTTTCATTGAGTAATCCGCCCTGAATCAAAGAATTCAAAACACAATGCCCAAAACACTTTGAATACAAATGAGTTTTAGTACAAAAACATATGTCAAAAAGTGTACTAAAGATTTGAGTAAAAATTTTTTTTAGTAATTTTTGTAAAAAAAAAAATTTAGTTTAAAAATTTTATCCAATCAATTGTATCCAATGAAAATCGAAAAATAGCACTTAAATGTTGTAATATCAAAAACCCGCTACAGCCAACAGAATTTTAGATTTATGAACCAAATACGATTTCTCATATTTGGGAAAAATGTCTCGAAATGTTAGAATTTTTCAATATAAAAAAATTTTTAAATTTTTATATACGAAAAATTTAAGAATTTTTCTTTAGAAAAAAATTGAGAATTCTTCTATATAAATAATTTTTGAATTTTTCGAAAGGAAAAACCTTAGTATTTTACTAGAATCTTAAACTTTTTCTAAAGGAAAAATATGTCGGAATGTTAAAATTTTTCTTTATGAAAAAAGTCTCGGAAAATTTTAATTTTTCCTTTAAAAAGAGAACTTCTTTAGAAAAGGGAATTTTTGTAAGCAAAAAGTTTGGGAATTTTTCTAGACGAAAAAATTTGGAATTTTTTCTATAGGAAAAAATTTGAAATTTATCTTAGAATTTTTCTATATTAAAAATCTGACAATTTTTTACAGGAAAATCTTAGAATTTTTCTGTAGAAAAAACCTGATAGTGAGAGTTTTTTATACGGGAAATCTGATAATGTTTCTTTAAAAAAAAAATCTGAGAACAAGATGGATTAAAGGAAAGAGAAAAAGAAAATAATGTGAGAATTTTTTCTAGGAAAAATGTCCAAGATCCTCAAAATTTTTCTATAAGAGAAATGGTTTTTGAGTCTTAGAATTTTTTATAAGAAACAAGGTTTTGGAATCTTTAAATATTTCTATAGGAAAAATAAGAAAATTGTTTTTAAGAAAAATTTGACAATTTGTATTATATTATAAAAAAATTACAGATTCAGTAAAATGTCTCGGAAACTTTTCTATTTAAAAATGTCTCAGAACCTAAGACTTTTTCTTTTGGAAAAATGTCTAAGAATCTGACAATTTTCTATTTGAAAGATGTTTTAGAATCTATGACTTTTTTAATTGAAAAAGCTAAGCCCTTAAAGTAGGAAAATATTCTTAAAATCATAGAAAAAATCTCAGACTTTTTCGATAGATAATTGTCTCAGAATTTGTGAATTTTTTATATAGAAACAAGTAGAAAAGTTAAATTCGACTTGACCGAATCCATGAATACCCTCCACAATGCCTTTTTTAGGTGATAGTTCATACTTTAACGTAAAAAAAATTAACCATTTTGATTAGAAATATTTTATTTGGAGCAAATTTCTAGTAATTTTTGTAAAAAAAAAAGTGTAAAATTTTTTTCGAATGTAATTTTTTTTTAGTGTAAAAATATTTTTAGTGACAAAAATACTTAGCAAAATATTTCTCTGACTTACCAACGTTTTAAAAGCTTGGTTAACGGTTCTTTCAACACGTAAATTTATAGTGAAACCAATCTGAAATTCAGAGTTTTGCTTATAACTTTTGAACCACTTGATTGATTTTGCTGAAATTCAACACTAACTACACCAGGGAAACGAAAAATGTATGTGGTAGCTTCAGCTGCCTCAGAGCATTGTTTCGAAATTCAGGAAAACCCTTTGCTGAAATTCACTCTATTGCATATAACTTTTGAACTACTGGACCAATTTTGCGGGAATGCAATACCAACCTGTCGTGGTAAATTTAAAATATATATGCCAAGCCGCGGTAGCCTAGGATTAGTTGCTCGAAAGTTTTCGTGTTTTCAACAGACGTACAGATGGACGCACATCGCTAAATCGTCTTAAAATCGATCAGGGATCATGAATATATATACTTTATGGGATCCTAGACCGATATTTCGCGGTGTAACAAACGGAATGACAAACTTCTATATACCCTCTATCACTAGATTCGAGTGTATAAAAATGTTGCAGGAAAACTGACTTAGAATCTGACAAGGGAAGTATCTCAACCCTTATGAACCGATTTGCATGAAACGTAAAATATATATAAAGGAGACAATTCTAAGGTTGGGGTGTCTCGGCTTATCGGCCATATCGGGGATTTAGGGGTTCAAAACATGGGTCAAAAAATGGCGAAAAAATCGTTTTTTGGATTTTTCAGCCATTTCTTTCTAAGAAACTATATGATGTTTACATATGAGAAGAAAGGTTTTTTTAATGCCTATCCAACGGTGGCATAACCTTGTAAAAGTTTGGCTTCATTAAATACTTTTTTCATGAAAATTTTAAAATTTTGGGGGGTATTTATATGAAGACATAGACCTACGATGTCCATATGAATACAAAATAATCTTTATTAAATTTAAGTCGACACGTATTTTTGCTCTAGAGTAGAGTTTGCAAAACGATTAAAATCGTAATCGTAATCGCGATTAATAGCACCAATTAATCGTAATCGTAATCGACAAAAAAAATCATGCGATTACGATTAAAAATTTTCTTGAAATACACTATTTTTATAACGAATTTAAATAAGTTTCATTTTTTTTTTTTAAACCCATTTTGAAGTTTCTATTAAAATTATTTGTCAAAAAAAAGAAATTAGTCTTAAAAGCGATTATTTCCGGGACAATTTCAAACAAAAATCATTGATTCTGGAATGTTAAGTAGAACGGAAAATTTTGATGGGTTGGCCCATTATTCATTTAACTTGTTTACGATTTTTATTTATTTTCATTCAGTCATTCAAATTTAAAATAAATTTTAAATTCTGATCTGATTGTGAGCAAATTTTAAAGAGTTTTGTTTTTGAAATATAATCAAAGGCTTTGGTCAAAAAATTTGGACATGAAATTTTGTAAAAAAAACTTAATTTTTTTATACTTTGACCGCTGTTTGACTAATGATGCCTTGTAAATTTTTTAAATAAATTTCCTCACAATAAGCTCTTCAATGGCCATCGGCAGGCATTCCGACACGACCCCGCAGAAAATTTTGGTAAACTGGAAGCAGCTTTTGGAAAGGAATCATGATCCAAAAAGCGAATTCAAATCAGTCACAGTACTCTTTAGTAGCAAAGATAAAGAGCTATTAAGACCTGATTGAAATACCCTTTGTAGAGTTTATTTAAGCGCAATAAAGATGAAAGAAAATCTTGTATTTTTCTCCAAAAATCTTTTTGATCATATAAAAAGTGTTGAAGATATCAAAAATTAAAGTATGTGTGAAATTTAATCAACAAAGAATTTTAATTATAAGTTTAAAAAAAATCTTAGCAAAAAACTTAAAACTTAACTTAAAAAAAGAGACTGTGGTGCCAAAATCTCAAATTATTTTTACTGGGAAAGTTCAAATGCTTTTAATTTTATTTCTTAAAAATAATCGTATTTGCTCTAAAAAATACGTTATAAAATGTAAATTTCAAAAGATATTTTTTAAGCTATTGAAACTCAAATTATTTAAAAAATTCGATTAATCGTAATCGCGATTAACGGCAATTTTTTTAATCGTAATCGCGATTATGAAATATCTCAATTATTTGCAAACTCTACTCTAGAGGATATTCCTGTTAGTTCGGGAGTTATCGAAATTTCCCCGGAGATCCACATTGTTTCATAAGGGGACAACGAAATTTTGAAACACTGATATGGCCGATAAGCCGAGACACCCCAACCTTAAAATCGTCTCTTTTATATATATTTCAAGTTTCAGGTAAATCGGTTATGCTTGTGAATTGACGAACTCAAACTTTACCCCAGTAAAAACTTGGTAATAAGTCCCCATTACCGCCTGCATTCTATGTAATGAGGACTCGTTACCTGCTCGATTACTTCTTGTTAACAAATAATGAGTTACCGATAACCTCATATAGAACCGGTTACTTCTTATTAACAAATATTGAGTTACCGATAACCTCATACAGGATCGGTTACTTCGTGTTAACAAATAACGAGTTACTGATAGCCTCATACAGACCCGGTTACTGGTAAATTCGATTTAAAATATTTAATAAGCTGTCCAAATAATTTTTTTTTATTAAAATTAAAAAAATGGTAATGATAATTTAGAAGAACTTGCACATTTAGCTTAAAAAAGATTAACATTTCTATACTTTTGATAATAAAACTCCGTTAACAGAAATTTAAATTCAGGAATTCTGATTAAAATTGGGAACAGGCAAATTAAAGTTTAGAAAACCAAATTGATATTTAAAAACCTGGATCTAGCTGACACTTGATAGTGATTTAAGAGCCTTAATTAGCCTTTACATAACTTCTATTGAAGTGTTCTGAATTTTAATTGGCTTTTTCTAAATTGTAATTGTTTTTCTAGAAATTTTGGGGCGTTTTCCAAATTTTAATTTAACTCATTTGTTTGCCTTGTTGTTTAAAGTATGTTAAAACCGGTTAAAAGGTAAAAAACCATCATAGATAATATTTCCCTTAAAAACTTACTCACTCTTATATAGACTAAAACTTAAGATGGTGTTTAATGCGGTTTCCATGAGCTGAGCAGCAGTCGCTTCTGTGTATTTGTTATTGGTCCTGCCCTAAGCAGCCAAATGTCCGTTTCTACGATATTCCAAGATATATTTTCGGTCCTTGTATTATTTGAATTTTACAATCTAACATTTGGAGAAATGGATATCAACGTAAACATTGGTTCCGTTGGCTTTTCTTAAATTTAGATTGTAGAAATTTTCCCGCTTGGTTGCTCTTGAAATAACCGCGTTTAACATGAACTTTATCATCCTGACGAATAGGCATGAAGCGAACATTTTACTTTTGACGCAAATTTTTGCTGAGGGAAGACGGCCAATTTTTAGGACTAATGTATGCTGCTATTTGGTAGCATTTTTGTAAGGAGTGGGCAACGAGTTATTTTTGGGCTACTGGTAGCTACTTATTTTTAGGACTAATGTATGCTGTTATTTGGTAGCATTTTTGTAAGGAGTGGGTAACGAGTTATTTTTGGGCTACTTGTAGCTCATTATTTTTGGTACTAATGTATGTAGTTTTTCAGTAGCATTCTCGTAAGCGAGTGGGTATGCGGTCATTACTCCAATGATATCGCCATGTTAAAATAATGAGTGTTTCACCAACCTAGTAACTAGATACCACCATCAATTTTAAGGCAAAAACCCCATTACCTGGTAATAGAAGTTTTTACTGGGACGATAATGTACTGCACTATAAACAGACGATACATCGTAGTGGTTGTGTGTTTTTGAACGATCACAAACAAAATAAAGTACTTTTAGTGTACTGTTTCCGTACTTAGCAGATTTTTTGTTTTAAACTTAAAATGGCGATATCTCGAAAACTAAGCAAAATAGAGCAAAACGAAGTCCACACATGTGAAGAGGCCCGGTGATACTATGAAGATTCTAAGAACCAAAAATATGCTCCGATTTGCTCTATCTTGCTTAGTTTTCGAGGTATCGCCATTTTAAGTTTTTGAAAAAAATCTGTACATAGCACAGTACATAATCGTAAAGATTGTGTTCGTCAAGTCGCAAGCATAACGTTCGGTATTCTGTTTGCGTACACAATGCCTCAGAATTTTATATTAGGACAATGTCTCCGAATCATAAAATTTCTCTTTAAGCAAATGACTAAGAAAACTTGAAAAATCCGGAAACTTTTTTAAAATAATAATGCCTCAAATTTGAAATATTTTCTATCTTCAGGATCTAAGACTTTTGGTATTTTTATAAGCTTTTTTATAATAAAATTGTAAATTTACAACTTTTTTGACACGATAAAACTTACAAGGAGGTCTTGTGACTTTACTAGATTTTTTGCTACTTACCTCCTGTTTTAAGAGAATTGTTAGTAAAAATTACAAGAAAAGGTTTTCTGGTACAAATTACGAGCTTTTTGGTAATCTTACAAATTTAACACTTTCTTGCCGCGATAAAACTTACAAGGAGTTCTCCTAATTTTACTAGATATTTTTTGTAAAATTACCTTGAAAATTTGGACATTTACAAAAAAAAAAAAAATAATTTGGCAAGTTTTTTTGTGAATTATGTCCATAGATAAAATAGTTTGGTTTTCAGTTTCGCAAACCGGCCAATTTTGTCTGCAAATTTTGATCATTCACTGAAATAAAATTAAACAATTAAATAATGAAGACATACAATAAATAAAAATAATACAATAATTTCCAAAAAACATTTTTGAGGACTCTATTTTTATTTAGACCACACATTATGAATGAATACTGAGTATCCATGAAATTTGTGTTACAAAAATAAACAATTGTTGCAAAAATAAAAAAGAAAGAAAATGAAAATGACTAGGAAGTATTTTTTCCAAGTGACGACATAATTAGTTAAAAAAGAGGATCTTGAAAGTAGCAACTGAACACAAAACAATAATTTAGTAAATTGACCAAGAAAACTGTATTTATAACAAAAGAAAAAGCAAGCTGTTCATTTGTTGGAAATACAACAATTAGGACATACTTGAATAACTAAACATACATACTTAAGAAAGAACACCTTAAGACCACCTAGAATTGTATTAACGGCAAAAAAATTTTAAACTGCTTTCTTTAACAAAATCAATATTTGTTGTTTTAGAAAAAATTGGCAAAATTTTATCAAAAAATTTAGACATTTTGACAAATAATTGCAGCATACAAACAGTTGAAAAACAATCAATAAAACTAAATTGTATAAAACTTTAACTTGATTTTAGTGTATGTATTTAAATTTTGGCTAAAACTTAATATACTCTAGTAAAAATGATTTTTAATATATACCCAGCAAAATTTTCTGTTCCAAATAATCGGTTCCAGAACGCATCAAATTACCCTGCAACCGGTACTACTTAACATTCCAGGATCAATGATTTTTGTTTGAAATTGTCCCGAAAGCAATCGTTTTTTAGACCAAGTAGTTTTTTTGAAAAATTATTTTACATAGAAAATGTTGTTGTGATTACCGTAGAATATATTCAAGAATCTATTGAACCAGGAATTTGTTCCAAAAAATGTTCCTGGGTACATATCGTCGGTGCACTCGCCAGAACACCTATGCGGATTTCAAAGTTTTTTGAAAATACTTTCAGACTTTCTTATAAGTCAAATTTATGGAAACAGAAAATTTCCAATGTCATTTATATATTTACATATGAAAGAAATATAATTTTAAGGCACCGCGAAAGGATAAAAAAAAGCTCTTTTGGAAGACTCTTCAAAAAATTTTGAAAAACACTTAGGTGTTTTGGTTAGAGCACCGAAGATATGCAATTTCATATGTTTATATCGTTTTATATATGCTATTTTGTATATAATTATTGGACTGAATACATCTCAAATTTATCGCCAAATTTTGATAGGATCAGAAATAACTTATCTCTAATTTGGCACTAACAATAACATCTAATCGGATCAAATCACATATAATGTCAAACAATTTAATATCTGATGGTTTATAATTATATCTAATCAGATCTCCATATTAGTATCAAAATTTGAGATAAAAAATATTTTATCACAAATAATTTTAAAATTTAATCAAATTCAATATTAATCTACCCAAAAATCATTTTTACTAGGGTAACTAACAAAAAATTCATGTTCGACGTTTCAAAAAACATTAAACTAGTCAAGTTACGATTAACTCTTACCCAAACCACGTCCATATAACGTATTTGGGAAGTAGTTTATTAAAAGGATTGAACCAAAATTTACACAATGCACTTAAGTCTGTCTGTCTATCGGTTGGTTTTGTATGTTTTTCGTAATATGTACTCACATGCAATTGTTTGAGTGAGTGAGTATGTTGTGTTTGTGTGTGATTTTTACCCTGAAAATGACTAAAACGTCAAGCGTTAAAATAGCGTTAATGTTTGACACAACGTAGCATGTTGAATTTTCAGTTTTTTTTTATTTTTTGGAAAACTCTACCCCGCGTATACGACTCATATATGCTCCATCGTTGGATTTTATTATATACACGAATGCAATGTAGGTGGATCAATTGATGACTTGCTGAGTATAATTCCAAATGTGACATTTTTTTTTTAAACAAAAACTATCTCAAAATCTGAGACTTTTTCTGCCCGTGTAAAAATGTATTTGATCTTATCTGATCTGTTCATATATAATCATATCTGATTGCATATAATTATATCTGAAATGGCAACATCGAGATCTAATTATATCTCGGATTTGGTAAACATTGGCACAAAAATTGACATTAAATTATATCTGATCAGATAAAATTTTATACAATCAGATACAATCATATACTATCAGATCATATTCGATTTTAACACGGGTATACTAAAAATATTTTAAAATCTAATACCCAATTCAAACTTAAGCTCAGCTCAAGTTTCATCTCAGCTAAGGTGAAATCTCGTTCGAACAAGATTTCAATCATACGGTTGTGTATTAAATGATACAGAACCATATGGTCGAAACTCGTTCGAACGAGTTTTTGACCTCAGGTGTGAATAGGCCTTAAGACATTTTCAATTTGAAAAATGTTTTAGATTTATAAGTGTAAATTTCCTTTACCATTCCGCTTGAAACGTATCAAAATATCGGTCTAGGACCCCATTAAGTACATATATATAATATTACTAGCAGCGCGCCAGGTACTTTGCGGATATATTAAATACCGGATATCAAAAGCATCCCATTTTTGAAATTCTCCTCCAAGAAATCTTTATTTCATTTCAATTGTGGTCGCTTAAATCTTTAATAAATCTGTTTAGAATGACTTAAACGCTGAAAATAAAATAATACCCTTTTGGCCAGAATCATGTTTGTTCCGGTGGTATCAGAACATCCCACTTCATAAATTCTCCCCCAAGAAATCTTTATTTTATTTAATTGTGGTCGCTTAAGTCTTTAACAAATCTGTTAAGAATGACTTAAACGCTGAAAATAAAATAATCTCGTTTTGGCCAGAACCGTGTTTGTTCCGGTGGAAAATGTTGTTTATTTTTGATGGGGTGGGGGTTTGTTGGAAGACGTTAAGGGACACCCTCATTCTCGCAATAAATTTTGCCAAATAGAAAAATTATAGTTTTTGCAGCTGATTAATATTATTTTAACATTGTTTTTTCTATTCCCGCTCCAAAAAGGGGGGGTCCGAAAACAAATTAGTTTCCCGATAACCTTGCTTCAAGTACATGTCGATGAAATTCATATGGCATACAAAGGTTTTATTTATTGAACTAGCCTACACTCAAAAAATTATATCATTAACTGTTTGTAGTTTATTTAAAAAGTTTTACGTTTAGTCGTTTTTAAAAGAAACAAGTAGAAAAGTTAAATTCGACTTTGCCGAATCTATGAATACCATCCACAATGCATTTTTAAAGGCTAGTACATTTTTAACGTGAAACAATTTACAATTTTGATTTGAAATATTTTATTTTGAGTAAAAAACTATTTTTTTGTCATTTAAAAAAAAAATAATAAAATTACAAATTTTTTTTTAGTGTAAAATTTTTTTCAAGTGCAATGTTTTTTTACTGTAAAAATATTTCTGAGTGAATGGACGTACGTATGTACACAAAATATTGTAGTTTTTGTAAAAAAAACTTTTTTTTTATCATTAAAAAAAAAAAAAAATTACAATTTTTTTTTTTTTTGAGTGTAAAATTTTTTTCGAGTGCAATGTTTTTTTTACTGTAAAAATATTTCTGAGTGAATGGACGTACGTATGTACACAAAATATTGTCATTTTTGTAAAAAAAACAAATTTTTTTTGAGTGTAAAAATTTTTTTGAGTGTAAAATTTTTTTCGAGTGTAATTTTTAAGTTACCAATGCTTTTAAAACTAAACAAGTTTAAAAGCATTGCTTTAAAACCAAATAAGTTTGAAAAGCATTGTTAAGTTACCACCAATGCTTTTAAAATTTGTTAAACACGTGGCATTTAAGATGAAACTAATCTGAAATTCAGGGTTTTGCTTATAACTTTTGAACCACTGGACCGATTGAGCTAAAATTTAATACCAAGCAGGCCTGGGGAACGACAAAGATACGTGCCAAGCTTCAGCAGTCTCATTACACTGTGCTACAAAAGACCAAAAATAAAATATGCAGGGGTTCTCATATGAAAATTCGGGTTGGTTGGAGTCCATAGAGTACTGATATACTCATAGTTTTTCTGGATCACTTCGTTAAGTACGTTTTTTATTGGCAAATGTGTTGAAAAACGGCAATTTTTAAATTACAATTTTAAAAAATTATTACTTTGTTAATATGCAACCGATTTTCGATTTTATGGATTTTTTTGAAAGGTATAAGTCATACATTTTAAACAAAACAAAAAAATAAAAATCGATCAAGAATTGACTGAGCTACGATCGTTTAAGTTAAAAAAAAAAACAATTTTTTGAAAAATTTGACATATTCTTTATACTCTAAGTTGAAAGTGCATCATTAAACAATTTTTTTTGTATTTTTGTATAAAAGTATAGTAAAGTAGCTTTCCAAAACACCAAAAAACAAAAGAATCGGTTAAAAAATGAAGAAGTAATGCTAAGTTTTCTGATAGGACATTTTTAATTTTTTTCAGAAATGCTTGAAATTCAGGTATTATTCATAAATCTTATTGCTAGTAGTAATTTTATGTGCCTATGCATATAAACAAGAGATGGCAACATAATTAGATTTGTGCGTGATTGACACATGATCACAAGTGAGCGTGATTGAAAATCAATTTTACATTTTTGAAACGAAATTGGTAAAATTGTGGGATCATGTGATGGAAATTATACCTATTTATAAATATACGTATGAGACATTCCACACCAAATGGCTAGCGAAAAAAACACGTGTACCGTAAATTTCTGAATAGGTTGTATGGATAGCCCTATATGGAGCTAAGAAAATTGCGTTTTTGGTTTTTTAATTTTTCAAAAACTGGTCTTAGGAGGCGTGGTCAAATATTGGAAAAATGGTCAAATTTGTGTCGAGTTGCCTTGTTTAAATATTTATCAACTTAAAACGGAATGCACTACAATCTCAAAAAATAACATTCTTGTATAGTTTTGTATGGGCTATTGATTAAACATTTTTTGGAAAATTTTCAGAACCCGTTCTGAAATTTTGCATTTTTTAAAAAAGTCAATTTACAAAAAATCCGGCCACTTTTGTTTTTTTTTTGGAATTTTTTTTTAATATTAGATCAATTTTTACGGACGGATCGAAGATGGTGATGGGTACAGGTTCGGGGGTATAAATATTCTTATTTATACAAAAAAAAAATATATCAAAAACTAAAATTTCAAAAATCTTCCAAAAATTTCATCAAAATCTAAAATTTTACATTTGAAGGACTTATTGTAAAAACTCGATAAGCAACATTTCATTTTATGGTGGGTTTTGAGTTGAGTTAACTGGCTTTTTAGCAAATTTTTAGTTAAAATCAGCGTTTTAACTAATTTTTTTAGTTAAGTTTTAAACAAATTTTGAATTAATTTTTTGTTGACTTTAAAACTGAGTTAACAAATTTTTACTAATTAATTTGCTGATTTTTCGTAACAACTATTTAAGAAATTTCTTGTGTAGCCTCCTATGCAAATCTCATAAGTTCTACTTAAGCTGAACTTAATTCTGTGAAAAAATACAAAAAAATAAGTGAAGTGTTAGTGTTTAAAGTGTTGTGAAATAAAAATAAAATTTCAACCTGAAAATGTTAAAAACAATATTACAAAATATTTTGTTAAAAATTTTAGCAAAATTCAACTAATTTTTTTGTAAATACGTACTTAAAAATGTTACGAAATTTTCAGCTAAATTTTAAGTTAAAGTTACAGTTTTTTTGCTGCATTCATTCTACGAAAAGTTAGCTAAATATTTTTAGTTAAATTAACTAGAAATTTAGTAGGCTCAAAATCAGGTGCTTTAATAGTTAAATTTAATTAAATTTTTTGTTGACTTTACAGTTTTTTTTTAGTGTAAATTTTGCAGAACTTTTATTCTCAAAATACTTGTACAAAGGGTTGCAGCAAGACTTCTGCCAAAAATCTGTAAATGGAACATCAGCAGAAGGCGAAAAAACGAACAAATACAATGTTGCTCATCAAGTTTTTGCAGTAAGCCCTTTATTTGTTTTGATTTTTTCGGGACGAAATCTGAAGTTAATCAAAATTTTACATTTTTTTGTTGCTTTTTTTTGTATGAAAGGAAATATGAAGAGAAAATAAATCACGCAAACTCACGCAAAAAAATCAACTCACGCACACTCATTCACGCAATAATCTTACTCACGCAATTTTTTTCCACTCACACTCACTCACAATCACGTGAGTAAAATTGAATTCAGTCACACTCACGCGTGATCACGCTATAATCTGCTCATGTGCTCATCTCTAGTTTGTCTATCCACACAAAAGAATTCAGTTATGTGTTTTTCGTTTTTTTTTTCGAGAAAATCGCATTTGAATTTTGAATTTTATAACAATTTAGTAATTTGCTTGTATTTTCTTGTTTCAACGTAGCGTATAAGTAACATTTATGCAAATACTTAATACTCATTCGCTACGTTGAAGAAAATACAAGCAAATTACAAAATTGTTATGAAAATTAATATTCAAATGCGATTTTCTCAAAAAACATATGTCTGAATTTATTTGTGTGGATAGACAAACATCTAAACTAAAAAAAAAGTGGGCGGATTTTTGATTAATTGATTTTTTTTAAAAAATGAAAAATTTCAGAACGGGTTCTGAAAATTTTCCAAAAAAAAAAAATTTAATCGATGTTTGAGATTGTGGTGCATTCCGATTTAATTTAATAAATATTTAAACAAGGTAACTCAACACAAATTTTACCATTTTTCCAATATTTGACCACGCCTCCTAAGCCAAGTTTTTGAAAAATTTAAAAACCAAAAACGCAATTTTCCATATAAGGCTATTCATACAACCTATACACATGTTTTTTTTTTTGCTGGATATTTGGTGTGGAATGCCTCATACGTTTATTTATACATAGGTAAAATTTCCATCAAATGATCCCACAATTTTACCGATTTCGTTTCAAAAATGTTTGCAAACGTAAAACTTTTTCTGTCATAAAAATGTTGCAGGTATAACCTTTCAAAAAAGGTTTTTAACTTAAACGAGCCTATTTTCAACCTACTATCAATATTTTTGTTTAAGAAGTAACACTCATATTTTTCAAAGAAAACCAAAACAATATAAATGGGATTTAGAAGCAACTGACACGCCCACTGCCACTCACTCACAACCACGTGAGTAAAATTGATTTTTAATCACGCTCATGTGTCAATCACGCACAAATCTAATTATGTTACCATCTCTTGTTTATATGCATAGGCACATAAAATTACTACTAGCAATAAGATTTATGAATAATACCTGAATTACAAGCATTTCTGAAAAAAATTAAAAATGTCCTATCACAAAACTTAGCATAACTCATTCATTTTTTAACCGAATCTTATATTTTTTGGTGTTTTGGAAAGCTACTTTACTATACTTTTATAAAAAAAATACAAAAAAAATTGTTTAATGATGCACTTTTAACTTAGAGTATAAAGAATATGGCAATTTTTCAAAAAATTGGATTTTTTTTAACTTAAACGATCGTAGCTCAGCCAATTCTTGATCGATTTTTAATTTTTTTGTTTTGTTTAAAAGGTATGAATTATACCTTTCAAAAAAATCCATAAAATCGGAAATCGGTTGCACATTAACAAAGTAATAATTTTTTAAAATTGTAATTTAAGAATTGCCGTTTTTCAACACATTTGCCAATAAAAAACGTACTTAACGAAGTGATCCAGAAAAACTATGAGTATATCAGTACTCTATGGACTCCAACCAACCCGAATTTTCATATGAGAACCCCTGCATATTTTTGGTGTAGCACAGTGTTATTGTCTTGCACTACCAACCTGACCAGGTAAATGACCAACATACACGCCAAACTTCAGTAGCATCTGTAAAGTCTTTCAAAAGTTAGCGTGTTTTCTACGGAAAGAAAGACGGAAGGACGGACGGACGGACGGACGGACGGACGGACATCGCTAGATCGACTTAAAATCGATCGAGGATCATGAAAATATATACTCTATGGGGTCCTAGACCAATATTTCTATGTGTTACAAACGGAATGACAAACTTATATATCCCCTCTATCACTAGAGTGGAGGGTATAAAAACATATGTTTGATGTTCAGTTTTTATTAATGACTATTTCTGTCCCTTGTTTCAAAAATAACTCACTAAAAAATAAAGACTTTCATTAACATTTAATTTTTAAAGTCTTTTATTTTTGTTCTGTAAGTCACAGAAATTTGTATTGTCTGAGACCGAGAGTAAATGACTGGTTGTTAAAACGTTATAATAAATAATTCATTTATTGAATAAACTTACACTACAAAAGAAAGACAGTAAAACTAAAACTAGGGAACGGTGATCGGGCTGGCGGGACGGAGGCGGCGATGTTAATTCCAAGCTGGGGCACCTGGCGACAGCACTCCCTAGACGCGAGCAGCGAAAATAATCCAAGCTAGGGCACCTGGCGACAGCACTAGACGCGAGCGGCAGAAATAATCCAAGCTAGGGCACCTGGCGACAGCACTCCCTAGACGCGAGCAGAGAAAATAATCCAAGCTAGGGCACCTGGCAACAGCACTCCCCAGACGCGAGCAGAGAAAATAATCTAAGATAGGGCATCTGGCGACAGCACTCCCTTGACGCGAGCAGAGAAAATAATCGAGGCTAGGGCACCTGGCGACAGCACTCCCTAGACGCGAGCAGAGGAAATAATCCAAGCTAGGGCACCTGGCGACAGCACTCCCTAGACGCGAGCAGCGGAAATTATCCAAGCTAGGGCACCTGGCGACAGTACTCCCTAGACGCGATAGACTTAGTAAACTAGAGACTTACCCAAGTGTACTGCTTCACGGCCACCAGCAAACTGAACGAGTTTGTTGATTGCTGTTACTTATATACTGGTTGAACAGCTGATACCTATACTCAGTATGGTGAGAATAACATATGTATGGTGGGTCTTATGTCCAGCCAGGTTATCCCACTATGTAGTTGTTAGAAATGTCATTTACGATTGGCGTCATTTGATTTATGTGGGTTGGTAGGCTTTATTATATTTATATATAATACGATGGTGTGGACAAAAACGAACGTGTGACTTTTGTCCTCACACTTTGAAACGATGGGTAGAGTGTCTGGCCAGAATGTAGTTGGTTGCGGGATCGGTTTCCCAAAATTTTATTACAAATTTTAAAAAAAAAAATATTTCAATAGAAAATTGTAAAAAATAACCTACGAAATCATTAGTTTTTAATGTTTTTGTGGGTTATTTTTTGGAATTTGTTGGTAAAAATAACAGAACCATCATTAATTTGTTGATAAAAATGTAATGTTATTTATTTAAGAAAATTTTGTCAACAGTAAAAAATAAATGTTGATATTTGTTAAAACAAATGAATAATTTTTGGGATGGTTTTCAATTGTTTATTCACTGGTTTTAAATGTGTTTTTCATTTGTTTGTGCCTACAAAACATTTTGAGTGTATTGACACATTCGTGCAAAGTTTCAGGGACTATCTCTTTTGGATCGCACTTCGTTAAAGTTTGTAAAGAAAAACGGATAGACATTCATAGATTGTCTTAGAATCGATCAAGGGTCAGTAATATATATTCCTTAAAGGGTTCTCGACCGATATTTCAGAGCGTTTCACGGAATAACAAAGTGAAGGTACAAAAAAATTTGGAAACAAATGTCATAATTTTTCGATAGGCCAGTTCAAAGGTCCGTCCTTGGTAAACATTTGTATTTTATTTTAAAGGGTAAAAAAAGTTTTAGCTCTTCCTGCAGGAGAGAATATCAAAGAATACTTTAATAACTTATAACTTTACCCACTTAAAAATGCATAGGTTAAACTTTTTGGTAACTTTTTTTATACACATATATTTTTTTTTGTAAACTAAGTACGTGAAAGTTAGTGTAAATGTGGATGACGTTTGGTCGGAATGTTCGGTTTGTATTTTGCAATTTGACTTCATTGCTGTTCACTGGCAACCCGCTCAACCGGAAATTGGAGGTGTGCGGCAAAACACGACGTGACGTGACATTTCCTCTTCGTCAAAATGTCAAAAAGTCTGCAATAAAAAAAAAATCCAACAGCAACAAAAACATCAGCAAAAAGTAAAAGCGCGAAAATTGCAACACCATTAAACTCAATGAACTTAAAACAACTACAACAAACCCAAAACAAAATGTAATGCGTAACATGTGCATGATCTAGCATGCTTTTTGTACAATATCTACTCAAATGCAAACTTATTTTAAACAAAATTTAATACTGAAAAAAATACAGATAAACTTCAATTTACCAACTACTTAGAGGCAAATTTAAATTGTTTTTTATTATATATTTCTCAAGACTATTAACTAATTAAGCAATTATGTTGTCACCATATTTGAACATAGTCACTTCAATATACATACATACCTGAACAAATAATTTTACACTGTTTTTTATAAAAATTGGTCAACTACGAAAATAACTTAACGGTTGCACCCTCTTTTTTTAGGTTTTTTTCTTCATATTTCCTTTTCACTCATTTGAAGTATGGTTTTATTTAATTTTAATTTCTGTTGTATCGTTTTGTCTTTAAAACGGGTGCGGTTGACCAATTTTACTATGAAACCCTAGATCTTACCGTGTTATATAATTTATCAGCCATTAAAATGTTTGTTCCATAACATGCGTTTTATCTAAATATTGGGTTTTAAATGATATTATTGAGAAAAAGTGCATAGTTGATGGTTGTAAAATTGTAATGAAGCGTTAAACTGAGTTAATGAAGAAAATTAAATTTATGAGTTTTGGACATGAAGCTCAAATTGAAAATATTTTTTTTTTTACCTGCCAATCTATAGCTTCTCGAAACTTTTCTTTTTATTTCTAAATCTGTACATTTTGATAACTACAAAAAAAACAAAAAAAAATTTCAAATTACTAGGAAAAGTCTCGTAATCCCATTTTACCAATATTTGAGAGTTTTCCCTGTTTTTAACAAATCGAAATTTAAATTTTTTTTTGTAAATTTACAAATTTCAAAGATAATTTTACAAAAAAAAATCTAGTAAGTTCACGAGAATTTTTTTTTTTGTAATTTACAACTTTTTTTAAAATTTCCAAGATAGTTTTACAAAAAAAAATCTATTAAGTTCACGAGAAGAGCTAAAACACCTCAATTTAATGAAATTAAGTACTGGTGTTTACTTTAATAAAAAAGAGATTTTACCAATTTTTCAGGCTTCTGGTCATTGCAGTATTCGAGATATGCGGTCTTGAAAATTAACAAAATCGTATATATTTGACAAAAGTGTTCCGACATAAATAAAGATATCTCGAAAAGTAATACCAATACAGGGGGCTAATTCTCGCAGTCGTGATCGAAATTATTTTGTTTCGAGTTAAATATCGATAGTTCGAAATTTGCGGATGATGGGACTCGTTACTTTTCGATTCGATTTTATGTTTCAGTGTTTTTGTATTTTTTAAAGCATAGTTTTAGGCATGTAATAAACGTATGATTTGTTTTTGTTTTAAATGTAAAACATGTTTTTGTTGCTCAGCCTAAACATATGCATTTATAAATATTTAGTTTAATTTTAATAATTTCGAATTATAACAGGCCTTTATTGTTGGCATACTTATCAATGTTCTGCCATACAAAGTTCACGGTTATGTGTTAACGTCGAAAATTCGGGTAGATAATATTAAATGCAATACAATGTACATGAGTTTTTAATTGTAAAAAAAATGTTTTGCCGTCAAGCTGAATTGTATTAAATAATCAAATTTTATCAATATATTTCCAAAAATGTAGAGTTATCTACACGCTTAGTTTAATTTAAAAAAAAATAAGTGAAGAGTTAAAATTGTCCGATTTGACTTAAATTTTAATTATATTAAAAAATTGTTCACGCGTGACTAACGCCAGATTTTTTTCAACTCACGCTTACTCACAATCACGTGATTGAAATAAAAATCACTCACGCGTGATTCACGCAAATCACGTGACCATCGCCCATCTTTAATACACACTTCAAAAGCATTAAATACAAAGTTCAACTTGTTGAATAAGATTTTTCGTTTTTTTTTGTATTTGTCTCTTAAAAAATGTTATTGGTAATTTTATAAAAAAAATTAATACAGTAATATCATAAAATACAGAAATAAACGGAATATCGAAAGCTAATTTGCTATCGAATGAAATACCGCACGATAACGTATAAACACTCGCTCGATATCGAATGACATCATTAGAAATTTCGATACACATAACTCGATCACGAGTGATATCATCCCAAAAGAAAAAAAATTGCACGTTCGAGTAAAATTTCGATCGCTATCGACTGCGAGAATTAGCCCCCAGGTCTCATTTAGGTTTCAAATAATAGGTAATGAGACAGCCTTCAAAATGGTTTTCCCCAAGAATTTTTTTTTTTTTAAAGGTCAAAGGTCATTGGTTTTAACCTTAATTTTTGGAGAGCTATATCTCAAAAAACGATATTTTTAAAATTTTGGAAAAAATAGGTGTTGTTAAGAATCACCTATGCTACTTAAGTTTAAATTTTCAGGATGAAGACTTCATTGAAACTTTTAATATTAATAGAAACATTGTGACAGGAAAGAAAAAGTGGTGTAATTTCCCTTAGAAAAAAAATATTTTTTTTGTCCTTGAAATTCTGGTACAAAAAATTAATTTTTCTGAATGTTTTTGACGTGCTGAGTCCAAATATGACCTTTGAACTGGCCTACCGCTATTACTTTTCAAGATATATGCACCAAAATGTTCAAAAAACACAGCAATAGCATTTTAGCAATTTTCACACATTTATGTGCAGATATCTCGAAAACTAATAGTGATAGGTCAGTTCAAAGGTCATATATGGACTCAGCACGTCACAAACATTCAGAAAAGTGAACTTTGGTACATGAATCTCAAAGACAAAAAAAAATATTTTTTTTCTATCGAAAAATACACCGCTTTTTCTTTCCTGTCACTAGCTTTCTGTTAATATTAAAAGTTCCAATGAAGTCTCCATCCTGAAAATTTAAACTTAAGTACTATAGGTGACCCTTAATAACATATATTTTTTTCTAAATTTTAAAAATACCATTTTTTGAGATATACCTCTCCAAAAATTAAGGTTAAAACCAATGACCTTTGACCTTTTTCAAAAAAATATTTGGGAAATGCAATTGTAAAGGCTGTCTCATTACCATTATTCCAAGTTTCATCAAATTCGAAAGGGGTAAGGTCAAAAATGCTTCTTTTTTCGGTTGAATTGAGGTGTTTTAACTCAGAATTCCTTGTAATTTTAATTGCGCCAAAAAACTGTAAATTAACAATTTTATTGGTAAAAATTGGTAAAGTTACAAAATTATTGGTAAAAAGCTTGTAAAATTACTAGGACTTCTCGTAAAAAAGAATGTAGCAAAAAATCTAGTAAAATTACGAAACATCCTTGTAAAGTTAATCTTGTCAAAAAATTTGTAAATTTACAATTCTATTGGTAAAAACCTTGTTAAATTACAAAATTATTGGTAAAAAGCTTGTAAAATTACTAGGAATTTTTGTCAAATAGGAGGTAGCAATCAAAAAAATGTCTGCGAATTTTGTACTCTTTCCCAAAACATTTAATCATGATAATGTTTTGAGGAAGATTTGGGTGTACTTGTCAAAGCAAAGTTTTTTTTAGAAAAAATAATGTTATATTACTTTGCTATTCCATGCAAAAGGAATTGAAATACCAGTCGAGGACCCCATTAAGTTTATATATTATTGACGCATTTCTAAGGCACTTTAGCTATATACATCCGTCCATCTTTCTGTGGAAAGCAATATGCAGTCCAAACCAAAAAAGCCTAACATTTGGTAAATGAGTGCAAAAAAGTGTTCTTACAATTGTTTTACGTACATTTGATAAACAAATGGAACATTTTTATGTGAAATGTTTAGACTTGTTGAAAAAGTTGTTATGGTAAAAAAGGGGAAAAATTATTTTTGGTGAAAAAAAATGTGTGATGAAGAAAAATAGTTTTTTATAAAAAAAAAATTTGATAAAAAAAAATTTGAAAAAAAAGTTTTGAATAAAATAAATTTTTTTGATAAAAAGAAAAATTTTTTGATATAAAAAAAATTTATGGAAAAAAAATTTTTTGATGACAAAAAAAAATTGCTAAGAAAATTTTTGATGTAATAAAAAATGAATGTAAAAAAAACTTGACGAAAAAAAAAATTATGTAAAAAAAATTATGAAAAAAAAATTATAAAAAGAAAAAATTAATAAAAAAAAAAAAAAAATTGATGAAAAAGAAATTTGATTGAAAAAAAAAAATGAAAAAAAAAAAAAAATATGAAAAAAAAAATTTTATAGAAAAAAAAAAAAAATTGATGAAAAAAAAATTTATTAAAAAAAAAAATTTAATAAAAGAAAATTGATGAAAATAAAAATTTTATGAAAAAAAAATTTTTTGTTGAAAATAATTATGTTACTTTTTATACACCAGCTGGTGAAAAACGTTTTTATTCACTACGAGGTGAATTACTATTCAAGTTAGTAAAATTTTTGGTTTTAAGAAAATGAAAATAATAATTCTCATTTTCTTTTTCGTTAATTTATATAGTCAAACTGAGGTGGCGTCCTGCAACTTTTTTAAAATTAGACACCAGCCTAAAAACATTATCATGTTAAAAAATTACAAGATTTTCTTGAAATTTTACAAGGTTTTGTTTTTGAGTGTAAATATTTTTGTAAATCTAAAAATTTAGTTTTACAAAAACCCCAAATAAAAATTCATACTTCAAGTGAAAAAGTTAAATTCGGCCTACCCTCCACAATGTCAAAAAGATCGTTTACGCAAAAAAAAAAATTCAAAAAAATAAAATTCCGCGGAAACAAAATTTAAAAAAAAAAATCGCGAAATACAATTCGGAATTCAATTTTGTTTACCAGTTTCAACGAAATTGTTTGGTGTTCATCGCAAATTTTTTTTTAGTGAAAGCTTTACAAATAATTTTCGTTAAAAAAAATCTTTCAACTGAAAACTTTTGGGCACTAAAAATCCTCCTATCCAAGTGGCTAATAATTTTAGCATTATTATTGTTTTAGTGTATTTTTGAGTCATTTTTATATATTTTTAAATATTTTTAAATAAAATTCATTGGTTTTTGTGGCTTACCCAAACAAAGCTCTTAAAAAAAATTAAAATATATTATCATTTCGGTGCCAACAATCTGTTAAACATTAAACAAAATTTTAAAATAAAAAAAAATGAAAACGGTGAAAATACCAATAATTTCTTCAAAAGACAAAGAAAATTGTGAAGTGATTATTTATTAAAGACAACAAAAGAACAAACAAATTTTACAAAAAATGTATTTCAGCGAAAACATTTAAATATAAAATATCTGTTTATTCGCATTTTTGAGGATAACCACAACATTAATTTAAAATAAAAAGAAAGAGAAAAAATAGTTGACGTCAATAACAAAAGAAAATGGTATCATTTTGCAAAAGTAATTTCTTAGCAGCCGTTTACACTACCTATAAAAACAAAGAATTGAGAATGCTCCAACATACAAGAAAATTTAAAAAATTAAAAAGAAAAATATGCAAGGTTGTTTTTTTGGGAAGATCCACAGGGGTCTTTGGGGGACACATTTACCTTCGCGGTTAATGTTAAAAATTCGTTTATTAAATTTATTCTATGGTTGGTAGTTCAAAAAATGGGTAAATTTTTTTTTTTGGATTTTTGAGCCATTTCTTGTATTTCTTTCTTGTTGTATATATATATAATTATAATTATATAAAAAATTATAATTATATAATAATAATTATAATTATATAATAATATAACAACTTGTATGTATAATAAAACCGGTAAAAAATTAAGTTTTTTAGAGGTTGGTTTAGTTCCTTAAGGGGAAACTTATTCCGCCAGGTCCGATTTTGCTTATCTCCGAACTTATGACCATAAGACATATTTGTGACAAACTTCAGCACACACAGAAAACAAATTTGCTAATTTCCAACTGAAATTCAGTTGTTGCAACAAAAATTCGGTTGCTGCATTTGTATTAAGGTTAAAACGACTAAATATCGGTAGTTACAACTAAATTTTGTTAATACAACAGTGTTTTAATTGAAACAATTAAAAAATTGGTCTGCCACAGCGAAATTTTGTTGCAGCAACCGAATTTTGAGTTGCTACAACTGAAAAATTCAGTTGGAAATTTATTTTTCTCTGTGCAGTACAGCTCTTTTGTTTTGGACTGTATCGTGTCTTCCACAGACTGACGGACGGACATCGCTAGAATATCTTTGAATAGATCACTGATAAGTAATATATATACTTCATGGGGTCCTAGACTGATATATCGATGCGTTACGCACGGAATGACAAAGTGAGTATACCCTCATACTGTTGTTGGAGGGTATAATAATATAAAGCAAGATATTTTTAAACCCTCCAACCACAGTATGGTGGTATACTAACTTTGTCATTCCGAATGTAACGCATCGAAATATCGGTCTAGGACCTCATAAAGTATATACATATATTATTGATCAGCGATCAATTCTAAGACATTCTAGCGATGTCCGTCCTTCTGTCTGTCCGTCTGTAGAGGACACGATACAGTCCAAAATAAAAGAGCTAGACTTCCTAAGTTTGGCCCAAACATGTCTTATAGTTTTAGGCAGGTTAAGTTTGAAAATGGGCGAAATCGGAACAGAGGGGAAAAAATTCCCACTAAACCAACCTCAAAAAAACGGCATATTTTTGAAGGGTTTTTTTGTACTTTTGTTAAACAAATGCAAAATTTTTATGTAAAAGGAAGTCCTGCATGTGGAGCATTAGGAAAAATAATAAAAAAATTCGACCCGCCCACTTTTGTGGGTTTGGAGATAAAAAATGTATTTTTTATAATGATTTATTGGATTAATGAATTGATAACATCTACCGCAAGGAGAAGGTGTTCCAACAAACCACTCACCCCCTAAAAAAATTGAGATAAGGGCAGATTCGGAACCGTGAATGTGTTTATGATTTTTGTATTAAGTTTAAAAACCCAATTTTCAACAGTAAATGAAACGTTACGTAAAATGGTCACATCTACCACTTCTAGCGTGTTTCCTAGGGCTGCCAATACCGAATTCGGTAATACCGAATTCGTCGAAATTCGAGGTCTTTTTTCAAATTCGAAATACCGATTTTTACTCAATTTCGATTTCGGTACTGCGTACAACTATTTTTGATTTTAATTAAAATTTATATGACGATTTCCAAAAAAAAAGTTGAAGAACATAATTTCTGGGCTATTCATAATGAGTAAATTAAATCTAATGTAGGTTTATTTGACTGATATTGCATGAATATTTGTCAAATAAACCTACTTTAAGTACACTTTAAGTATAATGAATAAAGGCCTTTGTATGTTATCAGTTTATTGTGAAATTTCCTTAGTTTCCAAATAAAATATGATTTCGACATACTTTTTATAATACAACTCTGATTTTAAAAGTTATTGTTATTCAAAAAAAAGTTATTGTTATTGATAAAAGTTATTGTTATTCAAAGTGGTGCCGTGATTTGTACGTCAAACAATTATTTTTGTGTGTTCATGAAATTTTGTTTCTCAATAAAAATCAAAAAAATAATTTAATTAACTAAGGGCAATAAGAACGAATAGACCATTTTTATAATTTTACACGGGACAAAGGGACAAAACGCAGGAAACGGTTAAAAACCAATATTTTTCAACTGTTTTGCATTAGCTTCAAGATTTAACTCACTTCTACCCATGTACAAAATTTTAAAAAAGTAATTGGACTTAAATTTTTGCTTAAGTGGAAAGAGGGTAAATATCAAAAAAAAAAATTATTAAAACTTGAATAAAAATGTGTTATTTTGCAGTAGATTTTTACAACCTTTTTTGAGACTTGCAAAACTTGAAGAACTATTATACTATATTTCTGGTAACACTTTGAGGACTTCAAGAATACATTTTAAAGGTATATAAATTTATGAAATGAACTAAAAAATACTTATTTTTATGAATACCGAAAATACCGAAAATTCGGTATTGAAAATTTCCCAATAGGGTCAGTCTTAGTGAAATCAATCAAAAATAGCTAAAAATTTTCATGACCCCCTCCGATTTTGATGAAATTTGGTTTAGTTGTAACACTAAGTGATAAACTGACGCACACTTATTTTCAACCCTCTAAGTCAACAGGGGCCGAAAATACGAAGGGTCAAAATTTCCCCCAAAATCTCCCAGTCGCGACACTTTACAACGTAAAAACTTAATATCGTTGGTTCTATTATAGCTAGAAAGCCCATTTTTGGTTTGTTTTGAAGCTCATAATATGCTCTACAAGCATTTTCGAAAAAAAATAAGGGTTACCTCCCTTATTTTAAGGTCGTCATATACGGAGGAGAAAATGGGGAGGATGGTATCCCCCGATTTTTTTTTTACTTGATAATCTTATAGAGAAAGTCCTTAAGAATATATTCTAAAATTTTTAAGTTGGGACAACAATGGGATCACTCAAAATCAAAATTTTTCACAATTTTCCACTCTTTAACCACTCTTTTTCTACACTCTTTAACCTTATAAATTTAATATCATAAGTGCTTTTGTAGCTACAGAGCCCATTTTTTGTTTTAAAGCTTATAATAAGCTCTACAAGACATACCAAAACCAAAAAAATTTCCAAAAAAAGGAATTGGTGCCCCCCTTATTTGAAGGTCGAGGCTAAGGGTGGAGGAAATGGGGGGAAAGTATTCTCCGATTTTTTTTTTACTTGGTATTCTCAAAGTGCAAGTCCTAATGAACATAGTCTACAATTTTTATATTGGGACAGCAATGGGAACGACCAAAATCAAAATTTTTCAAAATTTTCCCCCAAAATCAACAAATCGCGACATTCTTGCGCCTCCCATTGGAGTCCCAAGATAAAAATTTCAGGATATGCTCTCTCGAACTTACTCTTAAAAAAAAAAAAACAAGGTAAAAAAATATTGGGGATAGTATCCCCCGATTTTCCCCACCCCTTGCCACAATCTTTTAATACCCCTAGTTTTTTTTATTTTTTTTTTGTGATAATAATATTGTAAGGCATATTAAGAGCTTTAAAACAAACCAAAAATGGACTCTGTAGCTACAATACAGTCCACGATATTAAATTTGTAATGTGCAAGAGTGTCGCGATTTGGAGATTTTGGGGGAAATTGTAAAAAATTTTGATTTTGGTCGATCTGATTGTTGTCCCAACATAAAAATTTTAGGATATGTTCATTAGGACTTGCACTTTGAGAATACCAAGCAAAAAAAAATCGGGGGATACTTTCCCCCCATTTCCTCCACCCTTTACCATGACCTTCAAATAAGGGGGGCACCAGGTCCTTTTTTTCTAAAATTTTTTGGTTAAGGTAGGTATTGTAGAGCGTACTATAAACTTTAAAACAAACAAAAATGGACTCTGTAGCTAAAATAGCACTTATGATATTAAATTTTTAAGGTTCAAGAGTGTTGCGATTTGGAGATTTTAGGGAAAATTGTGAAAAATTTTGATTTTGAGTGATCCCATTGTTGTCCCAACTTAAAAATTGTAGAGTATATTCTTTAGGACTTTCTCTATAAGATTATCAAGTAAAAAAAAAATCGGGGGATACCATCCTCCCCATTTTCTCCTCCCTTTATCACGACCTTAAAATAAGGGAGGTAACCCTTATTTTTTTTCGACATTTTTTGGTTATGGTAGGTCTTGTAGAGCATATTATGAGCTTCAAAACAAACCAAAAATGGGCTTTCTAGCTATAATAGAACCAACGATATTAAGTTTTTACGGTGTAAAGTGTCGCGACTGGGAGATTTTGGGGGAAATTTTGACCCTCCGTATTTTCGGCCCCTGTTGACTTAGAGGGCTGAAAATTTGCATTTGTTAGTTTTTTACGTAGTGTAAGAACTTAACCAAATTTCATCAATATCGGAGGGGGTCAAAAATATTCATGATTGATTTCACTAATAATGACCCAATATCGAAATACCGAATTTCTAATACCGGTTCGGTATTGGCAGCCCTAGTGTTTCCTAGTCAAAAAAGTCTTATCTGATACTTACTACGATAAAAAGTCATATTGACCACAAAATTTAAGGCTTTTAAGACTTTTTTTCCTAAGTGTGAACAATTAAGTTTTCTTTAGATACTTTGGGTGCATTTACAAGGCAAAAAAGTTATAAGTCCCTTATCTCTACTTTATCATCAAAATTTTCCTTGTTTGTTAAGATAATAAAATTGAATAAAATAATATATTTTCAAATCATTTTTGAAAATTTTTAAAAATATTTAATTTAAAGGCGCGAACGATAAAAAACTTAAAAGTTTAATATCTCAAAACTATTAAAATGGAGTTATGACTTTCTTTCTTAGCAGGGCAGTATACTACACCATTTACAGATGTTATTCGAAAATGATTAATTTGTTGTTTGAATTTTCCATTTGCAATTCTAAAATTCACTTTTTAATTTAAAGATTTCAATTGAATTTCGAAAAATACCAATTGCTGTTTGAAAGAGATCAATTGTAATTCGTAAAAGATCTTCTGTAATTTGAAAAAAGATAAAAGATCAAGATTAATTCGAAAAAATTCATCTGTAAATCAAAAGAGATCCATTTTAATTCGTAAATGATCAATTGACATTCGATAAACATCAATTGTTATTCTAAAAAGAGTAATTGTTATTTGAAAATTATCAATTTTAACTTGAAAAATATAAACTGTAATTCGTAAAAAGGTGTTGTTCGAAGAAGCTCAATTGCAATTCGGAAAATATCAATTGTATTTTAAAAAAATATTTAATTGTAATTCAAATATTTCATTAGTAATTCGAAAAAGATTTGATTTCAAGATTCCAATTGCAATTTGAAAACTGCCAATTGGATTTCTGTTGATCTTTTTCGAATTACAATTGGAACCTTCGATATAAGAATGATGTTTTTCAAATAATATTTGATCTTTTTCAAATTACTATTGACTTTTTACGAATAACTAATGATATTTTTCGAATAAAATCTTCGAATTACAATTGGAATTTCCGACTAACAAATAGAAAATTCGAATTACAAGTTAAATCTTCGAATTTCAAGTAAAGTCTTCGAATTATTAATGAAACCTTTGATTTACAAGAATTATTACAAATAAAATTTAACTTTTTGAATCCCATCTGTAAATGTTGTAATGTAAACGCTGCAATAAAATATCCACCCACATTTGTTTAATTGAAACCTTAACAATCATTAACATTCAAAATAATAATTACTTGACTTTAGAAAATGTTTTCTTACACATTTTATTCAAATAAGGACAACATCTTAGAACTCCCTGGTTAACTAAAAGTACCAACAATTGTATTACTCTGTATTTAAAAGTTTATTTTAATTTTTTCAGTTTATAACAATTGTTTTCTTACTGTTTAACATAATTAAGCAATTAAAATTCTTTGGCTGCCAAAGACAAAGCAAAAAAAAAATGTAAGAAAAAAAAATTAAATGAAATGTCTTTCCAACATGAGGTTGAATGGTTGAAAAGCCACATTCACCACGAAACCTATTAAAAACAATAGCATAAAATGAAAGAAGTTGGAGAAAAAAATAATTTTAAAGAAATGGTTGACTGTAATAAACTGCACCCAAAGGCGGCTTTCTCATTAAACAAAAAAACTGTTTCATTATCCCCTACCTCACTCCCCAGGCTCAGTTAAGAAAATTTTATATTTTCTTAACTTTTTTATATTCAGTAACAAGTGCGAAAATTATCATTATCACTGTGGTAGTAACAATTGTTTTAACAACATTTCTACCAAAAGACTTAATAATTATTTAGCCTGCCATACTGTTCTTTCTTGTATTTACGTCGTTTGTTCCACTTAATTAACGTGACTTTTTTTCGTCTTGGTAGTTCATTTTAATACCAAGATACATAAATAGGACGAGTAGAAAATGCAGTTATCTAGTTGATTTAAATGTGGTCCATTTGATTTAGTGTTTTGAATAGACATAAATTTGTTATAATGAAAAACAAGAAGAAAAGTTAAATTCGACTTGGCCGAATCTATGAATACCGTCCACAATGCTATTTTTAAGTGATCGTAAATTTCCTAACGTGAAAAAAATAAGATTTTTGATAAGAAATATTTTATTTTGTGTAAAAAAACTTTTTTTAGTAATTTAACAAAAATAACACTAAATTTTTTTTGAGTGTAAAATTTTTTTTGAGTGTAAATTTTTTTTTTGTTACTGTAAAAATATTTTTGAGTGACAAAAATACGTTGTAAAATATTTTTGTGACTTACCAATGTTTTTAAAACATGTTTAACGGCTTTTTAACAAGTGAATTTAAGGTGAAACTAATCTGAAATTCATGGTTTTGCTTATAACTTTTGAACCACTGATCCGATATGGCGGAAATTTAATATGAACTAGGCCAGGGGAACGAAAATTATATTTGCCAAGCGTCAGCATCCTCACTTTTGCCTTTCGAAAGTTAGCGTGTTTTTTATCTCATAAATTCACGAAAACCCCTTGACGAAATTTAGTCTTTTGCTCATAACTTTTGAGCCACTGGACCGATTTAGCTGGATTGCAATAACAACCTGACCAGGTAAATTCGAAATATATATGGCATGCTTCAGATGTCTCTGCAAAGTCTATCAAAAGTTAGCGTTTTTTTCAACAGACAGAAAGGCAGATGGACGAACGGACATCGTTAGATCGACTAAGAATCGATCGAGGATCATGAATATATATACTTTATGGGGTCTCGGACCAATATTTCGAGGCGTTACACTCGGAAAGACAAATTTATATCTACCCTCTATCAATAGAGCGGAGTGTATAAAAAATGTACAATTTTGATTAGAAATATTTTATTTTGAGTAAAAAACTTTTTCTTGTCATTTTGTAAAAAAAAAACGAAAAATTGCTATTCTGTTTTTTTTTTTTAGTGTAAAATGTTCTTAGAGTGTTAATTTTTTTTAATGCAAAAATATTTTTGAGTGACAAAAATACTTTGAAAGTAGTTTTTTGGCTTACCAATGTTTTTAAAGCTTGTTTTTTAAAAGCTCGGTTTTTTCAACACGTGAATTTTAGGTAAAAACAATCTGAAATTCACGGTTTCGCCAATAACTTTTGAACCACTTGACGAATTTGCCTGAAATTCAACACGAACCAGACCAGGGGAACGGCAAAACTTGTCCGATCAAAATGAAAATTTTTACAGGTTATTACACAGGGCAACACTTTTTTTTGCCCGGGTGCTGATAGTTAATTATGGGTAATTGGGGTACGCTGATTTCAAATCTGGGTACCGTTTTTTCGTTCAGCTCTAGTTTTCGAGATATAGCCTACGGAAACTTTGAAAATAGGATATTTTCTGCATATTTGTGAGTCCATATTTACCAATACTGGTCTTGCATCAAAAAAGTGTATGACAATTTATGGTATGTTGACTATGCTGATTCCAAAAATGCTCTTCCTTTTTTTGAGTCATCTTTAGTTTTTGAGATATCGCTAAAATAAAATTTAAAAAATTTTCATTCATGCCCTTTTTAAATCTAATAACGTTTATCACTGTGACAGAGTTTGAGGACACGATTTGAACTAAATAGGGTACGCGGATTTCAAAAATACTATTAGTTTTCTTCTGCAGGCTTATGTTTTCGAGTTATGAAGCCACGAAATAACATATTTTTTTTAATCATATAATTGAAAAATGTTATCTTTTTATTAGCATTTACTAAGCAACCTCAGACATTTGCAAAGGGTTTTTCAACTCATTTTGACCTTACTTAGAACAATTCTCGAAAACAAATTAAAACATGACATAATATGAAGTCAATCAGACAAGTGGCTTGGATGGAATGATGAGAACGATTTTTTGAAATTTTCTTGCGTTATAACTCGAAAACTAAAGCTGTCAGAAATAAGTTAATAACAGTTTTGGAATCCCCGCATCCAATATAGTTAAGTTCGTGTTTAAAACTGAGGCTCTAAAATTAGTGTTAGCAATTATAGCCTTGCAAATTTGGTTAAAAACGCACGTTTTGACTCTTTGCTCGCGAACGAGAGCGGATGGAACAAATTGGAAAACAGATTCGGAATCAGCACACCAAAGTCCATATAAATCAGTTGTCAAAGTTCAAGCAAATTGAAAAAGTTATACCCTCCACAATTTCAAAAATATTATTGTAAAAAAAAATTTTTAAAATGAAATTTATTTTTAAAAAAATTTCAGCGAAAAAAAAAATTGTTGTTAAAAAAAATCCGCAATTTTTTTTATTTTTTTGTCAAAAAATATGTTCGTACTTGTTTAAATACCATTTGGTGTTCAATTACACAGAAAAAAATAAAAAAAATATTTAATTAAAAAATTCGTAGATTTAATTAAAAAATTAATTAAATCCGGACCAATCACTAAAATGCGCAAATAAATTAAAAATATTTGTATGTCGTTAATTAAAAATAAACGGATATTTATTTAATTAAAAACTTAATACTATAAATTAAAAAATTTAATTAAAATTTAAAAAAAAAAATAATTAAAATTTTAATTGTATAAATTAAAAAAATTAATTAAAAATATTATATTAAAAAAAAAAAAAAATTTGTAAAAACATTCTTTTTGAATAAAATAGTTTAAAAAAAATATTTCTTCAAACTTTACCAAATTTATTTATGCCGTAAAGACATAGTCAGTGAGATGATTTTATAAAGTTGATTATAAACCTTTCATATACATACACATAAAACTATAAACAAAATGAGAATTCAAAAACCTATGTGAAAATAAAAAAAACTTTCAACAAACTTTTTATACTTATGTATTTTTTTTGTATGTAATACAATGCAAGAGAAAAACACACACTCGCACACACACGGAAAACAAAACAAAACAAGTAAAAAAGTTAAATTCGGCCTTGCCGAATGTAGTGATACCCTCCACAATTTCAAAAAGATTATTGCAAACAACTTTATTTAAAAGGAAATTACTTTTGAAAAAAAAAAAATTGAAAAAAATTCCGCGAAAAAAAATTTTGGTAAAAAAAAAAAATCCGCGATTTTTTTCTTTTTTTGTCAAAAAATATGTTCGTACTTGTTTAAATACCATTTGGTGTCCAATTATGTTCACATATGTCAACCAGAAGCCGAATTAAAGCATTTTGTATTTTTAGGTTATGTTGAATGTACTGAAATTTTTGAGGTGTGCTTACATTTTCGTTCATAACTTTTGAACCGCTTAACCGATATCGCTCAAATGCAATACCAAACTTCTCGGGAGAACTTCCAACATATATGTTAAGTTTCAGTCATCTCTGTGCAATATTTTGTCGGCGAGAGCATTTTCCACAGACAGACGGACAGACGGACAGACGGACATCCCTAGAATGTCTTAAAATCTATCGGGCATCATGAATATATATACTTTATGGGGTCCCAGACCGATATTTCGATGAGTTACAAACGGAATGACAAACTTATATATACCCTCTATCACTAAGTGGAGGGTATAAAAAATAAGTAAAGCTAGAAATTTAATTAAACATTTAATTATATAAATTAAATACTTAATTAATATTAAATTTTGAAAACAATTAAAATATTAATTAAAATAAAGTTAAAAATTTAATTAAACAATTAATTATATTAATTAAAAGTTTAATTAATATTAAATTATAAAACAATTAAAATTTTAATTAAAATAAAATATACGATATTATTTTCTGTGTATGTTCGCAAATGTCATCCAGCATGACATTTGAAGGTTCGGGAGAACCTTCAATAAATATGTTAAGTCTCAGTCATCTGCGTGTAATATTTTGGCCGTGATCACTATTTCCACAGACAGACAGACGGACATCGCTAGAATTTCTTAAAATCGATCGGGGATCATGAATATATATAATTAATGGGGGCCCAGACCGATATTTCGATGAGTTACAAACGCAATGACAAACTTATATATACCCTCTATCACTAAGTGGAGGGTATACAAATTAAAAATTCCAGTAAGGATTTTTGCTTGTATGGAATTTTTTTTTACCTTGTGAACTTTGACCTTAAAGGGGCACGACTTGAAGTTATCCGATTTGGCTGAATTTTTGTCCACATCAGTTTTACAACATGTGGCCCAATCAAAGGGGCCACGGGCTAAAATAATCGGATTTGTCTTAAATTAAGTTTAAATGAAAGATTTTCTCAAGCTCTATGAAAGGTCAAATAAAATAAATTCTGAGATTTTTTTTTAATTTTTTGAACGTAGGAAAAAGACACACTTTTTTTAAAATTTCAAATAGCGATAAATCCAAGAACATTAGACCAAGTATAAAATTTTTTTTTTATTCACTAAATATGATGTGTATTTTTTTTTTTTTTTTGACACGAGTATTAATAAATATGAAGTGTGGCAACACATATTTTTATACCATCCACTCTAGTAATAGAGGGATAGACAGTTCTTCAAAATTTCTGCTGGGTAGAACAATCTGTTAAAAATTTAAAACTTGAGTTTAAAGTCCTGAATAGAAAACGATATAATTTTTTTATAGTTAGAAAAAAATAATAAACATTTAAAATATTTAAAACTCAAGCGTAGTTATTCATTACTTTAAAAGCACATTCACTGTCTAAACGACCGTAACAATTTTTGGCTCACACCATAAAAACAATAAAAATAAGTGTTTAAAACAAAAGAAAGCTTTTAACCAACACATTATTGTTAATGGTGAACAATCCTTTTTTCGACTGCCTTTCTTTTATTTATTTTTTTCGTCTCTACACAATTTTGATGATGATAAATATGCCAGAATTACCGCTGAAAAAAAAGGAGCACAAATGGAGACACACAGATGAGCTGCTGTCTTAAGCTAAAAGATAAATTAACACAACATCTTATAGATTAACAGGCTTTTTTAAAAAAGGAAGAAAGGATATGCAAAGGGTTATTTGTTAAATTAAACAAAAGGGGATGCTTAGCATAGATTTGGGATGAAAATTTAAATATTGAAAATATTTTACCTGAATAAGTTAAGAAAATGAGGAAATGTATATTACATTACTTTGGAAACGAATAAATTTTTAAATCACTAAAGTTTCACAGAAAAAATTTGAAACGAATTTTAATCAACAAAATCGCGGATTCAATAAATTTTTTGATTGAAATTCCTCCAATTAAAAAAATTGTTATACCAATCATCAAATTGTAGGTGATTGATTGAAAATATTTTCAATCAAACATTTTTTCGATTTTGATCAAAAGATTGATAAATTTTTTATTTATAGTCAATCAAAATATTGATTGATTTAACAAATGAATTGTAAGCTTATGACAAAATTATCAAAAAATTCATATATTTGGCTTTCCAATATGTTGCCAACAATAAAAAAAGTAAAACCCGATTATTTTGTATATTTTGGAATTAATCTATTCAAATAAATGAAAGCGAAAAAAACCTGGTATGTTGAAAATTTGTAATTCGACAGTTAAAGAAAATAACAACAATTTTAATCAACCCAGGAAAATTTTTCAGAACCGATTCCGATAACACTTGTTCTAGAACAGGTTCTTCGGTAATCAAACACTATTACACTTTAAGCTTGTTCTATGCAATCTAAATTTCATAACATTTTTGTTCTCATTAATTAAAAAAAAAATTATGTGTCAAAAAAATTTAAAAATAAATATCATTTTTTTTTTTGTGTTCACCAAGAAAAAACACGAAATTCTATGAAAATATCAGGATATAATCGCGAAAATTGTTGACACGAAGGTAAGTAAATTAAATTTTGATTGTCTGGGTCGGGACAAATACTAATAAAATAATGTTTTTAATTTTTGTTTGCAGAAAATCCATGTTCTGGTATATCTTTATTGCAAGGCCCAAAATGCAATTTTGGAGGCGAAAAAGGATGTATGTGTGCTAAAAAAAATAATATACGATGTCATATAGAATTATCTTTATCTTTTTTTAATAAATTAATGCAATTCCAAATATTTCTTTAATTCTCATTTCTGTTCTAAATTTTACTTCTAGAACCGATTCCGAAGAACAAAAATGTGTTCCAATTTTGCTTACAAACACCTGTTGCTTTTGAGACAATCCCTTTGTTAAAAGAATCGGTGTTGCACAAGAATTAGAACAGGTTCTAGGGAAGTATAAGTTGTTTCATAATCGGTTCTTTGCAACCGAAAATTTTGCTGGGAAAACATTGATTGACTTATTTGAATTTTGTTGATCAATAGATTTAATTGTAAATTGTTAGCCAATAATTTTTTGTGTGTTGGATCTGATTCTTTTAAAATTTAAAATGGTGATTTGTGAACACAAAATACCGTTATCTACCAAATCGAAAGGATATCAATTATAACACCGTCCAAGGAACAAATGGATAAAAAGGGAAACGAAATGGAATAGAACGGGGAACAAAATGGAGTTAAACGGGGAATGAAATGGTTTCAGTAATTACAATATAAGGGCTCGAAAAATTTGAAGAACTTTATTTACCGAAGCGAACATGATTCCAAGCTAAACGGGGCTGTTTTAATTTTATTGTTTATTCTAAATAGTTTTTATGAAAGACTTCAACGAGAATTTTAGAAATGTAGACTCTAATCCTGATCCTCCTTTAATCCGGTATTTAATATTACCGGTGGCGAAGTTCCGGGCGGGGCTGTTAGTTTTCAAAAAAAAAAACTAATTAAAAATATTTTTTTTTTTGCAAAACAAGAAACAAAAAAAAAAATTTCAGAGCAAAAAATATTTGTCACCATAAAAACACTTCTTCAATGTCCAAATATAAATAAATATTTTAAACAAAAAAAAAAGAGTTCGAATTTTTTTTTTTTTCACTTTGCTTTCCTTTTTTCAAGTCAAAAAAGGAACCCAAAGCCATTGCCCTACAGGTCCAATATTTTTGTGGGTTAATATGGACCCTAAAAGGCAACTTTCACGACACCGACGTTTTCGTTCTTCGAAAAAAAGTAATATTTGCTCCACCCTACTAAACATTAACAAAGTCAGTTTGATGAAAATCTATGGGTTATCATCGAAGTTATGACTTATTATATAAAAAAACACTAAGGTATTTAAGCAAGTTTTTATACCCTACACCACACTGTGGTACAGGGTATAACGATTTTGTGCTGGTGTTTGTAACTACCCGAAATATTGGTCCTAGACCCACATTTAAGTATACCGATCGACTTAGAATCATTTTTTGAGTCGATATAGCGATGTCCGTCCGTCCGTCTGTCCGTAGGACTACTTTTAAGTATACCGATCGACTCAGAATCACTTTTTGAGTTGATCTAGGTATGTCCGTCCGTCTGTTTATCTGTCTGTCCATGTAAACGGTTTAAACATGATACAGGTCGCAATTTTCAATCAATTTACTTGAAATTTAAACCTTAAGCCTGCCTTGACCCAAGGACGAAGCCTATTGAAATTGGAAAAATTCGTTCCATGTTTAGACCTAACCCCCTTACAAAGGTCCTCCTTAATTTTTCATCAAATGACTCTACCCGTTTTATAAAAGATATCCGTTCAAAATTTGACAAATAAACGTATTTTATATTCACAAATCACCATTCCGAATTTCAAAGGAATCGGACCAGATCTTCTTATAGTCCCCATACAAACCACCTTCCCGATATTCACATAAATCTCTCAAATTTCACGAAAATAGAAAATATTTAATTAAAATCTTGTTTGTGTGTGTTTAACGCGTACTTAAATAACCTAATCAAGTCTGATTATATTTGGACCATTTTTGGCCTTATGCCCCATATGAAAATTTCGCCCGATATTTAGTTAAATCGGTTTATTGGCCACAAATGGAACCCGTTTTCACTCAAATTTGTTTTATGAGTGTTTTTTATACTTGTTAAAGATTTGACAAAAGATATATCAAATCGGTCCATGTTTGAACTTGGGACCCATTTTCCGGGAATCACTGGTGTAGGGTATTACATGGCCGGTCTTGACCGACCATAACTTTCTTACTTGTTTTTGTTGTATTTAAAATACAAAAAAAATTAAACAAGTAGAAAATTCGACTTGGCCGAATCTATGAATACCCTCCACATTGCCGTTTTAAAAGAATGGTTAATTTTCTAACGTGAAAAAGATGACAAATTTTGATTAGAAATATTTTATTTTGAGTAAAAAACTTTTTTTTAGTCATTTTTGTAAAAAAAAAGAAAAATTACTAATTTTTTTGAGTGTACAATTTTTTTCGAGTGTAAATTTTTTTTTAGTGTCAAAATGTTTTTGAGCGACAAAAATACTTTTTAAAGTAGTTTTGTGGCTTTGCAATGGTTTTAAAGCTTTTTTTTAAGGCTCGGTTTTTTTCAGCACGTGAATTTAAGGTGAAGCGAATCTGAAATTTACGGTTTTGCTAATAACTTTTTAACCACTGGAGCGATTTGGCTGAAATCTAATATGAACTAGGCAAGGGGAACGACAAATAAATGTTCCAAGCTTCAGCATCCTCAGAATAGCCCTGATAAAGTTATCATGTTTTTTATCTCGTAAATTCGCGAAAAACCCTTGTCGAAATTCACTCTTTTGCTCATAACTTTTGAACGGCTCTATGAAATAAGGCCCCAATGAAATAAGGCCCCAAACCAAAAATGAAATAAGGCCCCACAAATTTTTACTAAAAAAAATTGGGGTGTTATTTCATTATTTGGGGCTTTATTTCATTTTTTGTTTTGGGGCTTTATTTCATTATGAAATAAGTCCCCAAATTTTAGGAATGAAATAAGGCCCCAAATAATATTTTGGGGTGTTATTTCATTTTCTCTGAAATCTGCGGAAGCCAACGACGCAATGAAAAAGTCTGCTAATGAAAAAATTTTCACAGAAATAAGTCCAAAATGAAATGAAATTACTTACTACAGAAGCTACAAAAAATGAACTTTAAAAGATTAGTGCAATTGCTAACGCGCCTACTGAATCTGCGATAAGTATTTAATAAATTTCGCTGTAAGATCGGATGAGAAACATATTACGAATATGAATTTAAATCTCTTTATTAATTTAAAATTTTTCTCTCAGAACTTAATCAATAATAAATTTTGTCTTTAATATATTTACAAACCTCGAAAAGGAATTAAAACTGGTTATATCCTTGGGCATTTCTAGGATTATATTTAATTACTGATAAAATAATATGATGCATGTTTTAAACATATTTAAATGAATGTGGTGATGAAGGAAGCGCCGCAGGCGAAAAATTTTTACAACAGATTTTAACAAAAAATTAAAAAAAAATCGCGCGATTTTTTTTTAATTTTTTGTTAAAATCTGTTGTAAAAATTTTTCGCCTGCGGCGCTTCCTTCATCACCACATGCATTTAAATATTTTCAAAACAAGCATCATATTACAATGTTATGAAAGTTATATTAACGACTAGCTGGCCCGGTCCGCGTTGCTGGCCCAAATATAAGATCAGTGTTATATTCCATCTCGCTTCAAATATATAGCCTTGCAAAAAATGTAATGAATTTCTTGGCTTAGAAAAATTTGTGGGCGTGGTTTCTAAGACACGATTAGGCAGAAAATCATCTTCAAATTATATTTTAGGATCTAAAAAAAAAATTACCATGTCTTCGAATTTCCGAACTGTACAACTTTAGAACTTCTTTAGTATCATTACGAACAACACAAAAATAAATTACGCATATCCTTCGTTCTTATCGTGAGCTATTGTCTTGAGTTGAAACAAACCGTTATAGTTTTTTCGAATTTCCCATTTTTCCTGTACTCTTTTCTCATTTACATTTCCTTAAAAACATAATAAGAACTATAATTACAATAAAAAAATTGGTACAGTCATTAGTAGTCGACATATTTAGACAAAAGTGTTCGTTAGAATTTGTGTCTCCGATTTTAGATGTATTAAAAAAAAAGTGGGAGTGGAAAAATTTTTTTTTTAAAAACCTTAGTTCTTCCGTTCTTCTATTTTAGATATATCGAAATGAAAGTGGGCTTAAAAAAATTTTATTTTCATTTAAACCTAAGTTGGACTATGACGAACATTTAAAAAAAAGTGTAGTCAAATCGTTCCAGCCGTTCCCCGATTTAAGATATATCGAAAAAAGGACGCGTGATTAATTTGTTTTCCGAAAAAACCTAAGACGAACATTTAAAAATAAAACATATTATCCACATCGTTCAGTTCTCAAGTGATGCGATTACCAACGAACCACATTTGATTTTTATTTACATTTTATTGTTCTATATTGTATTTTTCTATAGATAAAATTTTATATATATCGAAAAAAAGTCGGTGGACAACTTTTCTTACCGTAAAAACCTTATTTGAATTTTACCAACTCGGTCCATCCATTCAAATTTGGGCGTAAAAATGAAAATTGTTCTTTAAGAAAAACCTCAGTTGGACTATGACGAACATTTAAAACAAAATAAAGATCCAGCCATTCCATGATTTAAAATAAATATATCGGGAAGAGTGAGAAAGTTGGCGTGGACAATTTTTCTTTCCATAAAAATCCTTTTCTATGTTCTTTCGATACATAGAAAAAAATGGGCGTGGGAAATTTTACTTTCCGTAAAAACCTTAGTTGAATCATTGCAAACATTTTCAACAAAAATTAGCCGAAGACGGCGTGATCAATTTCTTTTTTCGTAAAAACAAAAGTTGGAATATGATAAAAATTCATTTAAAAAAAATTTAGTCAAATCGGTGCAGCCATTCTCAGATTTTAGATAAATTGAAAAAGTGGGCGTAAAAGTGGGCATGGTCGATTTTCCATTCAGTACAAACTTAAATTGGATTATTACGAACATTTAACTAAAAAATTACTCAAATCGGTGCAGCCGTTTTCCGATTTTAGATAATTCGAAAAAAGTGGGCGTAAAAGTGGGCGTGGTCAATTTTTCTTTACGTAAAAACCTAAGTTGGGCTATGACGAACACTTCAAAAAAAAAATTGTCCAAATCGGTCCAGCCGTTCTCAACTGATGCTGTTACCAACGAACGACAATTGATTTTTATTTATATAGATAGTCCATTGTGCTAACACCTTCAACAATCCAATGTGCCACGCCCTGGTCAATAAAAACAGTTATTTAGATGTATTCAGTATATTTTGTTCACTCGCGGCGTGCATTTCGGTAGAGCTGCAAAACTATCGATAGTCGTCCCATTCGATATTTTCGATAGTTTGTTTTTAAACTATCGATACTATCGATAGTATCGGATATTTTAAGGAATTGTAAGATTTTGCGTAAAATTACGTTTTTTTTTCATTACAACTTGGTACTTCTGAACACACAAATGACAGTTTTTGGCGTTCACTGCCATTCCAGTCCATTTTAACTCACTACGGCGAACTTCCACCATGCCGTGCTTGTTCCGTTCGGACCTTTAATTTCGCAATAACATTAACACGAGATTACTATCATTTCATTAATGCTTCAAAATGTAGAATTATTCCAAAATGATATAAAGATTTTTAAAACGGTTCACTTTTTGATTAAGTTTTCAGCAAATGATAATCTTTTTGAAGCTAATATTTTTCGGCGATTGTATCGCTATCGGGTAAATACTATCGATAGTCCTTTTAAAATAAAACTATCGATACTATCGATAGTACCATCGATAGTTTTGCAGCTCTACATTTCGGTTTGGGGTAGATTTAATATATTTTGGATTTAAATTTAGTCCTTTGTATGTATGTGGAAAATTTTTAATTTACCAAAAATTTTGGAGTAATTTTTTAATGAAATAGTAGATAAGCTTATCGAACGGACTTAATATTTATTTTTGTTTTTAAATTGGGGCCTTATTTCATTTTCAAAATGGGGCTTAATTTCATTATGAAATAAGGCCCTAAAAATGGGGCGTTATTTCATTTTATCTTTGGGGTTTTGTTTCATTTCATTGGGGGCTTATTTCATTTATTTTTTGAGGTGTTGTTTCATAATGAAATAAAGCCCCAAAAAATGGGGCGTTATTTCATTTCTGGTTTGGGGTCTTATTTCATTGGGGCCTTATTTCATAGAGCCCTTTTGAACCACTGGACCGATTTCGCTGGATTGCAATAACAACCTGACCAGGTGCTTAACATATATGCCAAACTTCAGGAGTTTCCGTAAAGTCTTTCAAAAGTTAGCGTGTTTTCAAAAGACAAACAGACGAACAGACGGACGGACATCGCTAGATCGTCTTAGAATCGAACGAGGATCATGAAAATATATACATACCTTATGGGGTCTTAGACCAATATTTCGAGGTGTTACAAATGGAATGACAAACTTATATATACCCTCTATCACTAGAGTGGAGGGTATAAAAACTAAAACGGAATTTTTAAGCACAGTTTCATAAAATTCTTAATAGGTTTGGTGTTTGGCCACAGATTTTTATGAAACACACTTTGTTATCTTTATAGAGATTCAGGCTTTTAAGATAAATAAAAACATATAGTAATTTACAACGATTTATATTTTTAAAAAGATTTAAAATTTATTTTTTAATCAAAAAACGTATTTCTATGATAGGTTAGGTTGTAAGTGGCTGCTGACATTTTACGTCAACACACGTAGACTCTGAGGTCCATTGTGATACCACGGGACCGTAATAGGTTTCCCTACTAGCCTCTGTCGTTAAACCAGTTTGAGCTTCTAATGAAACTCCTTAGATATTGAATTTTGACATCCGACAAATCAGAAAGATCGTACAGCTCCCTAGATCCCAGTGAAGCAAGTCTCTGACCAGAAAGTGCCGGGCAATGGCAAATAAAGTGTTCGATAGTTTTCAACTCCTATTCATCCATGCACCTTCGGCAAAAGTCATTCGACGGCACATTTAACCGCTCTGCGTGCTTCCCTATAAGACAGTGTCCGGTAATTATAGAAACCACCGGCGAAATCTCTCCTCTTGGATATCAGCTCACTTGTGCGCCCCTGAATGAGGGAAGGCCAAATCAATCGTGTTGTCTCACACGTCCATCCATTTGCCCATCTTTGATTAGTCTCCGTTGCAGATCAAAACCGTAGGTTTTGCTTGCAAGTTTTTAGAGGCATACCAACACATTCCAATTCTGTTGGAACCTGTATTTTTATGATATTCTGATCTATCGCGGGTAAACTTATGATCTGGTGGGAAAATAATGTGTGTAGGATTTGTTGCAAATTTGATTAACTTTAATTTGGTTTTTACAGTGAGCTAATCAGAGGTACATTACTCAATATATAAGATAAATAGTGAAAATACCACTAAAAAAACGCTAAAAAATATTTGAGTTTATCGGTCCATATTACACACAAAAAAAAAAATAGCGGCATTTTTAATTTTTAAAAATGAGTATGAAAATTTTTGATTTGACTACGATGTTTCCCCTCAGTGCATACACTAAAAGGGTTGTCAAGATAATTCAAAAATTTTCTTTTCTTTAGAATAAACAAAACACATCCTTGTGATCCTGTTTCTGTTCATTTAGTTAAATAATACAAACAAATTTCTTTGTTAAATATGACATTTTTTTGTTTCATTCCTAACAATCCTTTGTCGTTAAAGTTGTATTTAATAGCTGCTGTATACAACTTTGATATGTGGTAGGCTTAAAATGATTTAAAGTTAAATAAACTTTACCTAAAAGGATAAATATAAGTAAAACATACATGACAGACAGCGCGTAAATCACTTTGATGTTATTTTAGAAATGATGCACCTTGCGGTATTAAAAAGAAACACATCATGTAATAAAAACACCCTCAAAAATATATAGAAAAGGATCTAGAGATTTTTCAAAAAATAAAGTTATTCTTTTTTTTTTAAACAAAATCGCCTTAAATCATTTAGACAAGAAAATAGTATTAGAAGGATCTTTAACTATAATCCGTAATCAATCTCTACTTGTCTTTTTTGGTGACACCGACAAACAGCTATTCATACGTAAACCCATCCAAAAACAGTTGGTTGTCAACTGTATTGCTACAGGTTTATTTTCTCATGATTGACAATAGTGCCAGTAATTCACTAATGGTATCACTTACATGTAACCTCTGCTTTTCCAAAGTACTGCGCAATTTTTCTCATGGTTTAGTCTTTCCATCATAATTTGTGAAAAAATTTGTAAGATGAATGAATGAATGATTTTTTTTGCCCAAAGGAAAATAGTTTTCTTCTCTGATAACCTTTTGGCTTTTAACATTTGTGATGTGTCCTTTTTTCTGCCATTATCTTAAATGCCTTAAGAGGATGAGTTATTTGCGCATGGTTTAGTTTCTTAAAAATTCGAAAAAATCAACAACAACGACACAAGAATGTCATGCAAAAATTTGTGCTAGACATGTTTGTTTGATGCACCTTGCGAAAAATATCAACACAATGATATTTTATTAATCTCTGATGTGAAATTATTTTTGGTAATTTTTAAAGATTTTTGTTTTAACATGATACACATAAGAATACGTAGGTTAATTGGTCAGTTTATAGAAAAGAATAAGGTTAAGCTAAAAATTTCTCAATTTCGGTCGTAATCCCAACTGGGAACGGACACAATACCCATTGGGATTATGACAGTTTTGAAATTGGTCATAGTCCTGGCAACTAACATTGGGATTATGACCGTGATGTATTCAATTATAGTCCCCATTTCCTTTATGGGGAGAATCTCCGTGAGGATTATGTCCTGGCACCGTCGCATTTCTTGGTAACGAAGGACTTATATCTGTATCAAGGAAAGATTAACCAACTTTTAACTGACAAGGTAGCAATCCCAACCGCTTTGTCTGCGAACTGATGAGTGAAAAAATATCATATAGTGGTATTCAGATGTCATTGAATGAGTTTTCTCAATTGTGTATCGCTAATGAACGGCGACCAGACCGCGGCGGCCTAATCGATAAAGGGATGACCTATGGCTTTGTACGTTATCAAGATCGTCTCCTTGTCTTTGTCCTAGGTTCTGCCCGTTAGCACTTTCAAAATTTAGACCCCCCCCCCCTTTACTCGCCTGGGCATCTCTTTATGGTGCCTATTGAACATAACGGGCTATCGAAGTGAACCTCAGGAATCTTGGAGTTTTTCACCGTGGGAACTCTCTGCCCATTTATGTTGGTATTAAACTTCCTGTTAACCTCCTTAGTCCACGTGGTGAAGAGTGTGGCCGTTGACTTGGGTGTTGAGAATTCTATGTTCATATCTGCCAAAAAGTTACACAGGGTTGGCAGATAGTTGTTAAGCTGTTCCTTTAGGGCTTCGATATCTATGCCTGTGCAAAAAATTGTGCAGTAATTAGAGTAGGATATTCATTTTATTTTAGTGATGTAGGTGTTAAACAGGATGGGGAATGACCCTGCCCGGTGGCACATACTGTCAATTCTTCTTAATCCCGACCTAGATCCACTGAACTCTACACATGACTGCCTCCCAGCCATATAGTTCACCAACCATTTTTTGTGGGTGTTTGGGAGCGAAGGGTCATGTCGAGGGATCTCTATAGGTTAGCTGGTATCGCGCTAGCCTATGAAACAGTGGGTCTTTGGTTTGATTTCCATCAAAACCCTTGATCGCTTTCGCTACAACGAGACGAAGATAATTCTTACCAGTTCTCGGGAAAATGAGAGATTCCAGGACCTTAACCGCTGGGGACAACAGGGTTATAGGTATGTAAGATCTTCCAATGTTGATGGGTATCCCAGGTTTGGGAATAAGAACAATTATTGTCGTGTAGGCTTTTGCTGCCCAGATAACTTTGAAGATATCTTCCAGAGTGATCTCTTCAGCTTCGGTCAGAGGTAGAGTTCTAATCTTCCTTCGGATGCCTTGGTGGTCCTTATTGGGTCTGGCTGGAAGATCTAAAAACTCTCGGTTTAAGGCAGCACAGAACCTTTTGGCAGTCAAGCGGCGCGACAAAAAAAAAGTGAAAAAGTGAGAACGTGTTTTCCACTTCTGTGGGGGTTGGAGTGGGTCTTAATGGCTGACCAAAGAACGGTTTTTCGCTACATACAAGATCATTCGGATGTTTCTCTCTCCCTCTGAAGTTGGCATGGGAAAAGTTAGTTGCCCGAATTTTATCTCCGCCATTTCCTTCTGCAGATATGAGGTCCGCCCTTTTTTCGATCAAAAAGGTGTTCAGGTTGTGATCAGAATTTAGGCCGATGACTACAAGATCGGGGGCTGACTACTAACGATTTAGAATTATTATCTTGGTTGTTGTAGTAGCGTCTACTGGAATTTGCCATGCACGTAGCAAAGAAGTGTTGGTAATCACTTTAAAAATAAATATTAAATTATTCGTTATGGGATAGGGGAGGGAAGTGGAAATTGGGTGTGGGTAACTGTTTAACTCCCTAAAATAAGCTGACCTGAGTTGTGACAATGTCGTACGGACCTTACGTGGCAGGCTCTTTTCGGATTCGGTAATGGGAGGAGGCCTGTTCGACATTTTCCCTCATCCTCCCTAAGGATTCAGCGACAATCTCGAAGTGGAGGCCTGCGCCTCTTTTAAATTGCCACTCTGCAGCAATCTTGGTGGGCAGCGTTGTTGTTATCAAAACATCGGAATCAAAGACCATAAACCAAAATGTGGTGGATTCTCAAATAAATTCCACGACACACAATCGCACTGATTCATAAACGAGCTAGCTGACGAGTGTGCGCGGAAGGGTTCTGAGACGTTTGAGCAAAAGATTGCCTTCATCAGATATGTCTAATTCCTTAGATACTGGACCTAATAACTACATTTATGACATGTTATACACAACAGACATCTTGTAGAATATCTCATATCCTACGGCGATTGCATTATTCTAAAAGAATAAAAAAGCATCTAGGATTTGTCATGGGAACACCAAGCACATTTATGGGAATGCTCACAGGATTGAAATTGGTCAAGCTGTTTGGATGCAGAGTAGGAATATTTTAAGATTCTGCACATATTGAAAAGACTTTTATTGATTTTTCGCTGTGCAAAAGATGTTCCACTGTGTAATCTTCCAGAATTTATTAGCAAATCCCGGCAGTTTAGCCGCGGTTATAGAGGGTAGCTTCTTAACATTGTTCCTCTCTTTTGATTATATCCTCAAACCGTAAAATGGGGAGCCACTTTGTTATTCCGCCTATAAAGCATCAAAATATCGGTCTAGTATCCCATTATCGATTTATACACATTCTAGTGATGTCTGTCGAAAGCACGATGCAGTCTAAATTGAAATAGCCCGACTCCTATAGTTTGGCACGTATATGTAACGAAAACTTAGCTAAAGATAAGTTAATGCAATATATTTAAACATTAACTTTGGAAAGAAAGAAACTAAAGATCAGTTAATGCAATATCTTTAAACATTAACTTTGGAAAGCAGAGTTAAAGAAAAAATATACGAACTTGCCAGATTAGCAACACAAGCGTGACTTGAGTATAGTATCAAACAATTGGAGATTTGGAAATTTTTTTATAAATAAGTCAGACATTCAGTAAGTACTGAATGTACTTAGTATGCAATTTGGAATGGTAAGTACATTCAGTATATGATAAGTATGCAATTTGGAATGGTCATAGCTAACGTATTCTAAAATGACAATTTTCTATCTATAGAATATATTCATAACGATAATTGCTACTGTTTGCTTTTCTTTGATTTTTTTTAACATATGAAAATATTCTTCAAGTTTTTGTCATATAGAAATAAAATTTGTCATCGGTATTGATGTGTGTTATGAATTATTTTTTTTTCTTTGTAAATTGTAAAGTTGTGTCCATTTATCCATTTTTTCTTTTATATACATAGTAGTTGTATATTTTGCAATGACATTTTATCTGGTTTTATGGATATTGTAATGAAAGAATGTCGGAAATGTCTTTATTTTTTGTTTAGATATACATTTATGTAATCTGCTCGTTTTATGAATGAAATAATTTTTTTTTCATTCAATTATGACTGATCGTTTGCTAATGCAAAATATAAAGAAGTCAATTGTATTAAGGAATTTTTTGATTATAATTTTTGACTGAACAATGATTTTAAATTTCTTAACAACCATGAGAAAATTTTGTCATAATGTTATTAAAACATGTTTATTAAGTTTTGGTGGAAGCATCATATGAATGGGAATTATATATATTCATGGGGTAAAGTTGGAACATATCTAAGATATTAAATTTTTAGTACTTTTTTGCGTGTTGACTACCAGTGGGCGATTTTGAACGTTCTTACGACTACAACATGTTCAGATGTAATTTGAAAAAGATCAATTGTAATTCGAAGATTCTAACTGTAACTGTAAAACGAGTCTTGCGAAATCCATAATTTAGATTGCCTAAAAGAAAGTTAGCCTCCAAATACTTCACAAGATGACAATTTATCAATTTTTTATTTTAAACTGAATCGTGTTTTATACAGACGGGCAAGACCGACAGACATTCGCAGAAAGTCTTAGAATGGATCATAGGTTAATATTGAATAGCCTTTATGGAGTCTCTGACCGACATTTCGATGCGTTACGTACTAAAGGACGAAGTGAGTATACTGACATTCTGTGGTTGGGTATTAAAAGATCCATTGTTATTTGAAAAAGATCAATTGTAATTCGATGATTCAGTTGATATTTTGTGATTTACAAAATCGGTTCAGCGGTTCAAAAGTTGTGAAAGAAAATATAAGGACACCTCGAAAATTTTGGTACATTCAACATAAGCTAAAAACACAAAATGTTTTAATTGGGCTGCTGGTTGACACATGTGAACAGAATTGATCACCGAATGGTATTTAAAAAAGTATAAAATATATTTTCTTAGCGATGCCAACTCAGCACGTTTCGCGCTAGATTTAGCGCGAATAATAAAAACAGAAAAAAATTTTTTGGAAATTATGTTTAGCCATTTTTAGACTTATTCTGCGAAAATGCCTTATGATTTTACAAAAATTTATATTAAAACCGTTTAATTAAACTTAGTTTTTTAGCGCTTTTTGGCGCTTTATACTTTATTCAAATTTAGCGCTTTTTGAGTCATTGTTTTGCGCGTTTTGCCTGTAAAAAGTTGACATCACTGGATTTTCTTGCAAGAAAAAAAAACAATTCGCGAAATTTTTTTTTCACCAAAATTTTTTTTCCCATATTTTTTTTTTTTGTTTTTTGCAAATAAACTTTTTTACATTGTGGAGAGTATCAATACATTCGGCAAGGTCAAATTTAACTTTTTTACTTGTTTTTTTTTAACATGATAATGTTTTTAGGCTGGTTTCTAATTTTAAAAAAGTTGCAGGACGCCACCTCAGTTTACGAAAAAGAAAACAAGAATTACTATTTTCATATTCTTAAAACCAAAAATGTTAATAACTTGTGTTTGTTACTTGGATAATAATTCAAGTGGTTAATAAACCCGTTTTTCACCAGCTGGTGAATAAAAAGTAACATAATTATTTTTCAACAAAAAAAAATTTTTTTTCATCAATTTTTTTTTCATCAAATTTTTTTTCCATAAATTTTTTTTTTTTTTTTCATCAAATTTTTTATTTTTCATAAAATTTTTTTTTTTATCATCAAACTTTTTTTTCATCATTTTTTTTTTTATCAATTTTTTTTTTTATCCATTTTTTATCAAAATGTTTTCATCAATTTTTTTTTATACCCTCCACTCTAGTGATAGAGGGTATATATAAGTTTGTCATTCCGTTTGTAATACCTCGAAATATTGGTCTAGGACCCCATAAAGTATATATATTTATGATCCTCGGTCGATTTTAAGTCGATCTAGCTATGTCCGTCCGTCCGTCTGTCTGTCCGTAGAAAACACGCTAACTTTTGAAAGACTTTACAGAGGCTACTGAAGTTTGGCATATATGTTGGTCATTTACCTGGTCAGGTTGGTATTGCAATCCAGCCAAATCGGTCCAGTGCTTCAAAAGTTATGAGCAAAAAGTAAATTACGGCAAGGGTGTTTCGCAAATTTACGAGATAAAAAACACGATAACTTTTGAAAGACAATAATGAGACTGCTGAAGCTTGGCATGTATCTTTGCCGTTGCCCAGGTCTGTTTGATTTCTGCTCAGATTAGTCTCATCTAAAATGGCACGTGTTTTAACAAGTTTTAAAAGCATTAGTGGAAACTAACCAATGCTTTTCAAACTTGTTTAATTTTAAATCAATGCTTTTTAAACTTGTTTAGGCTTAAAAGCATTGGTAACTAAAAAATTTCACTCGAAAAAAATTTTACACTCAAAAAAAATTGTACACTCAAAAAGAATTTTACACTCAAAAAAAATTATTTTTTTTTTACAAAAATGACAATATTTTGTGTACATACGTACGTGCATTCACTCAACATTACACTCGAAAAAAATTTTACACTAAAAAAAAGTAGTGATTTTTTTTTTTTTTTTAAAGACAAAATATAGTTTTTTACTCAACATAAAATATTTCTAATCAAAATTGTTAATTTTTTCACGTTAAAAAATATACTATCCTTTAAAAAATGCATTGTGGAGGGTATTCATAGATTCGGCAAAGTCGAATTTAACTTTTCTACTTGTTTTTCATAAATTTTTTTTTATCAAATTTTTTTTTTCCATCAAAATTTTTTTTTTCATCAATTTTTTTGTTTTTTTATCAAACTTTTTTTCATAAGTTTTTTTTTCATAATTTTTTTTTCATTAATTTTTTTCTCGTCAAATTTGTTTTTTCATCAAAATTTTTTTTTCATTAATTTTTTTTTTTATCATATTTTTTTCATAAAATTTTTTTATCAAATTTTTTTGCTCACCAAAAAAACTTTTTTTCATCAATTTTTTTACATCAACAAATTTTTCTTTTCATCAAAAACTTTTTTTCATCAAAATTTTTTTTTCACCAAAAATGTTGGGTTCATTAAATTTTTTTTAACATAACTTGGTTTTTCGTTAAAAAAAATCATTTTTTTTACCAAAACTACTTTTTCACCAAGTCTAAGCTTTTCGTATAAAAATTTTCCATTTGTTTATCAAATGTACATAAAACAAGTAAGAGTGTTCCATTCCTTTGTGCCCAATCTTTTATACTCTCCAAAATGTAAAAGCACTTTTTTGCACTCACTTACGAAACGTACAGCTCTTTTGGTGTTTTAATGGGGTCCTCGACTGATATTTCAATTCGTTTTGCATAGAATAGCAAAGTAATATAATACAAACATTTTTCGTTCTAAACCCAAATCTTCCACAAAACATTATCATGATTAAATGTTTTGGGCAAGAGTACAAAATTCGCAGGCATTTTTATACCCTCCAACCACAGTATGGGGGTATACTCACTTTGTCATTCCGTTTGTAACGCATCAAAATATCGGTCGAGGTATTTTGTATATATATTATTGATGTATGATCGACTCTAAGACATTCTGTGAATGTCCGTCTGTCCGTCCGTCCGTCTGTCTGTAGATGGCACGATGCAGTCCAAAATAAATTAGCTAGCCTCCTGCAATTTGGCATGAATATGTCTTATGGTCCAAGGTAGGTTAAGTTCGTAAATGGGCAAAATCGCCACAGGAGGAAAAAAGTTCCCCCTTGAAGAACTGAACCAACCTCTAAAAAAATACACTTTTTTTACAAGTTTTTTGTATTTTTGTTAAATAAATGAAACATTTGGTATATTTATCGGGGTAGGAAGGTGCTCGCAACGTCCCCCACTGACACCCATCATCCCCTCCAAAAAAACAAACGCCCCTGTCATTTTTTTTACATTTTGGAGGGTATAAAAGATTCAACACAGCCGAATTTAACACTCTCACTTGTTTTAAATCTTTTTGGCTTTTTTGCAAATAAACTTGGTTACATGGTAGAGGGTATCAATACATTCGGCAAGGTCGAATTTAACTTTTTTATCTTCGAATTACAATTAATCATTCTCGAATTACAATTTATCTTTTTCGAATTACAATTGACCTATTTCGAACTAGAATTGACTTTTTTGAACTACAAATTCATCTTTTTCGAATTGCAACATTTTTTTTCAAATTACAATTGATCTTTTAAGAATTGATCTTTTTATACCCTTGATCTTTTTATATCCTCCACTTAGTGATAGAGGGTATATATAAGTTTGTCATTCCGTTTGAAACTCATCGAAATATCGGTCTGGGACCCCATAAAGTATATATATTCATGATACCCGATCGATTTTAAGACATTCTAGCGATGTCCGTCTGTGGAAATGGTGATCACGGCCAAAATATTACACGGATATTACTGAAACTTAACATATTTATTGGAAGTTCTCCCGAGAAGTTTATTATTGCATTTGAGCGATATCGGCTTAGCGGTTCAAAAGTTATGAACGAAAGTGTAAGGACACCTAAAAAATTTTAGTACATTCAACATAACCTAAAAATAGAAAATGCTTTAATTCGACTGCTGGTTGACATAATTTAACACCAAATGGTATTTAAGCAAGTGCGAATATATTTTTGGACAAAAAAAGAAAAAAATCACGGATTTTTTTTTTTTTTTCGCGGAATTATTTTAAAAAAAGTTTTTTGCAATAATCTTTTTGAAATTGTGGAGGGTATTATTACATTCGGCAAGGCCGAATTTAACTTTTTTACTTGTTTGAATTAAAATTGGAATATCTGAATTACAATGGGTTTTTTTAATTACAATTGGAATATTCAAAATTCAAGTTTAATCTTCGAATTAAAAATTGTATTTTCGAATTACAATTGGAATTTTTTAACTACAATTGATTTTTACAATTGATCATGTTCAGATAAGCATAAATGTAATGATATTTTTCTTCCTCTTTGTATGTGAAACTATTACTGAATATGAAATTCTTGACAATTATAGAAAATCTTCTTTAAAAAATGTTTAATCTATAAGCATCTTTAAAATGCACTTGAATATCTTTAAATCTTCAAATGACATTTTAAACATAAAATCTAAACATTAAATGACAACTTTCTAAATATTATGGTAGCATGATAAAATGTTTAAATAAAAAAAAAAACTCAAACAAATTTAAAAGAGATTTAACTCTATGAAAAATTAATTGCCTTAATTTTTCAAAAAATTGCTACTAAAGCAAACACAAAAAACAGTGGGGAACACACGCACTAATAAGATGCGCTCCCCCCTTAAACTAACAACGAAACTGGATGAAAAAGTGCATCATGCTCCACTTAAAAATAATTTAGCGCGCGGCATTATACAAAACTCTTAACAATTTTTAACTCTATACCTACAAATTGATTTATAGGAAAAACCATCTATAATGACTGCTGGCTGAAAATTAAAAGGGGCGCGTGTCATACTAAAACATCAAGAGGATCTTCTATTTGGCGGCTGCTGCTGCTGATGGTGTTGGTTAGAGAGACGGGGGAAAGTGCGTCACATGCGTGTGCGTATGACAATTTTTTCGGCAACAGATGTAAATTATTGAGGCACACCATAAATGTTTAAAGCTAAAAGTCACGTTCTGTTTTTTTTTTTCAAATGTTTTTGAAAAACAAAAAATCTTGTTTTAAAATAAAATTCTTAAAAATGTCTGTAATGTTTGAAAAATGCCATAAAAAAATTTGTCCCCTTATATCAGAATAGAAAATTTATTTGTTTTAAGATTAAAAGTGAAACAAGGTGCTAATCTTTTATTAACTAGGCTGTAAAATGTCTATTTATCAGTATATGAACATGAAATTTTCAACAAAATATATTTTTAAATAAATCCACTCGATGAAATTGAATAAAACTAGTATTAAAACATTGTCTAGAGGATAGTGTTCTTCGTACTATACCTACGTCTGCATTAGAAATCCTATGACTCTCCTTCGACTTATTTTTAATGTTTATGTCAAAAATTTGAGCAAAAAAATATTTTTTATATTTTTTTTTTTTTTATTTTTATTTATTCTCTCTATTTATTTACAACTCATTTTTAATAAATTCCACCTAACCGAGAACTGGTAACAATGACCGTCGTCTCGTTGTAGCGAAAAAACCCAAGGGCTCTGGTGGGAATCGAACCCACGACCCCCACGTTGAAAGGCTAGCACGCTACCAACTAGCCTACGGGGACCCCCATAAATATTTTTTATATAAAATTTTGTAAAAATAACAACTGCGTTTTTAGTTTTTTTTTTAATTATTTAGAAATTGATTCTATCTCTAAACATACGATGTGCATTTACCAACAACCTAACCTAACCTAAAGATAAGTGTAATAGCCTGTCCCATAAATGGCCTTTTTTTTATATCCTCCACTCTGGTGATAGAGGGTATATATAAGTTTGTCATACCGTATGTAACACATTGAAATATTGGCTTAGGGCCCCATAAAGTATATATATTCATGATCCTTGATCAATTTTAAGTCGATCTAGCGATTTCCGTCTGTCTGTCTCTCTGTCTGTTTGTCCGTCCGTCTGTCTGTCTGTCTGTCTGTTGAAATCATGTTTTTGGCAATACTCCGAAATCAATTTAAATGCTTGGGGTACCAAGTTGCGTAATTCTCCTAGGCTGAACCTGATGTATTTTTTTTTTGAAATCGGTTAAGTATTTTAAAAGTTATGAGTGAAAGTGTAAAGGTACCTCTAAAATTGTGGTGAACTTTACACAAAAAAATGCTATAACTTGACACCTGTTGAATGAATTTAAACGAAACTTGGAATTTAATGCATTATTATCATTCCTAGCACTCACAAAAAACTTGGGCGGAGTCGCACATTGGGGCGAGGCACCCGAAATTTTACCCAAAATTTTAAAATGATTTATCTTGGCTCATGGTTGACATATTAAAATAAAATTTAAATGGGTTCATATTTTATTGTTCTCAACGTTTTTCTGGTTGTGTTGGTACCAATTATGGCAAAATCGGTCAAGGGGTAAAGAAGCTATGAGCAATTGAGATGAATTTCAATATAAACCTCCTTGATATGGCGTGGCAGCGCGCCATTTTGTAGTTGTTGATTTTTTTGGCTTGTTAGTTGTTATTTGTATCAATAGAAGTAAAAAGTACGTAGTATGTGTCTTACACGTGGTTGCTTTTATATATATTGTTTTTGAACGGTAAATGTTAAATATGTTTTCTGTTGTTTGCAAGTGTTTACGATTTTCTATAAAATCAATTTTGAGAAAATTGAATTTTGGCCAAGAAAGGTCTGCGAAACTATAGTGCATTGGTTAAGATTGTGGAGGGTATTAAAAGATTCGGCACAGCCGAATATAGCTTTCTTACTTGTTGTAGTTGTGCTTGGTAATAGCAAAAAAATGATGCGTATTATAAAGCTGATTATGGGAAAAATAATCTAAAAAAATATGGAGTCTGTCTTTGCCTCCCTACAACCGGTTAAAGTTCGCAATCGTAGTGTATTTTGTAAAAAAAAAATATTTTTGTTTCGACCGCAAAATTCGCAGAACGTTTAGTACATTAAAGGAAAAATATTTAAAAAGATTTCAACGAATAATTTTGGTCCACCAGAGCATTTTAAGAAAGAACGCGGATGTTACTCAATCAAGTCCAGAAGGGTATTTAAATCGTTCATGTTCTTTAAGTACCATTTTAAGCCACTTAAAACAAAGTCGAACAAAAATTCAAAAAAAAAAAAAAAAAATTTCTACTTTTTGCAACATATATTGAATAAGTGGATTAAATTTCATCATGCAAATATTTTTTCCTTAATGTACTCGAAATTCGAAAAATTTTGACACCAATTTCGGCCATAACAAAAAATATTTTTTTTGTCAAAATACACTACGGTTGCGAACTTCAACCGGTTGTAGAGAATGAGAGATTCCAATTTTTATACCCTCCACTTAGTGATAGAGGGTATATATAAGTTTGTCATTCCGTTTGTAACTCATCGAAATATCGATCTGAGACCCCATAAAGTATATATATTCATGATGCCCGATCGATTTTAAGACATACTAGCGATGTCCGTCTGTCTGTCTGTGGAAAATGCTGTCGCGGACAAAATATTGCACAGAGATGACTTAAACTACACATATTTATTGGAAGTTCTCCCGAGAAGTTTGGTATTGCATTTGAGCGATATCGGTTCAGCGGTTCAAAAGTTATGAACGAAAATGTAAGCACACCTCAAAAATTTCAGTACATTCAACATAACCTAAAAATACAAAATGTTTTAATTCGGCTTCTGGTTGACATATGTGAACATAATTGAACACCAAATGGTATTTAAACAAGTACGAACATATTTTTTGACAAAAAAAGAAAAAAATCGCGGATTTTTTTTTACTAAAATTTTTTCGCGGAATTTTTTTTTTTTTTATAGTAACTTCCTTTTAAATAAAGTTTTTTGCAATAATCTTTTTGAAATTGTGAGGGTATCACTACATTCGGCAAGGCCGAATTTATTTTTTTTACTTGTATTTGGATTATTTTTCCCATTATCAGCTCTCGAAAGAGCATTGATTTTTTGCTATTACCTTAAATTTTATTTTTCGGGACAGGCTAATGTGTAATGAAAAAAAAAATTAATACAAAAAAAAATTGACAGAAACGCTTTGTAGGGAAGCTGGATGCAGGGGGCACAGTTAAAAATAAAGCCCAGAAAATTCAGAAAACTCAAAATAATTCTGAAATTATAAAAAAATTCAGAAGAATAAAAAAAAACGAGGAAACAGTAAAATTCGAGAAAAAATAAAAACGAGGGTATATTTGATTCAGCATAGCAGTGGAAATGTTAACCAGAGTAAATATGTTTAGATATATTCTTATATATAACATCTTATCCCAGATTTGAAAGATCAGTACTGATCCGAGTACAACTTCCCAGTGGAGTGCTTTAAATCTATAACAAATGTAATGAAATACAACAAAAATAACAAAAACACACAAACATTTTTTTCTACTCCAGAATACATAGATATTCAGCTCTTAACTCATTACCTATCGCGACGCCTCCATACAAATGTAAGTAGATATTCAGTACACTCATAAAAATTTGTTAGTATTCCTTACAAAAAAGTCTGTTACCATTACTAATAAAGTTTTCAATTTGTGCCCGATAACTTTTTCAGTTACCATTACAAACTTTGGTTTTCAAAAATTAGTAATCTTAAAAAACACTAAAAAAATTAGTATTACTAAATTTTTTTGTAAAAAAATTGTAAATTGTGTATTTTAAATTTTTATATTTAAATTTTTGCGCTTGTTGTTGCCATTACTATTTCAATGCAAGTCAGGTTTTGTTTGAATTTTTGATCTGAAGTATGTAAGAGAAAATATTGAATACATTTTTTTTAATACAAAATATAAATTACATACCATATAAAATTAATGCTTTGAAAATTGTGTTGAATAAATTGACATGTTGAATAAATTGGTGTTCTAGAATAAAAAAATACATTATATGATATTATTTAAATGGAACACATAAATATACAGTTGTTACCTGTTTTCATCATTTTCTATTTTGTTTTATTTATTGTCCTAAAAAAAGAGTTAATTTTAAATAAAAAATACTTTAACATTTGGCTACCTGAATTTTGTGTTGTAATATTTTGTTGTTTGTACATTTTTTTATTTCTTCCGCTCCGCGACGTTGTTAATTCAAATGCTATTTTCCAACTGAATAATAGAAAGAAAGGCATGAAGAAAAGTACACAAAATTACCAATACTATTCTGAGTATTAAGAAATCAACCCTTTGTGTACACTGTGCACAAGAAAAAAAATCGCAGCGTAAAACAAAAAAGGATCGCAAGTGGAGAAGAAAGAAAAAAGAATTGAAAAAGGTCGGTGTTTTTTTGAATTTTGCATATCTTCTCTTTACTGTATTTTGTTCCTTTTTAATATACTTTTTTATTTGAAAGAAAACAAAGTAGTTACAATGAAGCAGACAAATAAGTGTAATTCAATATTGAAAATAATAAACATATTCATACTCATCAAAGCGCAGTTTTACCATTAAAAAAATAACTAACTGTATATTTTTTTTAAATGCTCTTTTTAATTTCCAAATATTTTAATAACATTTTCTTTTTGTATTTCATTAGTGCATTACTTTTCTAGAAAAGAAACCCGAAAAGTTAATACGAAATTTTTAAAAAATCAACTGAAAAAATTATTAAAAAATCAGTAAAAAATTAATAGTTTGTAACGCGAGTTTACTAAAACGAATTACAAAAAAATATTTTTTTAGTACAATTTAGTAAAAAAGTTGTAAAGTTGGGATACAAACAATTTTACAAACTTTTTTACTAACGTATTTTTTTGAGTGTAGATAAGAACTACTCCAGGGAAGTAGTTGGAAGTTGTTTGAAAGCTCGGAGTACTTCTTATCTACTGAATATCTACTTACTTTTGTATGGGAGTGTCGCGGAAGGTAATGAGCAGGGAAACCAAAAATATGCAGTATCATGTTTTTTCCTGTGCATTTTATTGATAAATGGGCAAGGTATTTATCCGTTTCTGAAGTTTTTAGGAAATCTGGCATCGATTTGTTAGAACATATTTTTGCATATTTTAGCCTTAAGAGCATATTTTTGCATATTTTAGGTTTAAGAGCATATTTTAGCATAAGAGCATATTTGTATAGCATATTTTCAATTTTTAGAGCATTTTTTCACTTTTTAGAGCATATTTTTACATTCTTAGAGCATTTTTTTCCCATTTTTAGAGCATTATTTTCAAATTTTTTTTATGGCAACATTTATTTTTAAATTTTTTATCCAACAAGGATGTTTTTTTTTCAACAATTACGGAATTGTGACGATTGATTCCCCTTTGGCCTGTTCTTGCATCATATCGGTATATGAAACTATGTTTTCTTTAGATTCAGCAACTTGGTAGAAAATATTAAGGCAAATATTTTTGTAGAATATATTTAACCCTCTAACTATCGCTCATAACGGTATTTGAAGGGTCTATTCTCTAACAAATTGTAAAAACCACCGCAAAAAAGGAGACATAATTTTTTTTAAGAGCATATTTTTATTGTTTTTAGAGCATATTTTCCGTTTTTAAGAGCATATTTTAAGCGCATAAAACGTGTTTTTTAGAGCATATTTTTGGTTTCCCTGGTAATGAGTTAAGTGCTGAATAACAACTTTTTATGGAGTAGAAAAGAATGCCTTTGCATTTTTTTCTTGTGCTTTTTGTTGTATTTCATTACATTTGTTATAGTTTTAAAGCACTCCAAATAGAAGTACTCTGCACTTTTTTGCTAGGGTACTGATCCAAGATAGGAAAGATCAGTACTGATCCGAAAATTGGATCGCTAATCATCATATCTGATATTATCAGTTTTATTCGGACGGATATAATGTCATCCGAAAAATGGAATTATATTATTTGATAAACCCATTTTTCGGATTAAAATGCATCCATCCGATTAAAACTGATCTCATCTGAAAGGGTCTTTACATTGCTATACTTTGTATGTTGAAATGTATTATTCACACGAAAACACATTAAAAATTGTATAATTACAAAGTATTGCCCGTTGCCATTTTTGTCAAATAATTTTGCAAAACAAAAAATCGTAAATTTTCTTTTTTCAATTTATTTTATTTTGTTTGAATTTTAAATAAAGGTGGTATGATGTACACTTGTTTTCATCAATTTTTCGTCTTGATAAAGAATAGTTGAAAAAGTGCGACTATATTCCAATAGGTTTTGTAATGAGTAAAAAACAAACACTATAAAAACAAAAAGTTATTTCAAGTCAAATTTCAAGTTTCTGAAAGCAGAGAAAAAGCAGCAAAACTTTAAAAAAGACAAAAATTTTTGTCTTTTTATTATTTTTCAACTGGCAGTTTTTTCTTTTTCCAAAACAAATAAACAAAAATAAAAAAAAAAACCAAAACAAACAGAAAAAAAATATTTGAAAATTACAAAAAATATCGAAAATTGTGTTTATTTTTAATAAAAATGTGCAAAAAATTTGAGAATAAATTAATAGCAAAATAAATCTATTTAAATATCATTATTTCAGTGTGTTTTATTGCATAAATTTGGCAAAAATTTGCATTTTTGTTAATATGTTATTTTTTTGTTCGAACAATGGGACAATTTTGCAAATTTTTTGGAACAACATTTTTATACTTAATTTTTTTCTATGTATACAACGCGGTTTGCACGGTTTATTATGAAAAATATGCTTTAATTAATGCTTTGAAGGTTTCTTGTGTCTTTCATAAATAAATTAAATTTTTTCATAGAATTTTTAAATTTGTTTAATTTATTTTACAAATAATGATATTTGGCCCATTGTGTAATTAATAAAATGGAAATAAAAAACGTCAACTTCGAAAATTCCATGTAGTTTTTATTCTTTTACTCATATATATCTGTTTTGCTCACACAGCTCTTGCAAGAAAAGCCAAAAAATTGAGGGAAAAAAGTGTACATCATAATACCTTAATCACAATAAAATTGAAAAGTTAAAACAAAATATTATATTTTGAAAAATTTCACAATATTTTCTGATACGTTAACTTTTAAAAAAAAAAGTAAATTATACAAAATTCATTATACAAAGTATTTTTCGGATAAGTACTGATCCTTCACATTTTTACTTGGGAAGGTAATATTTATTCAAACGCATACTCAATTTTCAAACCCATAATTTAAAAAATATTTATACCAAATACAATAGTGTTTTGTCAACAATTTCTCTGAAAATCCAAAACAAATTGTATCATTTTCTTATAATGAAATCAAAAGCCAGCACCGCCTCTATTTTGTAGAAATAAAAATTAAAACAATATGTAATATTTTTTAAACAGAAAACGCCTTATAACTTAGAAAAATATCTCTAAATGTCCTTTGTCAAAAATAAGGACTAACACATTAGTAGACTACTATATGTGTACTAATTTTTTTTTTGTTAATCAGTAGTGTCAAAATTTTCTATAAATTCACGATCAATTGGTACCGCCTTCTTTTTTTGGCCAAAATGAAATTAAAACAAAAGTATTTTTTACAAAAAGAAAATCATATTTTAACAAAAAATATCCTTTTTTTAATATAAAGGACTAAACTAGAAACATACTAACCATTTTTACAAATTTCGTGTTTCTTTTTGTGTCTCTTTCATTTAACTTTTTACCCAATTTAGACAAAAAATCTTGTTGTCTTTTTGTCTAAGCCAGGGTGTGATTCTTTAGAATCTGTTTGGTAACAATTGCCTTGACATCATAATCAATGTTGTTTTGTATAACTTTTTTTTTTGAATTGACCTTAACTAGAATTTTAGTTGTTGTTACATTTTCAGCTTATATTGTTCACTTAAAACAATTAATTGTGTTTTTTTTATGTCACTCTTGCTTTTAATGCATTTTTTGTTATACTTTTTTTATCAAAATTTTTCCAGGATTCTTTTGTTTTTATGTTGTTTACCAAACATTGTACAATGTTAGTCAATTTAATAGAAATCATCAGTGATTTTTTTTTTTTTGATTTTGTTCTTTTGAAAAGAATTCATTGAAAGAAACTGGCCATCCCAAAAACAAAAAAGGTTTTGATAGACAGTCAGGCGTTCCTTGTTTAGATGGTTTAAAGAAATGTCTTAATCATACCCAGGCAGAAACTGCCAACCGTTAAGGTAGTATGAAAAAAAGTGTTTTGCCAATGTTTTCTATTTAAATCCGTTCAAAGTATACTTTGTAATTAAAATTTATTAATTTTCATAACAATTGGAATATTTTTCATTTCCCTGCAGGATAAGTTATTGGTCCTTGATAGTTCTCGTGATATGTCACTTAGACACAATGCCTATCACAACATTGACACCTTTTATATAAGAGCACATTTCTTTTGTGAGAAAGTGTCTTAAACTCCGGATACATCACATGTGAAATGTCACTGGGTCTATCCCTTTGCAACACAACACGTTTTGGTTCAATACATCACTATTTTTCGGGACTTTTGCTAAAAGGTTAATCTAGGACTATTATTTCGGGTAGTTTTCAAACATAAGCATAAACTCACTATACCCTGTACCACAGAGTGGTGTAGGGTATACAAATAAAGCCAACAAAAATTGTGTCTGGGACTTGAAAAACTTTTAAACATTTTTCCGGGACTTAGAAAATATTTCAAAGTATTTTCAAAATTTTTTTATCCTAATAAATTAGTCAATCAATTTTTTACCCTAATTTAATAAATTTCTTTATTCAAATAAACACCAAAAACAGTTGTGTCTTCAGGACTTATACAATTTAGATACGTCCCATTTTTTTGTTCTAAAAGTGCTATAATAGTACTATATTTTTTGTTTTTAAAGCGCTTTAAAGGCGCTTTTAAATAGCAACGGCATACCGTTTACCGTGGTTATCATTTTGGACGCTGGGAGAGTACTAAACTGTGATGCTTTCCCAGCACACAAGCGAGCATAAAAGGTACTTTGCCAGCGCTTTCCGTTTGTATTTTTCTGCCTGGGTAGATATAGAACTCATATAGCGAGAATTCGAATCCTGTCAATAACGAAAAGACTACAACACAAAATTTATTGTAGATCATATGTTGCTTTAAAGTGTCATCTTGGTTTTTCGATAATAATTTAGCAAATATGGCAAAAAAATTTTATCCCGACCCGTACCAAATAAAAACAAGTGAGAGTGCTAAATTCGGCTGTACCGAATCTTTTATACCCTCCAAAATGTAAAAAAAAACAAAAAAAATAAAAATTTCAGGGGCGTCTTTTTTTTTTTTGGGGGGGGGGGGGGGGGCATTTTGGGGGTTTGGTGTGAGTCATTGGGGGACATCTTCCCCTTGCGATAGATGTTATCAAATGGATTTATTATGATTCATGCAATTATTTAATCCACATAATCATTATTAAAATACATTTTTTATATCAACGCCTACAAAAGGGGCGGGTCAAACTTTATTTTTATTTTTTTTATCCGCTGAGTCCACATACAGGGTTTTGAGCTTTCTCCGACATTAAAATGTTGCATTTTCTTAAAAAAAGTACAAAAAATCCTGCAAAAAAATACCGTTTTTCAGAGGTTGGTTTAGTTCTCCAAGGGGGAACTTTTTCCCCCCTGGTCCGATCTTGCCCATCTCCAAACTTAACCAGCCTATGAGCATAAGACATATATGTGCCAAATTTTAGGAGTCTAGCACTTTTATTTTGGACTGTATCGTGTCTTCCACAGACGGACGGACGGACAGACGGACAGACGGACGGACAGACGGACGGACGGACAGCCGGACATCGCTAGAATGTCTTAGAATCGATCACTGATCAATAATATATATACTTTATGGGGTCATAGACCGATACTTCGATGCGTTACACACGGAATGACAAAGTGAGTATACCCCCATACTGTAGTTGGAGGGTATAAAAAGCTTAAAAACCATATCTGCTATTTCTAATCTTAAGCATGTTTTCAATATGATGAAATAAATTTTTATACCCTCCAACCACAGTATGGGGGTATACTCACTTTGTCATTCCGTGTGTAACGCATCGAAATATCGGTCTAGGACCCCATAAAGTATATATATTATGGATCAGTGATCCATTCTAAGACATTCTAGCGATGTCCGTCTGTCCGTCTGTGGAAGACACGATACAGTCCAAAGTAAAGGAGCTAGACTCCTGAATTTGGCACGAATATGTCTAATGGTATTGGGCTGGTTAAGTCCGAACATGGGCAAAATCGGATCAGGGGGAAAAAGTTCCCCTCTTAAGAACTAAACAACCCTCTAAAAAAATCCATTTTTTATAGGGTTTTTATACTTTTGATTAGCAAACGAAACATTTTTGTGTCAAAAGAAGTTCAAAGTCTTGCAGTTAGATCCAGGAAGGTTGGCGCCCACCGACGTACCTCCCCCCCCCCCCAAAAAAAAAAGACGTCCCTGTTTTTTTTTACGTGTTGGAGGGTATAATAGATTCGGCACAGCCGAATTTACACTCTCACTTGTTTTTTTTATTTTTTTCCCCAAAAATTTTGAAAATTTTGATATTCTGGCTTGAAAACCCTACAATGGTCTGGGGCATTCGACTGGCATTTTTTTGTCAACTTTCGATTTTCCCAAGTTTTATTGTCCTAGGTCTAAAACTTATGTGGTCAAATTTGATGTCAATCGGAGTAAATTAACCCGTGGCGCCCGGCGGTCAAAGTTTAGGATTTTTGAACAATTTTTAAAAATAAAATTAAAAAAATATTTATCTTTCGACACATCATATTTGTTAATTTCGGTGCGCTGGGCACGAATATCAAAAAAAAAATTAAAATCGCTCAATCGGTTTTCCGGATATCGCTATTTGAAATTTGCAAAAAAAATGGCGGTTTTTTCCTACGTTCAAGAAATTTTTTAAAAAAAGTCTCAAAATTTCATTCCGCCGACCCTTTTGTAGAGCTTGAACAATCTTTTATTTAAAACTAATTTGAGCCGAATCCGATAATTTTAAACCGTGGCGCCCATCGATCAAAGTTTTGGCTTTTTAAAAACTTTTTACCAAAAACCCTAAACTTTGATCGAAGGGTGCCACGGGTTAAAATGATCGGATTTGGCTCAAATTAAGCTTAAATGAAAGATGGTATCAAGCTCTATGAAAGGGTTAAAATAAAGAAATTTTTAGAGTTTAAAAAAAAAAAAATCTTAAACGTAGGAAAATAGCGCCCATTTTGCAATTTTTTGACAAATTTTAAATGGCGATATCTCGAAAACCGTTCGACCGATTTTATAAATTTTTTGTTATTCGTATTCAGCATGCTAAGATATATTTTATTTTTATTTTTTCATTTTCAAAAAACCAAAATTTTGGTTGAAATTTTCCAAAAGTCCAAAACTTTGATCGGAGGGCGCCACGGCTTAAAAGGACCGGATTTGGCTCAAATTAGTTTTAAATTAAAGATTTTTTTGAGCTCTACAAAAGGCTGGGCGGAATGAAATTTTGAGACTTTTTTTTTTAATTTTTTGAACGTAGGAAAAAACCGCCATTTTTTGCAAAATTTCAAATAGCGAACGTTGGAAAAAACCGCCATTTTTTGCAAAATTTCAAATAGCGATATCTCAAAAACTGTTCGACCGATTTTATTTTTTTTTTTTTTTTTGATGTGTCGAAAGATATATTTATTTTTTATTTTTTTTTTTTAATTTTTCAAAAATCTAAAACTTAATTTAATCCGATTGACCTCAAATTGGTACCACATGAGGTTTAGGCCTAGTAGAATAAAAAAATGCCCGGACTTTGAAAATCGGAAAAGAAAAAAACTTTGCTATACAGAAAAATGCCAGTCTACTGGGGCATGTATGAGCAAAATGCTTATTTCTTATCCGATTTTAATTCTATTAGACTTTTTGGAAAGGTAATTTAATACCATTTTCATATTATTTCTCAGAAAATTTAACAAAAAATAACAAATACCATAATTTTTCTAAAAACTAGAAAAAAGGGGTTTTTCTTTCATTTAAGAATGTCCCAAAACTTCAATCTATTTTCGGCACGAGTTATTTTTAGCCGATTGTCGCCAAATATTGGCTCACTCATTTTTAGATACTAAAGAACAATTTAGGACCCTACCAGGTATAAAAAGGTGATTTTCGTTTATAAGGACACCTCTAGGGACCACTGGATCAGAAAAACCTATCCTATGACTAGTTCAACACGGATCAGTTCCATAACCAGTAGAAATGTGTCATTTGTTACTTAACTGGCATGTCCATTTCATACAAAAGTACGACACTAGAACTGGTCCTCTACTGCTCCCCTTTTCCGCAGGGAAGTTCTCAACACAGCTCTGTGGTATGTCAAAGGACTTCAGAGTTTATATGTGCTAGACTCTGAGGTCCTTGTCAAAAAATTTATTTACCTTAAAAGAACGAAATTTAAACGTTCTTCATTGGATTACAATGCTAAAATAAATAAACATGGCGTTATAATCTACTAAAGTAGTAAAAGCAACCTATGGCCCCTTGTTTTAAAAGAAAGAAAAACAACAATAAAATATTAACAAAAAAAAAACGAAAACCTTAAATCAGCATATTAATACCACGACATGCAGACAGACAGATAGATAGACATTATATCTGTTCAGTCAACTGTAACTGTCATATGACGACATACTTGAAAATACAATACAAATACAAGTTATGATAACAAACAGTAAGAGTATTAAAGTAATAGAATATCACAGACTGTGTGTGTGTTTGTGTCTGTGTGTATGCCAAACATGCATTAATCCTTGGCATACAAACATGCACTCCATTAAAAAAATTTTATATTCTAAATACCGCGTATAAATTTTCAACCACTCAATGTTTTTTTTTATATTTTTCCAAAATAACATACAATGTGTAGTTGAGAACATTATATTATTTATGGGCTTTAATGTTGTTTTTTTGTTATTGTTTATATTAAAACTCCTCATTTCATACAATGTCCTCTTATCTAAAAATAACGTACGTTAAACATATCCTGGCCATTTCTATACACTTTTCGATATAAAAATGTATGTACACTGAGGAAAAAAATCGTAGTCAAATTAAATATTTTCATACTCATTTTTAAAATATTTTTAAAAAAAAAATTTATTAATGTAATTGCGATTAATTTTTATTAAAAAATAAAAATTGTTTTATTCGACCTTTAAAATATTATATTTTGAGGATGTTTATTCTAGCTCGAGGTCATTATTTTCTTTACTAATTAAAACCATGATATTCTCATAGCATAATTTTCAAGAAAATTATTTTTTTGTTTTAAATTTATTTATGTTGGTCATTTTTGCAAGACTTAATCGACACGTGTTTCGGAATTTGTCAAGATTCCATTGTCAAGATTATTTAGCAAAAATAGAAACGATTTACTACTACAAAGTAGCAAACGAGTCTAATGACAAATCGTTTGTGCACAAACTAGAATATTAATACATATTCGCCACTATTCACAATAAGAATTAGAAAGACGAAGAAATTGTACCATACTAATAAGGCAACGATTGTCAATAACCAACAAAAATATTTAAAACAATTTTACATACGATAGTCCATTGGACTACAACAATATGTTATTTGTGTTGCTGTTGTGAGAAATACTCCATATTAGGGTTATTCATCACATGGCGTGCCAACCATTATGTTCAAATTCTGATTAATTTTTATTAAAAAATAAAAATTGTTTTATTCGACCCTTAAAATATTATATTTTGAGGATGTTTATTCGGGCTCGAGGTCATTATTTTCTTTACTAATTAAAACCATGATATTCTCATAGCATAATTTTCAAGATTTTTTTTTTTTGTTTTAAATTTATTTATGTTGGTCATTTTTGCAAGACAATGACCAACATAAATAAATTTAAAACAAAAAAAAATTAATTTTCTTGAAAATTATCCTATGAAAATATCATGGTTTTAAACATTTGACGTTTAACCTCAATTTATTAAAAAACGGCTCTGCTAAAGATTTTGATTTTCATGGAAATATAGTAGTGCGGCACCCCAGATTCATAAACAAGAGAGAAATTTACAGTGGTCGTAATTTGGGGTTAATGTTGTTTCGGGCGAGCCGTGCATTTTTAATTTTTTCTATTTCCTCCTACCAAACATTTTTTAAAAACACATAGGTGGTTTTGTTGGAGCAGCGACGATGTAACTTAATTTCTGTATACATTTCTGTGTTTTATATTAAATGAATATTTTAGGAAATAGTAGGTATAAATAAAAGTATATTCCTACACACAAAATAATATCGTATATTTTATTTTAATTAAAATTTTAATTGTTTTTTAATTTAATTTTAAATAAACTTTTAATTAATATAATTAATTGTTTAATTAAATTTTTAACTTTATTTTAATTAATATTTTAATTGTTTTCAAATTTAATATTAATTAAGTATTTTATTTATATAATTAAATGTTTAATTAAATTTCTAGCTTTACTTATTTTTTTTGTTTTGTTTTCCGTGTGTGTGCGAGTGTGTGTTTTTCTCTTGCATTGTATTACATACAAAAAAAATACTTAAGTATAAAAAGTTTGTTGAAAGTTTTTTTTATTTTTCGCATAGGTTTTTGAATTCTCATTTTGTTTATAGTTTTATGTGTGTGTATATGAAAGGTTTATAATCAACTTTATAAAATCATCTCACTGACTATGTCTTTACGGCATAAATAAATTTGGTAAAGTTTGAAGAAATATTTTTTTTAAACTATTTTATTTAAAAAGAATGTTTTTACAAATTATTTTTTTTTTTAAATATAATATTTTTAATTAATTTTTTTAATTTATTCAATTAAAATTTTAATTATTTTTTTTTTAAATTTTAATTAAATTTTTTAATTTATAGTATTAAGTTTTTAATTAAATAAATATGGGGGTTTTCGTGTCAACTGACACAACTTTTGAAACCGATGTCTTCCGATCGGGATGAAATTTGCACCAAGGTTAGTCCTATTGGATAGTAGTTCAGACACAATTTAGAGGGGGTCGAAATTTGACATTTTGGCCAAAGAGGTGTTTATTATCATCCATGTAACTTCCTACCTATTGTTTTTAGCAAAATGTGTCCCAAAGAGTTTAGATAGCTATTTCTTCAGTCTTTCGAAAAAAAATTATAAAAAAAATAAAAAAAAAATTTTTGATTTTTTTTCTTAAAAATCTAAAACTTTTTTGACTATTTCCTCAAATTGGGCCCTTTTTTTTTTTTTTTTTTGATTCAAAAGAAAGCTTAGGTCTTTTCCTTTAAGAGCTATGGGGTCGCTTAGTGGGATGCGAGTGGGATATCTATGAAAAAATTATTTTTTTTACTTTGGAACACAAAAACGGTTCTTCAATTTGCACTATTAGGCGTGGGATAGCTAACCAGTTTTCGATTTCGATCCGCGATACCCTCTAATTTTTATAGGTTCGAAAAAGAAAGCACGAGCCAAAAAATGAGGGCGGTGGGGTTGGGCCATATGGCTCCTCATCGGGGTCAAAATTGGGCGTAAAGAGGTTACAATCCTCAAAAAGCCCCACAACTGCCCTAGAACTGCCAACGGAGGGGTGCAATGTGAGACCGACCTCTATTAATTTTCTGCCCCCAACATTTTTCTTGAATATACTAACCTCTATTTCCACTTCCTAAGGGGGCTCCCATACAAAATGACATTTTTATAAAATTTGCTCCTACCGCTCTAACTGTCCATAGGGTGCCCCTAGAGAAGTAAAATATATGACCGACCCCCAATATTTTTTCATCTCCAACATTTTCTCAGAATATACCTACCCTTTATTTTCAACTCTTAAGGGGGTCCCCATACATTTTTTTTTATTTTTTTATTAGTTTTTAAAAATACATGTTTTAATAACGTATGGGAGCCCTTAAGGAGTGGAGATAGGATATTATTATGTTCGGACAAAATGTTGGTAACTAAAAAATAATGGGGGTTGGTCATAATTTTTGCCTCTCTAGGAGGCATAATAAAATAAAAGAAATGTATGGGGACCACCTTAAGGGTTAAAGATACATTGTAGGTGTGTTCGCAAAAAATGTTGGAATTAATAAAATAATGGGGGTCGGTCATACATTTGGCTCCACTTGGGGCACTTTAGGGTAAGTTAGAATGGTAGGATCAAATTTGTTAAAAACGTTTTGTATGGGAGCCCCCATAGGAAGTGGAAATAGGGGTAAGGTATGTTCAAGAAAAATGTTGGGGCAGAAAATTATTGGAGGTTCGTCTCACATTGCACCCCTCCAGGGGCTTTTCTAGGGCAGTTTTGGGGCTTTTTGGGGATTTTACCTCTTTACGCACAACTTTGACCCCGATGAGGGGCCATATGGCACCACCCCACCGCCCTTATTTTTTTGGCTCGTGCTTTCTTTTTCGAACTTATAAAAATTAGAGGGTATCGCGGATCGAAATCGAAAACTGGTTAGCTATACCACGCCTAATAGTTTAAATTGAAGAACCGTTTTTTGTGTTCCAAAGTTAAAAAAATAATTTTTTTATAGATATCCCACTCGCAGCCCACTAAGCGACCCCATAGCTCTTAAAGGAAAAGACCTAAGCTTTCTTTTGAATCAAAAAAAAAAAAAAAAAAGTGCCCAATTTGAGGAAAAAGTCAAAAAAGTTTTAGATTTTTAAGAAAAAAAATCAAAAATTTTTTTTTTATTTTTTTTTATAATTTTTTTTCGAAAGACTGAAGAAATAGCTATCAAAACTCTTTGGGACATATTTTGCTAAAAACAATAGGTTAGAAGTTACATGGATGAGAATAAACACCTCTTTGGCCAAAATGTCAAATTTCGACCCCCTCTAACTCAGAGAGTCCTTGACCGATCTCGCTGAAAAATTGTGTCTGAACTACTATCCAATAGGACTAACCTTGGTGCAAATTTCATCCCGATCGGAAGACATCGGTTTTAAAAGTTGTGTCAGTTGACACGAAAACCCCATATCCATTTATTTTTAATTAACGACATACAAATATTTTTAATTTATTTACGCATTTTAGTGATTGGTTCGGATTTAATTAATTTTTTAATTAAATTAAATTAAATATTTTTTTTATTTTTTTCTGTGTAGTATTTAATTTTAAATTAAATCATTTTAATTTGATTATGCGCGCTTTTGATCTAAAAAAAAACATTTTCAAATCAAAATTGTTTTATTTTATTTTTAAAAAGTTGTTCTTTACTTAAATGATTTTCAAATTGAGTAAAAAACTAAATTTTTTGACTTTTGTCACTGTTTTTTTTTTCAATATGAGATTGTTTTTGCTTGATTTGAGAATGTTTTTTTCTTAGTGTATATTATGATCATTATGTTATTGTTGTTGTTTGTACATGTATTTTCATTTGCTTAGAATGATGACACCACCACTATCATTATCGTTAGCGGTGATACTTTAGCCGTACCATCACCACCACCATTCATTTTTCTGGTTTGTCTGGGTAGGAACATAAGTATCTATTTTCTGTGATTTGTGGAGGGTTTTCTGTGTTGGTTTTAATAACTATCACACAAGGGGCTTGTAGAGAGATTTTATTTATGAAAATTCTAACTTCCGTATTGCATAAGTTTAGAAATTGCAATGGCTGCTTTTTTTTGTGGATTATTGTTGTTGCTGTTTGCTTTTATATAAAAAAAAAGTATCTATTTTCAAGATTTCGGTATTTAAAATAATCTTGATAACAATAACAGCAGATGATTGGCGTGAGACATGATTTCTGTTTTCTGTTTTTTTTTTTGTTGGGTTTTGCCTGTTGTCGCTGTTAATAATGACATGAAAGTCATTCGAATAAAAATGGTGATTTTATGTTTTATGGGAAACAATTTCTTTTTGATGGGAATAATTAAAAATTTAAATTTTAGGTTGTTCTTACACGAAATCTGATATAAATTATATTTTATGAAGTTTTCAATATTAAACATGAACCCGATTATAGACGTCTTAAAGTAAAAATCAAATGGAGTAAAACTACATTTACAGTTTTTCATTTCGTGATCCTGTTTTCTTTTAAAAGGATACATTTTGTAAAATACTTCTGAAATATTTGTGCTTGTCCTAGGAAGCCACTGGTGATGGCAAATTAAAGAGGGGGATCTTCTCTAATTTTTCCATTTATTTATTTTGCCATATCAGGATAAAAGGATGTGAATAAAGTTATTTAAAAACTTTATCAAAATACTTTGTTGAACATTTTGAATGATATTGAAGAAAGCATTTTTGAAAGGGCGTAACTTAGCTTCTTTTTTCTGATATGTAAAAATAATAAAATTAGGGGAGATCCTCGTCTTTAATTTGATATTACTAGCGGTATTCTAGGACAAGTACAAATAATAAAAAAAATATTTTATAAAATTTAATCCTCCAAAATTTGAAGTCCTTTTAAAAGGAAACAGGATCACGAAATGAAAAACTGTCAATGCACTTTTACTACATTAAGTCTCTAGTTTAAAACATTTATTATCCAGTTCGTGTTTAATATTTTTTTTTTAATATTTTTTGACCGGTGTAATCGGCCGAACGACTGTGCGTATAGAAATCTCTGACAGGGATTATTGTAGGAGTTGTGGAAAAGTGGAAAGTTACTTGGTGATAACTAGGGATGAGATTTTCATGCACTGAAAAATCGAAAATATGCGCTTAAAATATGCGCTAAAAAATCCAAAATATGCACTAAAAAACTTAAAAATATGCACTAAAAAATTAAATGTGTACAATAAAAATTTTATTTTCATACAAAAAACTTCTTAAAAAGCGAAAAATGGGGGGGGGGGGTGAAATAAAGCCATAGGCAATAAGGCCATATGGCCTTATTTCTCAATTCAATGGGAAATAAGGCCATATGGCTTACCAACATGATTGAGCATTAGACTGGGTCGACCATAAAGGAGAAAAAAAAAGTTCCCATTGTGCGGGCTTAATTTTAAAGCTTACCTCGAAAAAGTTCCATAGCCAAAATATTAGATTTTTAGGTCGCGATTTGGTACCGCCGAAATCGTTTTTTGTTCATAGCTTTGTCAGTTGATGTCCGATCGTTTTAAAAAAAAATTGTTAGAAAGTCCTCAGCGAGTACTAAAGTTGACTCATATCTGGTTTTAACCTCAGAGGTCATCTTTTTGTTATGATTGTTAGTTTCTCATCTTTCTACCCACTTAAATGATTTTTATTTTTCCATTAAATTATAGTACTAAAAAATTCATGAAATTCTTCCCTTGGAAGTATCCAGTTAAATTTATTAACAAAAAAGTTACATTTGATTAAGATATACAATATAAAGAAAATTAGAAAAAACACTTGTTATTATGCCTTTAAACTATATTTAATTTTTTTAGTTTGTATTTAAATACATACGAACAAGTGTTTTAAATCTTTTTCTATGGAAATTTAAAATTGAATGTAACTTTTTTGTTAATTAATTTAAGAGGGTACTTCTAAGGGAAGAATTTCATCAATTTTTTAATGCTATAATTTAATGGAAAAATAAAAATCATTTAGGTGGGTAGAAAGCTGAGAAACTAGCACTCATGACACGAAGATGAGCTCAGAGGTCAAAACCAGAGATGGGTCAAATTTAGTACTCGCGGAGGACTTTCAAACAATTTTTTTTTAAAACGATCGGACATCAAATGACAAAGTTATGAACAAATAACGATTTCGGCGGTACCAAATCGCGACCTAAAAATCTTATATTTTGGCTATGGAACTTTTTCGATGTAAGCTTTAAAATTAAGCCCGCACAATGGGAACTTTTTTTTCGACCCGGTCTATTGAGCATTAAAATCATATTGATTTTGAAACCAAAGTGGAAATAAAGCCATATCAGTTGAAAATGTGCAAATATATTTCCCCGTAAATCCTGATATCCAAAAAAAAAATTATTTAGCGAAGCCGCTAAATTAATTTATGGAGTTTGTAATCCCTAAGCCCCGCCGAAGGTCGGCTACGCAGAAAAAAAAATTTGTTGACTATCTTTAAATTAAAAAACCACATATACCAGGAACCTCGGAACTTAGAGGGGTCTAGAGGCACCAATTTTTTATTGGCAGGGTTTTTAATTTAAAGATTGTTTAACAAAAAGAGTTTTTCTGTGTAGCCGGCCTTCGGCCGAGCTTAGGGATTACAAAATCCATGCATTAAACCCACCCTCTCCGCAAAGTAAAGTTTTCTAGGGCAGCAGGCCTTTGCGCTATCAAATTTGTTATGCCTCAAAAAGGCCTGATAACCAAAATAGCTTTGGTTTGCAGAGAGGGTGGGTTTAATGCATGGAGTATGTAATCCCTAAGCCCGGCCGAAGGCCGGCTACGCAGAAAACCTTTATTACAAAAACACAAATCATAGAAGTCGTAAGTTCGACATTTCGCCCAAATAAAATATTTCGGATTTTTTGACAATTTAGTTTTGCGAGAAGTAACATTTTTAGACCTATCATTTTGGGCTATATGTCACAGCTTGGGCGATATGACATTTACGGTTTTGGGCGATAAGACCTTGGGCGCTATGTCCGTACGCCATTTCAAACTCCATAAATGAATTTAGAGGCTTCGCTAAATAATTTTTTTTTGGGTAGAAGGATTTACGTGGAAATATATTTTTACACTCTCCGCAAAATAATGATGAACATTTTTAAAAAATATTTAAATGAGTAACAAAGCCATATATGGCTTTATTTCCAACAGTGGTTGGTAATAACGCCATATGGCCTTATTTCTCAACTCTTTGGGAAATAAGGCCATATGGCCTTATTGCCTATGGCTTTATTTCACCCCCCCCCCCGCGAAAAATAGCACCGGACTTAAAAAATAAGATTTAAAACTTTAAATAAGCAAGATTTTTTTAGAAATTCAAACAATTTACAAAAAAATTATAAAAGAATTTTTTTTTTTTTTTTTTTTTTTTTTTTTAAAAAAAAAATTTAAAATAGTTTTTGAAAAAATAAATTTAAATTTGGGTTTTTGCTAATTTATACCAAAATATGCAAAAATATGCACTTAAAAGTTGGAAATATGCACAAAATATGCGGGGGGGGTGAAATAAAGCCATAGGCAATAAGGCCATATGGCCTTATTTCCCAAAGAGTTGAGAAATAAGGTCATATGGCGTTATTACCAACCACTGTTGGAAATAAAGCCATATATGGCTTTGTTACTCATTTAAATATTTTTTAAAAATGTTCATCATTATTTTGCGGAGAGTGTGGAAATATATTTCCACGTAAATCCTGCTACCCAAAAAAAATTATTTAGCGAAGCCTCTAAATTTATTTTTGGAGTTTGAAATGGCGTACGGACATAGCGCCCAAGGTCTTATCGCCCAAAACCGTAAATGTCATATCGCCCAAGCTGCGACATATAGCCCAAAATGATAGGTCTAAAAATGTTACTTCTCGCAAAACAAAATTGTCAAAAAATCCGAAATTTTTATTTGGGCGAAATGTCGAACTTACTTCTATGATTTGTGTTTTTGTAAAAAAGGTCTTCTGCGTAGCCGGCCTTCGGCCGGGCTTAGGGATTACATACTCCATGCATTAAACCCACCCTCTCTGCAAACGAAAGCTATTTTGGTTATCAGGCCTTTTTGAGGCATAACAAATTTGATAGCGCAAAGGCCTGCTACCCTAGAAAACTTTACTTGGCGGAGAGGGTGGGTTTAATGCATGGATTTTGTAATCCCTAAGCCCGGCCGAAGGCCGGCTACACAGAAAAACTTTTTTTTTAAACAATCTTTAAATTAAAAACCCTGCTAATAAAAAATTGGTGCCTAGACCGCTCTAAGTTCCAAGGTTCCTGGTATATGTGGTTTTTTAATTTAAGTATAGTCAAAAAAATTTTTTTTTTCTGCGTAGCCGGCCTTCGGCCGGGCTTAGGGATAACAAGCTCCATAAATTAATTTAGCGGCTTCGCTAAATAATTTTTTTGTTTGGGTAGCAGGATTTACGGGGAAATATATTTCCACATTTTCAACTGATATGGCTTTATTTCCACTTTGGGTGTAAAATCAATATGACTTTATTGCTCAATCGTGTTGGTAATAAAGCCATATGGCCTTATTTCCCATTGAATTGAGAAATAAGGCCATATGGCCTTATTGCCTATGGCTTTATTTCACCCCCCCAAAATATGCACTTGAAACTAAAATAGGCATTTTCACCAAAATATGAAAAAATAATCAAAAACAAATCGATGACATTTTAACGTAAATTTCTTGATTCGGAAAGATAATTGGTCGATATCTTTTTTAGACTATCGACAAAAAACATGCATTTGTATGGAAATCTCATCCCTAGTGATAACTTAAGTGTACTTTTCACTATCACACATTTCCATTATACAAGCGTAATTTCACCATGTTAGCGAAATATTTTTTTTAAAAAATTTGGCCAGAAATTGTTCACTTATTAGATACGACTAGGTTGCAATAAAAAAATAATCCAAAAATTTTTAGGAAGTTGGTAAATTTTGATGTGTATAATGGAAAAGTGTGATAGTGGAAAGTACCCTTTATCGATGACTTAAACTGCTTCAATGATGTCTCTCTGACAACTCAAGCAGATAATATCACTTGGAATGAGGGTGGTTAGAGAAACAATCAAAGGAACTTCAATGAATCGTGTGAACTGCAAGAGAGCTCGCCAAATGACAGGAATTCGTCTCAATTAACCTTTTAGTCCCAAACGTTAAAATAGTTTTATTTTGTGAAACTTCTAAGATATTGTATTTCAACATCCAACAAATCAGATGATGTGTATGTCCAAAAAGCAGACAATGCTTTTTGCTTCCTTCTAAACGCAGCTCGGACAGAAGATATTGAACGCAGTTTTGGCAGTGTTTCACCACACACAAAAAATTATTGGCTAAAAATTTTCAATTAAATCTATTGATCAACAAAGTCTAAATGAGTCAATCAATGTTTTGATTAACATTTCTGTTATTTTCTTTGACTGTCGAGTTACAAATTTTCAACATACCAGATTTATAAATAATCGGGTTATACTTTATTTATTGTTGGCAACATATGGAAAGCAAAAGAAGAATTTTTTCATAATTTTGTCATAAGCTTACATTTTATTCGTTAAATCAATCAATATTTTAATTGACTATATAAAATAATGGATCAAAATCAAAAAAAAATTTGATTGAAAATGTATTCAATTAATCACCTACAATTTGATGATTGGCATAACAATTTTCTTGATTGGAGTAAATTCAATCAAAAAATTAATTGATCCACCTTTTGTTGATTAGAATTCATAGCGGAAAGAATCGTAGTTTGTGCCAACACATTACGGCTTCTAAGCAATCTGTAGCACCAAACATTGTAAGATTACAGACCATGGATCGCTGGTTGCTTTTGAATCGATGTTGACTGTAGTTGTAGACAAGACCACAGTCAACAGCCACTATGAGCCAGGCTTAGCCCAAGCTCCTCTAAATAGACTCTAAATTCCACATGTTTATATGTTTACGATACCAGGATGATAGCACAGTCCCCATTTGGATGTATTGGGATGTTAGATTTTAAGTTACAATAGCCTAACACTTGAAACTGAAATTTACCATTTGCTTCGGAGATGGATCCAACTCATAAAAGGAATTGACGGAATACGGACTTAAATGTCATAGAGGATTAAATTTTATAAAATATCTTTTTAACAGTTAATAGCTTTTAAAAGTTATATAGGATTAAATTTTATAAAATATTTTTTTATTATTTTTGCTGGTCCTAGGATGCCACTAGTGATAGCATATGAAAGAGGAGGATCTATCATAATTTTCCTATTTAAAAATTTTTACATATCTGGAAAAAGGAGGTAAGTTACGTCCTTTCAAAACTTTACTCTTTAATATAATTCAAAATTTTCAACAAAATATTTTGATAAAGTTTTCAAAGGACTTTATTTACATTCTTTTATCCTGATATTGCAAAATTAAAAATAGAAGAAATAGAGGAGATCCTACTCTTTCATTTGCTATCACCAGTGGTCAAGTACAAATATTTCAGAAATATTTAAGAAAATGTATCCTTTTAAACTTTGAAGTCCTTTTAAAAAGGACACAGGATCACGAAACGAAAAACTGTAAATGCAGTTTATCTCCAATTGATCTCTACTTTCGGACGTATATCATCCGGTTCATGCTGTCGGACGGTGTTATAAATTTTCGTACCTTAAATAATTCGATTCAAAATTTTTAATTAATTTTTTTGTTAGGAAATTGCTATTTCACTTGCTATTTTCACTTATAAAAAAAATGTCTAAAATTTTTTCAAAACAATAGAAAAAAAAGTAAAAAAGTAGAATTTAAAATTTGTACTTGTTATTTTTTTTATAGTGACTTAAAAAGGAAGAAACTGTGTTCCTAAGTTTGGGTGGTTTTACAATGCAAATAAACAATAAAATTTTAGGAATTTTCATTGTTTTACATTTTATTGGTTTTTTATAAACTCAAAAAAATCATTAAAAAAACTCCCTTTAAACACGTTGACATTTACGATTTATCAATAAACTAAAGATTTGTCAATCAACAAAATCTTGTCATTTATCACTTGCTAAAAAAAATATATTTGTTTAAGATCAATTTTAAACTTCTCAGTATTTTTCAAAAAAACAAATAACAATGTAATTTTTGCCACAAAAGGCGCGTATACAAATATTTGCTCAACATTAATTTTGACACAAAAATTTAAACAATAGATTTTCCTTACTAGACTTAATGTCTCTAACAAACAACAATTCTTATTAACACATCAATTTCATTCAGATATACAGTAGCGAGAAAATAAAATGCAACGTTGGCATGTGATTTTCAGGATCGCGTCTTAACTTATTTATGCATCCAGTTAATCTGATACTTTGGGCTTTGTTTTCAATAGTCACTGTTAAATTATTTACGTGATTATGGATTTAATATCTTTATTTTGGCGACCGGCAAACGTAATATTTGCCATCAGAGCCAAATAAATTAAATTTGGATTCATCGCTTCACAAAACTTTGGCTTACTACTCCTTTGACCAATGGAGATAGCGGCTGGCAAAGTCAAGCCATTTTTTCTTATTGACCTTACTTATAAGTGATTTCTTGTCTGATCTTCTGGCAAACAAATTTGCCTCTTTCAATCGATTTCCGACAGTGTGAACGCCAATAGGAACTCCTAATTGTTCATTTGCGTAGCTGACAACATTTACCGCAGTCTTACGTGGGTCAATTATTACCATTTTTATCATTTGGCGGCCTTGGTGGGCAGTAGATTTATGTGGTCGACCACTTCCTGAGTTTCTATTCATATTTTTTCTTTGATGGAATCGGGATGCAATCGGAAAACCGTAGATTTATTCACACTAAATTGACGGGCCACTTCGTTCATTGGTTTACCTTCTTTCAAAGCCTGAACAATTAAAAATTTGCTATCAGCTGATAGCTGTTTCTATTATAAAATTAATAATTTTAAAATTTTTCATTAAATTTTCATTTTTATAACAGTAGATTACTTACTTTTACTTCTAAAAGTTACACTTCTAATCTAATACTAATAGCGTTGCATTTTTTTTTCTCGCCAAATTTGCTCACTTTTTTTAAAAAATATAAAAAAATTTAAGTTTGAAGAAAAGCAAACCCCAATTATTGATGCAATTAATTATATTAAATTGCAACGAATTAAAAAACAAAAGAAGACTTGGATTGTATAACCGTTATTAATATAGAGTGTCGATAGAATATCATATCACACAGAGTTGCATTTTTTTTCTCGCTACTGTATGTCTATAGCATTTTCACTCTCAAATATTGACTTTATTAGGATATTTTTAATTTCAACCCTTATGGAAAATCTTTAAGAAAACTGTCTAGAGTGATCTATAAAAAATTGACAATAAATGTTGACATCTTTGTATTGTCGTAGAAATTTTATATTCTTTACAAAATGGATCCTGTTACATTGGATTCTATAGAATTGTAATAGGTTTTTCTAGCCCTGCTAGACAAAGCGGAGTCTTCTTTCGTTAGGTATTGTTTTAAAATATCCTTTTATTGAAAAATTCACTGCTTTGTTCTTTTGTTAGTGTATAGTTTATAGAAAAATTTAACGTTTCTTTTTTGCTTTATACAAAGTCAATGAATTGTTATTTCTATTACGAAAATACATGACATTTTTTTTAATTTATATAAAATTTAATTTCTCGCTGGACAAGGTTTGAGCTGTTCTTGAATTTCTGTTATTGTTTAAAATTTTATTGTATTTTCGTTGATTTATAGTTTTTTATCAAAATATTATTGTCGTTAAATCTAATGGTATACATATATTTTTATTTGATAATAAAGCAGTTATTACACAGGATTATGTTGTAAAATGTGGGTCTTTGGAGGATATGATGTTTAGAGAAAACACAGATGTTTGACACGAGTAAGATTTTTTTTGCTTATGAAGTTTATAAATACATAATCTTGTATAAAAATGGACATAATCGTATCTGATCTGATAATATATATAATACAGTCGAACCCGGTTATAACGAACTCCGAGGGACCAGTAAAAATAGTTCGTTATAAGCGAAGTTCGCTATAAGCGGGGTATATTTTATATCAACCTAGTTTTAATTCCAAAAAAAAAGTTCCAATTTTATTTTATTTAACATTTTTTTTGTAAGAAAACTACTTATTGAGAAGAAACATTGAAAATATAAATAAATTTTATCAAAATTATAATTTTAACCAAAAATTTCTAATTTTTTGTGATTTTGATAAACATAATTGCCGCACATTTTAAAATATTTATGGGAGTTCGTTACAAAAAAGGTAAATGTACATCAAATTGTGTTCGTGGGACCATAATAAATAGTTCGTTTTAACCGAGGATTCGTTATAACCAAGTTCGTTATAAAAGAAGTATTTTGTGTGAAAATTTATGCCAAAACGTCGGGACTTTAGAATTAGTTTGTTATAACCGAGAATTCGGTATAACCGAGTTCGTTATAACCGAGTTTGACTGTATATGATTGCATAAACATACAAAAAAAACCTTGTCAAATTACTAGAAAAAGTCGCGTTACCTCATTTTACCAATATTTGAAAGTTTTCCTTGTTTTTTAACAAAAAATTTTCGATCGAAATTTACATTTTTTTGTTGTAATTTTACAATTTTTTTTGTAAATATACAAATTTCCAAGGTTCTTTTACAAAAAAAAATCTAGTAACTTCACGAGATTTTCTTGTAAGTTTTATTGCGCCAAAAAATTTGTAAATTTACAATTTTATTAGGAAAAATCTTGTAAAATTACGAAAAACCTCGTACAATAGAAGGTAGCAAAAAAACTAGTAAAATCAAGAAACCTCCTTGTAAGTTTTATCACGTCAAAAAATTTGTAGATTTACAATATTATTGGTAAAAAGCTTGTTAAACTACAAAAAAGTCACAAACTTTTTTTGTCGTTTTACATGTTCTTTTTAATGGTGTTGTACCTGATCAGATATTTTAAATGTCGAATTTGTGTTAATGCTGGTTGCCCAAATCAGCGATATAATTATATCAATTTCGGTCATTTCAGATATTATATAGAATCAGATACGATCATAAATGAAAAGATATAAAAAGATCAGACATGATCTCAAACAGGGGTATCGTGGAAACGTTGGTAGATTTTGACAAATAGATTTATTATACTAAAAAAGACTTTACCTAAACTTTGGAAAAATTTTCTTCAAAACTGTTTATACATTTTCCAACAATTAAGTTAAATTTAACTAAAAGTTGGTAAATTTTCTTAACTGTTAGGAAAAAAATGTAGTTCATGTGCTGTTAAATAGTCCATTATTTTCCTTAAATTGAATTTCCATGGAAGAAATTCTTACCGTCAAAGAAATTTTCCCTAAATATATGAAAAAATGCCTGCGAATTTTGTACTCTTGCCCAAAACATTAAATCATGATAATGTTTTGCGAAAGATTTGGGTGTGTTTGCCAAAGCAAAGTTGTTTTTAGAAAAAATAAAATTATATTACTTTGCTATTCCATGCAAAACGAATTGAAATATCAGTCGAGGACCCCATTAAAAAACCAAAAGAGCTGTACATTTCGTGAGTGCAAAAATAAGTGCAAAAAAGGGTTTTTACATTTTGGAGAGTATAAAAGATTCGGCACCAAAGAATATACCACTCTCACTTGTTTTATGTACATTTGAAAACAAATGTAAAATTTGTATGCGAAAAGCTTGGACTTGGTGAAAAAGAAGTTTTGGTAAAAAAAATGTTTTTTTAATACGAAAAACAAAATTATGTTAAAAAAATTTAATGAACCCAAAATTTTTGGTGAAAAAAAATTTTGATGAAAAAAATTTTTTCATGAAAAGAAAAATTTTTTGATGTAAAAAAAAATTGATGAAGAAAAATATGAAAAAAAAAAATTTTGGTGAGAAAAAAATTGATAATAAAAAATTTGATAAAAAAATTTGATGAAAAAAATTAATGAAAAAAAATATGATAAAAAAAACTATGAAAAAAAATTTAATGAAAAAAATTAATGAAAAAAATTGATGAAAAAAAAATTTGATGAAAAAAAAAATTTGATGAAAAAAAAATTTGATGAAAAAAAAAAAACATTTATAAAACAAACAAAATTTGATGAAAAAATGAGGAAAAGAAATATGGAAAACAAAAGCTTAATGAAAAAAAAAAATTGATGAAAAAAATTTGATAAAAAAAAAATTATGAAAAAAAATTTGACTGAAAAAAATTTGATTTTTGTTGAAAAATAATAATGGTACTTATTATTTGGTTTTAAGAAAATGAAAATTCAAAAAAAAGTGAACTAAAATCTGGGAATATTAACAAAATTTTAAGAAAAAGAGGGAATGATTTGCCTCCAAAGAGCTACCAAAATGCTGTTGGACCTTTTCTCGTGTTGGCAGTATTTACCGTGATATGTGCATATATAAAATCTCTGGAATCTCAAATTTTAGATCTAAACTTAGGGTCTTGAGACCCCGACATATATGCAGAGCTAGGCTATTCAATATTTTTCTTTATAGTCTTTCTTTTGAAAATTTCATCCGTTTCGCTCTATCTCGCTTAGTTTTCGAGATATTGCCATTTTGAATTTTTAACTAAATTCTAAGAAGTTATTTACTAAATTTTCAGAAGTTATTAACTAAATTCTAAGAAGTACACTTCCTCAATTCAAAGAAGAGAAATACGATGATGGTTTTTTTTTGTTAATTTTAACTAAATGGTTTTTTAAGAAATATGTATCAAAAATAAAGTTACGTTTCTTAGATTTGTGGAAAATTTCTTTGGCAGTAAGAATTTTTTTCCTAATTTTTAAAAATTCCATTTAAAGAAAACTATGAACTAATTATAAGTAAATGAACTAAACTTATTTCCGCATAGTTAAGAAAATTTCTCATTTTTTAGTTAAATTTAACTAAATTTTAGGAAAATTCATGATAAATTTTCAAAGACATTTTTTCCTAAATTTTAGTTATGTCGTTTTTTTTTCAGTGTAGCTTATATAGTCAAACTGAGGTGGCGTCCTGGAAATTTTTAAAATTAGACACCAGCCTAAAAACATAATCATGTTAAAAAATCTTTATTTTAAGGACATATTCCTTTTCTTTAGTATTAGAAAGTAATTTTCTACCAATTCGATAATCTTTTTTGATTTGAGGAAGTTTTTTCCATTTTTAGTAAAAATTTTTTAACTTGCAACTTTTTTTTTTTTAAAAACTTAAAATAGTGATATCTCAAAAATTAAACCAGATAGAGCAAAATGGAGGTAATTTTTATCGGGGTCTAAACCCATTGGGGTTTTACCCAATTGGGTCCCTAAATGTGTATGAATTAAATTGAAATGAAATTTTTCCCATTTTTAGTTCAAATTGGCATAATATTATAAAATATTTTCTTTCCTTATTTTTAAGAAAAATATGAACTTATTAAAAGAAAAACATGGCAATGCACAGTGGTAAATTCCGGCCAAAACCCTATAACTTCTTTAATTCTTTATGTAAACTTATAAAATTTTATAGGTGGGTTAAGAATAAAACAATAAACCAATTTCGCGAAAAAAAAAATTTTTCCGCGGAATTTTTTTTTTTCGCGAAAAATTTTTTTTTAAGGTGTTTCAAAAAGTTATGTTTTAATCGTCAGTATTTTATCCATCTCTTTTTTGTAAGTTTTACTCAGCTCAAAAAATTCTTCATTTGATATAAAAGACCCCACTTTAAAGGGCTCTTACTGAAAGACTTGGTTAAACTTGTTTCTGATGCTAATTAGTACTTACTGGGGAACCCTAATACTAATTTATGGTATAGCGGCTTAAGAGCAATTATGAGCAAAAAGTAGTTTTTTAGCTTACTAAAGTTTTTGTTTTTTATTAACATTATTTTTTTTTTAGATTTATTTTCACCACCACAATTTAAATGGATCCACGCTCTCGAAATTATCAAAATGCATGTGACATGTAAAAATTATGCTAAATTTTAAAAATATATCAATATTAAGGAAAAAAAAATTTTTTTAAGGTTTTTAGCCTACTTTGTTTTCAAAGCCGCAAATCACAACTTTTTATTTAAAAAAAAAGTAAATGCAAAAACACAACTTGGCTTCGTTATAAAAACCAAACTACACTCTTAACAAATGAGTCCAGTTTCCCACTATAAATTGGGTAAATTTCAACAAATTCAAATAATATACTACTATAAATGTGTAAATTTCCAATGATTTTTTGGTACAACTACACATTTTGTGTAAATTTACCCAATTTATAGTAGGAAACTGAAATCATTTTAAATAGAGTGTAGTCAAAGGATTGGCACAAAACTTTGTAATCGCATGTTCTGAAGTGTTAACTCTCATGTGGCATCAATTTGAAAAAAAAAAATTCTTTTTTTTTAGTTTTGGCCGGATTTTACCTCTGTGCAATGGAGCTAAATCATTATCAATTTTCCTAGAATTTTGTTAATTTTTCCGTTTTTTAGTTCTTTTTTTCAGTGTAGGGTTCTTGCGCTTCTTTATCTTTACTAATATTATTAAGAGGATGTTTGTTTGTTTGAAGAAGTTAATCTTCGAAACTACTCATCCGATTTAAAAATTATTTTCACCAATATTAAGACTGTTTCTCCAGCATGGACATAGGGTAGGTTTCGTCAAACATGCCCACTTTTGTCCAAAAAACCTTAAATTTAAAAATCTCCAAATCTTCTTATCCAATTTAAAATATTTTTTTACCAATATAGTACACTGGCTAGGTTTAATCGACCCACTTTTTGTGAAAAAAAAACGTCAAAATTTAAAAATATCCGAAACTACTCATCAGATTTAAAAAATTTGTTCACCAATACTTGGAATGGTTCTTCTTCTTCCTTTTTGTCCAAAGACCGTAAAATTTAAAAATCTCCGAAACTACTCATTTGATTTCAAAAACGTTTTCGAAATCTCCGAAAATACTCATCCGATGTACTTTGGAACTTTTTCTATCTCCTGAAATAATAGTCAAAGAAACCTGAAATTTTAAATGTGGGACCCTCCAGCCCAAAAAATTATGAAAAGGTAATTAACCTTTTCTATCTTTTTCACTAATTTTTTTTTATTAAATTTTTTTTAACCCATTTTGAAAAACTCAAAATTATTTCACTCCAAATTTGTGTTTGCTTAAAATATCTTAATTTACTATGTATATTTACTATATTAATGCTCACCGGAACGACCATGATTTCGGGCTACTTTAGGTAGTAATATTTAGTTTGGAAGACCTCTGGTCATAAAGGCATGGCTTGTTCTGAAAAAATGTTAGGGGTAAAAATAAACGGGGTTGGTCTTACTTTTGATCGTGTATATAAAGTGTCCGATTTGGCATAGAATGCCCCAAAATATACTTGAGGGGATCGTAAACCGATACTTCGATGGGTTTTGCATATTTCTAGGCATTTTATTAAAACAATATGGATTGCCTACTTTAAGGTGTTTCTTCACTTAACATTCTTATCGCTACAAACTATAACGAAAACCAAAACGATTTTCCAATTTAAATTTATCTATAGCCTAAAAATTTCCCACGTTTTGGTTTAATAAAAAAATCTCATTTTCATCAATAGAATTTTTTATTTCTCTATTATTTTAGAGCATTACAAATTTATTGCGAAAAAAAATCGCAATTGCAAACAGCCTTTTCTTAGAATTTTTTAGTATTTTTTACATAACAACCAATTTTACCCAAGAATTGTTTCCATTGTAATGGTTTTATATACGCTTTATTTAGTGAAATTGCTAATTTTCTATGCCTCATATAAAAAAAAAACACACACACTCACTCACACATCCAATATCCTTCATAGAGCAACCATAACGAATTGATATTTTCAATTCCAATATATGGATAACCCCATCTTTTTGGTAGATTACCAATAGTAATTGGCAGCTGTTTATCTTTATTTATAAGAAGATGTGAGTGCGTTTGTATGTGTGTGTAGTTAAATGGGTTTTGATTTTTCAATTGAGAAATTACAAAAAAGAAAAGCTATAAGGAAAATCCTTATTTTATTTATGTTAGTTTTATTGAAATGAAAATTTATTTATTTGCATATATGCAAATAATGGTTTTGAGTTTTTGGGGGACTGTTTTTTTTTTCTTTTGGTTAACCTAATAAAATGATATTAATGAATTTTAACAAATATAGGAGAAGCCCTGTTGGGGGTAGAAGGGGGGGGGGCTGTTAACGATTACAAATTCCAAAAAAATGGTAGAATTTAGAAATCTCTCAATAAAACAAAAGTTTAATCAATATGATCAAATGTTTCATAAAATTCTTCTTTTTAATTATAAAGTGTATTCTAAATGTTATGAAAAATTTCATCATATTAATGAAAAATTTCATAATATTTACAAAAACCAAAACTCGACAAACATTTTTGAAATATTGATTCTATTCGTTCTATGTACTGAGACGTTGATCCACGGGGGGAAAAAAAATTCCTCCCCCCCAAACCGAATTCAGTAGAAAAAGGAAGGGAAAAGACAAAAGAATGGAAAGGAAATGAAAGAAAAGGGAAGGAGAGGGGAAAAAGATGAAAAAGAAATGGAAATAATCTGGAACTTTTTTTCTATGCCAAATGTTCGAGAATTTAAATTAGTTTAGAGGAGAAATGTCTCGAAAAATTTTAATTTTTCTATATGAAAAAATTTTAATTTTTCTATAGAAAAATTTTTATGAACAACTTAATAATTTTTCTAAAGAAAAAATCTGGGAATTTTTCTAAAGAGAAAAACAAAATTTTTTTCTTCTATGAAAATCTTAAAATTTTTCTAAAAAATGTCTCGCTATATGACAAAATTCGTGGATTATTAAAATTTTCCTTTAGAAAAAATACAAAAATTTTTCTACACGAAATATTTGGGAAATTTTGTAAAAATCTGAAAATTTTTTTGTAGGAAAAATCTGAAAACTTTTTGTAGGAAAAAATCTGACAATTTTTCTATAGGTAGAATCTGACAATTTTTTTATAGGAAAAATCTGAGAAGAAGTATGGGTAAAAAGGAAAGAGAAAAAGATAAAGAAAAGAGAAAAAGAAACGAAATATATGTGAGAATTTTTTTCTAGAAAAAATTTAAAAATTTTTTCTGATCTTTGAATTTTTGATTCTTAGAATTTTTTATAGGAAAAAAGTCTTGAAATCTTTTATGGAAAAATAAGAAAATTATCTTCAGGATAAATTTAAGAATTATTCTATAGGAAAAATGAATTAGAATACGAGACTTTTTTCTATGTTTCGGAATCAGAAATTTTTTCTACTAAAAAAGTCTCAAACCCAGAATCTGAGATTATTATATAAGAATCTGAGGGTATATATAAGTTTGTCATTCCGTTTGTAACTCATCGAAATATCGGTCTGGAACCCCATAAAGTATATATATTCATGATCCCCGATTGATTCTAAGACATTCTAGCGATGTCCGTTTCCAAAATTTCAGACTTTATAATAGGAAAATCTGAGACATTTTCTATTAGTAAAAAAGTCTTAAAATCCTAAACAAAAATTCTCGGCTTTTTTAATATGAAAAATGTTTAATAATTTGTGAGTGTTTTTCTCAGAACCTGAGATTTTTCTATAGGAAAAATGACTCAGAATCTGAGCTTTTTCTTTAGGAAAAATGATCCATAAACTAAGATTTTAGGAAAAATGTCCCAGAATCTGAGAAAAAGTCTTAGATACTGAGATTTCTTGTTTTTTAAAAAATGTCTCAGAATCTAAGAATTTTTCTGTATGAAAATTTCTAAGACTCATCAAACTCTGTAACTTTTTCTATAGCAAAAATGTCTCAGGAACTTTCTTAGATTCTCATACTTTTCAATAGGAAATATGTCTCAGAAGGTTCTTGGGAATCTTAGAAAAGTGTCTCAGAAAACTATACTTTTTCTTTAGAAAAATGTCTCGCAATCTAGAAAATTGCCTAAAAAAATTAAAAAGCACTAAAGTCTTTAATTTATTTAATCTCAGGTACTTTGTAAAGAATAGATTTTCAAAACCTGAAAATCTTGGTGTGGAAAGAACGTTTCGGTATCTTACAAGGGAAGTATCTTAAGTTTTATGAACCGATTTGCCTGAAACTTAAAATATGTACAAAAAAGACGATTTCAAGGTTGCGGTGTCTTGGCTTATCGGCGTTATGAAAAATTTGGACCTTTGGGAAAATATCTAGAACTCCCGGATATCGTTGGTCTATGTCTTCACATAAATACTAGGCTGCCAGCGAAATTTCAACTTTCATTCAGTTTTATAAAAAAGTCGAAAAAAAAAATTTATGCAAAGATTTTTTTTACATGCTGGGTCATTTTAACCCGTTGCTCATTTATGGGTTAATTAAAAAAAAATATCTGACCTAGCACAATAGTTATACCAAGTTTTATAAAAATCGAAAAAACTATATTAAGAATTTTTAATGTTCTGGGCCATTTTGACCCCATTTTCATTTATGGGTTAATTAAAAAAATCAAATAATCATTTTTCTGACCTCGCACAATAATTATAACAGGTTTTATAGAAATCGAAAAAAAAATATTTTAAGAAATTTTAATGTGCGGGGCCATTTTCACCCTATGTTCATTTATGGGTCAATTTAAAAAAAAATCAAATAATTATTTTTGTGAGCTCGTACAATAATTATACCAAGTTTTATAAAAAATCGCAATAAATATTTCATATTTAGGTGCCTTTTTCTTAAAAAAAACTCTAAATATCCCAAAATTTGACCTTTGACCCGAATAAAAACCGGGTTAATATTATTCCATTTTCCTAAAACGTTTAGGGTTAAAGTCTAACATTTTTTTTAATAATTTATGGCCCTTACTTTGTGTAATTTTAAAATATTTACCAAAATTTTTCCATATTGAATAAATTGTGGGCAAAAATGCATTTTCCTTGAAATCCGCTGAGTTTAAATCGGTGGTTTTTTCAGCATTTTTCTCAATTTTGTTTAAGAAAATTTTTAAAAAGTCAAAATATCAGCTTTGAGAATCACGCCAAATATAATGCATATTTTTGGCCTTACCATGAAACGGGTTAATGATATCATAGAATGACAGTATTTTATATCTGAGTATTTATGATAGAATAAAATATAAATATCGTTTTCCATTGGTTTATTTCAAGAAAATTAGAAAATTGGTGCTGAATTTCGTGTTTTAGGGGTCAATTTTTAAAAATTGGGTCATTTTGACTCCGAAAGGCTTACAAGGGTTAACTTTTGAGAACCCAAAAATGTTTAATATATCTTCTTATACTAAAAACAACTCGTGTACCACTTTTTAACAATATATTCAAAAAACAACACCATTTATTTAATGTTTTTCATCCAAATATGGCTATTTTGGCGTGTTTGACCTTTGACCTCGATGCGCCTCGTGTTAACGTTGTCCGATTTGGCTGAAATTTTCAGAATAGCATTTTAGGCCAAATGTAAAAAAAATTAGGGGTGCACTCCTTGAAATTCTAAGTTTTGTAAAATAGCTGCCACCCTAAAATACACTCAAAATAATTCTACAGTAAAAGGTTTAGTAAGTGATTTTGTACCAAAATCTACTAATTAGTTACTAATTTTAGTATCTTCAAAGTACTAAAATTAGTAATTTTTACTGTTTTTGAATAATATTAGTAAAAAAATTTAGTATTGGTTACCAATTCCTGCACTAGGTCCTTTTGGACTACAATTTAGTTAAATTTTTAGTATTAAATACCCACGTTTTTTTTTGGGTGTACATGCCTCAAATTTAATATATTTTCTATTGGAAAATGTTTTGAGAATCTGCGCTTTTGCTGTCAGAAAAATGATTTAGAACCTGAGAATTTTTCAGGAGACATTTTTCAAAATATAAAAAAATTTCCTAAGTTCTAAATCCTTTTCTATAGGAATACATTTTTTAAATTAGAAAATGTTTCTTAAAAAAATCATAATAAACAAGAGGTTAACACTAAAAACCTAAAAAACAAATGATCCAAAGAGCTGAATCCGCGCCTGTGTGTACTACATTTAGAAAAAATCTGCACAAAATTTTTACTTAGTATACTTTTAGGATATTATTTTTCATAAATCATTGCATCTCATATTATTTTGTTAAACATTATTTAAATAAAAAAAAATATTCCCACATAAATTTTCACGTATTCATAATTTCCATTACTCAACCAAATTGTTTATGATCTGTTGAAAATGCCAAATAAACAATACTACGATCATGGGAACCTATATTACAAAAAAAATATATGTAAACAAAATTAAATTTGCCATTAAATAATAGTTTATAATAAAAATGAAACAGTGTTGTAAACTAAAATAAAAAAAAAACAAAACACTAAAACAATGATTTAATTATTTTGATAGAACTAAAGAGAGGCGCCAAAGGCTAAAACAACATAATTTAATGATACAAATTTGTATATAAAAAAAAATCATATAAAAATAAAGTTAGCATCTGTGTTTTCTGCAGCCCACAGTTAAAATATGGTTGTCGAATGCAAAGTAGGAAAAAACCATAAACCCCATAAATGCGTAAATGGTGGCTAAACCGTTAAAATCTATATAAATATTTGTGTATAAATTTCTAAAATGATTTTCGTATAAGCAAAGAACTACTAATTTATATCAAGAGTATTTTCTTGATTTCACTTAGACTCCATAATACAAGATTAATGGCCCAGTTTAAGGTATTCAATTCAATTTGTTTTAAAACATTTGAAACAAAAAAAAAATAAAAGATAAAAATAACTCTTTCGTTTTATTTGTGGAACAGAATATTTTTAATAGAGTTAAAACTTGTGTGATACGAGCAAAATGACTTTGATTCTCATCAATTTTGTTTAATGGCATAAAAACGCGTGTGTATATATTAGAATCGGCTGAAAAAGAAAATTGTTATAATAATGTTATAATAATGTTATAATAATTATGTTATAATAATTTTTGCTCGATCCTGATTCAGTTTTTCAGATATATCGAGGTCACATAATCTCCGTGCCGCACGCACATTAAGTTTGTTTGTGCGAACGAATTGAGAAAAACCATAAGTTTTTTTGCAAATTTTAACGCTATCTCGAAAACCGTTCGACCGACTCAAGATTTTTTTTTTAAATTCGTTTTCAGCGCATCAAAATTACAACATGAACAGCTAATAATCTTCGCCTTTAATATACGGTGGCTCGCAGCTTATTTCGTGTGAAAGATATAAGTTAGCAATCCATTCAAGACATAGTTAACCAATATTGACCTAATTATTATCAAAAAAGTATTTTTGTAAAAAGTTCTGTGTATGTAATTAATCAAGCTTTAGTTAAAGCTTAATGACGTTCAGATCGTCTAAATATTAAATGTGCTACGAGGGTCGAAATGTAAATTGAAATTATTGAAAGACCTTTTTTAGAAAATTTCTTAAAAATATTCTTAGATCGATTTTATACAAGCTCAAACATAAAAAATTTAAAAAATAGTCCAGTAGTTAAAATTCATTTATTAAATAATTTTTCCAACAACGCACATTGGATCCTAGACGCGCATTTCAGATCCAATAAAATGTTTAGTTATTTACAATAAATGCTCGTAATTGCTAAGTAGACACCCTAGGAGAAAGAAAACCGTTAATAGAATGAAAATCCATCGCTTAATTTAGTCAGGATATAAATTCAAAGTAAGGACTTTTTGCATAAATTTAAAAAAAATAATTTTTTTTGAAGACTTTTTTTATTTTATTTTTTAAAACTACTTCTAATAATGCGACTTTCCTGAAATTAAGTGGAGATTGTAGCTATAACTATTACCTTTGTCACCCATTTTATGGTTTTTAATGTTACTCTTTGTAAGTAGGATATACAGGCCATCAAAAAGTGTCAATTTTTGAAAAATCTGAAAAAAACTGTTTATATATTGGATTGCAACTTTTGTGGGGAACGGAAGGGAATGGCGATTCTTTTTGTACAATAAATTAGAAGTGTTACTTAATACTCCTGGGGTATAAACTTTTGCAGCCAGTTGCAGCTGCGCCCTGAAATGAGGTTTAAAGTGGGGTCTATTTACGAAAAAATAAATATTTTTAAAGTAATTATTTTTTAAAATAATTTACTGTTACTCGTTTTATTACGAAATTTTACTTAAATGACCTATATTGTTAACAGATAACCGCGGTTTTCAATAATTACTGATTTTGTTACCCTACCTTACTTTATTAAGGCATAAGGAGCTTCACCAAATACTTGTAACTAAAAGGCTTTCTTGACCGCGGTTACGGCCAAAATAACTGGAATAGAAGATATTATAAAACGGGTTGTTATAATACTTCTGTGTATCAACGCAAATGAAAAAATTAATTCAGTTAAGTTTAGAAAACACAAACATGGATCTGAAAAATTATAAGTTGAAAAGCATGGTTGGAGAATCATGAGTCCCACTATGCATACAATTCTAGCTCATGACATTATTTATACAAGAATTGTAATTGCCCGTTGGTATTAAAATAACATTAAACAAATATTTGCCTTCTTTCATGACAATTATCGGAGCAGGCTCTGTAAAGCAGTGTTCGAAAAAAAACAGTACGTTATTTAACGTTCCGTTCCAAGAACACATTCACTAAAAAGTTTTTTAAGTGGTTGTGAAGGTGTTTGCAAACAGAATTCCGAACGTTATGCCTGTGAGTTGAAGAACAGAAACTTTACGATAACGTACCGAACTAGGTTAGAAACAAAATAAAGTTCTTTTAGTGTTCTGTTTGCGAACTTTTGAGAAATTTTTTTTTTAAATTTATAATGGCGATATCTCGAAAACTAAGCAAGATAGAGCAAAACGGAGCACATTTTTGGTTCTTGGGATCTCCATAGTATCACTAGGCCTCTACACATGGGTGGACCCCATTGGGTCCATATTTTGAATCTAAAAAAGTTAACATTACGGAAAATTTAAAAATGCACATATCTCGCTAAATACTGCCGACACGACATAAAGTCTAAAAGCGGTCATGTACTACGAGACAAGATCCACAAAAATGCTTTTAGACTTTTCATCGTGTCGGCAGTATTTAGCGAGATATGTGCATTTTTAAATTTCCCGGAATGCTAACTTTTTTAGATTCAAAATAAGGACCCAATGGGGTCTACCCATGTGTAGAGGCCTAGCGATACTATGGAGATCCCAAGAACCAAAAATGTGCTCCGTTTTGCTCTATCTTGCTTAGTTTTCGAGATATCGCCATTTTAAAAAATTTGCTCCGTTTTGCTCTATCTTGCTTAGTTTTCAAGATATCGCCATTTTAAATTTAAAAAATGTCTCAAAAGTTCGCAAACAGAACACTAAAAGAACTTTATTTTGTTTCTAACCTAGTTCGGTACGTTATCGTAAAGTTTCTGTTCTTCAACTCGCAGGCATAACGTTCGGAATTCTGTTTGCGAACACCTTCACAACCACTAAAAAACTTTTTAGTGAATGTGTTCTTGGAACGGTACGTTTCGATAACGTACGGTCGCTCCATGGTTCCGTACAGAACACTAACATACCGTACGTTTTTTTTCGAACCCTGCTCTAAAGATAACATAGGTATTTTAAAAACTATAAAAGAAACTTTAACAGAGAAAACTTAAAAACCAACAACCTGCAAGACGTTTTTAGTATGTTTATGATTGAGTCCAATCCAAATATATCCCTGATAAGACAGGCTGAAAAGTTGGTAGTACTGATTATAGAGAATTGTTCTTAAAATATTTTTTTTTTACAAAATAACTTAACAATTATTTCAAATAATGCGCATTTACCGTGTGTTGCTTCTTGGTTTGATATCTTTTTCCATTATTTTGTTTAAAAAATTGAAAATGATAATAGATAGAAAACAGTTCATTTTGCTGGTTATTTTAGTGTTGGGTGTAGACTTTACCAAAATATGAAAGACACACTTTGTATTGAATGGTAAGCTGTTATATTGTCACTTAAAATCCGTAACTATTTTCAATAATTGACCTCCATTTTATTTTTTTATATGAATAAATTAACCAACTTTGCCTTAAATTTACAAGTAGGGTACTAATGCGAAAAATGTCCAATCCACATGTGTGAGTTCCTTAAGGTCTCCAGTTTTTGTAATGGTAAAGAATGTCGTGAAATTCCTATCCGTTCAAGAGTAATAACAAAAAAACGTCGATGCGCGCCTTTTCCATACAAAGTTTCCAATGTAGAAGAAATCAAATTTTTTAAGATTTAATTGTTTAATAATTTTAGTACATCTAAGTGTATAGTAATGAGTAGGGATGAGATTTTCATGCACTAAAAAATCGAAAATATGCGCTTAGAATATGCACTAAAAAAATCAAAATATGAACTAAAAACCCTAAAAATATGCACTAAAAATAAAATGTGCGCAACAAAAATCCTGTTTTCATACGAAAAACTCCTTAAAAAGCAAAAAATAACGCCGGGTTTTAATAGCAACATTTAAAACTTTATGTAAGCAAGATTTTTTTTAGAAATTAAGACAATCTATGAAAAAAATTAAACAAGATAAAATAATTTTTCTTATTTTCAAAATAAATTTTTAAAATTTAAAATAGTTTTTGAAGCAAATAAATTTCAATTTGTGTTTTTGCTAATTTATAATTTATAAATATGCACAAAATATCCAATTAAAACCAAAATATGCAAAAATATGCATTTACACCAAAATATGCAAAAATATCCAAAAACAAATCGATGCCATTTTAACACAAATTTCTTGATTCGGAGAGATAAGTAATTGGTCTATATCGTATTCAGACTATCTGCAAAAAACATGCATTTGCATGGAAATCTCATCCCTAGTAATGAGATATAAAAATAATTGAACATTTCCTTTGTTTACAAAAAATTGGTGGTCAAAAGAATTGGAGGTCAAAAAATTCGAATTTCTTCGACTGCATTGTAAAAATTTTGTTTTTTTTTGTTTGGGTCATTGGAAAAATTATTTGATTAATGACTCGTAGCACGTTTAAAATTTATTCAATCTGGACGCCATTAAGCTTAAATTAAAGCTCGATAAATTACCTACACAGCACTTTAAACAAAAAATACTAGTTTGATAATAATTAGGTGTATTATGGGAACTTTGTCTTAAATGGATTGCTAACTGATATCTAAGACACGAAATAAGCTGCGAGTCCCTGTAGGCGTGGCAACAAAAATAGCCAAAAATAAGGTTTCTTGGAAACTGTTGTCACACTCACTCACGCGCACGAGTCAAACTTTCCAGCCACGCACACTCACTCACGAGCATATTATTTTTTTCTCACACTCAATCACAATTACGTGAGTAAATTAAAGACAACTTACACTCACGAAACTCTTTTTATAAAAATAAAAAATAAAAATTTAAAAAAACTAACAAAATTTTTAGAAAAATTTTAAGTTAAGGCAAATTTAATTTTTTTTTTTTCGGTATGAAATTTAATAACAAAAATTCCTTTTTATTTTACAAACTTTTTACCAATAATTTTTTAATTTTACAAGCTTTTGACGCTTTCGCGATTTTACTAGATTTTGTGCTACCTCCTATTTGACGAGAATTCCTAGTAACAATTACGAACTTTTTTGAAATTTTACAAGATTTTTACCAAAAAAATTGTAAATTTACAACTTTTTTGTCGAAATAAAATTAACAAGAAATTTTAATAAATTTACTAGATTTTTTTTTTTAAACTTTGAAAATTTGTAAAATTACAAGAAAAACTGTAAAATTACAAAAAAAAATTTAAATTTCTATCGAAAATTATTTGTTAAAAAACAAGGAAAACTGGAAGTACGAGACTTTTTCTAGTAATTTTACAAGGTTTTTTTTGTATGTATCAACCGATATTTAGTTGCATTAACAGAATTTCAGTTGGAAATCTGAATATTTGTTTTCTGTGTGCAGCCAAGGGGCAATACAGTCCGACTCTTGCTGTATATCAGCCGGAATTTCAGTTGGAAATCTGAATATTTGTTTTCTGTGTGCAGCCATGGGGCAATATAGTCCGACTCTTGCTGTATATCAGCCGGGATTATACCGTCAGGTCCAGGGGATTTATAGGGGCTGAAGCTTTTAATAGAACACTAAAAAAAAACCATTTAAAATGACAAGAAAAGTTTGTAACTTTTTTTTGTTACCTCCTATTTAACGAGAATTTCTAATAATTTTACAAGCTTTTTACCAATAATTTTGTACTTTTACAATTTTTTATTTTAATCAATAAAATTGTAAATTTACAATTTTTTTGACGCGACAAAATTTACAAGGAAGTCTCGTGACTTTACTAGATTTTTTGCTACCTCCTATTTTACGAGAATTCCTAGTAAAAAATACGATTGTTAATTTACAACATTTTTGGCAAAATAAAACTTACAAGGAATTTGAATTTACTAGATTTTTTTGTAAAATTATCTTGAAAATTTGTAAAATTACAAAAAGAAAATTGTAAAATTTCAAAAACAAATGTAAATTTTTATCGAAAATTTTTTGTTAAAAAACAAGGAAAACTGTCAAATATTGGTAAAATGGGATTACGAGACTTTTTCTGGTAATTTGACAAGGTTTTTTGTGTGTACAAGGAAGAATCAACTGCGCCAGAGTAAATTTTTTACATCTTAATAATTTCAGACTACTCTATAAAGATTTGGGTTATAATAAATCTTGTTCTTTTTCGCCAAAGAAAATTGTCTTTTATTGGAATATATGTTTGTGAGTATTGTATTATGTGTGTATCATGAAATTGAAGCTGTTATTTAAATTGTCAACTTTAAGTGGATTGTTCTTGCAATGATTTAATATAATTTCTAGTGCTTTGCTTGTTAAATCGTTTGAAATTTTCATTCAAAAAATTTCTTAAATTCTTATGGAAAAATTTGTTATTTTTTTGGTATTTTAAAAATTTTAGGAAAATTACCTATAGATGTGAAGGTAATTGTGGATATGAAAATCTAAAACATTAAATATTCTGTTTGTCAAGTGTTTTTTTTAACATTTCCTCTGCGTTTTTTATACTTTATCACTTAACATTTATGTTTGTTATTTTGTTGTTTTTTAACAATCTTTTTTTTGGTATTTTTATGTAAATTTGTTTACTTAAACGTCTAAACGAGGGTTGGTTTGGAAAATTTTAAAGATTTTGTTAGAGTCTAAATATATGGTAAAAATTTCTTCGCAGATTTTTTCAAACTCCACTAATTTTAAACAGATTAACAGATATAATTTGAAAAATATCAATTGAAGTTCAAAGATTCTACTTGCGATTCAAAGATTCTAACCATGCGCACTGTGGGCCAGGATTTCCATTTTTTTGGCCAATAAGGTCTGTAAGGCAACACATATATAAAAATATTTTTTCAGAATGTCAACATCTTGAATTTTGTTCATCTTTAATATATTTTTAAAGTAGCTTAAATTTTTTTTTTGCATGAGGTTAAACTTAAAGTTTGAGATTTTTTTTATATTTTTTATTCATGAAACAAATATTTTTTTTTTTGTCCTTCAACACAATATTTTTTTAAATTTTCTGCGAAGTTCTCCTAAAGACATACCTGTTAGTCTAATACATGAGATAAACTGCCAAAAAGTAAGCTAAAAGTATATATTTTTTTTAATAAATTATGGAAATTCATACTTTTGTTGAAATCCGCCTTTTTTCAACACCAAAGTCCAAAAAAGTCCAAACGATATTGACAAACCTTGAATTGCAATCTGTCTCTAACAGTGTAATTTATTCACATTTTTGCGACCCTGTGCGACCGTTCATAATCTTTTAACATAGAGGCAATAAACCAAAATATGGCGTTTAAAAATGCCATAAAATGAAACTTCAAAATTTGTTTGATATTTTTGTTTCTATTGATTTCTAGTAAACAATTTCCCACTTTGACAACATTGGCGTGATAACTGGAGATGAGCAAATTTTGACTCACGTTCACTCACTAGCGTCAGTTACGCGTGAGTGAATAATAATAAACACGAAAAATTGTAAAACTTAAAAAAATGACACTTAATACGAATCACTCACGCAAAAAGTGTCTCACTCACTTGTAACCCACGAACAAAAAATTTGAGATACGTACATCTCTAGTGCTAAACATATAAACTGGGAACGCATTTAAGCGGGCATATATCAATACAATTAAATAATTTTGAATCACGCAAAAAAATGGCTCTCACTACAAATCACTCACACAAAAAATGTCTCACTCACTTATCACTCTTGAACAAAAAAATTCAGTCACTTGACCAGCGAACATCTCTAGTGCTAAACATTATAAATGGGAATGCATTTAAGCGGGTATATTTTGGCGATAGCATTTTAAATATTTTTTGTGAAATTGTAAGCTAGTAGCATTATTTGTACATTTAGGATGGCAAATGCTAACTGGAAATAAAAGACTTCTCTCTTAAATGTCCCACTGGATATATTAACTTTTTGACGTATTTAAAAGAGAAATATTTTATTAAAATTTTCTAATAAAAGCAAAAAGAGGGATTTATAAAAACTTAGAAATGTAGACATTGTACATTTTTTTAAAATTCTATGTCCTTCATTTTGGATCCGCCATTTTGATTTCAAAAAGTCTGAGTTCGTATTCGTGTTACGCAATCATTCCCTAGCGCTATTAAACAATAATTTAAATATCTGCTATTTTGAATATTTGATTCTGAAATCAGATTTGGCATCCGAAAAACCATTAAAATCAGACAACATAGAACAAAATTTTATATTTTATTTGTCCCATATTGGATCCGCACATTTTGAATTTAAAAAATTTGAGCTCATATTCGTAATTACCGACCCTAAATACATCGAAAATGATTATAGTAAATACAATAAGCAAAGAATTAAAAATCATATCCGCCATATTGGATCCGCCATTTTGAATTTCGAGTCTTTAATTCCAAAATCAGTTTTAACTTCCGAAAAACCTTTAAAATCGAAGTTTTTGGCAAAAAGAGACAACATATAAAAAATCTTAAATTTAAATTTGTCGCCTAATTGAATGCGCCATTTTGAATTTTAAAAGTCTGAGCTCATATTCGTTATTAACGACCCAAATACATCGACAATGATTATAGTAAATACAATAAGCAAAGAATTAAAAAATCATGTCCGCCATTTTGGATCCGCCATTTTGAATGTTAAAATTTTTTTCCAGAGTCGTGATCAGCAATCCTTTAACACCCATATGTAATACTTTTTTGACATATAGGTTAAGCGGTTTATTTATGGCCAAAATTCAGGAATGCTGGCCCACTGTGCATGCGGTGGTTGTGTGGGCTAAAGTGGGTAATTGTAATTCGGAAAGATCAATTGAAATTCATTTTCTCTAATTTTTTAAACACCCCTCGGTATTGTAAAATATTTACAATTTTTTTTATTATACATTTGGCTTTAAGTAAATCTGATTCCATTCCATTCAGTTCATCTTTATCTTTTATGTTCGTATATTTCAGTACATTTGTTTTCTGTTTTTTTTTTCTTCTTTTTATTATTTTGTGCCACGGGACTGATTGAAATTCGCGGATAACCTGAAATGGATTTTTCTTTTCCACAATTGCTTTGGTGGCAATTTCAAAGATTCACAAACAGAATACATTTAAGACGATACCAGAGATATTTAAAATTGAAAACATCATTTTCATACCATCAACGTCTACTTTTGCTCCTTCTGTCTTATAAATATTTTTACCATTTTGCAAAATACAACAAACAAGACCAACCAGCCAACAACCCCAGTGGTAAAATGTCATTGTGGCCCAAATTCATATAAAAGAAATTATTTTTATATTCTCTGTACAAAATAACATTAGTGGCAGCAGTTGGAGAAGTTGGTAAATCTGCGGTAGCAGTAGTTAAATAAAGCTTCATTTTAATGTATTGTTTTCTAAGAAAGTTATAAAATACGATATAAAAATGAAACATACGTTAGATGTTGCATAAATGATATTGAGCTATAACAGGGATTTGAATGGAAACACATTAGAAAAAGTTAGTGTATTCATATGGGAGATAAATACATCTGTCCGTCTAAACACTAATTTGGCCTCTGAAAGCAATAAAGCAAAAATTTATAAAATTCTAAGATTTTTTTTTAGAAAAAAATTTTGAAGAACCTAAATTTTTTAAACCCCAAAGCAATTTTCTCTGAATCTGAGACGTTTTTTCTATAAAAATAGTCCACGCAAAAAGTCTCAGACTTTGACGAATTCTTAGTCATTTTTTATAAACACAGAAAAAATTGTATTGTAGGTTTTTTTTTTCAATTAAATCGTTGTTGTATTAACAAAAATTTTATTTTATAGACAAAAAATAATTGATATTTTATTCAAAAAAACAATTTATCAATACAATTAAATTGTTTGTTAATACAACAACGATTTAATTGAAAAAGAGCCTACAATAAATTTTTTTCGGTGTATATGAAAAATGACTAACAATAAGAATGACTCAAAATCTGACACGAAACGTGTTAGATTCTAAGAAAATTGCGTTGGAGGTTTAAAAAATGTTTCAGAATCTGAAAATATTTTAAAATTATTTTTTTTTTTTAGGAAAAGTATCACAATCTCATGTTGATTACCAGGGACATGTGTTTTGTCTTTTGTTTAACTGATATATCATCAAGTAAAGATATTTAAATATTTATGTTCCTTAAGATATATTACTTTTATATGTTCAATGTAATGACTTTGTTGAAAGCACTGTATGGAAAATAATTTTATTTTTTCATTTATTCTCTTGGTAATATCATGCGGACATAAAAATACATTTTTATTTTTAAATATTACCCAACCATATATAAGGTTTTTTGGTTTATCCTTCCAACCGCAAACTTGTGTGGAGGGACTACCACCAAAATTTTAGGTTGCTAGTTTGTAATTTTGTTTGGGAAAAACAACTGTTGTCTTTAAAAAAACTGTAATAACAACTGAATATTTGATTGGTGACAATTGTCTTATTGTCTCTTTGAACCTCTTTTTTCTTTGAGTTTCCATATTTTGTATACCCTAAACTTACAAAGGGAGTCTTTCAATTGGCACATACCTGAGGCTTGCATATGGGAACCAGGGGAGAAATTTAAGTGTCACCTTTATTTTTGTTAGGTGCCCATTCTCACATTGAGTGGATTAAAGGGGGAAACGGGAAGTTTCTTTTAAGAAAACAATATGAACATTGGGGAGATATTTTTTTTTGTCAATTTTTGATTTTCCAAGTGTCCGGAAAAATTTTTGTTCACAAGATCTATATATTATGTCATATATATTTGATGTCAATAGGGGCGTTAAAAATTTTTGGTTTTTGATAATTGAAAAAAGATATATATCTTGCGATACATCTTGTTTATTAATTTTTATGTGCTGAACACTAACATCAAACAAATTTTATAATCAGTCGAACGGTTTTCGAGATATCGATATTTGAAAATAATAGTACAGGTTTTTTTTTACGGTTAAGAAATTAACATAAAAATTTGTTTACCTTGATCCTTTCATAGAGCTTGAGACAAACTTTCATTAATTAAAATTATTTTGATCCAAATCCGATTATTTTTACCCGTGGCAACCATCGAACAAAGTTTTTGTTTTTTCAAAAATGTTCAACAAAAACTCCAAACTTTGATCGAAGGACGGCAAGATATAAGTGTCCAGAATTGGCTCAAATTGGGTTTAAATGAAAATTTGAGATGAGATCTCACTACCCTAGTAAAAATGGGTTTGTATATATCCATGTATAAATTGATACAAATATATCTAGTTTTACATAAAATTATCTAATTATATAAAAATATATAAAAAATTTCTCAGATAAGACCAAAATTCGTATCAAATTTTATAAAATTTTATCGGGAGTTATATCAAATTTTATATAATTTGATACGAAATTTGGTCATATCTGATTGATTTTTTATATAATTAAATATAATAAGATCTCAGTATGTATAAAATGATATATTTGTATAAATTTATACATGGCTATATACGAAATGATTTTTACTAGGGTAGTAAGATTTAAAAAAAAAACTAAATTTTTGTAAATTTTTTGACAAATTTCAAATGGTGACATCTCGAAAACCACTCTACCGAACTTAGAAGTTTTTTGATTTTCGATTTAGGATGCCAGAATAAATTAATGCGTGCTAAAAAACGAATTAAAATTATCGGAATTAGCTAAATTAAGTTTAAATGAAAGAGTTAATTTAACTAAAAATATTTAGCTAAATTTTCGTAGAATGAATGCAGCAAAAAAAGCCGTAACTTTAACTAAAAATTCAGCTGAAAATTTTGTAACATTTTTATGTACATATTAACAAAAAAAAAATTAGTTGAATTCAACTAAACTTTTTGTTACTTTTTTGTAAAAAATTGTAAGTTTGTTTAATATTGGTTTTAAACACTAAGGCTCTTATTCATAATACTTATAGTAGACTTATTTAAGGTTTATTTGACAATTATTTCTGCAATATCTGTCTGTCAAATAAACCTACTTTAAATATATTTCACGTTTTATGAATAACCACATAACTCTTCACTTATTTTTTTCTTTTTTTCACAGCATTAAGTTCAGCTTAAGTAGAACTTATGAGATTTGCATAAGAGGCTACACAAGAAATATATAAAAAAATTTCACTTAGAAAAAATATTTTACGAGAGATCAACAAATTAATTAGTAAAAATTCGTAAACTCAGTTTAAAATTCAACAAAAAAAATTAATTCAAATTTTGTTCAAAACTAGTATTTCCGTAAATTGAACTTAACTCAAAAAAGTAGTTAAAACGCTGATTTTAACTAAAAATTTGCTAAAAAGCCAGTAAACTCGAGTTAACAAAAAAAAATTTGTTAACTTTACAGTTTTATTTTTTTTAATGTATAAAAAAGGTTAAGGGAAAGAAATTCTAAGATTTATTTAAAAAAAATCTTGAACGTAGGAAAAACACAAAATTCGTACGGGAGAGGGCTGAAAAGTACTTTCTATTGTCGCACTCCCCCTGTATCCAAAATGAGGAAAACCCCGTTTTTTCGAATTTCAAATAGCGATATCTCGAAAACCGTTCGACCGATTTTTTTAAATTTTTTTTTGATATTCGTGTTCACCGCATTAAAACTAACAAACGTGATGTATCGCAAGACATATTTTCTTTTTAAAAACACAAACAGAAAAATTCGGACGAGAGAGGGCTAAAAAGTTATTTTTATGGTCGTACTTCCCCAGGGTCCAAAATGATAACCACGGTGAACTGTATGCCGTTGCTATTTTAAAGCGCTTTAAACCAAAAAATAAAGTTATTTAAAGGCGTTTTAGATCAAAACAAATGAGAGTGTTAAATTCGGCTGTGCAGAATCTTTTATACCCTCCAACTCGTAAAAAGAAACAGGGGCATCGTTTTCTTTTTTTTTTTGGGGGGGGGGGGAAGGGTTTCGTTGGTGGGCGACAGCCTTTCTGAATTCAACTGCAGGACTTTGAACTTCTTCTGACTTCAAAATGTTTCGTTTGCTTAACAAAAGTACACAAAACCTCTAAAAAAATGGCGTTTTTCATACGTTGGTTTAGTTCTTAAAGGGTGAACTTTTTTCTCCCTAATCTAATGTTGCCCATGTTCGAACTTAACCATCCTAATACCATAAGACATATTTGTGCCAAACTTCAGTAGTCTAGCTCTTTTATTTTGGATTGTATTGTGTCTTCCACAGACGGACGGACAGACGAACATCGCTAGAATGTCTAAGAATCGATCACTGATCAATAACATATTTACTTAATGGGGTCCTAGACCGATATTTCGATGCGTTACACACGGAATGACAAAGTGAGTGTACCCTCATACTGTGGTTGGTGGGTATAAAACAGTGATGGCCATTTTTGTAATTCCTATTCCCGCGGGAATAGGCTAAAAAATGCTACTTGTGCGCTGTCGACACACGTACACTATAAAATTCTGTTGCTTGAGCAAATTTGTTGACTTTTCGCTTGCTACTACCCACACAAGCATAAATGTTATAGTATTTGTGTGCGAACAACTGGTATAAAAACAAAAAAAGTCCCTTTCACACTTTTATTTTGGATTTATTGTTTGCATTTTGGAGTAAAAAAACATGTTTTCAAATTCAGAGAAAATCGCAAAACAGATTTTGGCCTCCAAATTCCAAAAGAGGCTTCCAAATTTTTCTATCACATACCGTTTGTAAGTTATTCGCGCTTAAATATTGAAAAAAAAAACCTTAAATTTCTCACTTTTTGAGTCTCCCCTTTAACGTTTTTTTAAGTTGCTCACACAAAAAACGTACTTGATTTTATATAATATGGATCTCGTGATTTGAAATCTGACATCTGTTTTTAGCGCGTACAGTCTTTAAGATACTGGGGTTTGAAAATTTCTAACTCCACTGTTCCACACTTTTATTCTTATAAATAAGACTAAAAGTTTCAAACGCGAATATCTCGAAAACGGATCATGCTAGCTAAATTTTGATTGAAGTTTTGGAATCAGGAGTTACATTTTATATAAAATCGAGTCCAATTTTGTGGAAGCAACGTTAGCATACCCAAAACTGCTCCTTTATTGGTTTTTTTGACGTCTTAACAGCGAATATCTTAAAACTTAAACGTGCTAGATTTAGAATCAGGAGACCAAAATCTATAGGGATCTGTTGTATATTTCACTTGGAGGTTTTTGGTGTCGAGCAGTGAAATTTTTCATTAGATCAATGATGTTTTTCATAACGGCTATGGTTTTTTTTTTTGATAAAATAAATGGAAAATTAAATTGAATTAATGAAAATATTCATAAATTTTATAAATATTTGTTCTTATGAAACTTTTCATTAAATATATAAAGATGAAATGTTTCATACATTTTATGAAAAAATTAATTCATCCAATGATAAAAAATCTTTGTTTCACTTCTATCGAAGCCGATAGGTAAAATGGATACAGTTTGTGATTCGTAAGGGCGTTTAAATGGCGCTCTTCCAACCAAAATAATTCAAAAATATTTTTTTTTTTTAATAAATTTTTGGATTTTTTCTTTCGTGTTTGCCTATTTTGTGCTTCCCAAAAAAAAAAAACCTTTATTATAGCAATACCTTCATTATCTAATGATATATTTAAACTAAACACATGTCATGATATTAATGCGCATACATGTGTATTGGCAAACAGAGTCTTGTTTAAAAAAATGTATTGAAAGTTTATTTTTCCCCATTTTCCAAACAATTGGCTTTGATGTCATTCAAAAAACCATGACGTGACATGAAAGCATAAAATACACACACATACAGCAATCGTTAAACAAAAAAGCATAAGGACATATTGCGTCGAAAAGGAAGAACAACAAAAAAAAAATTGCAAAAACTCAACACGCACAATGAACTTTGAACTTATTGCAGGATTGAATTGTATTGAATAGAGACGAGAAGAGCAAAAAAACAGGCCACAAAAAGGCGTTACGTTTGCCACTAACAAAGTAAGTCCTTAGAGAAATCTTAAACTAAACTACATACATACATGTGTACTATGATGGTGATGATGATGTTGATGCGAATTTTTCCAATGATGATCAATAACCAATATAATAAAGTTGGCTTATTAGCCTCATCTGTGACATTACACATCATTTGCCCCTGTCTAAAGACAACTGCCTCCCCAGTTTTATAATTTTTTTTATCAATACATGACTAGGAATTTGGTTTTGCAAAAAAAAATTTGTAAAACTTAAACGCGTGCGGGTAGTAAGTCGTGTGGCGTATTCAATTCTAAAAAAAAACAAGAAATTTTAAAACAGTCCTTGTTGATCCTTTTGATTATTTTCTTGTAATTTTATCTTTACTCTGTTAAGGGATTTAGTTTTTTCTTTTAAGGAATTTTCTTTATAAAGCAGAGTGTTTTTTTATTTTTGCCTCCTCCTCCTCTTCTTTCAACACTCATTATATTGAATATTTGCATATGTAAAATTTTAAAAATTTTAAACTAATCAATGTCTTGTTGTTTTGGATTTGTTTATTTTGATTTCGCTTCTTTATTTTTACAATTTTATGGTTTAATTGTATTATGTTTATTTAATTTTCTTAAACGTATAAAAATTTTATTATTTTTTCGTTTTTTTATTTAACAAAATTGTTGAAAAATTTTGTTTTTAATTCAATTTTCTTGTTTTTCCAAATCATTATCATCTATTGTGTTAATTTTGCTTTTTTGTTCACTTCAAAATTTTATTTATTTATGGCGCCAAACCGATTTGTAAATATTTTCAATTCACTTTGGTTTAGTGTTTGTTTAGAAAATTGAAATTTAAACAAGCTCCACATTCAATATTTACGAGTTTCAAAACACATGTGCAATAAAATACTGTAGATTATTTAGTGATTTCTTTTATCAAGGTTGGGAACCACACTGATAGAAATTTGTACATGACAAGTATGAAAATTTACATCAGTATAATGAAAAATTACGTTAAAAAGGAAGCTATGTCGGATTTCATTGAATCAATGAAACATGTATCATTAAAGTTAAAAGTAATGATAAGTTTCATAATATAATTCAAAGTAACCAGATAAAATATAAATTGTGTTTTATAAAAATTTTTCATAACTGTAATGTAAATCTGATCTTATTTTCAGCATCATCGCGAAGTTCTCTTCGGTTTCCATTCTTGATTTTAATACATGAGTATTTTTTTAAAGACTCTTTTTCTTTTTGTAATTTTATTAATATTAAGACATGTGTTTTTATGATTAAAGTCATTATAACACATTTTAAGATTTTATGTTTTGTTTATTTGATTTTTATTTTTTTTTTTTTTTTTTATGATTATTATGGCTAAACCTCGTATTAAAAAGGCCAAAATTCCGGAAGGAATATAAAAAAAAATATTTGGTTCATAAAATAATTTATTAGGTTCACCTAACCTAAGGGTCATTAAAAATATATTTTATATAAACATGTAATTATGGAATATTTTATGATTGTGATCTATTTGAATATCAACGTTATAAAGTAATAAATCATTAATATACATAAAACAGAACATAAAATGGCTTAAAAATTTACATTATTTCCTAAAGAAACTGATAAAACTTAGATTTTCAGTTACCGGGATATGTCGGTATAAAAAGTAAAATCAATTTGGACTTTTCTGAGTTTCACTTAAGATTTAAAAAAAAACAAATCGTCAATCATAGGTATTTTTACCATGTCATAGAAAGAGCAAACCAATTCTAAGGCGACGAAATTTCATCCACCAAACCTTAACGGTTGTCAAAAGTTTGAAAATAAATTGCATAAAAGGACTATTTTGTTTACATAAAATATTTGTTTATATGGTGCAATGCTCACATTAAGTTTCAATCCCATAATGAAATTAGACAGGAAACCAATCTCAAATTTTATTTACACAATTATTTAAATCTTTACAAAGGAAAATTTCCCTAATAAAAATACGATTGCTCTTTTATATTTAAATTGGGCAAACAATGTACATGTTGATAAGTGTTGCCTGTAGAGCTTTCAACTGATTAAGAAATTTTTGATTCGATTAAGGCATTTTTCTTCAAATAATTGTCTGTTCTTTATTAAAAAACTTCAGATGCTAAGAAATATTTTAGCAGCATAGCAAACAAAACCTGCTGATGTCAGCTGGAAAATCTGCTGATTTTAGCAGACAAGTCGTCTGTCTTTATCAGAAAAATCTGAAAATTTTTTAATATTGCTGTTTTTTAAAAGTTCAATCTTTGAAAAATAAACACTTTGACAATTTTTATGAAAACTGGATAACTAAACATTTCACAGAAAAAAAAACATTGTCAATACAATTAATTTCATTGTTAATACAATTAAACATTTAATTGAAACTGAGCCTACATTGGATTTTGTCAATACAACAATGACATTTGTAACTTTTGAAAAAAAAAATCAATTCTGATTAATTTTTATTAAAAAATAAAAATTGTTTTATTCGACCTTTAAAATATTATATTCTGACCAACATAAATAAATTTAAAACAAAAAAAAATAATTTTCTTGAAAATTATGCTATGAGAATATCATGGTTTTAATTAGTAAAGAAAATAATGACCTCGAGCCAGAATAAACATCCTCAAAATATAATATTTTAAAGGTCGAATAAAACAATTTTTATTTTTTAATAAAAATTAATCAGAATTTGAACATAATGGTTGGCACGCCATGTGATGAATAACCCTAATATGGAGTTTTTTCTCACAACAACAACACAAAAAACATATTGTTGTAGTCCAATGGACTATCGTATGTAAAAATTGTTTTAAATATTTTTGTTGGTTATTGACAATCGTTGCCTTATTAGTATGGTATAATTTCTTCGTCTTTCTAATTCTCATTGCGAATAGAGGCGAATATGTATTAATATGCTAGTTTGTGCACAAACGATTTGTCATTAGACTCGTTTGCTACTTTGTAGTTAATCGTTTCTATTTTTGCTAAATAATCTTGACAATGGAATCTTGACAAATTCCGAAACACGTGTCGATTAAGTCTTGCAAAAATGACCAACATAAATAAATTTAAAACAAAAAAATAATTTTCTTGAAAATTATACTATGAGAATATCATGGTTTTAATTAGTAAAGAAAATAATGACCTCGAGCCAGAATAAACATCCTCAAAATATAATATTTTAAAGGTCGAATAAAACAATTTTTATTTTTTAATAAAAATTAATCAGTTTTTAGAAAACTTTTCAAAAAAAGTTTATGCATGTTTTTAAGCCTTTCTCTATAAGTTTAAAAATGTCAAAAAAGGATCCGCCAGGAACAATTTACCTGCCTTTATCGATTCAAAATCACTTCTTTGGCGATGTCAGTCTGGCTGTACATGTTAACGGTACACTCAAAATAAAACACTCAAAATCAGCAGAAATATCTGTCAAGATAGCAAACAAAAGCTGCTGATGTCAGCTGAAAAACCTGCTGATTTTAGCAGGAAAATTGACTGATTTTATCAGAAAAGTCTGCTAATTTTTTTTTATAATGCTGAAACGTGAAATATATATGGGGCATTCCAGGCCAAATCACTCACTTTTAGACCCGACCCCTTTCGATTTATTTTATTTTTGGATATGTTTTAGTACTTATTAAATGCAACTTGGACACAAATTTTCAGCCTTTTATTCCAAGATGGTGTTGAGTAATCAATTTTTCAAAATGGCGATTTTGGGAAAAAAAAATTTGGGAAAATCTAAAAAAAAAATGTCATGTCTTGTCCAACTGTTTTTAACATACATATCTATATTTTTTAATGGTTAAAATTAATTAAAAATTTCAATTTTTTAATTTTTTTTGAGAAAATCGCCATTGTGAAAAATTGATTACTCAACACCATCTTGATATAAGAGGCTGAGTGGGAGTGGAGATAGGGCGAAAGTATGTTTTACAAAAATGTGGGAGGGTTAAAATAAATGGGGGTCGGTCTCACTAATGACCCCTCTCGGACGCACCATTAGACCGGTAGAAGCTGATTAAATAAAAACAATTTACAAAAAATAAAAAAAATTGTATGGGACCACCTCAACAATTAGAGATAGAGGGTAGGTGTGTACAGAGAAAATGTTTGGACTAAAAAAATATTGTGGGTCGGTCATACATTTTGTTGCTCTAAGGGCACTATTAGGGCAGTTAGAGCGGTTGGAGCAAATTTTAAAAAATGTAGTTTTGTGTGGGAGCCCCCTTAGAAATTGGAGATAGGGTATTAGTTTGTTCCAAAGAAATGTTAAGACGTAAAAATTAATGGTGGTCGGTCTTATAAATGACCCCTCTATGACGCACCATTGGAGCAGTAGAAATGATTTTAAGATTGGAAAATTACAATAAAATTTTAAAAAAATCGATAGAAGTTTTACACAAAAAAATTTAAAAAAAAATCGAAGAGTACAAACATTTTCAAAAATGAGATTTAAATTTTAAAACTTAAAAATCGCAAACTAGAGCGCTTTTAAGAATTTTTTTATTTTTTTTAAAGTAATTCGATATCTTTTGAACGGGTCACCAAAAAAATCTGAAAATTTACCGCGAAGGAGTTTTCGATGGCTACTAAAAACTGTAAACAAATTGGGAAAATCTAAAAAAAAAATTTTCAAAGTGTCCGATTTCACATGGAATGCCCCATATACATAACGTGTGCGTATGAGTAATAAAAACACTTAAACAATATTTAAAATAGAGATGGGATCGTAAATGAGTTTTTAATAACGATTACGCACGCTAATTAAAGAAATAATTTAGTCACGCACGACATTTTATTTTGCTCACGCTTATTCACGCACACGTGAGTAGAAAAAATAAGTCACGGTCACGATGTTCACGTGAGCGTGAGTAAAATAAAATATCGTTCTTGAATAATTTTTTTTTTCTTTCATTAGGGTGCGTGATCGTAAATAAAAACTCACCCACGCTCCCATCGGCTCTTAAAATATTTTTTAAGTATTGATATTACTCATACGCACACGTTTTATACACCATTATTGTATAAAATTTGCGTATTGCAATCTTTGACATTTGATTTCTCGAAAACAAGGCAAAACACATCTCTGAAAATTTCAGAACAGATAGAAAAGCCTTTTAACTTTTTTTTTAAAATATTAAAAAAAAAATAAAATCGCGGCATGTTTTTTGATAAAGTTTAAGTTTAAATTTGAAAAATTCAGAACTTCTTCTGAAAATTTTCCAATTTTTATTTTTTTAATCGATAAAAAACTTTTGTCTTAAAGACTTTACTGTGTTTCATTTAATTTGCATAAATATTGAAGTAAAGATACTCAGGCAAAAAAGTTTGATATTTTCAATATTTGACCACGCCTACAAGGCCCACTTTTTGAAAAAACTTAAATTTTATTTTTGTTTTTTAATAGTACTCTAAGAGCGAACACTTTGCAAATGATATCTCATTGAAACGACTATGGCTTTTCTGTAGTGGAACATTTGGTGTGGAATGCCTTATAAGTAGAGTTACTAATTTTTTTTTCTAATGCTAGTAAGCTAACCTTTAGTAAATTTTTAGTTGAGATTAGCATGTTAGCAAAAATATCTTGTAAACTTCATTTAGCGCATGAGCAATTTTAAACAAAATTTGAAAAATTTTTTTTTGCTAAATTTAAAATTGAGTTGAACAAATTTTTACACTCAAAATATTTTGTAGGCAAAAACAAATGAAAAACACACATAAAACAAGTGAATAAACAATTGAAAACCATCCCAGTAAGTATTCATTTATTTTAACAAACATCAACATTTATTTTTTACTGTTGACAAAATTTTCTCAAATAAATAACCTTAAACATTTAAAAACTACGTTTTTTTATTCTCTTTTACCAACAAATTCAAAAAAATAACCTACAAAAACATTAAAAATTAATGATAGTTCTGTTATTTTTACCAACAAAATTCAAAAAAATAACCTACGAAAACATTAAAAATTAATGATTATTTTTTACAATTTTCTATTGAAATATTTTTTTTAAAATTTGTAATAAAATTTTGGGGAATCGATCTCGCAACCAACTACATTCTGGCCAGACATTCTACCCATCGTGGCAAAGTCACTTGATACAAACATGTTTTTATATTTCTATAAATAATTTTTTGATTTTTTTTTTCTACAAAAAATAACCTACTTGTGTAGGTAAAAACTAATGATATTTCATTAAAAAATACCAACAATTAAAAAAATTACTTACACAAATCATTAAAAATTTAAAGAATAATCAGTAGTTTTTACTTACAGAACAAAAATAAATGACTTTAAAGATTAAATGTTAATGAAAGTCTTTATTTTTTAGTGTGTTATTTTTGAAACAAAGGACAGAAGTAGTCATTAATAAAAACCAAATATCTAGCAAATGTTTTTTCTTTTAAAAACGACTAAACGGAAAACTTTTTAAATAAAATACAAGCAGTTAATGACATAATTTTTTGAGTGTACAAGCTTTTTTGCTAATATTAGCGAAAATAAATTGTAACTTTTTTTTTTAAGAAAACTTAAAATGGCGCCATCCCGGAAACTAAGCCAGATGGAGCAAAATGGAGGTTATCTTTAGTTCTCGGGCTTGGTACAATTGTACATTTTTTGGTACATTTTGACCTTCAAAAGTACCGTGGCCCTACCGCGACTCATTTGGTACAATTTTAAAATTTCCAATTTCTTTATAACTTGAAAAATCGAAAAAAGACCCCAACACACTTTAAAAAAAATGCTCACAAACCGAACTTACACTCTCATTTGTTTTAGTTAAGTTTTTATTACTTTAAAAAAATGGTACCGTAAGGGTCCAAAAGGTACCATTTTTTTTTTAAGTTGGTACAAATTTGAAAACCCCATTTAACATCCCTGGTGGACCCTAATGGGTCCTAAATTTGGATCCAAAAAAGTTAGCATTCCCGACAATTTTTAAATGCTCATATCTCGGCAAATATTGTCGATACAACAAAAAGTCCAATCATCTCGTTAAATCATCTCGTAAAGTGATGCTGGCATATACAAAAAAAAAACGGTTTTTCGCGATTTTCATCATGATGGTTCATTTAACATAGCTGTTTTTTGTACACTATTCGTTTTGTTAGGGATGCCTTTTTGATTCACTAAGAGCAAGTTTTTTATCAAAGACCAACTTGGCGGTTAACTTCGCGAAAATCTCAAAAAATTAAGAAATTCGCGAATTTAAGGGCTTAAGACGAAAAGCTTTAAACCAAATTTTCATAAGAAATATTGCTACAAGTCATATCTTTGTTTTCTATGCCATACAATTACTTTGCAAATTTTTTTGTTGAAAAACTGGCTCGAAATCAGCAAATCTTTAACGACATTTTGCAAGAAAACTATATCATACATGGAAAAACGGAGTACGCCATTCGAATCAGCATGTCCGAAATATATAGAAATGATATCGTAACTGTTGTTTTTGTGTTCCGCAGTGTTATTAATAAAATTATAATAGAAGCGTTATTAGAAATCACAAATCTGTCCAAGGATTATAAATATATATTTTTTTAAAACACACCATCAAATAGTAATAGATTCATATGTAATCTTATTTATTTATGTAATAATAGAACTAGGTTAAATAGATAAACAATTAGACATTTTTAACAAAGAATACAAAGGCAGTAGATAATCATATATGAAAGATCTACCAAGGTGCTTACAAAACATACGTAATTTGACGTTAATGTTACGCTAATAATAATCTGTCAGTTTAAATTTGTAAATGCAACTCTAAATATCATGATGAGGAACTGATCTAAAAAATAGAATCTCAAGATAATGTTAATCTATTGTACTGTGATACGACTCAAAGTATGTACATGCATGTGTATTGATCATATGAGTTTGATAAACAATTTAAACTACTTATGTGAATAAAATCTCCTACATACACATTGTAAATCGAACATTTTATGTTCTCTAATGTGGTCATTTAACATCTATGAGGGTAGTTTGTTTTTTTATTCTACACATAAGGTTTTTTAAAGATCAAATACACATGTTGTTTTAAATACTTGTATATTGTTTTAAAGACGTATGTTTCTTAAGTCTTTTGTTTTGAGAGGGGCTTAAAGAAATTAAAAAAAAAAACAGAAACACATGTGTCGATCTAAATTGTTGATAAAAAACTAACAAAAAATAGAAAATGTTATGTTGCATGCACTAATATGAGGATATGTAAGTATTTAGTAATATATCTTAAAAAACTGATAATTGCTATTGTTCTTAATATAGTTAAGTTGCAAGTAGGCTGGCCATTTTTTGGGTTTTAATCACAAGGATTTTTATTGTTTTTATTTTTTGCCATTGTTTTGTCCAAAATAAAAATTTAGCTAAATGATGCAAAAACAGAAATGTTTTTGTTAAACAATTCAATAAAGATAAAAGTAAATTGTGCCGATACTTAAAAAACAAATATGTTTTTTTAAATTTTTTCCGATTTTTTAAATGTTGCACTATTTTTAACAATGATTAGAAGAGTATCGTCAAATAAAAATTGTAATGGTCGTGTAACGCATTACCATGCAATGCATAGCCAAAAAAAATGGAAATGCCTGCGAATTTTGTACTCTTGTCCAAAACATTAAATCATGATAATGATTTAATGTTTCCATTGCGATTAATGTACCAAATGTTTCATTTATTTAACAAAAATACAAAAAAACTTGAAAAACAAGTAAGAGTGTTAAATTCGGCTGAGCCAAATATTTTATACCCTCCAAAATGTAAAAAAAATGTCAGGGGCGTTTTTTTTGGAGGGGGAGAGTGTGATGGGATCAGTGGGGGACGTTGAGAGGCACCTTCCCACCGCGATATACATACATCAAATGTTTCATTTATTTAACAAAAATTCAAAAAAAACATGTAAAAAAGTGTATTTTTTCTGAGGTTGGTTCAGTTCTTCAAGGGGGAAATTGTTTTCCCCTGGTCCGATTTTGCCCATTCACGAACTTAACCTGCCTATGAACATGAGACATATTTGTGCCAAACTTCAGGAGTTTAGCTGTTTTATTTTGGACTGCATTGTGTTATCTACAGACAGACGGACATTCATAGAATGTCTTAAAATTGATCATGGATCAATAATGTATATACTTTCTGGGGTCCCCGACCGATATTGCGATGGAATGACAAAGTGAGTATACCCCCATACTGTGGTTGGAGGGTACACTCAAAGAATTATGTAGGTAAATTCCCCTGAATATTCACTTAAAACAAATGAAGTTTTATTTAAAAACCATTCCACTGTGTTTTCATTTAAAATAAAAACACATTACAGTCAATTTTAAATGTTAATTTAATGACTAACCAAAACATTAAGAAACTAGTGAATATTCAGTTATTTTGTATTGAAAAACAGTAAAACTATACAAGAAATATTTTACTGCCGAAATTAAATGTAACAGAAAATTCGTTTTTAATACAGAAAATATTTTTTTTTAAACTACAGAAACAGTAAAAAAATTAAATCCTTTATAAAATAAGTGATTTTTCTTTTAAAATGACTTTACTGATTACTTTTTAAAATAACCTACAAACAGTTAATGACATAATTTTCTTAGTGTATAAAAAAATTGGTAAAAAATAAAATTTGATAAAAACAAGAAGAAAAGCTAAATTCGACTTGGCCGAATCTATGAATACCTTCCACAATGCCCTTTTTAAGTTATAGTAAATTTTCTAGAGTGAACAAATAACATTTTTGATTAGAAATAATTTATTTTGTTTAAAAAAACCTTTTTTTTTTAAATAGTTTTTGAAAAGTGAGTGTATAATTTTTTTTGAGTGTAAAATTTTTTTCGAGTGTATTTTTTTTTCTTTTAGTGTAAAAATATTTTTGAGTGACAAAAATGCGATGTAAAATATTTTTGTGACTTACCAATGTTGTTAAAACCTGTAACGGGGTTTCAACACGTGAATTTAAGGTGTGGCGATTCGCCACTGGCGAATCGGAAATTTACGGTTTTGCTAATAACTTTTGAACTACTGGGCCGATTTGGCTGAAATTTAAAACCGACCGGACCAGAGGAACGGCAAATATATATGCCACACTTCAGCACCCTCAGAATTGCCGTTCGAAAGTTACCGTGTGTTTTATCTCGTAAATTCCATAGAGTAAAGAATATATCAGAGATTTTGATAGGCCCCAAAACAATATGTCACTTTATATAAATTGGTTCTCTTAATGTTTAAGAGAGTTTTTACATGCAATAGCATAGGCAACACTAAGAGAACCAACTTTTTGAGAGAGGAAATTAAATGGTAGCCAACCAACCTGATACCCACTGGTAAATTCCAGAAAACCCCTTGCCGAAATTCACTCATTTGCTCATAACTTTTGAACCACTAGACCGATTTAGCTGGATTGCAATACCAACCTGACCAGGTAAATGCCCAACATATATGCCAAACTTCAGGAGCATCCGTAAAGTGTTTCAAAAGTTTGCGTGTTTTCAACAGACAGACGGACGGACGGACGGACGGACGGACTGACGGACATCGCTAGATCGTCTTAAAATCGATAGAGGATCATGAATATATATACTTTATGGGGTCCTAGACCAATATTTCGAGGTGTTACAAACGGAATGACAATCTTATATATACCCTCTATCACTAGAGTGGAGGGTATAAAAAACAAGTGAGAGTGTTAAATTCGGCTGTGCCGATTTTTTTATACCCTCTAAACTGTCTTAAAAATAAAAAACAAGTAAGAGCGTTAAATTCGGCTGTGCCGAATCTTTTATTCCTTCCAACATGCAAAAAAATAATAAAAAAAAAAAAATCAGGGCGATTTCCTTTTTTTGGGTGGGGGGGGGGGGGGGGGTCGGTAGTGGTAATAGGGGGGGGTGGCAAATTTCCTCTCGAACATGTGTTTAAAGATTAATTCTTATGCATTTTGCACTTAAAAAAAGACAAGTTTATCATTATTTAAAAAAACATGTATTTCACGCCCATAAAAGAGGGGCGGACCGAAAAACCAACATTTTCTAATTCTCTGGGTCCAAATGCAGGACTTTGAACTTCTTGTAGCATGAAAATGATGCATTTGTTAACCAAAAACACAAAAAATCATGTAAAAAAATGGTATTTTTCAGAGGTTGGTTTAGTTCTTCAAGGGGAAAAAGTTAAATTCGACTAGGCCGAATTTAAACACCGAATTTGAACACCCTCCACAATGCCCTTTTTAAGTGATAAAAAATTTTCTAACGTGAAAAAAATTAACAATTTAATTAGAAATATTTTATTCTGAGTAAAAAATTTTTGGTTAGTCATTTTTTTTTTTGTAAAAATATTTTTGGGTGACAAAAATATTTTTTAAAATATTTTTCTGACTTACCAATGTTTTAAAAGCTTGTTTTCAACACGTGGTTAAAGGTGGAGCCAATCTAAAATTCACGGATTTCTTAATAACTTTTGAACCACTTGACCGATTTGACTGAAATTCAATACAAACCAGACCGGGGAAACGACAAAAATATTTGATAAGCTTTAGCACCCTCAGACTTTTCGTTCGAAAGTCATCGTGTTATTTATCTCGTAAAAAAAAATGAAAAAATACAAATTTTTTTTTGGAGTGTAAAATTTTTTTTTCGAGTGTAAATTTTTGTTTAAGTATAAAAATATTTCTGAGTGACAAAAATACTTTGTAAAGTAATTTTGTGGCTTATCAATGTTTTAAAAATTTGTTTTTTTTTTTAAGCTCTGAAATTCATGGTTTTGCTAATAACTTTCGAACCACTACACTATAGGGAATTTATAAGGAATTGTTGGCCAAAAGTCCATTTTTGATGTGTTCAAAAAAACTTTTTTCGGATGCCATTATAGAGTAAACTATAAAAAAGTAAGCTAGCACACATATTTTTGTACACCAAACTCTTTTACCACTAGTACGGAGGCGTCAAAAACAAAATTTAATTATACCCTACACCACACTGTGGTACAGGGTATAATGAGTTTGTGCTGATGTTTGTAACTACCCGAAATATTGGTCCTAGACCCACTTTTAAGTATACCGATCGACTTAGAATCACTTTTTGAGTCGATTTAGCGATGTCCGTCCGTCCGTCCGTCCGTCCGTCCGTCCGTCTGTCTGTCCATGTAAACGGTGTAAACACGATACAGGTCGCAATTCTTAATCAATTGACTTGAAATTTGAAACTTAAGCCTCTTTTGGCCCAAGGACGAAGCCTATTGAAATTGGAAAAAATCGGTCCATATTTAGACCTAGCCCCCATACAAAGATCCTCTTTAGTTTTGGCTCAAATGACTCTAATAGCCGTAGTTTAATAGGTATCTTTTCGAAATTTGCCAGGTAATCATGTTTTATCCACACAAATCAACATTCCGAATTTTAAAGAAATCGGACCAGTTCTTCTTGTAGCCCCCATACAAACCACCTTCCCGATTTTCACATAAATCTCTCAAATTTCATGAAAATAGAAAATATTTAATTAAAATTCTGTTTGTGTATGTTAAACGCGTTCTTTAATAACCTTACCAAATCTGATTATCATCGGACCATTTTTGGACTTAGGTCCCATGTGGAAATTTCCCCCGATATTCAGTTGAAGCGATTTATTGTCAACAAAAAGAAGCCTATTCCACTCAAATTTGATTAGTGAGTGCTTTTTACACTTATTAAAGATTTGACAAAATATAGATCTAATCAGTCCATGTTTGAACTTGGGACCCATTTTCCGGGAAACTCTGGTGTAGGGTATTATATGGTCGGTCTTGACCGACTATAATTTTCTTACTTGTTTTTTATTATTTTTTTTTTAATTTTGGAGAACATAACTTATTACAAAATTAACGTACTTAAAATCCTGTATTAAAATCTTTTGAAATTAATTTCAATTATCAATAGAGCAACTAAATATATTTTGTACAAAGTACAGGTTTAAAATGTTGATTTATATATTTTTTTAATTTTTCTATTTAATTATTTTTTTTCTTTTTTAAACCAAATATATTTGTGGACTGCTACTTTTTTTGCATATAATTGCATACTCCCATACCTCTATGAGGTATTGGGAAACTCCTTGTGAGTAAGATGTATTCATCCGCTAAACCATGCGGCTCCATGGGGAAAAGATATTTAGTGATGTCCGTCCGACCGTCTGTCGGTCTGACGGTCTGGGGAATGCACGATGCTGTCCAAGCCAAAAGAGCTAGCCACCTGATGTTTGGCACAAATATGTCTTATAGTCTTACGATGTTCAAGTTCGTAAATGGGCAAAATTGGAACATGTGAAAAAAGCTCCCCCTTAAATAACTTAGTCTAGCTACGCAAAATCCCATATTTTACATTTTTTTTTGTACATTTGCTTAAAAATTAAAAAAAATACGCCACAAGAAGTTCAAAGCCCTGCACTTGGACCAAAGGCACTAGGAAAATTATTTTTTTGCCCGCCCCCTTTTGTGGGCGTGGATGTAAAAATTATTGACAAAATTATATTACAAAATTGCATTGAAAACACGATTTATTAGACCAGATCATGCCAATTTTTTATACAGAGCCTTAAAACTTACCGCCAAATAAACTTGCCAAATTTTGAGGCAATATCCCAACTTTTGGAGTTTTGGCCAGAAAATACCAGAAAATTCCCTATAGTGCACTAGACCGATTTGGATGAAATTCAATACGAACCAGACTAGGGGAACGACAAATATATATGCCTAGCTTCAACATCCTCAGAATTGCCTTTCAAAAATTAGCGTGTTTTTTCTCGTAAATTCACGAAAACCCCTTGCCGAAATTCACTTATTTGCTTATAACGTTTGAACCACTCCCAGCAAAACTTTGGTAATGTGTAGTGATTATATAACACATTACCAGGTAATGTATATACCTAATTTGTAGCATTATTTTAGGATGTCTTACCAAGTGAAAAATAATGCATTACTAATAATTTGATACGTAATGCATGATTATTGGAAAAAATGTATTTCATATTTATTATTTCTAAAGATTAAATCATGGATGACTTATATTTGATTACATTATGTATTATTTGAAAGTTTGAAATAATGCATTATTTATAATTGGATGCATAATGCATTACAATAACATAAAAAATAATTATTTTATAAAAAAATGCATAAGTTTAAACTAGAGATGGGCTCACGACAGGAAATTTCTAACGACACACACTCACGAGCATATTTTATCTACTTACACTCACTTACAATCACGTGAGTAAATTTAATACAACATTACATTTTCACTACTCGTAACACCTTATATATTATCTTCTGGTATGCTATATTATTTCATTTCTCGTAACCTATAAAATATCATATATTTTACACCTTACTCGTATTCTTCGTTATAAATTTATGACTTATTTTACACCTTACTGGTATTCTTTGTGATAATGTGGATGCATTACTTTGAGTCTCATCGCCTGTTAAAATCATCAATGCTGCAATGTATAAAATAAGAGATCCTATCATTTATTTTATACCTTATTTGGTAATCTAAGTTTTGCTGGGCTAGACCGATTTTGCTGGATTGCAATACCAATCTGACCAGGTAAATGCCCAACATATATGCCAAACTTCAGGAGCCTCCGTAAAGTCTTTCACAAGTTAGCGTGTTTTCAACAGACAGACAGACGGACATAGCTAGATCGTCTTAAAATCGATCGAGGATCATGAATATATACTTTATAGGGTCTTATACCAATATTCGAGGTGTTACAAACGGAATGACAAACTTATATATACCCTCTATCACTGGAGTGGAGGGTATAAAAAAATTTGATGAAAAACAAGTGAGAGTGTTAAATTCGGCTTTGCCTAATCTATTATACCCTCCAAAATGTAAAAAAAAAATTAAAAAAAAAAATGTGTCAGGGCGTTTCTTTTTTTTTTTGGGGGGGGGGGGGGTTGATAGGGTCAGTGGGGGACGTTGAGAGCACCTTCCCATCGCGATAAATATACCAAAGTTTCATTTAATTTACAAAAATACAAAAAAAACATGTAAAAAAGTGTATTTTTTCAGAGGTTGATTTAGTTCTTCAAGGGGGAACTTTTTTCCCCCTTGTCCGATTTGGCCAATTTCCGAACTTAACCTGCCTAGGAACATAAGACATATTTGTGTCAAATTTGAAGGGTCTAGCTATTTTATTTTGGACTGCATCGTGTTAAGTACAGACGGACGGACGGACGGACAGACGGACGGACGGACGGACGGACATCGCTAAAATGTCTTAGAATCGATCACTGATCAATAATATATGTACTTTATGGGGTCCCCGACCGATATTTCGATGCGTTACACACGGAATGACAAAGTGAGTATACCCCCATACATAACCTGACCAACTGCTTTTGACTGAAAAGCGGGATCGAAAGGTTGAAAAAGCGGGATTTTGATCTAAAAAGCGGGATTTTTTTTTAATAAGTGAAATTTGCCTTGAACGAACCCACGAATACCCTCCAAAATGCACAAAATTCTGGAAATACTTTTATAGGATTGTAATTTTTTTTATGTAAAAAAATGCATAAGAACTTTGACTAGAAAAATTGTATTTTGATTACGTCAGCAAACATATCCTCTAGTCTAAGGAATTTTTTTACCAACCTTGGGATAAAATATTTAAGAATCAAAAAAATTGCATATGAAAAATTAAATTAGAGTCGTAGACTGAATCTGATAACTTTTCTTATCAGTTTCTAAGAGAAAGTTAATCTCATATATTTTTTATAGAAAAATGTTTCAGAACTCGAGACTGTCCTTAGAAAATATTTAGATACTTATTTGACTCAGAATATAAGAATATTTTAAAAGAAAAATTATCTAAAATTTTAAGAATTCTTCTTCTGTAGGAAAAATGTTTAAGAATCTTATAAATTTTCTATAGAAAAAATACATTGGCAACTGTTTATTTCCTTAGAATAAAATATTTTAGTGTCTGACAAGAAATTTTCTGGAAAAAAAATCTAAAATCGGATCATTTTTCTACTGGAAAAACGTTTCAGAATCTGATAGTTTATGAAAAATATATTTCAGAATCTTAGAATTAATTATATAGAAAAAGAGATTTTTCCTGTTTAAATAATATTTTAGAATCAGAGAATTTTTCTTTAGGAAAAGTTTTTCAAAATCTATGATTTTTTCCAACAAGAAAAATGTTTTGGAATTTTTCTATAGAAAATTATATCAGAATCTAAGTTTTTTTTGTATGCAAAATCTCTCAGAATCTGAAAATATTTCTGTTGAGAAATTTTATAAAGGAAGTGTGTCTTTGAGTCTGTAAATTTTTCTTTTGAAGTTTCGTCTTGAATTTTTCTTTAGAAAAATGCCTTAGAACCTAATAATTTTTCTATATTCTATAATTTTCTTAGAAAACATTGGAACTTTTAAAATTTCCCTTCTTTTTTTCCCCCCTTCTCAAATATTTTCTATCGAAAAATGCCCCTTGAAAAAATCGGTCGGATCTGATTTAATCTGTTTGGATCTAAAAAATATAATTTTATCTGATCAGGTCTTTTTGATCCGACGTTTTTCCACAATTTCAGGATCCGATCAGATTCAATCCGATCTACCAGAGTTCGAAATTGGAGACAAATTTCGTATCTTGTGGATCTTATCAGATACAAATCCCAGTATTAGATTTTTTAGAAATCAGACCAGATCTAATCAATTTTTTTCACGGGGCTATAAAATTTAAGAATTTATTTTTAGAAAAGGGTATCAGATTTTTTTTTTTTCAAGGAAGAATTTTTTAGAAACCGATAATTTTTTAGAATCTGAGATTTTTCTTTTATGAAAAATGTTTCAGGGTCTGAGGATTTTTGTACACAAAAAAATTCTAAGAATCTGAGAATTAGGAAACATGTATCAAAGTTTAATATTTTTTTATTGAAAGCTTTTTTCGGAATATCCGAAGTATCACAATGAAAAAAATTTATGTAAAAATTTAATTTTAATTTATTTTTGATTTAAATCAGTCGAGTAGAGTTCTTTTGAGAACAGTTTTTTTGGAGTAAACAAAATTTTTCTTAAAATTTTCTTTAAACGGTAAGAAATAGTTAATATACTCAAAAATATAATTCTCAAAATATAATTAAAATAACCTAAAAATTGTACTTTGCTATTCCAAAAGTCAAAAAGCGGGATAAAGCGGGACGAAGCGGGACTTTTGTTTAAAAAGCGGGATCGGAATTCAAGGCGGGATGAGACATCAAAAAGCGGGATAATCCCGCCAAAAGCGGGATGGTTGGTCAGGTTACCCATACAGTAGTTGGAGGGTATAAAAATATGATAAAAAAAATTTAAGAAAATTGATAAAAAGAAAAATTTATGAAAAAAATTTTGATAAAAAAAATAATTTGATGAAAAAAAAATTTTAATGAAAAAAAAATTTTATAAAAAAAAAATAATGAAAATAAAATCTTGATAAAAAAAATAGTGTGATGAAAAAAAAAATTGATGAAAAAAAAAATTTATGAAAAAAAATTTCACAAAAAAAAAAATTTGTTTGTTGAAAAATTATAATGTTACGTTTTATTCACTCGCTGTTGAAAAACGGGTTTATTCACCAGCAGGTGAATTATTATCCAAATTACAAATCGAAGTTTCAAACCATTTTGGTTTTTGAGAAAATTAATTCTTATTTTCTTTTTCGTTAGTCGGTAGCTTATATAGTCGAACTGAGGTGGCGTCCTGCCGCCTAAAAACATTATGATGTAAAAATAACTATAAAAGTTCCAAATTTATAAACACTTTGAACATTAATCGTTTTATAATTCTTTTAAATTAATGTAAATATTACAAACATTTCATTTAAAGTCCTTTAAACTTTAATGCAACAATTTCCTAAAAATCCTTGTGAATTTCTTAAACAGAAATCATATGTTATTTCCAAAAAAATGTTATTTGACACTTTACTCATACATGTGTTTACAAAAAGGATTTTGTGTGAATTTCTTAAGCTTAATACGGCCGCTTATAGTTGTCAATGATTTATCATCATTGTCGTCAACATCAGCAACAACCGTGAAAGTCCTGCTATTTCTTTTATAATAATGGTTTTTGATGGTGTTGCTGTTTTTGTTGCTTTTATTATTATTATTGTTGTTTTTTGGAATAAACACGATTTTGGCATTACCACATTGCGTGCATTTAATTCCTTATAACGATTTATAAATGTTAATGTATGTGTGTGGGCGCTTATGTGTGTGTGTGTGTGAGTGTGTATGTATTTTTGTACATGCTGAAACATGTTTACACTATTTGTGTGTTGACTCACTTGTCCCATGTCATATTCGAGGTCTTGTGGTTCTGTAGTCACAGAACACTATTTACAATTCTGTGGCGGTTTAAAAACAAGGGTGGGGGGGTGGACGCAGTAGAGGGTGTTGGCTGAGATTGGATTTATTGAATGTTTTGATTTAATTTTCAGCGGTAAACATGGCATTATTGTTTTTACTGCATATTCCATCGAATGTGTGATGATGATGATTTTATTTATTCGTATAATACAATTTTAATTGTTAGTAAATAATCTTATTTATTTTTCCTGTTTCTGTTGTGATTTTTTTTTGTCACAAAAACAACAGGATTATCATAGATAATGATGACATAAGTTTAATGTTTAAGAGCGCGTAGTATATTGCGTGTGGGATTTTAAGCAGGTGCTTTTGTGAATTTTTTTGTTTTTTTTTTTTAAACTTTTGAGTAAATTTTTAATGGCGTCAATTAAAAAATTATACCCTCCACTCTAGTGATAGAGGGTATATATAAGTTTGTCATTCCGTTTGTAACACTTCGAAATATTGGTCTAAGACCCCATAAAGTATATATGGGGCATTCCATGTGAAATCGGACACTTTGAAAAACATTTTTTTAGATTTTCCCAATTTGTTTACAGTTTCCAGTACCCTTCGAAAACTCCTTCGTGGTAAATTTTCAGATTTTTTTGTTCACCCGTTCAAAAGATATCGAATTTTTAAAAATTGGTAGTTTGTTCCTTTACTCAAAATTCTTTTACTCATAACTTCTTTAATAATAGTTAAAATTTCAATTTTTTTTTTCAAAATTTTTGTTTTTTTACGAACTTTAAAAAAAAAAATCCCAAAAAATCCTTAAAAGCGCTCTAGTATGCGATTTTGAAGAATTAAAACTTAAATCTCATTTTTGAAAATGTTTGTACTCTTCGATTTTTTTGAAATTTTTTTGTGTAAAACTTCTATCGATTCTACAAATTTTTTGCCCAGGAGAATCGTGGGATAACGGTTATTACTGTTTTTTGAAAAAAATTTATTGTAATTTTCCAATCTTAAATTCATTTTTACTGCTCCAATGGTGCGTCATAGAGGATAGGTCATTTATTAGATCCACCCCCATTAATGTTTACGTCTTAACATTTCTTTGGAACAAGCTAATACCCTATCTCCAATTTCTAAGGCGGCTCCCACACAAAACGACATTTTTTACAATGTGATCCAACCGCTGTAACTGCCCTAATAGTGCCCTTAGAGCAACAAAATGTATGACCGACCCAATATTTTTTTAGTTCAAACATTTTCCCTGAACACACCTACCCTCTATATCTAATTGTTAAGGCGGTCCCCACACATTTTTTTTTATTTTTTGTAAATTTGTTTTATTTAATCAGCTTCTACAGGTCCAATGGTGTGTCCGAGAGGGGTCATTAGTGAGACCGACCCCCATTTATTTTTACCCTACAACATTTTTTTAAAACATACCTACGCCCAATCTTCCATTCAAAATTACATTTTTATAAAATTTGCTCCAATTGTTATTTGTATGGGAGCCTACTTAGGGAGTGGAGATAGAGCGTAGGTATGTTTTAAAAAAATGTTGTAGGGTAAAAATAAATGTAGAAGCTGATTAAATAAAACAAATTTACAAACAAATAAAAAACAAGTAGAAAAGTTAAATTCGACTAGGCCGAATCTATGAATACCCTCCACAATGAAAATTTTAAGTGATAGCAAATTTTCTAACGTGAAAAAGATAACAGTTATGATTAGAAATATTTTATTTTGTGTAAAAATTTTTTTTTTTAGTAATTAAAAAAAAAAAAAAAATAATTTTTTTATGAGTGTAAAATTTTTTTTGAGTGTAAATTTTTTTTCAAATTTTACATTCCAAAAAAAATTTACTAATTTTTTTTTGGGTGTAAACTTTTTTTAAAGTAATTTTTGAAAAAACAACTATTTTTTTTTTTTAGTGTAAAATTTTTTTTGGAATTTTACATTAAAAAAAAAAATTTATTAATTTTTTTTTCGAGTGTAAAATTTTTTTTGAGTGTAACATTTTTTTCGAGTGTATTTTTTTTTTTGTTTTGGTATAAAAATATTTTTAAGTGACAAAAATACGTTTTAAAATATTTTTGTGACTTACCAATGGTTGTAAAATAACAGGTTTAACGGGTTTTCACCACGTGAGTTTAAGGTGAAGCTAATCTGATATTCACGGTTTTGCTAATAACTTTTGAACCACTGGACCGATTTGGGTGAAATTCAATACGAACTAGGCTGGAGGAACGAAAAATATATATGCCAAGCTTCAGCATCGTCAGAATTGATTTTCGAAAGTTATAGTGCTTTTTATCTCATAAATTCACGAAAAACCCTTGCCGAAATTTAGACTTTTGCTCATAACTTTTGAACCACTGGACCAATTTCGCTGGATTGCAATACCAACCTGACCAGGTAAATGCCCAACATATATGCCAAACTACAGGAGCCTCCGTAAAGTCTTTCAAAAGTTAGCGTGTTTTCAACAGACAGACAGACAGACAGACAGACGGACGGACGGACATCGCTAGATCGTCTTAAAATCGATCGAGGATCATGAATATATATACTTTATGGGGTCCTAGACCAATATTTCGAGGTGTTACAAACGGAATGACAAACTTATATATACCCTCTATCACTAGAGTGGAGGGTATAAAAAATTGTATGGGGACCGCCTTAACAGTTAAAGATAGAGGTAGGTGTTTTCAGAGAAAATGTTTGGACTAAATAAATCGGTCATACATTTTGTTGGTCTAAGGGCACTATTAGGGCAGTTGGAGCGGTTGGAGCAAATTTAAAAAATGTCGTTTTGTGTGGGAGCCCCTTAGAAAATTGAGATAGGGTATTAGTTTGTTCCAAAGAAATGTTAAGACGTAAAAATTGATGGGGGTCGGTCTTATAAAGGACCCTCTATGACGCACCATTGGAGCAGTAGAAATGATTTTAAGATTAGAAAATTACAATAAAATTTTTTAAAAAAATTTAAAGAAATAGTAATAATCGTTATCCCACGATCCTCCTGGGCAAAAAATTTGTAGAATCGATAGAAGTTTTACACAAAAAAATTTCAAAAAAATCGAAGAGTAAAACATTTTCAAAAATGAGATTTAAATTTTAAAAATCGCATACTAGAGCGCTTTTAAGAATTTTTTGGTATTTTTTTTAAAGTACGTAAAAAAACAAAAATTTTGAAAAAAAAAATTTGAAATTTTGGCCATTATTGAAGAAGTTATGAGTAAAAGAAGTTTGAGTAAAGGAACAAACTAGCAATTTTTAAAAATTCGATATCTTTTGAACGGGTAATCAAAAAAATCTGAAAATTTACCACGAAGGAGTTTTCGAAGAGTACTATAAACTGTAAACTGTAAAGTTTGAGTAAAGGAACAAACTAGCAATTTTTAAAAATTCGATATCTTTTGAACGGGTCATCAAAAAAATCTGAAAATTTACCGCGAAGGAGTTTTCGAAGAGTACTAAAAACTGTAAACAAATTGGGAAAATCTAAAAAAAAATTTCAAAGTGTCCGATTTGACATGGAAAGCCCCATATACATGAACTTGCCTTTTTACACTAAATCTGGAGAGAGGAAATAACATGGTAGCCAACTAACCTGATACCCATTGGTGGTGGTTGATCATGCTCTCCATGACCTTCGAGAGCGTAGTGTAAATTGATATTGGGCGGTAGTTTTCAGAGTTTGTAGCCTCACTTTTTTTTGGGATTTGCTGGACATTGGCCATCTTCCAGCAAGAGGGAAAAACTTCTACCCGGTACGAGTAGCTAAATAATGTTGATGAGATGAGACAACGATAATGCACACTACTTCGGGACTACAGCCGTAACACTTTCCGGCCCCGGGGACTTATTTATGTTGAGATCTTGTTTGTTTGTAATCCCTAAGCTCTTCGGCCGGGCTTAGGGGTTACAAACTCTATGCATTGAGCCCATCCTCTCTGCAGAAAACGGGGATTATGACCAAAATTACTGTGGACTTACTCCCCATAATGTGAATGGGGGTTATGACCGAAAAGAGTTCGGTCGTAATCCCAACAAGGAACGGACATAATCCCCATTGGGATTGTGACCGTTTTGGAAACGGTCATAGTCCCCACAACTATTATGGGGGTAATGTCCGTGGGGATTATCTCCTGTCACCAAAAAATAACCTTAAAATAAAATTTTTTAAAAATTTTGATTTCATATAAATAAAATTTACAGATTAAAAAATTTAAATTTGTGTGCTATATCAAGAATAATGTTGTAACTTCCCTTAAAACCCATTCTCAATGGCAGTCAAAGCCAAACACAAATTTTTATACAGATATTTTATAATAATTATTAAAATAATATACAAACTCGATGCAGTAGCAATAACAACATTATGGTTATAATATAATATCGTTGATGTCGAAAATCAGGCAACTATTTATGGCATGTTGGTTGAATGTTATGCTAACATGTGAGGAACTTTTTTCTAAAGGTCCTGTTATAGAAATTTTAAAAACATTCCAAAAAAAAAGTAATTTATATTTTTCAGATATTGTATTTAAAGTATTTTGTATTAAAAAAAAAATAACTAATCAAAGTTGCGATATTTTGTTATTAATTTTCTTTAAATTTTGTTCTAAAATCAACTACACACTCAGAAAAGAGATATGATTGTCGCAATCATAATTTAAGAGCATCATATTATGATTAAAAATTGTATCATAATGTGTTTATAGCAATCATAAAATTTTTGTAGCAATCATATTATGGTCCTAAATTTAGGATCATAACATGATTGCTTCAAAAATGTTTTGGTTGCTACAAACAAGTTATGATGAAATTTCCAATCATATTATGACGCTCTTAAATTATGGTTGCCACAATCATATCTCTTCTCTGCGTGCAGGTATAATTTATTGTAAACCAACAAATATTTATTAATCATACTTACAGTTTTAAAAATTCGTTTTGAAATAAAAGGAACTACATTTAAAATTTATAATTTTGTTAAATTTATTAATCATACATAAAGACTATAATTTTATAAAATTTCCTTAAAGCATTGCAATTCTATGGTTGGGACAGTTCTAAAAAAATTTCACATACATATTTACTACGTGTAGAGTAGTATGTTCCTTAATGATTCGCACATTGCGTATGGTAAAGTATTCATGTCTGTACAGGGTTATGAAAGTGTGAATATGGTATTAATATGTTGCACCATAGATTAAACATACATTCAATATTTTTTTTTTGTTGCACTTTATGCATATTTTAATTTTGGCAACTATGTTGTAAGTATTATACATAAATAATTATAAGGATACCAGGGTAAATGTTTTTGTTGGTAATGTTGATAGGTACACAGAGAAAAATAAATTTCCAACTGAATTTTTCAGTTGTATTGACTCAAAATTCGGTTGCTGCTACTACATTTTGATGTGGCTAACGAATTTTATAGTTGCTTTAATTAAAAGACAGTTGTAATAACAAAATTTTGTTGTAGCTACCGATATTTAGTTGATTCAACCGTAATTCAAATGCATCCACCGATTTTTTGTTGTAACAACTGAATTTCAGTTGGAAATTAGCAAATTTGTTTTCTGTGTGTATTGTTTTAAAAAAAAAAATTGCAAATTAATTAATTTAAATTGAGTAGCCATATTTAAATAATGGGTTGTAAATGTAATTCTTTTTATATAATTAATGAATAATTAAAGTAAACCGTTTTTTTTTTATATTTGCAAGCAAAAAGTCTATTTGAAACTGCTTGGGTGATCCCTTTCACTAATTTCTTACAAAAAGAATTCAAGCATAAAAGATGGCTTTAGGATACACTGTCTTCTGTGATTTTGTAACTTTTTGTTACCTTAAGGTATGCTTTAAAAATATTGCTAAATACTAAAAAGGTTTAAAGGACAAACCAGACGCATTGTAGCTGTTTCAAACTTATTAATGATTAAGTGATATATACTCTTCTACTAGTTGGTAAGTTAAAACCTAATCCAGTTCATTAAAAAACACAGCTAATGTTCTATTAGAGTGGTTCGTAATACTGATTTAAATCCATTTAAAACACTAGATTTATTTTTTTTAACATTAACTCACTTTTATGTGCTGTATTATCTATTTTCCAAATTAGCATTTTCCTAAAATAAATTTTTCAACATTTTTCCAAATCACAGACTAATAAAAATGAAACAATTTACTTAAATCAAAGTAATCAACTCAGTTGTAATTGCAAGATTGGATGTTTTGTAGTTATAAACCAAACGAGTAATCACAATCAATCTAAGACACTTTCATTTTATAGCCACAAATTTTGCCTCAAAAGTGTTGTCATTGTCGGCTTACATTTGGTTTTTGTGCTTTAAATCAAATAACAACAATTTCCTCTAGTTTTTGGTTTTAGAAAAAAAGAACTATGAAAAAAAAACACCTAAAATACATAAACAAATAGGAACACAAACACATGTGGGGAATAGGGAGGAACCTATTAAGCTATGTTAGGTTGTAAGTGGCTGCTGACATTTTATGTCAGCACACATAGACTCTAACGTTCGATGTGATACCACGGGACTCTAATAGTCTTTACCGTAAAACCAATTTAAGCCTCTTATGAAACCCCTAAGATATTGAATTTTGACATCCGACAAATCAGCAAGATCGTACATCTCTCTAGATCCCAGTGAAGCAAGTCTCTGACCAAAAAGTTCCGGACAATGGCAGATGAAGTGTTCGTTAGTTTCTAACTCATCATTCTCATTCATGCAACTCCGTCGAAATCTCTCCTCTTGACAGCGATGTCAGCTCACTTGTGCGCTTCTGATTAAGAGAAGTCCAAATCTGCCGTGTAGTCTCACACGTCCATCCATGTGCCTATCTCTGATTAGTCTTCGTCGTTTGCTTATTTATCATCTCCGAAGCAATTTTAAATGATTGGGCGTCAGAATATTCCAAAGCTTAAAACGTCGTCAAGGAATTTCCCGAAAATTCGCGTTGACGTCGTCTTCTTTTTTTTTACAGAAATTTTTTCAAGAATCATATTTGGCAATTCTGGTCATCTTCTTATAACACTTAAGTTGCAGCCTATATGCAGACCAGTCCACGTCCGTTCATGAAGATTTTGCCTTATTAAAAGGAATCTCTACTCATCTGCAACGCACTCGACCACCAAGGTGACTTATTTTTGACTCTAGGCTCTGCAGAAGGGCAAGCGGCATCCAGACACCTATTACAAACATTTGGTATATGGTCAACTAGACAGTCAACTTCCTCCAAATTATGTGGGTCAGATAAGGGTATTTCATCCAAAAGCCCAGATCAAGTCTCCCTATATTTCACCCTGTTTATTCATCTCTGTAGCGATGATATGAATGAATACTCTTCCAAAACCCCCCAGTCATCACTTCTATCAGACAATGTATCTGATATAATTGTTACATCAAGAACCTGTTGCCCTGTACTTGTAACGAAAGTTGGTTGACCCTTGTTAAAAATATACAGGTTCGTACTTCACAAGAACTCCAAAAGTGACTCACCTCTATCGTTTGTGTCTGTACTTTCCCAGAATAACTAACTGATGTCCCCCAAATTAGACCAATCACGTTCTCCAGTAGTATTGGCCTCGGATTATGAAAACCCGCAGAGGCGAGCCAAATAGACTTCCCATTAAGCTCTAAGCTAGCCAATGTTTCATACATATCACTAAATGTTCTTAGAAATAATACTTTTAAGCTATTTTTCGCCAAGATGCAGGCTCTTGGTGAGCCCTCACCCTTGGCAACCATCAACTTTAACCCAGAGGTCTTTAATCCGCAAACTCTACCACCCCGCACCCAGGGTTCTAGGATAAAAACCAAATCAACTGCTCCTGTTGTCAGGCGCAGCAAGAGTGCAACTGAGGTTGCCTTACAATGCTGGAGGTTTATTTGTGGGAGCCGCAACATCTTGTGCTTTTCCACCATCCTTTCCACCACCGTGTTATTGGCTTAATCCTTCGTGTTATCATAGAGGTCGCAATTAGTCCCTAGATTCGGTTTCGAATAAGCCAGATGTGTGTCCCATCTGTTCTGAATCGGAAGCAATTTTTACTCTCCGCATTCTTTACTGCATGGACTTTGACCCGAATGCCACCCATCGTGACATTAGCTTTGTTCTCCGTGTTATCACAGAGGTCGCATTCGTTACCAGATTTGTTTTCGAAATTGCCAAATGCATCTCCCACCAGCCTTAAATCGGTCAGCTAAATATTAACCCCTTCCAGATTCTCCTTCCCAGCCGACTCTGCCACTGGCTTGGCTGCGTCCAAAATAGGCCTCTGGTCGCCCTTGTAGACATTGAATCTTATATGAAAAAGACAAATCTAATAATGCCGTCAGTCCTGGCTAAAGCGGAAGTGATTCCTCATTAACCAAGACCACTGCTTGACGACGAGCGCCCTCCATCTCTCCCAAACTAACAATTTGCCACTTCTGAGTTGAAAGGTCAGTTGCAGAATTAGATCATCTTCGGAATGACTTCAGTGTCATTTGTAGCCATCAGAATCCATGCATGAGCTCTGGGGTGCGACGGGATATCATATTTTTCCACAACTTCCAGTTTGACTCCAGGCCAAAACTCTCCCACTTGACTAACGGCAACCTTTAATAAGGCTGCTGATCTTTCGTTCCCAAAAGCAACGAGTTTTACTCGCACTTGACTAAACTCCATTTGTCTCTTTGGATACTACAATCCTCATTCTCCCTGTTGAACACAGCCCTAACGAAGCTACCTTTCACCACTTTACTAAAAGACTGAGTCAACACGTTGCCGGTCACCTTAGATCTCTTAGGTAAGGATTTCTCGTCAGGCGAGCGCAACCTTTTACATGACTTCGATGACGAGGCCGAAACAGAGCACTGTTTGTCAAATGCGCGCATTGCTGAAAGTTTGTCCTTTCCTCAACGACTTCTTTCGCCCATAATAGCGATGCCCTCTCACGTTCGGAGAGCGTCGTTCCATCGAATTAGCTTACAAGGAAGGTCTTTCACAGGGCTCCCACCGATTGTCCTGAAACTTGCATATAGGAAAGAGGGGAGCAAATATAGGTCAAAAGGATTTTTGAAGGGCTATCCAATGGCGTATTGGTCTTGTCCAAATTTGGCTTTGTTAAGTTCGATATTGTCAAAAATGTATAATCGTTGGGGTAGTTTATATAGAGATGTATATGAGGCATTCCACACCAAATGTCCCGCTACAGAAAAACATGTGTCCCGTAAATTTCTGAATAGGTTGTTTGGGTAGCCCTATATGTAACTAAGAAAATTGCGTTTTTGGTTTTTCAAATTTTCAAAAACTGGGCTTAGGAGGCGTGGTCAAATATTGGAAAAATGGTAAAATTTGTGGCGAGTTGCCTTGATTAAATATTTATCACATTAATACGGAATGCACCACAATGTCAAAAATTTACGTTCTTATATAGTTTTGTATAGGCTATCGATTAAAATTTTTTGTTTTGGAAAATTTTCAGAACCCGTTCTAAAATTTTCCATTTTTTAAAAAAGTAAATTTATCAAAAATCCGGCCACTTTTTTTTTTCTTTTTTATTTATTTTTTTAAAAGTTTAGATGTTTGTCCATCCACACAAAAAAAATCAGAAACACGTTCATCTTTTTTTTCGAGAAAATCGCATTTGAACTTTAAATTTCATAACAATTTTGTTATTTGCTTGTATTTCTTTGTTTTAAAGTTGCGAATGAGTAATATTAATTGCATAAATATTCGTCATACGCTCTGTTGACACAAGAAAATACAAGCAAATTACAAAATTGTTATGAAATTTAAAATTCAAATGCGATTTTCTCGAAAAAAACGAAAAATACATTTCTGATTTTTTTTGTGTGGATGGACAAACATCTAAACTTTAAAAAAAAAATTTAAAAAAAAGAAAAAAAAGTGGCCGGATTTTTGATAAATTGACTTTTTTAAAAAATGAAAAATTTCAGAACGGGTTCTGAAAATTTTTCTTGAAAAAAAATTTTATTCGATAGCCCATACGAAACTATATAAGAATGTAAATTTTTAAGATTGTGGTGCATTTCGTTTTAATGTGATAAATATTTAATCAAGGCAACTCGCCACAAATTTGACCATTTTTCCAATATTTGACCACGCCTCCTAAGCCCAGTTTTTCAAAAATTGAAAAACCGAAAACACAATTTTCTAAGTTCCATATAGGGCTATCCATACAAGGTATTCAGAAGTTTATGGTACACGAGTTTTTTTTCGCTGGACATTTGGTGTGGAATGCCTCATATACGTACGGCCGTCAAAATCATATATAATAATCTCTATCAAAATTAAGCTGACCAGTATTTTTTTGATTGGCGAAATTCCTACTTGTTCGGGTTTTATACTGATGTTCCCGAAAGCCCTTATTTTTTCATAAGGTGGCAACCTTTTTTTAAATTTGAGATTGAGCAGCTAAAAAAAACAGGTAACTCTTATTTTTCCCACTCATTCCCATATTCAAATTTTAGGACAATCGGTGGTTGACCTGTGAACCCCCTTCTTTGTTAGTCTGTTAAATTTTTTCAAACAAAGCCTTCTCTGGTTATGCCTGACCTTTGATGGCTTAAATTTCTGTTTTCTTTTTGCCACCAACATTGGGCTGATCACCCCTACCAAAATCAAGGCCGCTACCTTAAGGCCATTGCTAGGACTAGCACCAGCCGGTGAGGCAAAGCCTTGAATTAAGCCGGTATTTGTGTCCATATTTTTATTTTCGTTGATGTGGTCATGAAAATATCACAAAAACCTATTACGAACAAAAACCTATTTCGAACAAAAACCTATTACGAACAGTTTCCGTAATTCAATTAATAACACGGAGTTATTAATTGTCACATTTGTCAACAGTTGAACGATTACTAATACTCTGACTAAGTTATTTTTTTGAGTGTGTCCCTTTATTTTTCCTGCTCTACAAAATAAAATAAATTCCATAAAGATCGGCGGGTGACACCAGGGAGACTTCCCACAAAAGGGCCGGGGAAAAAATCATTTCTAATCCAAGTGTAAGACTTTGAACTATTTCTGACATAAAAATGATGCATTAGTTTTTAAAAAGTTCAATCAACACTGCAAAAAAAAATTACGTTGGTTAAGTTCTTCAAGGGGGGACTTTTTCCACCGGGTTCAGTTTTGCCCATTAGCGAACTTAACTAGCTTATGACCATTAGTCATAGTCACTTCCAGAGACAGACAAATGAACCGATTACAGACATTCCTAGAATATCTTAGAGTCGATCAAGGATTATTAATGAATTTAGGAAAATATCTCAGATTTACAAAATTTTTCTAATCTGAAAACGTTCTGTACACAAAAACGGATGAATAGTTCCCTTAATATCTTATACAACTATATAAAAATATATATCACCCTTGTTTATTTAACACAAAACTTACTTCAAATTGCCTTAGAAAATGCATTAAACTGCACTTTGGCAAATCACAAAAAAAATATATGTATACAAATTTATCTTCCAACTACCTCTTTAGATTGTTTGCATGTGTGTGCTAGTTTGAATATCCTTTTGGTTTCTAATGATTTTTTTTTTGTTTCCATTCATAGAGAGAAAATTGCATGTACTTGCATGTTTTCAAAGATAAAACAAATGTTTTTTGACTGTAAACCAAAGTATGGGCATATTGGTTGGAGTCTGTGTGCTAGAGATCAAACGTTTTTTCTGTTTTTTTTTTTTTTTTGGAAAAATCATTTTAAGGAAAAAATACTTTTCATATGGAGATTTTAGTTCATAGAATACACACACATGTTTCATCATATCTCTGGAATTTTTTTGGTAAATTCTATACAAAAGCCTAGAAAAGTCTAAACAAACTTAAAGGCCAACCATAATGTGGTGGTTCTATACCAGTGATACGCATTTTTGTAATTCCTATTCCCGGGGGAATAGGCGCTGCTTGTGCGCTGTCAACACACATACACTATAAAATTCTGTTGCTTGAGCAAATATTTGTTGACTTTTCGCTTGCTACTACCCACACAAGCATAAATGTTATAGTATGTGTCTGCGTATCGCTGTTCTATACATACACATGATAACTAATGTGACCAAATGAGGAAAGAACTGGGCAACAAAAAACAACAACAAAAAAAAACAAGTCTATGGATAAATTTTCCTCAAGCCTCAAGTTTGTTTGTGGTAAATGCATGCAAGCAACAACAACATTATCAAGCCTATCATAAAATCCATGCAAATACTTTGTATGTGTGTGTGTGTAAGTTAATGTGTATATGTGGGTTACTGTTTATTGTATGTGTGTGTGTGTGTGAATTTGTTGGTCTAACTATTTATTCCTTAGAGATGATTTTCTGTGTAGAAAGTTTTTTTTTACAAGTTTTGTTATTTTTTTGTTGTGGAAAATCAGTTAAAATTTTCTAAGGGGTATCAATTGAGTTTTCATTTTGTGTGTACAAGTTGGCCACTGCAATTTGCATAGAGATGCACAAACACTTACAAACACACACACACTGATACACACATACGTATGTGCACTTACACACACATTCACTTTCATAGAAAAGTCTTTCTTAATTTTAGGCTTTATTATGTTGTTGATGCACTTGTTAGAGAGATGGAAAGTGAGTTAACAATTTTTTTTTTTCGTTTCTAGAGCATCTTTTCCATTTGGAGTGTTTTTTTTTTTTGTTGGGTACGAGTATTTTTGTAGTACGTTGTATATGCATTTTGCGGATGTGTTTTTGTGGCCAATATTTGGCATTTTAGGCTTGCCAAAGGTTCGGTTGATCTTTGATGGTCTGTTTTTGTTTCTGGTTTTCAGACCACAAACAAATTGTAAATGAATTGTTTTAAGTTTAACACATGATTTGTTGTTTAACACTTTAAAAAGGATGTTTGGTAATATTTTGAATTAGGAATTCTTTTTTTTTCAGTTTAACTAAAAAAAGATTTATGGAGAGTACATAGAGAGAAATGTTCAAGTACACTCAAAAAATGCTTCATCATATTGATAAAATGGTTTCAGGACTTGCTCTCATCAATCTTGAAGGGAAACCTTTCTTCTTGGAAGCTTTATCAGCTCACTTGTGCACTTTTGCTCAAGAGAAGGCAAAATCTATCGTGTAGTCTCATACGTCCATCCATGTGCTCATCATAGGTCAAACTGCTTGGCCATCTCATTTAAAGACGTGCGGCAGGTAAGGGCAGATCTTGTTTTCAGATAAATTGACTCCAGGGATTTGACCACGGCTTGTCTGTCAGAGTAAATGTTGATGCGGATATAGACAAGACATTGCAACTCAACCAGTCAGCCACTTTCTTTATTGCCGGCATCTCTGTCTGGTTAACACTGCAGTGATCTGACAATTCTCGAGCCAGGCTCAACCCAAGCTCTTCCATCATTAGGGTTGCCAGAATTTTATTTCGAAAATGCGGGACAAACTCCCAAAAATTACAAAAATGGCGGGATTTTAAAAATTTTCGCGGGACAAAAATAATTTTATGAACAAAACTGAAAAATTTAGCAGCATGTTGTCGAGTTTAATTGTTTTAAATAGAGACTACCAACCTCTAGTGCATTTTGAAATAGAAAAAAGGTTTTTGTTTTTCAAAAAAAAATTTCCACGCTGCTTTAGACACTAATTTAGCTAAAGTAAATTTTAGTATACACATTTTCATTTTGAAAATACAACGCTGGACCAGAATTACTTCATGGAAATTTTATAAATATTTTTCCCGGAATGTACTCTATATTGTGCAACTTTTGGCGTAAATTTTTTGAAATTTTTTTTTTTTTTGCAAACAAACACTAAGATTGTAAAGTTTTTTTGTTATACCCAATACACACCTGAGATGAAATCTCGTTCGAACAAGATTTCGATCATATGGTTGTGTATAAAATGATGCAGACCATACGATCGAAATCTTGTTCGAACGAGATTTCACCTCAGGTGTGAATAGGTCTTTATTTGTTCTTTAAAAAGGTTCTAAATCCACATCATTTGGGCGACAAGGTAACCCAATTTTACAAAAGCTTAAAAATAAGTCTTTTAAAAACTTAGGCTTTTCAAGTAAAAAATAGTTGTTAAAAAGAAATTGCAAAAAAGCGGGAATATGGAATCCCGCGCGGGACGCGGGAATCGGTTATGAAAAGCGGGACAATCCCGCCAAATGCGGGACGTCTGGCAACCCTATCCATCATAGTGATAATGTGGCGCGCATAGAGGCTAATGGAGTTAGCACTGTCCACATTTTGCGGTATTGTTATCTTCGTCAAGATCATACTATGGCCACAAGCACTGCTCTTCCATTGCACACACATCGACGCCATTCTCTGTACTCTCGTGATAATGACACAGTTCCCCCTTTTCTCCAAAGCAGGCCACCAGACAATGATCCCATACAGTAATATTGGACGCACCACTGCTGTATAAATCCAACAAACGACTTTAGGGCTAAAGCTCCATCGTTTTCCAATGGCTTTCTTATATGGAGTTCACACTACCGACTTTAAACATCTCATGAGTGTTTAAGCAGGGGGTATTTATGTCGCTCACGAGAAAAAACTTTAACCGGTGGGATTAAAAGAATGATGGTTGAAAGAGGAATTGAATAAAAAAGGGATTTTGGATTTCTTTAAAATAAACACTTTTGTATTGTTTTAAACAAAAAAAAATTATGTGTTTCACACTTTTAAGATGTTAATGATTCAATATATTTTATAAAAAATTATTAAAATTGCAAATAAAGTACAAATTTCATGATTTTAAAAAAATCCCAAAAAAACCATTTAATCCCATCCAGACTTCATTTGAGAGGAAAAATTGAGAGATGAGAGACACACAATCTCTTATCTTTCTTTCTCTATGGTTTAAGCGCTAAACAATCAAAATTTGACTTGTTTCCCCATACATTTGGTTGTTTAGTTAAACAATCAAATTCGACTTGTTTCCCTGTTGAACATTTCGCTAAACATTTCAAAGGCAGGGTTCGGTGTATTTCCTTTTAATTTTTCTTTATTCTATGCCAAAAAAAAAAGATTTCATAGCAACCAGCTTCTGTATCGGTCCGCCATTTTTTTAGCAAAACATTGGAAAATTGAGAAATTATAAATATTTAAAAAACTAATAAAAACTACTGAAAAATCAGAAAAAAGTGTGTGTTTTATTTATAATTATATTGGAAAAGCTGCACTAATAGTAAATTTTGCCTTTCATCGAAGTATAAATATGCAAACAGCTTCGGACAGGTCCGGAACAAAAAACAGAAAAATCTTCCTAATTACTTGGAATGAGTCAATAAAAAGGTGTTCCGTGTAGTGGTGTTATGTAAATGTTATAAAAAAATTAAATATCTTGTCTTCCGCCAAAGTTTAAAAGGTTTTTAGAAATATTTTTGCAATTTTTTTCAGAATTAGGTTATGTGCGTTTGTTTACAAACGTTAAACACTCAAAGTTAAACGCGCAAAATGTAGTGTGAACGATTTTGTTTACTTTTTTAAACAAGTGGCTTAAACGAGTACAAATTCTCTAGTGTGAACTCCGTATTACAGAAATATAAAGCAATCGTTGCTTTTATCACTCGTTCCCCAATACTACGCCTGAAATTCAAATTTCTTTCTAGAAATACTCCAAGGTACTTGGCTCCATCTGATAAGGCGATTTCAGTGCCGTCAATAGAAATATATAGAAATAATCGTATCAAATTCAGCAATCCTATTTTGCCTTGTAAACAAGACAAGCTCTGTTTCATTTGGATTCAGAGAGCCCTGAAAAATGTACCACAGTGTTGGCAGGTGCTTTCGATTTACCACTATTGCAACATCGGCAATCAATCTGGGTCTATCACTCTATTTTAACAAAAAAAGAAGGCAGACTAATGGGACTGAAATCCTTCGGAGCTGTGTGGAAATTTTCCCAGCCTTTGGGATAAAAGCGACTTTGGTATTCCTCCATTTTATATGCAGCACATACTGCATCTCAGCCGGAATTATACCATCAGGCCCAGGGGATTAATATGGTCTAATTAATGATGACATACTGGGAAAGATTACTCGAGCTCGAGGTCAAGTTTCTTTACTAATTATTACGATGATATTGTCAAAGTAACACTTTTCAAGAAACTATTTATACACTCAAAAAAAAAACTGTAATGTTAGCAAAAAAGCTTGTAAACCTACAAGAAAATTTGCTGATTTTGAACCCACAATTTTTTTGGTAAAGTTAGCAAAAATGTTTTGCCAAAAATTAGTTAACTGAAAAATTTTTTTTTTTTCAACTTAGTTCAGACACATTTGAGGACCCCATTGGGTTCGAACCCGATAGGTCTAGACCGATGAGCCTAGACCTAGTTAGGTTCCTTAAAAATCGTCATAGTTTTTGATCCAAAATTTGTGTCCGTTTCGCTCTACCTTGCTTAGTTTTTGTGATACGTGATTTTAGGGGACCACCGGGGTTTTGAGAGTTATAAAACTCGATAACTTCAAAAATATTACTCGGAGAGCTTTTGATTATTTTGCGGTCTTGTTCTCAGTGATGCCATTTTAGCACTTTTAGTGCTAGATCTAGCACTTTTTTTTTGGACTTAGCACTAAAGTTTTGGAAAAAAGTGCCAAGTGCTAAGTTAGCACTTTTTTATAATTTTTTAGCATTTTTAGCATTTTTTTTTCATTTTAATTTGTTTTTTTAATCTCTTGTAAAAAAATTTTCTCTGCGGCGCTTTTTTTGCACCTGTATAATTAAATAACTCCCAAATCGTATAGAATTTATTTAATTTTTTTTCTTGGGACTTATTTCATGGCGCCCAATTGAAAATCAGGAATCCCAAGAAATTAAGAAAGTATAAATTGAAATTCAAAAATTTTGAAAATATAAAAAAAAATTTTCATGGATTCAGTTATTAAAAAAAAAAATGCGTTTTTCTGTCTATTTTCCTTATACATATCTCGCGTTGTATACATCCGAACTTCTCGTAATAGAAACCATTGTAAAGAGAATCATGGAACAAATCGTATAAACATTATTTTTCCAATCAACACATTAGATAACGTGGAATTGGCATACATATGACAAAAATGCATTATTTGAGTAAGAAAATATGAATTTGATTGAAACCGTAACAAAAAAAAATGTTATGGTTTTTTAAGCCTGATTCTTAACTAAGATAACAAAGTCGGTTTGGTGAAAATCTATGGGTTATCACCGAAGTTATGACTTATTATATGAAAATAAACACAAACAAGTAAAAAAGTTAAATTCGGCCTTGCCGAATGTAGTGATACCCTCCACAATTTCAAAAAGATTATTGCTAAAAACTTTATTTAAAAGGAAATAACCGAATTAAAGCATTTTGTATATTTAGGTTATGTTGAATGTACTGACATTTTTGAGGTATGCTTACATTTTCGTACTTAACTTTTGAACCGCTGAACCGATATCGCTCAAATGCAATACCAAACTTCTCGGGAGAACTTCCAATAAATATGTTAAGTTTCACTCATCTCTGTACAATATTTTGTCCGTGAGAGAATTTTCCAAAGACAGACAGACAGACAGACGGACATCGCCAGAATGTCTTAAAATCGATTGGGCATCATGAATATACACTCAAAAAAAAAAAAAAGCTGTAGTGTTAGCAAAAAAAGCTTGTAAACCTACAAGAAAATTTGCTGATTTTGAACCCACAATTTTTTTGCTAAAGTTAGCAAAAATGTTTTGCCAATAATTAGTTAACTAAATATTTTTTTTTGAACTTAGTTTATACACATCTGAGGACACCATTGGGTTCGGACCCGATAGGTCCAGACCCCGATGGGCCTAGACCTAGTTGGGTTCCTTAAAAATCGTCATAGTTTTTGATCCAAAATTTGTGTCCGTTTCGCTCTACCTTGCTTAGTTTTTGAGATACGTGATTATAGGGGACCACTGGGGACTTGAGAATTAAAAAACTCGATAACTTCAAAAATATTACTCGGAGAGCTTTTGACTATTTTGCGGTCTTGTTCTACGTGTTGAGAGCTACAAAAACGCTTTTGGACTTTTTGTTGTGTCGGCAATATTTACCGAGATATGAGCATTTTAAAATTTTCGGGGATGCTAACTTTTTTGGATCCAAAGTTAGGGCCCATTAGGGTCCACACATGTGAAGAGGACACGCGATACTATGGAGATTCTAAGAACCAAAAATGGCCTCCATTTTGCTCTATCTGGCTTAGTTTCCGAGATAGCGCCATTTTAAGTTTTCTGAAAATAAAAAAAAATTTACCATTTATTTTGCTAATATTAGCAAAAAATCTTGTAAAAATGTAGTCAACCCAATTTCAAATTTAGCAAAAGAAATTAGTTCAAAGTTTGTTTAAAATTGCTATTGTGCTAAATGAAGTTTACAAGAATTTTTTGCTAACATGCTAATCTCAACTAAAAATTTGCTAAAAGTTAGCTAACTAGCGTTAGCAAAAAAAAATTAGTAAATCTACTAACGTATTTTTTTGAGTGTATATACTTTATGGGGTCCCTGAGCGATATTTCGATGAGTTACAAACGGAATGACAAACTTATACAGGGTGATTCAGTCACGACCCGCCAAAAAAAGGAAAAAAAAATCTAGCACTTTTTTTTTGGTCTGTAGAGCATTTTAGCACTTTTTTTTCTGCCATTTAGCATTTTTTCAAAATTCTCTTATGGCAACACTGCTTGTTCTACGTGCTGAGAGCTACAAAAATGCTTTTGGACTTTTGTTGTGTCGGCAATATTTACCGAGATATGAGCATTTTAAAATTTTGGGGAATGCTAACTTTTTTGGATCCAAAGTTCGGACCCATTAGGGTCGACACATGTAAAGAGGACCGGCGATACTATGGAGAGCTCGAGAACCAAAAATGGCCTCCATTTTGCTCTATCTGGCTTAGTTTCCGAGATAGCGCCATTTTAAGTTTTTTGAAAATTAAAAAAAATTTACCATTATTTTTGCTAATATTAGCAAAAAATCTTGTAAAATTGTTGTCAACTCAATTTCAAATCTTAGCAAAAGAAATTAATTCAACGTTTGTTTAAAATTGCTAATGTGCTAAATGAAGTTTACAAGAATTTTTTGCTAACATGCTAATGTCAACTAAAAATTTGCTAAAAGTTAGCTAACTAGCATTAGCAAAAAAAAATTTGTAAATCTACTAACGTATTTTTTTGAGTGTACAGTTTGTTTGTTTAAAATTGATTGGTACGGTCATTTTGCAAGACTTACTCGACACGTATTTCGGAATTCGTCAAATTCCATTGTTAAGAGAATTTAGCAAATTGACAATCGTTATTGGCAAAACACAAAAATTAAAAACAGAATTTAATGTTGACATATTTATTATTTCCGCATCAATTTCAAATGCTTTGCAGAAAGGCAAGGCGGGTCCAGCGACCTATTATAAACATTAGTGAAATGGTCAACCAGACAGCCAATTTCAGCCAAACTATGCGGTTTAGATAAGGGTACTTCAACCAAAATCCTAGAAAAAGTCTCCTTATATTTCACTCAGTTTAATCTCTTTAGATTTTTAGGGACTGCCTCTTAGTAAAATCTTAAGAACGCTCCCTTAGTAAAATCTTAAGAATGTTCTTCCATAAAATTAGAGTCCCCGCACAACAATGTCGGTGACGTTTTTTTCATACAAATTTGGCAAGAAAAAACGCTCGATCGAAAACCGCTTGAATAAAATCAATTTTATTTTTGTGTCGGCTTCCCTCTCTCTTTTAATTTTTAATATGAAAATGATGCCACAATTATATAAATATTTCGATTATTTTCGATAAAGTAAACAAAAAATAAGTGATCTCTAAAAAAAATATATAAAATTCCAAAAAAACACAAAATAACGAACCAATATGAAAAAATCATATTGATATTAAAAAAAATAATAAAATTAAATAAAAATGTGTAGAAAAAGTGATAAAATAATGGAAATATAATCGATGGACTGAATTTTCCGCTGCCGCCTTTGTTTTGCGCCGTTACTCTCCCATGACCGAAACCGTCAACCGCTTCGACATTGTTGCCTGGGGACTCGAAATTTGGAAAAAGAGAAAAAAGAGAGATAACTTGTTACTAGTTAGTTAACTAGTTTCTAAGAGGGTAAATAGGGGTAAAAATGTACTTTGGTACTTTTTAGAATGGTCTAACATTTTCTTCCATTATGTGGCCATTAGAAAAAAAATTTAATTCTGAGAATTTTTTTCTAAACTGATGAATTTTTTCAATACAAAAGTTTAATGATTATGAAAAATGGTTTCTGATGATATGTTCTTAGTTTGCAAAATTATTCCTTAGATTTAAAAGACTTTTTCCTGAAGAAAAGCTCATAGCTGCTGACACATTTTATTTAATATAAATATTTTTGATTCTAAAGATTAGAGAAAAACAACAGAAAAGTTCTCAGATTTTAAGACATTTTTCTTTAAGAAAAGTTTTCAGATTCTAAAACATTTTTCCTATCGAATATTTCACAGATTCCAATTTTTTTTTTTTTTTTTAAGAATGATCAAAATCTAACATTCTTGAACATTTCAATAAAAAAATTAGTATCGAAAAATTACCAGCCTTTTTGTTGAAAACTTCAGTAATCTTCGACAGTTTTCTTCAAGAAAATTTCTTACTTCTGATAAAAAATTTTGTAATTTTTGAATTTTCAAATTCCTCAATTTTGTTAAATTCCAATATTATACGAATACATTCTAACATATATTTTTGTTTTCTTCATAACAAATTACATTAACTTGAAGTGTTAACAAACTTTACTCCCCAATTTACTGAAGTGAAATACTGCACGCAACCCCAATATTTTTTTTTAGAGAATAGCCCTCCATTATTGACAATAACTACTACCCATTTGTTTTCTAATCATGTAAACTTACTTCATACATAACAATTACAAATTTTCTACATATCCGTTGGACATGTTTATACACTACTACTGAGATTTCCCAGCAAAAACTGGATGATGACATGTGAAAGACCACTGGTTATATGTAGGGTTGCCATCCGTGCTCTTTTCCCCGGAAACTGTCCTCTTTTTTAGGGCGTCCGGGGCAGTCCTCCTACTTTTTTAGAAAGTGTCTTGAAAGAGGTTAAAACATGATGAGTATCTAGTTACTTCCTAATTTCAATGTTCATTACTTTAATATGACGATGTCATTAGAATTAAGTTCTTTTTGCCTTTTGGTGGCAAAGTAATGCTAAGAGTAATAAGTAATCATTAACAGGTAATCCAGTTGGTAATGAGTAGTGATAACGAAGGGTTTCCTATGTTATTTAAAGAAGCTTATGTAAGACTTTTTGAATTTTTTTTAATCAAAATAAAATCGTTGTCTTATCTGAGTCGAATGATTTTCTAAATATGTTTTCTGGGTTACACAATTGTTTGAGTAGAACTTAACTTAAACATGTTCTCTTATATTTGGTTAGCCAAAATATGTAGCCACTTGTGTGTTGACATGTCCAAATTTTCAAAATCATGTTGCAAGTTTGTTGGCTTTTGCCAAAAACAATAAAAACAAAAGACGTTTGAGGGGAAGTTCTTTAATTTCTCTGTATGGAATAGTAAATAATGTGTAATCGTCAGTAACTTGCACAAAAAGTAGCACATGTGTTTGCGAATTTGTAATAAATGATTAAAAAACTAATCAAGTAAAAGTTTTTGAAGAATGCGTTGTTTTTATTGAACTAAGTATTTTATTGAAATGAAGGTTTTACTTTTGAAAACCGAAAGATTCACACTAAATTTTAAGATCAAACCAATCATATAATACCATGGAGACTTCAAACAAAATATTTCACTAATGTTGCTATATTTTATTTTGAGTAGGGTTATGCCAGCTCGAGGGCATTTTTCTTTACTAATTACACCATGATATTCTCAACGAATAATTTTCAAGAATTTTTTTTTGTTTCAAATTAACTTATGCTGTTCAATTTTTACACCTGTTTCGATCTCGTCAAGATCTTGGCAAGACTATTTAGCAAAATAAGTGAAGATATAAGTAATTGTTCTTCTTCTAATGTCCAATGAGTGTAGATTTTAATATCTTCTACAATATTTTTTTAAATCAACTACTGAATCTCACATATAATTAGTTTTTAAAATTTGCACTTTTGGGGATTTTATGATAAATAGAGGGTTTTGTTTCTCAAAACTATTAAGTACAGGAATGAAAATGATCAGATAGAGGGTTTTGCATTTTAATAAAAATGAATTAGTATGATTTCATTTACGACATCGGTAAATTTTTAACGTGATTTATTAATGATAACGTCTTATAAAAAATTCCGAAATCGCTGTTTTGGTCCGCAGGTGCTGACTTTTAAGACACAAATTATTTTTTTACCGAATTCATCTCAAAAGTTGACAAACTGATGAGTATGTTATGTAAAAAATAGTAAAAAAATTAAAAACGCGATTTTGGTCCACAGATGCTGATCAGCATCGCGATTTTTAAGATTAAAATTTTTGATTCATAATGTACACTCAAAATATTTTGTAAGTAAATTCAACTGAAAAAACGTTTAAAACAATCGTTTTTCCTTTAAAAAAACGGACTACTTATATTTCATTTGAAACAACATACTTTTTCAGTTATTTTTAAACGTTAATAAATGACTAGACATTCCGTAAAAACAAACGATATTTCAGTTATTTTAACTGTTTACAATTTTTTATTTAGTGAAGTAAACATAAAAATTTTTGAATAACAAACTACAAAAACCGTACTTCTGTAAAATTATACGGTATAATCAGTCACAAATAATTTAACTGATAAAAATATTTTTCCGTAACTTTTGTAGTTTATTGTTTTAACAACTGTATAAATCGTTCAATATTTTATTTTCATTGAAAAACAAACGATAAAACGTTTAAAACAACTTTAACTAAAAACTTTTTGATTAACCGTAAATAGTTACTGTAAAACTTTTCTGGGTGTACACCAGACATCCAAATTTTGAGCCATATTTTTCACAAAAGATAAACAAGAATTTCGTGGTTCTGGAATTTTGTTGACAAATTCATGTTCAGCATGCAAAAATTTGTATGATAACATGTAATGCATGATGAAATTATTAAAAAACAAGTAGAAAAGTTAAATTCGACTTTGCCGAATCTCTGAATACCCTCCACAATGCATTTTTTAAAGGATAGTACATTTTTTAACGTGAAAAAATTAACAATTTTGGTTAGAAATATTTTGTTTTGAGTAAAACTATTTTTTTTGTCATTTTTTTAAAACAAAAAAAAAAAAAAATACTAATTTTTTTTTTAAAGTAAAATTTTTTTCGAGTGTAATGTTTTTTTTTACTTTAAAAATATTTCTGGGTGAATGCACGTACGAATGTACACAAAATATTGTAATTTTTGTAAAAGAAAACTAAATTTTTTTTGAGTGTACAATTTTTTTGGAGTGTAAAATTTTTTTGAGTCTAAAATTTTTTTCCAGTGTAATTTTTAAGTTCCCAATGCTTTTAAAACTAAACAAGTTTAAAAAGCATTGCTTTAAAACTAAACAAGTTTGAAAAGCATTGTAAGGTTACCAGCAATGCTTTTAAAACTTGTTTAAACACGTTGCATTTAAGATGAAACTAATCTGAAATTCAGGGTTTTGCTTATAACATTTCAACCAATGGACCGATTGAGCTGAAATTTAATAACAAACAGGCCTAGGGAACGGCAAAGATACATGTTAAGCTTTTGTAGTCTCATTATTGTCTTTCAAAAGTTATCGTGTTTTTTATCTCGTAAATTCGCGAAACACCCTTGCCGAAATTTACTCTTTTGCTCATAACTTTTGAACCACTGGACCGATTTGGCTGTATTTCAATACCAACCTGACCAGGTAAATTCTAAATATATACGCCAAACTTCAGTAGGCTCTGTAAAGTCTTTCAAAAGTTAGCGTGGTTTCTACGGACGGACAGACAGGCAGACAGACGGACGGACATCGCTAGATCGACTTAAAATCGATCAAGGATCATGAATATATATACTTTATGGGGTCCTAGACCAATATTTCGATGTATTACAAACGGAATGACAAACTTATATATACCCTCTATCACTAGAGTGGAGGGTATAAAAATATTTATAAATTAATTATTTGAAAAGATAGAGGGTTTTGCATTCAGAAAAATTAATTGTGTAAGAGATAGAGAAAACCAAAATGCAAATAAAATAGCAAATAAAATATTTTTGTTCTGAATTTTACACCATAGATGAGGGCCGTTTTTGCTGAATATTTTGCCATCAAAAAGTCATTTTCGTGAAAATGGAAGATAGAGGGTTTTGAATATAGGCCCTCGATGTTTATTAATATTTTAGTTTTGGACAATAGCGATTGTCATTTAAATTCTCTATGCTACTTATAGTATGAGGTTTTTATATTTTGCTAAATAGTCTTGACAAGATCTTGACGAAATTGAAACACGTGTCGACTAATAATAAGTCGAGCAAAAAATTAGCAACATAAATAAACAATAATAAATAGACAGAAAAATAAATTTCTTGAAAATTATTCTTTGAGAATATCGTAATGTAATTAGTAAAGAAAAATTACCTCGAGCTAGAATAACAGTACTCAAAATATAATATTCTAAAATATAACTATTTTCATTTTTTAATAAAAATTAATCAGAAGTTGTAACTGTAACTATATTTATATTTCAAAACCGGATGTTCGGAAAATGTTTTTAAAATTTCTTTTATATTTATTTGACAGGTATTTATGTAATTTTCAAATAATTTCCATCTACACCTGATTAAGTCATAATGCCATATGCTTTTTAATACACCAAATTAAGATGAAAACTATAAAATAATATTTATTGGTAATAATTTCCGAAATACATATAATATTGAAGTATATTAATAACTCGACATTTAGTATTAATTAACCCATCACAGTCATTCAGAAAAATGTTACACACTAAAGTGTATTTAAAAAAAAAAGGTTAGTTCTCACATGTTACCAAATAAAACAATATAATGGAAAGCCAAGTGCATAACCAAACATATAAAAAAATAAAACAACACATGTTAGTTGTTTGGCCTAAACTATTTCTTTTGTTTTAACCCAAAAACAGCGGTCAATGTTTAAGGCCAATACAACAAAACCTAGGAAAACTAACTTACAAAAAAACGTATAATAGGGTGGGATGAAAATTGGTTTTCATAGAATTTCAAGCAGCAACTGAAAAAATGGCTATTTTTAGAATTTAAGATAAATTATTGAAAAGAGAAATGTATCATTACTTTTAATTAAAATGTACGATTTTGGTATTTTTTATTTTAAAGTACCATTTTAGTATTTTACATTATGAGCACTTTTTTGTACTTTTTTTATTAAAATATTTTTTGGTACTTTTTGTTAAAAAGTATCTAAATGTTCTATTTTAATGATTTACATTAAAATATACTAAAATAGATTTCTTGTCAAATTAGTACTCTGTTTTGTAAACAACTACCAAAAAGAAACTTTTAAATAAAAGTCCCAAGATAGTATTTTTTTGAAAGTACAAGAGGTAAGAAAATCTATTAAATATCAAAAATGTATAAACATAAAATATTTAGTACCAAAATGTGCTGTTTTGGTACTTTTTAATAAACCATAAAAGTTAAAAAAAAATAAGGTAAAAAGTTTTATTGTATAAAAAAGGACAATTTTGGTACTTTTCATAAAAAATTTACTCTTATTTTTTTATTAATAATTATTTAGTTTTGTTTTTTTATTAAAGGTACCTTTTTGGCACTTTTTTTTTTTTTTTTTATTAAGAATTACCACATAATTACAAATTATATACTAATTTTACCTAACCGAGAACTGGTAACAATGACCTTCGTCTCGTTGTAGCGAAACAGACCAAGGCCTCTGGTGGGAATCGAACCCACGACCCCCAGACTCATAGGCTAGCACGCTACCAACTAGCCTACTGGGGCGCCTAGATTGGTACTTTTTATTAAATTGTTCTTTTGTGTTTTTTTTTTTTAATTAAAATTATATTTTAGTGCAATTCTACTACCACAACATACTTTTATATAAAAAAAAAAATAACTTTTTGCTGAGTTCCATAAAGTTATATTTGGTATTAAAAAGAACATATTTTGACTTGAACTTCAAACACATTATGATTGAGCAGTTTTAATTTAGCATTTTTAAATCACAATCAGTACTTTATAATAAAAATGGTACTTTTTTTCCAAAAAAAAAAACAACAAAACTGTACTGTATTTTTTATATAAAAAGTAACAAAATGGTACCTTCTAATAAAAAAGCCAAAATGGTATTTTTTGGAAAAAAGTGCCAAACAACATTTTTTATAAAAAGTACTATAATTTTTTATTGTTTATAAAAAAATCTTTTTAATTAAAGTACCAAAAAGTACATTTAGCTAAAACAGTTCTTTATTGGAACAGTATTTTTTTTTTAAATTTACTTTTGTGGTACTTTTTTAAATTTGTACTATTTAAGAACTTTCTTTTAAAAATTTATATTTTGCGTACTTTTATATAAAAAGTATTAAAAAGTTACCTTCAAATAAAAAAACGAAATAGTAATTTTTTGAAAAGAACCAAAATTTACTTTTTTTATACATACTTTGGTACTTTTCATAAAAAATGGTATTTTTTTATAATAATTATTTTGTTTTTTTTTTTTTTATTAAAGGTACCTTTTTGGTACTTTTTATTAAATTGTTCTTTTGTGTTTTTTTTTTTTATTTAAAAATTATGTTGGCACTTTTATATAAAAAAATACCGTTTTGCTAAATTTTTTAAGGTTATATTTGGTATTAAAAAGTACAGATTTTGACTTGGACGTCAAAAACATTGTGATTGAGCAGTTTTAACTCACAATCTGTACTTTATTATAAAAATGGTACTTTATTGTAAAAAATAACAAAACTGTTCTGTATTTTTATAAAAAAAAGAACATTTTTAATAAAAAGTACTTTTTGGAAAAAAGTACCAAAGTACCAGCATTTTCCTTTATTTATAAAAAAAACTTTTAATAAAAGTACCAAAAAGTACATTTAGTTAAAACAGTACTTTATTGGAACAGTATTTTATTTTTTAATTTACTTTGTGGTACTTTTTTATTTAGTACTATTTTAGAACATTCTTTAAAAAAAAATATTTTGCGTAATTTTATATAAAAAGTGGTAAAAAGTTACCTTCAAATAAAAAAAAATGAAATAGTCCCTTTTGAAAAGTACCAAAATTTACTTTTTTTTATACAAAAAAAAAAATAATATAAATAAATTCAAAAAAAAAATATTTTTTGGTACTTTTTTTATAATATTTAAGAACTTCCCTTTTAAAAAGTTCTGTTTTCATACTTTTTAAAAGTTTTATTAAAATAGTATCAAATCTGTACTTTATTAATAAAAGTAATAACTACAATTTTGGTACGTTATTACAAAAAGTTACTTTTAAAAATAGTATTATTTTAAAATTATCAAAACAGTTTATAAAAAAAAAAATAGAAAAAGTACCAAAACATACTACAGTTATTATATTTACAATTAAAGTTCTATTTTACAACTTTATTTTAAGTACTTAAACAGAATGTTTTACCAAAAACAGTATCTTTTTGGTTCATTTCTGGTACTTTTGGTGCTTTTTATTAATAGAACTATTTGTTGAAATTTTGAAAGTTCTTTTCGGTACTTTATTTATTTATTTCAGTCTATGTATTAGAGTTCTCCACCAATTAAGAATAATTCGATTAATCGATCAAACAAAACCAAACTCTTGTTCGATTAATTTAAAAATAACGATTTTCGAATAACGATTAAATCGATTAATTTATGTCAATTAATCGAACAATTTTTTTTTTATACCCTCCAACTACAGTATCAAAATATCGGTCTAGGACCCCATAAAGTAAATATATTTTTTATCAGTGCTCGATTATAAGACATTTTACCGAAGTCCGTCCGTCGGTGGAGGTCACGATACAGTTCAAAATAAAAGAGCTATACTCCTGAAGTTAGGTACGTTTGGTCTTCCGGTCATAGGCTGGTTAAGTTCGGTGACAACATCGGACGAGGGGAAAATGTTGCCCCCTAAAGAACTGCAACACCACAAGAAAAATAAAATATTTTTTACATGTTTCTTTTTTTCTATATTTGTTCAACAAATAAAATATTTGCATGCCATATGAAGTTCAATAACCTACATTTGGATCAAGCTGATTAGGAAATGATATTTTTTCGGCCCATGCACTTTTAAGGGGGTGGTTATAGAAAATAATGACAAAAGTGTGTTTATTTATGTGAAGATTGAAAAAAAAACTTAAAACTTATTAAAAATACTTTTTTATAACCAATTTTTTTATTCGTTATTCTCATCGATTAATGGAATAATTTATTAGATTTAATCGTTTGGTCGAACGAATAAAAACAATTATTTGAATGATTCGAACAAAGTTAAAAGTCGAACAATTGACAACTCTACTATGTATACAATATTGTCCTTACTTTAAAAAGTACATAAAAGTAACATTTTTGTTCTAGTTAAAAAATTCTGGCGTTTTTTTGTACCTTTTATAAAAAATTTAAAAATTACCAAAAGAGTATTTTTTGTTACTTTTTGTTAAAACGTACTTAAGACTTACTAGTTTGTAATAGCTGGACAATTCAGTACTTTTTCGATACCTTTCATTAGAAGATAAACAAATTACCAGCATAACACTTTTTATTAACTTTTTAGTACTTTTTATTATATTCTCCACTCTAGTGATAGAGTATATATGTTTGTCATTCCGTTTGTAACACCTCGATATGAAGAAATACACCAACACATGTATATTTTTATTAAAACACTAATACTTTCATATGCCTCTTTCTGCCGACCACTGATCTAGGACCATTTACTATTTTCGTACTTTTTATCAGGATGTACTATTTTGGTAAAAAAAGTTTCTCTTTGTTTCTATAAAATGCTATTTTGGTACTCTTCATAAAAAGGACTTGTATGATTAAAATAAAAAAAATATGAATTCAACTAAATCAGTCTTTCGCACCACCCTAATATACTATACAACCACCACTATAATATGGCTTAATTGTTAACAGCAAAAAAGCGACGTTAACCATTACAACATGACACCAACTAAAAAATAAACTAAACTCTATCCAAAAACTGAAAAAGGAAGATATAACCATAAAAAAGTAAAGGTTAGTAAAAACGTATGAGGAAAGTATTGAACAAGTTCATGCAAATGACAATTAAATTAAATTGGTTTGTAATATGTTTGGGTCAAACTGAAGAAACAAAAGAAAACCATTGTTGGCGGAACACTTTTAATGAGCTCTAATTGCATTGAACTTGCTGATAAATTATATATTTTTATTTTTTTGTTCCAAGACGAGTGTCATTGAAACCGGAAATTGTTGTTTAAATTGGGAATTAGTTAAATATAGAGTTTTTTTTTGTGTAGCGCTTAAAAAAAAATAACAATTTACCAAACAAATTTTGACAAGGAAACATTTAAAGTGCTGTTAATTCAGAAATAAGGAGTTAAAGGAAATAAAAGTGTGTAAACAATTGTTCATTTGAGAGAGTTTTAAGATTCAAAAGAGACACTGAAAGCAGAAAACAGAAAAAAATGAATTATTTCGGTTACATCAAACCAAAGGCTAATAGGGGGTCAAAATTCGTAAAATTCGTGGTTTAACCTGATATAACCGGGCTGCTATGTGAGATCGAATTTGTATAAAATTTACTTCTAGATCACCGTCCGACAAAAATGAAAAATAGTCGTTGAACACGAACTAATAAATGTTTGAAACCAGAGGCTAAATGTAGTAAAACAACATTTACAGTTTTTTCATTTCGTCATCCTGTTTCCTTTTAAAAGGACTTCAAAGTGTTAGAGAATAAAATTTTATAAAATATATTTTTAATATTTGTACTTGTCCTAGGATGCCACTATTGACACCAAATGAAAGAGAAAGATCTCCCCTAATTTTCCTATTTTATTATTTATACTTATCAGAAAAAAGAAGGTATGTTACGTCCTTTCAAAAATGTATCCTTTAATATCATTAAAAATTTTGAACAAAATATTTTGATAAAGTTTTCAAATGATTTTATTCACATTATTTTATCCAAATATGGCAAAATAGAAAAATGGAGAAATTAGGGGATATCTTCCTTTTCCATTTTCTGTCACCAGTGTCATCCAAAGACAAATATTTTAAGTACAAATAATTTAAAGTACAAAAAATATAATATTTTACAAAATGTATCCTTGCAAACTTTGAAGTCCTTTTAAAAGGAAACAGGATCACGAACTGAAAAACTATAAATGCAGTTTAACTCCACTTTAACTCTACTTTCAGACGTATATCATCCGGTTCATGTTTAAATATTGGCTGAAGGACGGTGTAATATAGAAAAAGTACAAACCTCTTCTATAATATATGAAATTGTATTATAAGCGATGTGAAGACTACAATAAGCGATATTATACAATCTTAATAATTTGTATAACAATCAAATATGAAAAAATCATATTTAAGAATTAAATGATTTGACATGGCACATAACAACACAAAAACTTCCAAAAATCAAATACCAAATATAATTTAATTAAATGAAAATCTACAAAAAATCTAATAAGCGGTTAAAATACAAAAAAAAAAGAACAAAGTGGTCATCATCACAGGTGTAACTAATTTAAATCAGTGATACAAATACTAGTGGTTAAACCACTAAAATGTAATTGCTTAATTTTTTGGGGAGTTTTTATTATAGTCAGATTTTCTTTTGATATTTAGTTTCATTAAACCGAAAATAAGATGTGAAGGAAAGAAGGTGTAACAAAATTTTGACTTATTTTGACAGTTATTGGATTTGAAATGTGTATTAAAGAAAATTAAATCGTTTTTTGAAGAACATTTTTGAGAACTTAAATTTTAATCAAAACCATAGAAAACAGGTAGAAAAATTAAACTCGGCTAGGTCGAATTTATCAATGCTCCCCTTTATTCACGAAAAACTTTTGAGTTAAAATTGAATTTTAGTGATTTGTTAATGACGAGAATTTTTTTAAAATTTTTTTAACATGATATCATTATCATGATATCATTATCATTACATTACATTACATGATATCATTATCTAATGTTTTTAGGCTGGTGTCTAATTTTAAAAAAGTTGCAAGACGCCACCTCAGTTTAACTATATAAGCTAACAATTAACGAAAAAAGAAGAAATTACTATTTTCATTTTCTTAAAACCAAAAATTTTAATAACTTGGGTTTGTAACTTGGATAATAATTCACCTCGTGGTGAATAAAACCGTTTTGCACCAGCTGGTGAATTTTTCAACAAAAATTTTTTTTTTTTTCAATTTTTTTTTTTTGATCAATTTTTTTTTCTTTTTCATCAAATTTTTTTCCATCAATTTTTTTTCATCAGTTTTTTTTTTTCATTAATTTTTTTTTTCATAATTTTTTTTTCATCAAACTTTTTTTTCATTATTTTTTATCAATTTTTTTTTTTTCATCAAATTTTTTTCCATCAAATTTTTTTCATCAAATTTTTTTTCATCAAATTTTTTTTTTTCATAAATTTTTTTTTCATTAATTTTTTATCAATTTTTTTTTTTCATAAAAAATCTTTTTTTTCATCATATTTTTTTTTTTCATCAATTTTTTTTTCATCAAAATTTTTTTCATAATTTTTTTGTATCATATTTTTTTCATCAATTTTTTTATCAAATTTTTTCTCACCAAAAATTTTTTTTTCATCAATTTTTTTTACACCAAAAATTTTTTCTTTTTATCAAAAATATTCATCAAAAACTTTTTTCATCAAAATTTTTTTTCACCGAAAATTTTGAGTTCATTTAATTTTTTTTCACCAAAAATTTTGGGTTCATTAAATTTTTTTAACATAATTTTATTTTTCGTGAAAAAAAAAATATTTTTTTTTTTACCAAAACTACTTTTTCACCAAGTCTAAGCTTTACGCAAAAAAATTTTCCATTTGTTTATTAAATGTACATAAAACAAGTGAGAGTGGTTTATTCGTTGGTGCCGAATCTTTTATACTCTCCAAAATGTAAAAACACTTTTTTGCACTTATTTTTGCACTCACTTACGAAATGTACAGCTCTTTTGGTTGTTTAATGGGGTCCTCGACTGATATTTCAATTCGTTTTGCATGGAATTGCAAAGTAATATAACATTATTTTTTCTAAAAAAAACTTTGCTTTGGCAAGTACACCCAAATATTCCGCAAAACATTATCATGATTTAATGTTTTGGGCAAGAGTACAAAATTCGCAGGCATTTTTTTGATAACAGATAGCTTTTCGAAATTTACCTCGTTTTCATTAGGCAGACGGACAGACATTGAAAGAGTTGAGAAAACTATTCTGATACTCTTTATTAAAAATTACTTTCTTGATACTTAAAGTACTATTTTGTACATTTTTATAAAAAAGTACTATTTTCGTAATTTTTACAAAATATGTAGTAATGTTTTGATACTTTCTGTAAAAAGAACTCTTTTGGTACTTTTAAATAGTACATTTTGGAAAAAAATAACGAAAAAGTAATTGACTAAAAAAGTATCAAAATGGTTCTTTTTAATAAAAAAAAAAAAACAGCACGCTTTTGCAAAAAAAAATTCAAAAAGTACTTTTTCGTTAAAATTCCCTAAATAGTACTTTTTGTTAAAATCTACCAAAATAGTACGTTTTAACAAAAAGTTCTTTACAAATATACTATTTAAAAACTATTTATTAAATTACTATGTTGGTACATTTTATTCAAACGAAATATTTCAGTCCTTTTTTAAGGAGTACAATTTTTATACTTTTTCTAAAAATTACTTCGAATAAAAAGCACAAATTTTATACATTTCGTTTTTGGAATTTGTACTTACAAAAAAAAAATACTACGTATTTGGAATTTATACTTACAAAAAAAAAAAAACTACGTATTTGGAACTGTAAAATAAAATCATATATGGTACTTTTTTTAAAAAACGTTACTTTGGTACTTTTTATAAAAAAAAATCAGTTTTGGCACAATTTGGTACTTTTTATTAAAAAGTTTTATTTTTGTACGTTTTTTAAAAGCAATATTTTTGTACTTTTTAAAGGCACTATTTTGGTACTTTTTACAATTTGTATACTTTTTTCAAAAAATTAATATTTTGATACTTTTTTTAAAAAAATTACTTCAAATAAAAAGCACAAATTTTGTATATTTAATTTGATTAAATGTACAATTTGATTAAATGTACAATTTTTGAAAAAATTACTTCGTAATTTTGTATAAAAAGCACAAATTTTTACATTTTATTTTTGGAATATATGTATACTTACAAAAAAAAAAAATAATACTACATTTTTGACACTGTTAAATAAAATCATATTTGGTACTTTTTTCAAAAACCGTTACTTTAGTACTTTTTATAAAAAAAAAATCTATTTTGGCACAATTTGGTACTTTTTATTAAAAAGTATTATTTTTGTACTTTTTATAAAAATAAATATTTTTGTACTTTTTATACAAAATACTATTTTGGTACTCTTTATTAAATTTTTGGTATATCTTATTTAAAAGCACTATTTATATACTTTTTACAATTTTTATATATTTTTTTTTAAAAAAATTACTAATTTGATACTTTTTTAAAAAAATTACTTTGAATAAAAAGCACAAATTTTGTACATTTTATTTTGAATTTTATACTTACAAAAAAAAAATAGAAAAAATACTACATATCGTGAACCTATATTCAAAATATGCCAACTCAAATTTGACCGAAATGAGTTTCCGATGGAAAATAGCTCCCCTATGCAATACCTATCTGTGATAAAAATTTCAGAGCAAAAAAATAATTTGTTGTCGTTTTACATCCATTTATGTTATTCTGCTAACTCAAAGTACATATTTTTTTGGTGAAAATAAATGCCAATTCCCATTGTAAATTTCCAAAAAATTTTCAAAATTTTTTTAAAAAAAAATTAGACCACATTTCTTATTGCAATTGCCATGCTGAACACGAATCTGGTAAAGATTTTGATATCCAATGGCTAGTTTTCGAGATATTGCCATTTTTAAAATATCGGTAAATAGTGTTTGCAAAAAAAAAGTGCTTATATATATGTAACTTTCAAACTATTTATCAGATTGAAACATTATGAGTGGGGCAAATAAAGTCAATGATATAAGCTTTCAAAATAGCTTGTTTGGAGTGACCTAAATACAATATAGCGTGAGTTACAGAGTGGCAAAGTTGACCACACTGAGATTAAAAGGCTTTCGGAGCAAATAACTTTTAAAAATATGCAAAGATTTTTATTTTTTTTAGTTTTTGCAATTGTCGTACTAAGGGAAACAAAATCCAAAAAAAAATTTTTAAAAAAAATATATTTTTATTTTCCGACAAAATATGCCAACTCTAAAAAAATATTTGTTTTTCGACACAGTAATAAATGCCATCTCTGAAAAATACGCAAACAAGTGAAAAATATGAAACTTTTGGCATAGGTAAAAATTATTTAGAACATTTTAACCATCTTATGGAAGGTACATTGTTTATTTTTACAATAATATGCAAAATAACTAGTTTTTTAGCTCTCCTGAAAAGTAAGCTTTTTCGAGTTGGCATTTATTGAATATAGTTCGACGATATTTGGAACTATAAAATAAAATCATATTTGGTTCTTTTTTTAAAAAACGTTTCTTTGGTACTTTTTATAAAAAAAAAATCTATTTTGGCACAATTTGGTACTTGTTATTAAAAAATGTTGTTTTTGTACTTTTTATAAAAAGAAATATTTTTGTACTTTTTATACAAAGTATTTTTGGTATATCTTATTTAAAAGCACTATTTTTGTACTTTTTACAATTTTTATACTTTTTTCAAAAAATTAATATTTTGATACTTTTTTTAAAAAAATTACTTCAAATAAAAAGCACAAATTTTGTACATTTAATTTTGAAATATATACTTCAAAAAAAAAAAAAATAGAAAAAATATTACATATTTGGAACTTAAAAAAAAAATATTTGGTATTTTTTTTAAAAAACGTTACTTTGGTACGTTTCTAAAAAAAAAAATATATTTTAGCATAATTTGGTACTTTTCATTAAAAAGTATTATTTTTGTGCTTTTTATAAAAAGTCATATTTTTGTACTTTTTATACAAAGTACTATTTTGGTACTTTTTATAAAATTTTTGGTATATCTTATGTAAAAACACTATTTTGGCACTTTTTACAAAAAAATTCTATTTGGAACTTATTTTACAAAGTTAGTTTTTTGTTATTTTTTATAAAAAAAAATATTATTTTGGTACTTTTTCACCGAAAACTACTATTTTGGTACTTTTTCAACGCAGACTACCATGTTGGTACTTTTTCATAAAAAATACTTTTTCACAAAAAAAGTACTATTTTAAAAATATTTTTTTGGGATTTTTTATAAAAAAACAACTATATATTTTGGTTCTTTTTCACCGAAGAGTGCTATAGTGCCACTTTTTCATAAAGAAGTAATATTTTGGTACTTCTTACAAAAAAGTATTATTTTGGTACTTTTTCACTAAAAAGTACTATATTGGTACCTTTTCACAAAAAAGTACTATCTTTTTGGTATTTATTTCAAAAAGTACTATTTTCACAATAAAAAAAGCTACGTATATTATCCAGTTCGTTGAACACGAACTGGATAATATACACAGAAAATAAAATCGTCAAATTTAAATCAACAAACATCAATTGTAAATCAACCAAACATGATATCAACCAAATATTTAGTAAAGACGGCCGCCAGTTATTCCATAATACAAAATTTCGATTTTGTTTTCAACAAACTTAGTTAAGTAATTTTATTTCAAAATTATTTTATCATGTTTTTGTGTTTGTTGAATTTCTTTGTTGAAAAAAAATAAGATTTTTTACGTTTGTCAGATCAATAAATTATGTTTGTGTTTGTTGAATTTCTTTGTTGAAAAAAAAATGTAAGATTTTGTACGTTTGTCAATACAAATAATAATTTTAGAGAACTATTACAAACTCGTTTATAATTTTTTTTAAATTTTTTTTCAACAATCAATATTTCTAAACGTTAGTTGATATCACAAATTTCCGTATAGGAGCACTTTCAGTGAAAAAGTTAATTGTATTCACAAATATGGGGGTCAATATAACAATTCGTTTTTTTCTGTGTACGTTTAAAAGTTCTTTAAAAATTTACTATTTAAAAAGTATTTACCAAATTATTATATTTGTACATTTTATTGAAACGAACTATTTCAGTCCTTTTTTAAGGAGTACTTTTTTCAAAAAACTACTATTTTGATACTTTTTAAAAAAAATACTTTGTAATTTTGAATAGAAAGCACAAATTTTTTACATTTTATTTTTGGAATATACACTCAAAAAAAATTTGTAAAATTACAAGAAAAACTTGTTACTTTTTTTGTTTGCTACCTCCTATTTGACAAAAATTCCTAGTATTTTTACAAAATTTTTACCAATAATTTTGTAATTTTACAAGGTTTTTCCCAATAACATTGTAAACTTACAAATTTTTTGACACCATAAAATTTACAAAGAGGTTTCGTAATTTTACTAGATTTTTTGCTACCTCCTATTTTACAAGAATTCCTAGTAATTTTACAAGCTTTTTACCAATAATTTTGTAATTTTAGAAGCTTTTTACCAATAAAATTGTAAATTTACAGTTTTTTGGCGCAATTAAAATTACAAGGAATTCTCGTGAATTTACTAGATTTTTTTGTAAAATTATCTTGAAAATTTGAAAAATTTCAAAAAAATGTAAAATTACAAAAAAAAAAAATGTAAATTTCGATTTGTTAAAACACAACGAAAACTGTCAAATATTGGTAAAATTGGATTACGAGACTTTTCCTAGTAATTTGACAAAAATTTTTTTGTGTGTAAACTTTCAAAAAAAAATAGAAAAAATTCTACATATTTGGAATTGTAAAATAAAATCATATTTGGTACTTTTTTTAAACACTTTTCTTTGGTACTTTTTATAAAAAAAATTATTTTGACAGAATTTGTTCCTTTTTATTAAAAAGTATTATTTTTGTACTTTTTATAAAAAGAAATATTTTTGTTCTTTTTATACAAAGTTCTATTTTGGTACTTTTTATTAAATTTTTGGTATATCTTATTTTGGTACTTTTTACAATTTTTTACTTTTTTCAAAAAATTACTGTTTTGATACTTTCAATACTTCGAATAAAAAGCACAAATTTTGTACATTTTATTTTTGGAATTTATACTTACAAAAAAAAACAAATAGAAAAAATACTACATATTTGGAACTGTAAAATAAAATCATATTTGGTACTTTTTCTAAAAAACGTTACTTTGGTACTTTTTATAAAAAAAAATCTATTTTGGCACAATTTGGTACTTTTTATTAAAAACTATTATTTTTGTACTTTTTGTAAAAAGCTATATTTTTGTACTTTTTATACAAAGTACTATTTTTGGTATATCTTATTTAAAATCACTATTTTGGTACTTTTTACCATTTTTATACTTTTTTCAAAAAATTACTATTTGATACTTTTTTTAAAAAAAATTACTTCGAGGTCAAATTTTGTATATTTTATTTTTGGAATTTTTACTTACAAAAAAAAAAAAATAGAAAAAATACTACATATTTGGAACTGTAAATAAAATCGTATTTGGTACTTTTTTTAAAAAAACTTTACTTCGGTACTTAAAAAAAAAAAAATTATTTTGGCACAATTTGGCACTTTATATTAAAAGTTATTATTTTTGTACTTTTTATAAAAAGAAATATTTTTGTACTTTTTATACAAAGTACTATTTTGGTACTTTTTATTAAATTTTTGGTATATCTTATTTTGGTACTTTTTACAATTTTTATACTTTTTTCAAAAAATTACTATTTTGATACTTTTTTAAAAAAATTACTTCGTAATTTAGAATAAAAAGCACAAATTTCGTACTTCTTATTTTTGAAATATATACTTGCAAAAAAAAAAAAATAGAAAAAATACTACATATTTGGAACTTAAAAAAAAATCATATTTGGTACTTTTTTAAAAAACGTTACTTGGGTACTTTTTAAAAAAAATCTGTTTTGGTACAATTTAGTACTTTTTATTAAAAAGTATTATTTTTTCTATTTATAAAAAGCAATATTTTTGTACTTTTTATACAAAGTAAAATAAGTTCTTAAGTTATTTTTGTGCTATTTAAAAAAAAAAAAAATACTACATATTTTGGTACTTTTTCACCGAAAGTTGCTATTTTGGTAATTTTTCACCGAAAAGTACTATTTTCGTATTTTTTCACCGCAGAGTACTATTTTGATACTTTTTCATAAAAAAGTACTTTTTCGCAAAAAAATACTATTTTGGTATTTATTACAAAAAAGTACTATTTTTAAAATCATTTTTTTTTTTTTTGGATTTTTTATAAAAAAAAATATATATACTTTGGTTCTTTTTCACCGAAGAGTGCTATAGTGGTACTTTTTCATAAAAAAGTACTATTTTGGTAATTCTTACAAAAAAGTACTATTTTTAAAATCATTTTTTTGGGATTTTTTATAAAAAAAAAATATATATTTTGGTACTTTTTCACCGAAGAGTGCAATAGTTGTACTTTTTCGCAAAAAAGTACTATTTTTTTGGTATTTATTTCCAAAAAGTAGAAGTTACAAAATAAAAAAAACGATTTGGTACTTTTTGAAAAAGTACCAAAATAGTACTTCATGTTTAATAAAAATCATCTTTTTTTTTGAAAAAACTACCAAAAAGTATTTTTTCCTAAAGAGACACAATACAGTGCTTTTTTGTCAAATATGCATTATTTTCCCTTACCGCTTACAACACCGTCCGACAAAAATTAAAAAAAGTCGTTGAACACGAACTGGATAAAATACGTTTGAAACTAGAGACTAAATACAGTAAAACTGCATTTACAGTTTTTCATTTCGTGATCCTGTTTCCCTTGAAAAGTACTTCAAAGTTTTGGAGGATTAAATTTTAAAAAATATTTGTTTAATATTTGTAGTTGTCCTAGGATGCCACAATTGACAGCAAATGAAAGGGGAGGATCTCCCCTAATTTCCCTATTTTATTATTTTTACATATCACAAAAAAGGAGGTAAGTTATGTTTTTTCAAACTTAGTAGAGCCACTTTGTATCCACTTTTTAAGTGTATAATTTAAAGAGCCCCAGACCGATTTTCAAAGTGTTGCAAACGGAAGGACAGAGTTATATATACTCTCTACCACCAATTACAAGGTTTACAAATTGATTTACATGGTTTTAAATTTAAACTACAAAAGAAAAATATATTTACACTTTTCACTCAAAAGTCAAACCCATCCTTTAGTATTTTTGTTCTTCTCTTTTTTATATTTAATGACAGTGACTTACTTTTCAAAAGAAATTAGTTCAATAAAATTTTTTACACCAAAAGTCAAACCAGTCAAGGATATTCAAAAGAATCCTTTTTGACTTACATTTTGTTAAAAATTAGTTCAATACATTTTTTTGTACCAAAGTCAAACCATAAAGGTATGACAAGAAATATTTTTTTGAGATTTTTTGTTAAATTTGTTTTAATTTTCTTAAGAAAATTAGTTCAATAAAAATTGTATGGTTTTTGACAAATGTTAACCCTTTGGGTTTAACTTTTTGGCTTTTAAGAAGAAATTTTTATAACTCTTTATTTATCTTTAATGGAAATATTCAAAGTATTTTTTTTTTTCCTTAAAATTTCAAAATCTTCTCAGAATTTTTTGTTTTGAAATTTCCTTAAAAAAAATTCAATACACATGTTGATTTTAGTTTTTAACAATAGAAAGAGTTAAAAAAGAGTTAAACAAATTTTCCTTAAAAATCTGTTGTATTATACTCATTAAACTAATATCCTGATTTTTTAAATCACATTCTAAAAATACTGAAATTGGTTCAAAACCGCCATAAAAGATCATAAAAAAATTTAAGAATTTTTTCAAGGTTCTTAAAACTACTCTCCTTTGACAGTTCATGAAATTTTTTCTAAACCATAAACATTTTTTTTACAGTTTTATGGTTTTATGATGTTGGTGTAGACTGTGTACAATTTTTAGTGCTGTTCTTGTTTTTTTTAACCCCTTCTAATTGACATGTACAATGAACATGTCCTTTTTAAGGATTTCAACGGATACAGTTTTAATTTTTTATGATTCTTTAGTGACCTACAAACACAATTTGCAATTGTTTTTTAAATGAAACTAAGTGAACAAAAAATTTGAAATCTATATTAACGGGTTATATTGTAGTTGTATATATCCTGGAAACAGATGATGTTATTGTGAAAATTATTTTGTATACCTACAAGGATCATAAAAAAGCAAACTGTTTAAAAAAAAGGGTTGTAGAAATGTTCAAATCACTACAATTCCTTGAATGTGAGAATATTAACAATGATATTTCAGTTTTTTTGGTTCTTAGAAATTGGCGTGACAATTATTTTATGATGACATACACAAAATCAACAACTAAAAAAATCCTTTTTTTACTCCTTTATTTAGCTACAACAAATTTCCTATGAAATATTTGAAACGCTATAAAAAAGGATATTGTTTATTATTTTAAATCCTTTGGTTTATTTCTGAATTTCAAAACAAATTTAGATTTTTAGTTCAAAATTCTTTAAAGTCCTTTGTTATTACAGGTACCCTACCGTTGTAAAAACGCGAAAGAGTTAAAAATGTTTTAGTTTTTTACTTTAGATTTTAAGAAATTAGTTCGCTGTTTTATTTTTCGGCATTTTAAACTCAGGTATACACATTTTTGTTTAAATTTACGACTTCTTGAAGGAAAAGGTTATTTTTTCATAATTAGTGTAAAAAACGCTCTAATTGTTCTTTAAATTTTAATATTTATTCTTAGAAATTATCATATTTTGCAAAACTTTTTTTTTTAATTTTTAGGTTTTTATTAAAAACACTATGTGGCTTACCTTTTGACTTTGCGTTAGAAAAGTCAAAATGGAAGGAGTAAACAGGAATTTCTGTTTAAGAAAAAAGTAGCATATTTTGGAAATTTCTTTTTGTTAAAATATTGTAAAACTCAAACCTTTTTAACCAAAAAAATATGGGTTCAAGTTAATATAGGAGTTCGGCAGAATTTTAATTTTAAAGAAATTGTTGTATATATAAAAAAGTACTTTTTTGGTACTTTTTAATTAAGAGAAAAATTAGAATTTTATTACTTTTTACAAAATGTGCCTTATGATATTTTTTTTTTTTTAAATAATATTTTGGTACTTTTGGTACTTTTAATTAAAATTACTCATTTGGTTCTCTTTTTACAAAAAAGGTATTTTTATAACAAATACGAGTTTGGTACTTTTTTTAAAAGTTCTAAAATATTTTAATACTGGAACTTGTGCTTTTTTCCAAAAAAAATCTTTTTATAAAAAAATACGAGTTTGGTACCAAAACTGCTTACTTCTGGTACTTGTTGTTAAAAAATATTTTTTTACAAAAAAAGTTATTTTTATAAAAAATACGAGTTTGGTACTTTATTTTAAAAGTACCAAAATATTTTAGTACTGAAACTTGTTTTTAAAAGGTACTTTTTTTACAAAAAAGGTCTTTTTATAAAAAATACAAGTTTGGTGCATAAACAGCTTACTGCTGGTACTTGTTGTTAAAAAATATTTTTGTACAAAAAAAGTTTGGTACTTTTTTTAAAAGTACCAATATATTTAATACTGAAACTTGTTACTAAAAAGGACTTTTTTACAAAAAAGGTATTTTTATAAAAAATACGAGTTTGATACTTTTTTAAAAGTACCAAAATATTTTAATACTGAAACTTGTTTTTAAAAGGTACATTTTTACAAAAAAAAAAGTTCCTTTTATAAAAAATACGAGTTTGGTACTTTATTTTAAAAGTCCCAAAATATTTCAATACTGGAACTTGTTATTAAAAGGTACTTTAAAAAAAAAAAAACTTTTTATAAAAAATACGAGTTTGGTACCAAAACAGCTTACTTCAGGTACTTTTTTTAAAAATTCTTTTTTTACAAATAAAAAAGTTATTTTTATAAAAAATGCGAGTTTGGTACTTTATTTTAAAAGTACCAAAATATTTGAATACTTTAACTTGTTATTAAAATATACTATTTTACAAAAAAATTTTTTTTATAAAAAATACGAGTTTGGTACTTTATTTTAAAAGTATCAAACTATTTTGGTACTGAAACTTGTTTTTAAGAGGTACTTCTTTACAAAAAAGTTTTTTTTTGTTTTAATACGAGTTTGGTACTAAAACCGCTTACTTCTGGAACTATTATCTAAAAAAATAAAATATACGAGTTTGGAACTTTATTTTAAAAGTACCAAAATATTTTAGTACTGGAACTTGTTTTAAAAATGTACTTTTTTACAAAAAAAGTTATTTTTATAAAAAATAAGAGTTTGATATTTTATTTTAAAAATACCACAATATTTTCGTACTCAAACTTCTTTTTAAAGGTATTTTTTACAAAAAAGTGGGGGATGTTAAGAGCACCTTCCCATCCCGATGAATATACCAAATGTTTCATTTATTTAACAAAAATACACAAAAACATGTAAAAAAAGTATATTTTTTCAGAGGTTGGTTTAGTTCTTCAAGGGGGAGATTTTTTCCCCTGGGCCGATTTTGCCCATTTACGAACTTAACCTGCCTAGGACCATAAGACATATTCATGCCAATTTTCAGGAGGCTAGCTCTTTTATTTTGGACTGCATCGTGCCTTCTACAGACAGACGGGCGGACGGACAGATGGACGGATGGACGAACATTCACAGAATGTCTTAGAATCGATCATGGATCAATAATATATATACTTTATGGGTCTCCGACCGATATTTCGATGCGTTACAAACGGAATGACAAAGTGAGTATACCCCCATACTGTGGTTGGGGGGTATAAAAATTAAAGCCGAAATTAAAAAAATACTATATTTTCATTTTTGCTTAAAACAATTTCTGTGCTGATTTGTATTGCATTTTATGGACCTACATATAATATAAATTGCGGTGGTCATGTGGGGATATTTTTTTTTTAATTGCAGAGAGATGAGACTTAACATTCGTAAACATATTTACCCGGAATTCCACCTTTTTCATACATAAATATTTTTTTGAAAAAGCCGTTCTCTACTGTTCGAAAAATCGAACAAACCTAGCAAAACTTAGATTACCAAATAAGGTATAAAATAAGGTATAGGATCTCTTATTTTATACATTGCAGCATTGATGATTTTAACAGGCGATGAGACTCAAAGTAATGCATCCAGATTATCACAAAGAATACCAGTAAGGTATAAAATAAGTCATAAATTTATAACAAAGAATACGAGTAAGGTGTAAAATATATGATAGTTTATAGGTTACGAGAAATGAAATAATATAGCATACCAGGAGATAATATATAAGGTGTTACGAATAGTGAAAAAGTAATTTTGTATTAAATTTACTCACGTGATTGTAAGTGAGTGTAAGTAGAAAAAATATGCTCGTGAGTGTGTGTCGTTAGAAATTTCCTGTCGTAAGCCCATCTCTAGTTTAAACTTATGCATTTTTTTTATAAAATTTTTGTTTTTTATGTTATTGTAATGCATTATGCATCCAATTATAAATAGTGCATTATTTCAAACTTTCAAATAATACATAATGTAACCAAATATAAGTCATCCATGATTTAATGTTTAGAAATAATAAATATGAAATACATTTTTTCCAATAATCATGCATTACGTAGCAAATTATTAGTAATGCATTATTTTTAACTTGAAAATAATACGTTGTGGAACAAATGTTTGGTAAGACATCATAAAATAATGCTACAAATAAGTTATATATATTACCTGGTAATGTGTTATATAATCATTACCCATTACCAAAGTTTTGCTGGGTTGTTGTTAAAAAATATTTTTGTACAAAAAATGTGCTTTTTATAAAAAATACGAGTTTGGTTCTTTTTTTAAAAGTACCAAAATATTTTAATGCTGGAACTTGTTATTAAAAAGTACTTTTTTACAAATAAGGTTTTTTTTTATAAAAAAAATACGATTTTGGTACCAAAATATTTTAATACTGAAACTTGTTATTAAAAGGTACTTTAAAAAAAAAAAAATTATAAAAAATACGAGTTTGGCACAAAAACAGCTTACTTCTGGTACTTTTTGTTAAAAATTTTTTTCTTACAAAAAAAAGTTATTTTTATAAAAAATGCGAGTTTGGTACTTTATTTTAAAACTACCAAAATATTTGAATACTGGAACTTGTTATTAAAATGTACTTTTTACAAAAAAGTTTTTTTTTTTTTAATAAGAGTTTTGTACCAAAAGAGCTTACTTCTGGTACTTTTCGTTAAAAAATACTTTTTACAAAAAAAGTTATTTTTATAAAAAATACGAGTTTGGTACTTTATTTAAAAGTACATAAATATTTCAGTACTGGAACTTGTTTTTAAAAGGTACTTTTTTACAAAAATTAATTTTTATAAAAAATACGAATACGAAAACAACTTACTTTTTGTTAAAAGGTACATTTTACAAAAAAGTACTATATTGGTACTTTTTTATTAAAGTACTAAGTTAGCACTTTGTTGTAAAAAGTACCAGTTTTGAAAAAGGTACTTTTTAAAAAAGTAGCAGAATGGTATTTATGTTAAAAAATTAATAATTTTTAAATATTTAACTTAAAAATTCTATTTTTGCACTTTTTATAAAGAAGTACTATTTTGGTACGTTTTATTAATAAGTGGTATTTTAATACGACTTATTAAAAAGTATTTTTTTGCAACTTTTTTTAAAAAGTTTTTTTTATACTTTGATTGAAAAGTATCATTGGTACTATTTTGGTAGCAAAAAAATAGCAAAAACTCTTTTGGGAGCCAGTTCTAAAAAACTTCTGTTCACACAAAAGTTACACATATTTTGATATTTTTTACAAAAAATTACTATTTTTTACTTTTTTCTAAGGAAAAATTAATTACATATTTTTCCCGACGTTTCGTAAGTTTATACTTTTTTCAAAAAAATACTATTTAAAAAGTAGCAAAATGGATTTAAAAAAAAAAACTTACAAGGAAGGTCTCCCTGGTGTCACCCGCCGATCTTTATAAAATTGGTTTTATTTTGTAGAGCAGGAAAAATAAAGGGACACATATTTTTTTAGCGGCCCAAATTCATATTAAGGTGGTGAAAATGAGGGGGGAAGAAACGGTAATTTTTCAGTTTTTATCTCCTATATTATACAAAAAAATCTAGTCATGTTACATACCAAATGAAAGGTCTTTGAAAAACCAATCTTCGTGTGTGAAGAACGTTTTTAAACATGCTCCACTTTTCGTCATATTGAGTAAAATCCCAGCAAAAAATAATCGAGATTTCGGAAGCAATGCATACAAGCGAGCGAATTTTGATGTTGTTGTATTTTTATAACATTCGCTTACACAGCTGCATACCGGATGCAGGTGTGTAAGGGAGAGATTTTGTTGGCTTACTAACCTGCATACCGGTTGCAGTAAAGTATGGCCGTGTCTTAAAAAAATACTAAAAATATTAAAAAAAAGGCATGATTTCAATTCATATTCAATGCGCCGATATAAGCGCTCGAAAGAAATGCTCTAGAATGGGACATTGCGAACAAATATCATGTCATACGTAAGCAGGTTTGTAAGCAACCAACAAAAATCACTCCCTTACAAACCTGCTAATAGGAAAGCAGTATTTTTTGGTGGGATGCCAAAATTTTAGGACATTTTTGTTTATAAGTCGAAAAATTTTTACTTTTTGGCACGTTGTTAGCATCACGAGATAGGTATTTTAAATACCTTTAATCTGATACCACATATGAGGCATTCCACACCAAATGTCCAGCGAAAAAAAACACGTGTACCATAAACTTCTGAATAGCTTGTATGGATAGCCCTATATGGAACTTAGAAAATTGCGTTTTCGGTTTTCCAATTTTTCAAAAACTGGGCTTAGGAGGCGTGGTCAAATATTGGAAAAATGGTCAAATTTGTGGCGAGTTGCCTTGATTAAATGTTTATCACATTAAAACGGAATGCACCACAATCTTAAAAATTTACATTCTTATATAGTTTCGTATGGGCTATCGAATAAAATTTTTTTCCTTGAAAAAATTTCAGAACACGTTCTGAAATTTTCCATTTTTTAAAAAAGTCAATTTATCAAAAATCCGGCCACTTTTTTTCTTTTTTTTAATTTTTTTTTTTTAAGTTTAGATGTTTGTCCATCCACACAAAAAAAAATCAGAAATGTATTTTTCGTTTTTTTTCGAGAAAATCGCATTTGAATTTTAAATTTCATAACAATTTTGTAATTTGCTTGCATTTTCTTGTATTAACGTTGCGTATGAGTAATATTCATGCAATTAATATTGTTTCCCCCGCACAAATCGACTCCCCCTAAAAATGAGTTTGGTCCGCTAAAAAAAATACGTGTCGAATTAATTTTCCTTCTGAACAACATATCCAAATTTCATGAAGATCGGAGGGAGACTCTCCTTAGTACGTTTTACATACAAAAGTGTTATTTTGGTATTTTTAAGAAAAAGAACAAGTACTTTTTACGACAAAGTACTATTTTGGTACTTTTTTCGAAAATGTACTATTTTTGTACTTTTTTCCAAAAAGTACTATTTTGGCATTATATTATATAAAAAATTACAATTTTAGTACTTTTTTGAAAAGGTACTATTTTAGTAAAATACTATTTAATTAGTTTTTTTACATATAAATAACGGCGGTTTTCCAACGTCCAAGTATTTTCTAAAAAGAAATCTCAAACTTTTTTGTTTAACTCTTTGATTTGAGTCAAATCCAATCCTTTTAACACATGGCGTCTTTCGATCAAAGTTTAAAAAAAAAAAAAATCTTTTAAGTTGGAAAAAAGTTTTTGAACATTTTTTGAGAAATTTCAAATGGCGATATCTTGAAAATCACAATTTTTTCACAATATTTTATTTTAGTACTAAAATTAATAAAAATAAGTTAATTATTTTTTTTATACCCTCCAAACACAGTATGGGGGGTATACTCACTTTGTCATTCCATTTGTAACGCATCAAAATATCGGTCGGGGACCCCATAAAGTATATATATTATTTATCCATGATCGATTCTAAGACATTCTGTGAATGTCCGTCCTTCCGTCCGTCCGTCTGTCTGTAGATGGCACAATGCAGTCCAAAATAAAACAGCTATCCTCCTGAAAAAATAGACTTTTTTACATGTTTTTTGGTATTTTTGTTAAATAAATGAAACATTTGGTATATTTATCGCGATGCGAAGGTACTCTCAACGTACCCCACTGACCCCATCACCCCCCCCCCCCACCCCCAAAAAAAAAAACACCCCAAACAATTTTTTTTTTTTTACATTTTGGAGGGTATGAAAGACTCGGCACAGCCGAATTTAACACTCTCACTTGTTTATAATTTTCAAAAATCCAAAGCTTTCAGTTTTGGCTCAAATTATATTTTAATGAAAGATTGAAAGTTCCAAGGGAAAGACGCACGAAAATGTTGAACGGTTTTCCAGATATCGCTATTTAAAATTTGTAAAAATTGGTGTCTTTTTCTCCGTTCAAGACATACTTTTATAAAAATTTAATTTGACTCAAATCCAATCATTTTAACACGTGGCCCCTTCGCTCAAAGATTTTTTTTAATTTCTTGAACGAATAAAAAGTTTTTGGAAAATTTTTTGAGATATTTCAAATGTTGATATCTCGAAAAGCACTTGATGGATTTCAGAATTTTTTGATAATCGTATCAGCACGTTAAAACTAATAAAAATAATTTTTAAAAAATCCAAAACATTGATCGAAAGGAGCAACGGGTTAAAATGATCGAATTGGGCTCAAATTATGTTTAAATGAAAGATTGTCGTAAGCTTTACACATAAAGAATTGAAAACGAAAGTCAATCAACAAAAACGCGGATTCAATTAATTTTTTAATTGAAACTCCTCCGATAAAGAAAATTGTCATATCAATCATCAAATTGTAGGTGATTAATTGATTTTTATTTCAATTAATCATTTCGATTTTGATAAAAAATTTGATTGATTTTTTATTTAAAGTCAATTAAAATAATTATTGATTAAACAAATGAATTTCACGCTTATGGAAAAATTATGAAGAAATTCATATTTTTTGCTTTCCAATATGTTGCCGACAATAAAAAAAGTAAAACCGTAGTAAAAGTATATTTTTGAATTAATGTATTCAAATAAATTAAAGCGAAAAAAAAATCTGGTATTTTGAGGTAAAAAAGATGTGATTTTTGTTTTGATGGCACATCGATGAAAGTTGGCATAAATATTAGAAGCTATTTATGAATAAGAATTTCGTCGCGTCAATTAAATCGCGCAAGGGGGTCAAAAGTTATGGCGGTTTTAAAAAATCTTAAAAATATTTTAAATACTTTTTTTTCTACACATTTGTTGCATGCGTTATTAAAACATGCCAGGATATATCATTTCTTCTAAAATATATGATATAAATTTAACCCTTTAATGACCAAACGATTTAAAAAAAAATATCTAAGTACCTAAAATCGTTTCACAATTTTTTATAACATATTTAGGCAATGCGCGTTGGTATTACTGAAAAAAAAAATCAAGGAAAATCGTATCATTGTACTACAGTTTAAAAAAATCGGTGATGCTTTTTTATAACAAGAAAATTTAATATGGTCCAAAAAATCTATAATCATCAAAATTTTTTAACCCGCCTCTGATTTTATGATGACACATCAAGTGGGCTTTCATTTAAAAAAAATTTCATCCGATTTCGTGTAAAGCCTTGGATGTGCCAGATCAAAACAGGTTTAGATAAAATCATCGAGCTTTCCGTTCAGAATGGCTTAAAGTAAAAAGTCAAAAAGCAAATCAGTTCTACTCGTTAAGGCACGTCTTTTGGTGTATTAAAATGAACATGATGCATTAATTGCTACTAAAAAAAATTGGAAACAGATTTGCAAATTTCGCACAATTTTCAAAAATGCCATAAAATTTTTGCAATTTATTTTTTATAAACCCGCCAGTGATTTTTTTATGTAAACTCCTAAAAAACTCGGTTTACGCAAGAGTCCACCAAATTTCGAATGAAACCGCGAATGTGTCTCGCGAAAAACTGGTATTTTAAAAAAATTACGTTTTTTCTTTCGAACTTTGATCTGCTGAAAATCCTTAACTATTCGTGGCACATTAACGTGATTAATTCCAAAATGTTAAGAATTACAGCAGCTACCAACTCTAGTTCAAATTTTTTCATTTTATAGAGGGGGCCGAAATCCCTGATCAAAAAACCTCGAAAATTTAAAAACTCTTAATTTTTGGTTTCAAAACTTAACCGTCTTATAACTTCTTACCAAGCGATGAAGCATCTATCAAGCCAACATTAAAATAATCTCTTATATGTATACATAGTCAGTATACTGACTTTGTGTTATGCCGGAAAAGATTGAAATATAAGGAGAACTTAAAAAAAAAAGCGAAAGAAGGTAAAAACCATGGATTATTTCAAGCCATTTTTATCGATTTTTCAACTTTAACCCTCTGTAACTTTTACGGATAAAGTGGAGTAATCCTTAAACATTGCTCAGTGATGGTTCAAGGTCTTTTTTACACAACTGCATTTACAGTTTTTCTAAATTCCAAAATCTGCCGGTTTTTTTAAACATTTATTTCAGTTTCACTGAGTTGAAATTTAAAAAAGATTTCATGATATATGAAATCATATGTGAATGATATATGAAACACATTTGAACATTTTCTACTGGGAGGTCAAGACCGGCCCTTCACTAGTTATTTTCACGAAAAATGAGTCCTAGTCCAAATATACAACTATTTCAGCTTTAATTTTTTTGTAAAATTTCAGACACAGAGTATCGTTACCTAAAATGCCCTAATTAACAAGAAATTCAAAATCAGTTTTTTTATTGGTTCTGAATTATTTTATCAACAGAAATACATACATATCTCTACAAATAGTAAAAAAAACTGTCATAATTGGAGGTCATAAGTGGAGGGTATAAAAAAGCTATATCATGAAAACTAGAGCTGATAGAGACAAACTGATTACAAATTTAAATTCAGCGCACCCAAATTAACTAAAGTCAGTTGATAAATTCAAAGAAGCAAATTGAGTGGTGGCCTGTGTTATGTATGTTGAAATTTTTAATTCGACAGTAAAGCAAAATATCAAAAATTTTGATCAAAACAATGATTTATTTTAATTTTGTTGATCAATAGATATAATTGATCAACAGTTTTAGCCAATAATTTTTTGTGTGTATTAATTATGAAAATCCTCTATTATTATCTTGAAACAATTTGTTTATAACTTTTACTTTCTGTCCTCGTGCCTTAAAATCTAAAGCAGAAAATCAAAAGTTTTCAAATTAAAATTGTTACACTCATAAATGCTAATCATAAAATTTATTGTTGCAAACTTATTTTCAAAATTTATATTATGTTAATCTATGATTAGAAAAATTTATTACACTATCAATGTTTTTAAAGTGTTTACGTTACTAACGCACTTTCTTATCAATATAAATATGTATGGAGTTTGATAAGTTTACCAATTGGTGATAAAACTCTCTCACTAAAAAATTCCAGAAAGGTCATTAAACAGCCTTGGTAATCTAATATTTTTTAAGTGCATTTTATTGTATAATTCACATTCATAATCATGAAATAATGCAACTGGCAGTAACAAGTCTGCTTTTTTGTTGTATAGCAAATAACTTACTAATTTTTTAACGTGTAAAAAATCCTAAAAATTTCCGCGTTGCCCCAATGAAGCATTTAATTTGCCCCTCGATGGGGTGAGAATCAAACATCAACACAAACTCATTATACCCTTTACATCAGAGTGGGTATAAATCAGTGATCGACCCCCACAACACTTAGGAACATCACTAAGGAACATCAGCACAAACTCATTATACTCTGTTCTTTAGAGTGGGTATAAATCAGTGATCAACACCCGTAACACTCAGGAATATAGCATTTATTAATATTCTCTCTTTCTGCCGACTACTGACATATTTAGATAAGAGTTACTAAAAATAACTAGAAAAATAGGCAAATGAAATATGACTATGCACCTGGAATTTAAAATAGCACTTTTGAATGGGAATGTACCCTGGAGTCAATACCGACCATAAAATACCCTACACCGGTGTTTCCCGGAAAATAAGTGCCAAGTTCAAACAAGTACCGAATGGATCTATCTTTTATTAAATCTGTAATAAATGTTGAAAATACTCACAATCAAAATTTGTATAAAATAGGCTTCTATTTGGTGCAAATAAACCGCTTTAACTAAATATCGGCCGAAATTTTTATATGCGGCTTAAGTCCAAAAATGGTCCGATTATAATCAGATAGGTTATTAAAGTACGTCTTAAATACATACACTCAAAAAAAGCCTTGTAAAGTTACCAAAAAATCTCGTGATTTTACGAGGCTATTCTCGTAAAATAGGAGGCAGGTAAAATTCTCGTAAAATTACGAGGATATCCTCGTAACTGAATGCGCCAAAAATTGGTAAAATAACCAATTTTATTGGTAAAAATATTGTTTTAAAACCGGAAAAAATAATAAAAAAATGGTAAATTTACAAGAAAAATTGGTAAATATGTTTAAAAAAATGGTAAATTTACAAACCAAAATGGTAAATTTACAAAAAAAAAAAAAAATTGTTAAGCAACCTAAATCCTCGTAATAAAATAATTTTTGTAATATAACAGTTTTTTTTTGTAAATTAACTATAATCCTCGTAATAAATTTTTCAAAATTTTGTCAACTTTTTTTTAAATATTTTTCAATAAAAAAAAATTGTCCGAGACTTGGAAAATTTTTAAAAAAAAAATATAAAATTTACAAAAAAAAAATTGTTTTTTTTTGCTAAACAACTTAAATCCTCGTATAACATAATTTTTTGTAAAATAACAGTTTTTTTGTAAATCAACTAGAATTTCTCGTAATAAAAACTTTGTTGTAAAATTACAGCTTTTTTTATGTAAAATAACCTTTCAAAATGGTAGAATACAATTACGAAAATAAATTGGTAAAATTACCAATGAAATTGTTGTTCTCGTTTGAGCAAAGTACAAGATTTTTTGTTAAAAAACAAGGAAAATTGTTAAATATTGGTAGAACGGGTATACAAGGCATTTTACCAGGCGTTTTACCAGATTTTTTTTTTTTTGAGTGTACAAACTGTTTTAATAAAATATTTTCTATTTTCATGAAATTTGAGTGATTTTTGTAAAAATCGGGAAGGTGGTATAGGTGGGATATATGACAAAATCGACTTACAAAGTGATCTGAGTCGATTGGTATACTTGAAGGTGGGCTTAGAACCAATATTTTTGGTAGTTTCAAACATCAGCACAATCTCATTATACCCTGTACCACAAAGTGCTGTAGGGCAGCGGTTACTAACCTATGGTACGGGTACACTAGGGGGTACGCGAAACTGTCCGCGGGGGTACGCAACATTTTAGTAATTTGGACATTCATTTTAGATTAACTTTTCAATGCTGGTTCCGCATCTGGCGGAACCAACAACTCAACTTAAGAAAGTTGAGGTCAAAATTGAAAAAAAACGTATTTTTATGCAACTTTGAGAGAATTTTTTACGATATTTTTGGATGATATCTGACCACTTGTTGATATCTGACCACTTGTTTTCGATTAACCCTTCGATGCTGATTCCGTATATGGTTCCCAAATTTTTCTATGATTCCAGGTTTTTGTGAAAATGTATGTCAAAGTTGTCATAAAACGTGTTTTTGGGCATTTTTGAGACGGGTTGTGATAGAGTGGGAATTTTGGTATTACTTGTTAAGCTCAAAATGCCCTTTTATAGTATACACGAGGGTGTTTCATTCGAAAAGTCACGGAATTATTGATCTGCCCTCGTATTAAAAAAAAATAATTAAAAGAAAAATTAAAACAAGTAGAAAAGTTAAATTCGACTTTGAAGAATCTATGAATACCCTCCACAATGCATTTTTTAAAGAATAGTAAATTTTTTAACGTGAAAAAAATAAACAATTTTGATTAGAAATATTTTATGTTGAGTAAAAAACTCTTTTTTTGTCACTTTAAAAAAAATAAAGAAAAATTACTATTTTTTTTTTGAGTGTAAATTTTTTTTCGAATGTAATGTTTTTTTACTTTAAACATATTTCTGAGTGAATGCACGTCCGTATGTACAAATAATATTGTAATTTAAAAAAAAAAATATATATTTTTTTTTGAGTGTAAAATTTTTTTCCAGTGTAATATTTAAGTTACCAATGCTTTTAAAACTAAACAAGTTTAAAAAGCATTGCTTTAAAACTAAAAAAGTTTGAAAAGCATTTTTAAGTTACCACCAATGCTTTTAAAACTTGTTTAACACGTGGCATTTAAGATGAAACCAATCTGAAATTTAGGGTTTTGCTTATAACTCTTGAACCACTGGACCGATTGAGCTGAAATTCAATAGCAAACAGACCTGGGGAACGAAAAAGATACCCGTCATGCTTGAGTCGTCTCATTACTGTATTTCAAAAGTTATAGTGTTTTTTATCTCGTAAATTCGCAAAAAACCCTTGCCGAAATTTACTCTTTTGCTCATAACTTTTGAACCACTGCACAGAGGTAAAAACCGGCCAAAACTAAAAATTTTTTTTTTTTTTTTTTTTCCAAATTGAAGCCAAATGAGAGCTAATACTTCAAAACATGCGATTACAAAGTTTTGCGTCAATCCCTTGAGTAGTTTAGGTTTTATAACGAAGCAAAGTTGAGTATTTGTATTTATTATTTTTTAAATTTAAAAGTTGTGATTTGCAACTTTGAAATCCAAGTAGGCTGTAAACTTAAAAAAAAATGTTTGCCTTGATATTGATATATTTTGAAAATTTAGCATTATTTTTGCATGTCATATGCATGTCGGCAATTTCGAGTGCGTGGATCAATTTAAACAGTGGTGGTGAAAATAAATCTAAAAAATAAAAAATTTATAAAAAAATACAAACTTTGGAAAGCTCAAAAAAATACTTTTTGCTCAAAATTGCTCTTAAGTCGCTACACCACAAATTAGTATAAGGGTTCCCAAGTAAGCACTAATTAACATCAGCACCAAGTTTAACCAAGTCTTTCAGTTAGAGCCTTTTAAAGTTTGGTCATTTATATCAAATAAAGAGCTTTTTGAGCTGTGGAAAACATATAAAAAGAGAAGATGGATAAAATACTGACGATTAAGAAACAACATCTTAAAACACCTTCAAAAAATTTTTTTTCGCGAACAAAAAAAAAATTTTTCGCGGAAAAAAAAATTCCGCGGAAATTTTTTTTTTTCGCGAAATTGGTTTATTGTTATATTCTTAACCTGCCTACAACATTTTATAAGTTTACATAGAAAATTAAAGAAGTTATAGGGTTTTGGCCGGAATTTTCCACTGTGCACTGGACGGCTTTGGCTGGATTGCAATATTAACCTGACCAGGTAAATGACCAACATATATGCCAAACTTCAGTAGCCTCTATAAAGTCTTTCAAAAGTTAGCGTGTTTTCTACGGACGGACGGACAGACGAAGATCGTTAGATCGACTTAAAATCGTTCGAGGATCATGAATATGGGCAATTCCATCATGTCGAACGTGACCGTTGCACACACTAAAGTTGAAAAAAAAGTCAAAATTAAAAAAAAATTTTTCTTGACAAAAGGGGAAACTTATAGCTCTTAACTAGCTCTATAATTGTTGCTCAGGTTGATTTTGAAAATTGTTTCAAGCTTTCGAGATAATCGCAAAAAAGACAACCATTCGCACGGGACAAAAAACAGAAGTCGTTTTCGCGACTATCAATCAAAACTCTGATTTCAGCGAAACCTGAGGCAATATCACAATGCGACTAATTTTGAAATGTTGGCTAATAATGTCTCTTAAAAGTTGTAAAATTTTACCTCAAAATTATTTCTACTTTTTTTTTAATTTAACTTTAATCACTGTCGCACGGGACCGTTTTTTCCATCATCATATTCATGTTTTTTTGTTGTTCTTTTTTAACAAATTATAAATAAATAAGCTTAGAAAACTTGGCATATATATTTTTCGTTCCCCTAGTCTGGTTCGTATTGAATTTCAGCCAAATCGGTTCAGTGGTTCAAAAGTTAATAGCAAAACCGAGAATTTCAGACTAGTTTCACCTTAAATTCACGTGTTGAAAACCCGTTAAACATGTTTTTAAAACATTGGTAAGTCACAAAACTATTTTACAACGTATTTTTGTCACTCAAAAATTTTGTCACAAAAAAGTACACTCGAAAAAGTTTTACACTCAAAAAAAATTTTAGTAAATAATTTTTTTTTTTTCAAAAAAAAATTTTTACATAACATTAAATATTTCTAATCCAAAATGTTATTTACTTTCACTTAAAAAGGGCATTGTGGAGGGTATTCATAGATTCGCCTAGTAGAATTTAACTTTTCAACTTATTTAATTTATTGTTTTGTAATTTCATTTCATCTTCCTTCAACTTTTCTCTCCGCCGTTTGCATCTCTCTTTATTTTTTTCGCCGTTTATACTCATCTATATTTAAATAATTTAAAAGAATGTATTAAAATAAGTAAATCATTTATTTAAGAAAAAAATATTTTTTAAAAATTTTAAAATCCACACTTACCATGTCGCACGTGACCAACTTTATATAAGAACCAAGATCACAGATTTTATTATTTTTTAATTATTTTTTTTTTTTATTTTAATTGCAATAAAAATCTGTGTTTGTTCTCAATATTTGATGAACTTTCGTCATGTCCACTTGACGCACTAATTACAAATGTTGTTTTTCAATGTCGCACGGGACATCGAAATAAGTGATAAAGCATAGCAAAAACTAACCGTTATTTTTTGAATTGCATAGTTTGTTATGCATTTTTTTTAGCTCTTTGTATCTCCAGAAAGATTTTTTAAAAGCAAAAGTCAATATTTAATGCTTCTCTTTAAGAACTTTTAACAAAACAAAAGGTGCAATAGAAATGTCCCAATGAGAAAAAATTGGCTTGCTCGACTTTACATTCGAATATCTCGAAATGGGTTATGAATAAATGTAAAATTTGTTCACGTTAGTTAAATTTGATTGTTTTCTATGAAAATATGTTAAATCAAATTCGTTTCAAGAACTTTTGGTTTTTTGGTCTTGGTAGACCTTTCGGTGGAAGTGCCCATATATATAGTTTATGGGGTCCTAGACCAATATTTCGATGTTTTACAAACGGAATATACCCTCTATCACTAGAGTGGAGGGTATAAAAACATTATATTTCCGCACCCTGTGATGGGTTTTTAGAACTTTTTTTAAAAGTTCAAACATCGTCCGTTGTTTTAATTTTTGGAGTAGAATCGAATAGTGAAATCAGATTTGTAACATTTTCAGTCGTTTTTGCTCTGCAGAAAAATCATCTCAAAATCCGGGTTTTCAGAAAATTTTTCCAAAAAATAACACCATTGTTTTGATCTCCCCTAAATTCACCAAAAACATGATAATACCCGGAGATCAAAAATTTCAATATTAACTGTAATATTTGTGATTTTTATTATTTAAATATTTGATATTTTTATTTATTAGGTGGTACGCGGCTGATACAATTTAAAATTAGGGGTACGCGAGCCAAAAAGGTTAGTAACCGCTGCTGTAGGGTATAAAAACAGGAAAAGAAAAATAAAAGGAAAATAAAGGAAAGTCAAGCACGTAATCAGGACTTTTTTGGGCTACGTGTTTCTTATAAAAAAATTCTTAGATTCTGAAACACTTTCTTATTGAAATATTCTCATATTCAAAGATATTTTTTTGTATAGAAAGTCTACAGACTCTAAAACATTTTTCATTTAAAAAATGTTCAGATTCTGACAGTTTTCGTTTTGAAGAATTATCCGATTCTGAGACATTTTTCGTATAGAAAATATCTCTGATTCTGAGACATGAACCATTCTCAGATTCTGAGACATTAGATTTACACCTTTTTCAGATGTAATTCGTAAAAGATCAATTGTAATTCGAAGTTTCTACTTGTAATTCTAAGATTCCATTTGTAATTCGAAGATTCTACTTGTAATTCGAAGATTCTAATTGTGATTCGAAGATCAATTGTAATTCGTAAAATATCAATTGTAGTACAAAAAATGTCGTAAAAGATCAATTGCAATTTGATAAAGATCAATAGTAATTCGTAAAGGATCAATTGTAATTCGTAAAAGATCAATTGTAATTCGAAGATTCCAATTATAATTCGAAAAATATCAATGGAAATTCAGTTGATATTTTTCGAATTACAATTGGAATCTTTCGTGACTGTAAGTCAAAAGTCACACCCTGTACCGCAGGGTAGAGTAGGGTGTAAAAACGCAATTTTTTAACAGATTTTTTTGAAATCTATTTTTAAAAAGTTTTTTTTTTGTAAATCAAAAATTTTTTGTAAGAAGTCTTTCAAAGTTCTGCACTTGGAATTTTTTCAGCCCGCCCTCTTTTCTGGGCGTGAATATAAAATAATTGTTTTCATATTGATAAAATTGTATTATTTAAGTGCAAAAGTCAAAATAAATCAATTTGCCAACATTCATCGCGACAGTCTAAAATAAATGAGCTTGACCCCTAAAGTTTGGCACGAATATGTCTAATGGTCAGGGGCTGGTTAAGTTCGGTGATGGGCCAAATCTGAAGAGGGGGAAAAATCTCTGCGAAGTTTGTACTCTTGCCCAAACCATTAAATCATGATAATGTTTTGCTGCATAAATAGGTGATCTCTCTAAAGCAAAATTTTTCTAGAAAAAATAACGCGATATTAATTTGTCGTTTCATGCAAAACGCATGGAAATATCGTTCGAGGACCCCATTATGTTAAATATTATTGATTCGTAAAGGTTTCCATCAATCTGTCTGTCTGTGTTTGTCGATAAAAAAAGTTTTTTAAAAAAAAAGTTTTTAATAAAAAAAGATTATTGATAAAAAAAGTAGGCTAAAGTGCACTTGACGGGGCACGAATATTTTGGCAAAAAAAATGTGCCACAATTAAAATTTAAGGGAACTGGGCACCGGTAGACCCCCTGGACGATTGCAAATATGTATTTTTTGTATGTATTTTAACAATAGTGTACCCTCTGATCCATTTTAGTATCTTTCTGTTCAATAGTTTAGCCATTTAGTAAGTAATTGGGTAAAAGGCTTGATATCCAAAAAAAAACTTTATTTAGCAAAGCCTGAATCCGGCCGAGGGCCGGCTCACAGTGGGGAAAAATGGACTTTTTTTGTCCGATTTTGCCTACAGGTCGCAATTCTTAACCGATTTTAGTTTTTCTTTTTTTGAAATTTAGCTAATAAAATTCCTCATCGGTCTGTCATGGTGGATTTCTAAAAATCGTTTTTGTTTTATTTGAATATTTTTTTAAAGTTCAGAAAATTTCAATTTTTTTAGAATTTTTGCTCTACAAATGTAATAGGCAGGGGACGAATAAGCTGTATGGACAAAATTAAAGGTATTTGAACCCCTAATAAATGACATTAATAGCATTTGTTAATTTATTGTTATTTTGGTTTTTATAAACTTATGAAAACTTAAAAATGTTCACTTTTAAGTACCTATATCATTTTAAATAATGTGCCAATTTCAATGAAATTTTTTTTAGATTAAAGCTTATCATTTTCTAAACCATTATTGGTAAACAAAGTATTTTTGCAAAATTATTTAACTCTCTTTTTCGAATTTACAATGTAACAACTTTTTTTTTTTAAAAACAGACTAAATAATAATTTTAAAATTCCGAAAATCATAAGGAGCTAAAACACCTCAATTCAACCGAGGAGTTGACCGCACCCCCTCCAAATTTAATGAAATTAAGTACTGGGGTTTACTTTAACAAAAAAGAGATTCTGCCAATTTTTCAGGCTTCTGGTGATTCGAGTATTCGAGATATGAGGTCTTGAAAATTAACAAAATCGTATATATTTGACAAAAGTGTTCCGAGATAAATAAAGATAACTCAAAAAGTAAAAACACTACAGGTCTCAGTCAGGTTGCAAATAATAGGTAATGAGACAGCCTTTAAAATGGCATTCCCCAAGATTTTTTTTTGAAAATGGTCAAAGGTCATTGATTTTAACCTTCATTTTTGGAGAGCTATATCTCAAAAAACGATATTTTTAAAATTTTGGAAAAAATATATGTTGTTAAGAATCACCTATACTACTTAAGTTTAAATTTTCAGGATGGAGTCTTCATTGGAACTTTTTATATTAATAGAAACATTGTGACAGGAAAGAAAAAGCGGTGTAATTTCCCTTAGAAAAAAAAAATATTTTTTTTGTCTTTGAAATTCTGGTACCAAAACTCATTTTTCTGAATGTTTTTGACGTGCTGAGTCCAAATATGACCTGTGAACTGGTCTATCGTTATTACTTTTCAAGATATATGCACCTAAATGTTCAAAAAAACACAGCAATAGCATTTGAGTAATTTTTACACATTTATGTGCTGATATCTTGAAAAGTAATAGCGATAGACCAGTTCAAAGGTCATATTTGAACTCAGAACGTCAAAAACATTCAGAAAAACGAATTTTGGTACCAGAATTTCAAAGACAAAAAAAATATTTTTTTTTCTAAGGGAAATTACACCGCTTTTTCTTTCCTGTCACAATGTTTCTATTAATATAAAAAGTTCCAATGAAGTCTCCATCCTGAAAATTGTCTTATTATCTATTATCTGCAACCTGACTGAGACCTGTATTGTTATTACTTTTTGAGTTATATTTATTTATCTCAAAACACTTTTGTCAAATTTTTACGATTTTGCCAATTTTCAAGACCCCATATCTCGGGAAGAAAAACTACCAGAAGTCCAAAATTTTGGCACTATGATTTTTTTGTAAGGGCCCAACTATATTCCAAGTTTCATCAAATTCGAAAGGGGTAAGGTCAAAAATGCTACTTTTTTCGGTTGAATTGAGGTGTTTTAACTCTAAGGTAAAATTTAAGCAAAAAATAAAATATTTTTTGAAAAAAATTTTGTGTACCAATTATGACTAAGCAAAATATAAGCTTTAATCTAAAAAAGACCTTATTGAAATTGGTTCATTATTTTTAAAGATATAGGCTTCTAAAAGTAAAAATTCTTGAATCTTTGTCTGGTTATAAAAACCAAAATAATAATATATTTTCAAATACTAATCACGTCGTTGATAAGGGGTTCCAATACCTCTAATTTAGTCTGTAAAGCATATTTGTTCCATGCCTATTACATTTTTTATTGCAAAAATACTGAAAAAATTAAAATTTTCTGAACTTTAGGAAAATATAAAAAGTAATCCGAAATTTTTTTTCAAAAATCCACCATGACAGATCGATGCGGAATTTTATTAGCTAAAATACAAAAAAAGGAAAACCAAAATCGGTTAAGAATTGCGACCTGTAGGCGAAATTGGACAAAAAAAGTAAATTTTTCCCCACTGTGCGGCTGGTCGTCCATTTTAATAATTTAAAAAAAAAAATTTTTTTTTAAATCCCATCAACACGGTTTTATGGACCTAGAAGGGCCCTGGGACCTTGCCCTCTTAATTTTATTTTTCTTTTTTGATTACCTTTAATTCAAGTACCCACACAAACCTGAAGGTGGGTGTGGTGTTTTTTCGGCTCCAGGGGGGCCGGGGCCCAGCCCCTTAAATTTTAATTTATTGTTTTCCCCAAAAAATGATTACGCCAGTAAAGTGCACTTTTGTCAAAAAATTTATGAAAAAAAATATTGAAGAAAAAAAAATTATGATAAAAAAATATTGATGAAAAAAACAATTCGATGAAAAAAATTTTGATCAAAAAAATATTGATGAAAAAAATATTGATGAAAAAAAAAATAAAAAAATGATGAAAAAAAAAAATAGTGAGGAAAAATAAAAATATTGATGAAAAAAAAATATTGATGAAAAAAAAGTATTGATGAAAAAAAAATATTGACGAAAAAAATATTGATGAAAAAATAAAATATTGATGAAAAAAAATATTGAAGAAAAAAAAAATATTGATGAAAAAAAAAATATTGATGAAAAAAAAATATTGATGAAAAAAATAAATATTGATGAAAAAAAAATATTAATGAAAAAAAAATATTGATGAAAATAAAAATATTGATGCAAAAAAAAAATATTGATGAAAAAAAATATTGATGAAAAAAAAATATTGATGAAAAAAACAATATTGATGCAAAGTAAGTATGTTACGTTTTATTCACCAGCTGGTGAATATTTGTTTTATTCACCACTAGGTGCAATATTATTCAAGTTACAAACCCAAGTTACTAAAATTTTTGGTTTTAAGAAAATGAAAACAGAAATTCCTATTTTCTTTTTTGTTAATCGTTAGCTTATATTAATCCGGTCAAAATAAACATTTCAAATTGCATTAACTCGCATAAAGCTGAAAATTGGCATAGATCTTCAGTTCACGAATACAAATAATATGTGAAAAGTCCCCGTTGATCCGATGCTTGCTAAAAAAGATATTCGAGGTCAAAGGTCAAAAATATAGGTTTTTTGCTTTTTTTTCGTAAACGGTAAATATATCGCGAAAATGGTTAAAGTAAAAGTTGTAGATTATTAAATTTCCTACAAAAAACGTTCTTTTACTTTTTTGCTACGACCCACCATTCCAGAGATATTCCCGTTTGAAATACTGGATTGGATGCCTACGCCGCCTGCATACAGAATTATACGTTAAAAAAATATTTTTTTTTGTTTGTTTCTGTTATCCATTCAAAATTTAATCTATATGTACAGTCTACAGCTGGTATAACCTTGAGCGGCAGCTGGTTTCTACCAGAGCCCCCCGTTTCCCGAGTAGACGAGTACCCGAGCTACCCGGGAAGCTCAACTACCCGGGATTAGTTAGTAGTTGAAATTAACTTTTTTATACCCTCCAACCACAATATGGGGGTATACTCACTTTGTCATTCCGTGTGTAACGCATTGAAATATCGGTCTAGGACCCTATAAAGTATATATTTTATTGATCAGTGATCGATTCTAAGACATCCTAGCGATGTCCGTCCGTCCGTCCGTCTGTCCGTCTGTAGAGGACACGATACAGTCCAAAATAAACGAGCTAGACTTCCGATGTTTGGCACGAATATGTCTTATATTCCTAGGCAGGTTAAGTTCGGAAATGGGCAAAATCGGACCAAGGGGGAAAAAGTTCCCCATAAGAGAACTAAACCAACCCATGAAAAATACCACTTTTTTACATGATTTTTTGTGTTTTTGTTTAACAAATGCAACATTTTTATGCTACAGGAAGTTCAAAGTCGTGCATTTAGACCCAGGGAGTTAGATAATGTCGTTTTTTTGGTCCGCCCCCCTTTTATGGGCGTGGAATAATTTTTTTTTTTAAATAATGATAAAATTAGTTTTCTTTCTTTAAAGCATAAAAATGAATTTTTAAACACATATTCGAGAGGAAATTTGCCCCCCCCCCCCCTATTACCACTTCCGACCCCCCCCTATTACCATATCCGACCCCCCCCCCCCCCCCCAAAAAAAAAAAAGAAAACGTCCCTGCAATTTTTTTTTTTTTTGCATGTTGGAGGGTATAAAAGATTCGGCACAGCCGAATTTAACACTCTTACTTGTTTACGTTTAAAACCGTTTAAAATCTAAACTATTATTAGAAAGTATAGCAAAGTTATATAAATTTGAATGGCGAGATTGCAAGGAATAACCTCACAAAATTTTGTGTAAATCTAACTACAACTGTGGCTTCGGCACACAACTACCCGTCTCGGCTCGTCCACTTTCCATACAAATGTGTGAAAAAGTGAACAATTTTCAAGTTTGAAGTTATATGGCCAGGCCACAATTTTCGTCGGATTCTTTTGAAATTTTAAACAAGTTATTACAATTATAAGCCGATTCCAGCCATGTAATATTTTTAACAAGTCTCTTTGAAATTTTTGTCATAAAATGACATCAAACTTGAAAATTGTACACTTTTTCACACATTTGTATGGAAAGTGGACGAGCCGGGACGGTTAGTAGTATGTCCAGGCCACAAAATTCATCGGATTGCACTAAAATTTGAAATTTGGTGTCCTTGAATATAGTCAATACTAATTAGTAAAAAAAAAAATATTTTTTTTTTGGATTTTTAAATTTTTTTTTTTTAAAGTAGACTAGCCTAGACGGGTAGTCGGAAAGTAGTTTGGCCAGGCCACAATTTTCATCGGATTCTTTTTGAATTTTTAACAAGTAATCACTATTATATACCGATTCCAGGATGTATTTTTTTTAACAAGTCTCTTTGAAAATTTTTTCATAAAATGACTTCAAACTTGAAAATTGTACACTTTTTCACACATTTGTATGGAAAGTGGACGACCCGGGACGGGTAGTAGTATGACCAGGCCACAATTTTCATCGGATTCTTTTGAAATTTTAAACAAGTAATAACAATTATAAGCCGATTCCAGCCATGTAATTTTTTTAACAAGTCTCTTTGAAAATTTTTTCATAAAATGACTTCAAACTTGAAAATTGTACACTTTTTCACACATTTGTATGGAAAGTGGACGAGACGGGTAGTTGTGTGCCGAAGCCACAGTTGTAGTTAGATTTACACAAAATTTTGTGAGGTTATTCCTTGCAATCTCGCCATTCAAATTTATATAACTTTGCTATACTTTCTAATAATAGTTTAGATTTTAAACGGTTTTAAACGTAAAAAAAGTTAATTTCAACTACCCGGGTAGCTCAACTACCCGGGTAGTAATCCCGGGTAGTTGAGCTTCCCGGGTAGCTCGGGTACTCGTCTACCCGGGAAACGGGGGGATCTGGTAGAAACCAGCTGCCGCTCAAGGTTATACCAGCTGTAGACTGTACATATAGATTAAATTTTGAATGTATAACAGAAACAAACAAAAAAAATTATTTTTTTAACGTATAATTCTGTATGCAGGCGGCGTAGGCATCCAATCCAGTATTTCAAACGGGAATATCTCTGGAATGGTGGGTCGTAGCAAAAAAGTATAAGAACGTTTTTTGTAGGAAATTTAATAATCTACAACTTTTACTTTAACCACTTTCGCGATATATTTACCGTTTACGAAAAAAATGCAAAAAACGTATATTTTTGACCTTTGACCTCGAATATCTTTTTTAGCAAGCATCGGATCAACGGGGACTTTTCACATATAATTTGTATTCGTGAACTGAAGGTCTATGCCAATTTTCAGCTTTATGCGAGTTAATGCAAGGTTAGCCTTTTTTTGTGTCTATTTTGACCGGACTATATACTTTATACTTTACTTACATTTATATACTTTATTCTTTTTTAAAATTAGACACCAGCCTAAAAACATTATCATGTTAAAAAGTTCCTCCTTAAGGAACTAAAATTACTCTTACCAATTTTTTTCATGCTATTTTTGTAAATTTGTTCTATAATTGAAACATTTTTATGGCATATGAAGTTCATCGACCCGCATTTGGACCAAGGGGATCAGAAATGTAAATTTTTTTAGCCGCCCCTTTTTGTGGGCGTGGTCATAAAAAAATTATTTAAATTAATGATAAAATTGTATTGATTAAGTGCTAAAACCATTATTCATAAATTTGTCAACACTTATCGCAAGGGGGAAGGTGCCCCAACTCCTACCACCACCCCCTTTCCCTACTCAAAAATTATTTTTTTGACTTGTTTATATGTTGGAGGGCATAAAGGGTTCGGCGCAGCCGAATTTAATACTCACATTGTTTTTTTCCTTCATTCCAAGGGGGAAATTTCTTTTTGCTAATTATTTAAAAGAAAATAAGTTTGCTGATAAAAATTTGGACCCGATAGATGGCGCTGGGTAAAGTTTATAGCAAATTCTTTATTTTTGTGCAGTTTCATGGATTTTAAAAATGTATGTACATTTCGTTATGAAAAAATATTGTATGATAGGTGGCGCTGGGGAGAAGCTATTTATAGACTTCCGAGCAAAACAACGTTTGTGGGTTCAGCATGTATTCTATAGGAAAAAAATTCTTAGAATCTGGAATTTGGTTTTGTATTAAAGTGTTGCAATTTAAAAAAAGTGTCAGAATCTGAAAAAATTGTCTTTATAGAAAATATCAAAGAATATAAAAATATTTTTCTGCTTTTAAAGTGACTTTATACCCAATTTACACCTAAGATGAACGAGAATTCACCTCAGTTTTAAAGAGTCCCTTTATATAAAGACCTTTTCACACCTGAGGTTAAATCTCGTTTGAACGAGATTTCGATCATATGATTCTGTATCATTTTATACACAACCGTTTGATCGAAATCTTGTTCGAACGAGATTTCACCTCAGGTGTGAATTGGGTATAAAAGTTATTCTATGAGAACATCTTTTCAGAGATAGGGATTTTCAAATTCATACAAACATTAAACATAATATTGTATTGGCAACCCTAAAGATCATATATATTCTCACTAGATATGAGAGCTTTTGACAACCTCAAAAGCAGATGCTCTTAAAATGTTGTTCACTAGCCGATCACTAACGTTATACAATGTGTTTTATTTATTTATAATTTTTTATTATCTCGTAGATTAATATTGTTGATGTAGTACTTGATTAAAAATGTTTTCGCATGGGGTCTGTCCAAAATTGATATCGACAAGTAGTGATTAGTGGATAACAAACAAATAAAAAAAACTAAAAACAACATTAGACAACAAAAAAAATAAACATTTTGAAGTGTTTGAACTTAAATACAAATATTATTTGCATTTTAATTAATAAAATCAATTTCAAAGAAATAATTAAAAGCCGGTGCAGATAGCAAACACGAGTAAAGATGAATGATTAGTAGACGGACGGGTGTGATTAAAATGTTGAAAGTGGCCAAATTATATTGTATGACATGTCTGGTGTGGATGTGTAACATCTGTTGTTATTTGGAATGTTATCAAAAGAGAAATAACGTAAAATGCAGTGTTGCCACTAAATAAATTTAAAACTACACATGAATGCAGTCAAAATTACACATGAAACCTTAAATTACACATGTAATTTATTTAATGATTAAAAAAGTAATTTTTAACAAAAAATTTAACAATTTTGTATCATTAATTATAGAATAAGTAAGAAGTGCCAAAATAGGAGGTACATACTTTTAATAAGAAGCACTATTTTGATACTTTTTTGGTACTTATTTTAAACAAGTTCTGTTTTGATACTTTTTAGTTATTTTTACAAAAATTACTATTTAAAAAAATACCATTTTGTTCCTTCTTATAAAAAGTACTATTTGAATACTTTTTATACCCTCCAACCACAGTATGGGAGCTATACTCACTTTGTCATTCCGTGTGTAACGCATCAAAATATCGGTCTAGGACCCCATAAAGTATATGGGGCATTCCATGTCAAATCGGACACTTTGAATAATTTTTTTTTAAATTTTTCCAATTTGTTGACAGTTTTTAGTACCCTTCGAAAACATCTTCGTGGTAACTTTTCAGATTTTTTTGATGACCCGTTCAAAAGATATCGAATTTTTAAAAATTGGTAGTTTGTTCCTTTACTCAATCTTCTTTTACTCATAACTTCTTCAATAATTAACCAAATTGCATTTTTTTTTTGTTTTTTTACGTACTTTAAAAAAAAAAAATCCAGAAAAATTCTTAAAAGTGCACCAGCATGCGATTTTTAAGTTTTAAAATTTAAATCTCATTTTGGAAAATGTATTTACTCTTTGATTTTTTTTTTTAATTTTTTTGTGTAAAACTTCTACCGATTCTAAAAATTTTTTGCCCAGTAGGATCGTGGGATAACGATTATTACTATTTTTTTAAAATTTTTTGAATAAATTTTATTATAAATTTCCAATTTTAAAATCATTTTTACTGCTCCAATAGTGGGTCATAGAGGAGTCATTGAGAGAACCTTCCCATCCCGATAAATATAACAAATGTTTCATTTATTTAACAAAAATACAAAAAAAAAACATGTAAAAAAAGTGTATTTTTTCAGAGGTTATTTCAGTTCTCCAAGGGGGAACTTTTTCCCCCTTGGTCCGATTTTGCCCATTTCCGAATTTAACTTGCCTAGGAATATAACACATATTCGTGCCAAACTTCGAAAGCCTAGCTCTTTTATTTTGGACTGTATCGTGTCCTCTACAGACGGACGGACGGACATCGCTAGAATGTCTTAGAATCGATCACTGATCAATAATATATATACTTAATGGGGTCCTTGACCGATATTTCGATGCATTACACACGGAATGACAAAGTGAGTATACCCCCATACTGTGGTTGGAGGGTATAAAAAAAATCGTATGGGGACCGCCTTAACCGTTAAAGATAGAGGGTAGGTATGTTCAGAGAAAATGTTAGGGGGCCCCGTAGGCTAGTTGGTAGCGTGCCGGCCTTTCAACGTGGGGGTCGTGGGTTCGATTCCCACCAGAGCCCTTGGTTTTTTCGCTACAACGAGACGACGGTCATTGTTACCAGTTCTCGGTTAGGTTGAATTTATTAAAAATGAGTTGTAAATAAATAGAAAGAAAAAGAATAGAGGGTAGGTATGTTCAGAGAAAATGTTTGGACTAAAAAAATATTGTGGGGCAGTTAGAGTGGTGGAGCAAATTTAAAAAAAATTTCATTTTGTGTGGGAGCCCCCTTAGAAATTGGAGATAGGGTATTAGTTTGTTTCGAAGAAATGTTTAGACGTAAAAATGGGGGGGGGGGGGGTCGGTCTTGGAAATGACCCCCTTGGAGCAGTAGAAATAATTTTACTTTAGAATATTACAATAAAAATTTTTCAAAAAATTTAAAAAAATAGTAATAATCGCTATCCCACGATCCTACTGGGTAAAAAATTTGTAGAATCGATAGAAGTTTTACACAAAAAAATTAAAAAAAAATCAAAGAGTACATACATTTTCAAAAATGAGATTAAAATTTTTAAACTTAAAAATCGCATACTAGAGCGCTTTTAAGAATTTTTTGGGTTTTTTTTAAAAATTTTTAAAAATTTTTAAAACTTTTAAAAATTTTTCTCGATTTTTATACCCTACACCACTCTTTGGTACACGATTCACAAAAATCTCTAAAATTTCATGAAAATCAAAAGTATTTTATTAAGATTAAGTTTGTATGTATTAAACGCGTACTTTAATAACCTTATCAAATCTGGTTATTTTAGGACCATTTTTGGACCTAGACCCATAAAAAAATTTCGCCCGATATTCAGTTGTTTTCTACGCTTTTTAAAGATTTAACAAAAGATAGATCCCAACGTTCCATGTTTGAACTTGGAAACCATTTTCCGGGAAACACCGGTGTAGGGTATTATATGGCCGGTCTTGACCGACTTGAATTTTCATACTTGTTTTTTTTTAAAGTACGTAAAAAAACAAAAATTTTGAAAAAAAAAAATTTCAATTTGGACCATTATTGAAGAAGTTATGATTAAAAGAAGTTTGAGTAAACCCAGCAAAAACTTGCATTACCAAGTAATGAAATGTGTAATGGGAAATTCAAAAGTTATAATTACTTCTGATACGAATTACCTTTCCCATTACATTTACAAGCAAATGTGCCAAATGTAATGATTATCAAACCAGTATTAATAACTAATTACATATATACTTATAGGTAATGAAAAAATTATTTAAAAAAAAAATTAAAAAAATCAAAATAATGTACAGTGAGTCAAAAAGTGAAAATCTAGTTCTGAAATTTTTTTATTTTATTATAATGACTTATGTAAGTCATTATTAATAAGTCCTTATTTTTCATTTCAAAATAATGCTAAAGGTAATTTTCTGTCACTACCAAGTAATTCGAATGGTAATGATGTGTCATTACCAAGTTTTTGCTGGGAAGGAACAAACTACCAATTTTAAAATTTCTATATCTTTTGAACGGGTCATAAAAAAAATCTGAAAATTTACCACGAAGGAGTTTTCGAAGGGTACTAAAAACTGTCAACAAATTGGAAAAATCAAAAAAAAATTATTCAAAGTGTCCGATTTGACATGGAATGCCCCATATATATTATTGATCAGTGATCGATTCTAAGACATTCTAGCGATGTTCGTCTGTAGAGGACACGATACAGTCCTAAATAAAAGAAGTTTGGCACAAATTTGTCTTATGGTCATAGACTGGTTGAGTTCGGAATTGGGTAAAATCGGACCAAGGGAAAACTAATCCAACCTCAGAAAACCTGCTTTTTTTGCCGGGTTTTTTGTACTTTTGTTAAGCAAATGAAACATTTTTGTGTCAAAAGAAGTTTAAAATCCTGGATACCCCAGCGGATAAAAAAAAATAAAAATTATTTCACCTGCCCCCTTTTGTGGGCGTGGATATAAAAAATGTATTTTAATAATTATTGATTGGATTAAATAATTGCAAGAATCATAATAAATCAATTTTATAAAACCTACGGCAAGGTTTTATAAAATGGATGCAATCCAAAAAATTCCCATTTTATTACAAAAAATACTTTTTTGTTCCTTCTTATTAAAAAGTAATATTTTGATATTTTTTTTATTGATATATTAAAATGTGCTATTTTGGTACTTTTTATAAAAAAAAATATTATTATTAAAAACACTATTTATTTTCATACTTTTTTGGTACCATGTAATTTAAAAAATTATATTTTGGTACCATTTTGTTCCCTTTTGTTAAAGAGTACTATTTTGATACTTTTTTATACCCTCCACTTAGTGATAGAGGGTATATATAAGTTTGTCATTCCGTTTGTAACTCATCGAAATATCGGTCTGGGACCCCATAAAGTATATATATTCATGATCCCCGATCGATTTTAAGACATTCTAGCGATGTCCGTCTGTCCGTCGGTCCGTCTGTCTGTCTGTCTGTGGAAATGGTGATCACGACCAAAATACTATACGGATATGACTGAAAGTTCTCCTGAGAAGTTTGGTATTGCATTTGAGCGATATCGGTTCAGCGGTTTAAAAGTTATGAACGAAAATGTAAGGACACCTCAAAAATTTTAGTACATTCAACATAACCTAAAAATACAAAATGCTTTAATTCTGCTGCTGGTTGACATATGTGAACATTATTGAACACCAAATGGTATTTAAACATGTACGAACATATTGTTTGACAAAAAAAAAAAAAATCGCGGATTTTTTTTTAACAAAAATTTTTTTTCGCGGAAATTTTTTTGCCGAAATTTTTTTTTTTAAATTAATTTCCTTTTAAAAAAAAGTTTTTTGCAATAATCTTTTTGAAATTGTGGAGGGTATCACTACATTCGGCAAAGCCGAATTTAACTTTTTTACTTGTTTTTATTAATATATGACATTTTTGTACTTTTTTTACCGCAGTATTTTATAAGTGTACCAAAATAATACTTTTTAAAAAAAGCATTTGTCTGGATGTAATTTTTTAAAAAACAGTATTGAAATAGTACTTTTTAATAAAAAGTACCAACACAAAACTTTTTTAAAATAAATTTCCGTACACATACAGCCGAAAATTACACATGGAATGTTTAAAAACATGTGAAGTGGCAACACTGATAGAATGGTAATCAAAACAAAATGAGAATAGAACAAGAGCAAGTTTTTTTTTTTTTTTTTTTTTAAGCGTCATAATAAAGTTAAGTAAATTGTATGGTTAAACACAATCAAGCTACAGGCGATATGTGAAATAGTATTGGAAAATTTTAAAATGATTTTAAACCAATTTAAATGAGTTGGTAGTTTTGAAGTATGTATGTAACGACACCTTATATCGTCACCACACTTCCTTTTCCGTGCCAGAGCTACCAGGCTTTTTAACTGAGTTCAGGGCTGGGATGTGTTGATAGACCATTTTGAGACAAAAATCAAATCAATGACAAAACGGTTTAAAAAAAATAATATAATTCCGGTATTCTCCCAAAATTCTTCAATTCGTTTCTTTCACGTTCCATATAACCAATACAACTTTAAAAGCAGAAATTTCTTTAGGGCAAGTGCATATCTTTCGTATTAAGTTTCCACTACTACGAAATGAAAGTATGTGAAGTATATCTTCCTGTGTAAAAAATGCTTTAATCAGGCTCATATATTGTATGATCTGCCCAAATCAAATATAACCTAATCTAATATAACTAAATGTATTCAGATTTTAAATTTGCTCACCATTTTCTGGATCTGCTATAGAGCAGATCAGATACAATTAAATATAACTGGATATGAGTAGAGATAAGATATGAGCACACCAGATCAGATCTTATTCATTTTTATGCGGGCCGATTTTTTTTAAACTTTTTTTATTTTGCTGCCTATCGCTTTAATTGTGTTTAGGTTTTTTTTTGCCCCATTGTTTGGTTTATGACTTGCTTTTTTATTAATTTTGTGGTTGCTACTTCGTCATCCGCTATCAGACCGAAAAACTTATTATTTTTTTTATGTTTTTGTTTAAAAAAGAGCTGGGAGAGTTGGAATGACACTCCCTCTCTGAGAATTTAGATGATTACTTTCAATTGATAAAGGCAGTTGTTTAAGTTTCGTTTATTATATTCGCTTTTAAATTTATTCAGTTTTGCGGTTTTTGCGGTCGAAGTCTCAAGTTTTTTTTGTATTGTTTTATTCTGCCCACGTACTATACACGGCGTATATTTGCGTCGTGCGCTCTATACTAAAACCATTTGTTTGTTAAATTTCATAAGAGAATTGGCAGTCTGCGTGTTCGTCGTGGTTCTTAATCGTGTGGTGTCTGTCTTGTTTTGTTGTCAATTCTTTAGTTTTTTCTATAGTTTAGTTCGAATGTTTTTTTTTTTTTGTAAAAATAAAACAAAAATAAATTCTAAAATAGTAAATTAATTTGTTATACATTGTAAAGTTTTTATTGTTGCGGCTATGGTGGAGGCCTCTTCAATTCTATTATTTGTTATTACCGTTCTGACGGCGGTGCTCGTTTGGTCGCGTCGCACTTACGTGTACTGGCAGCGTAGACGTGTCAAATTTGTGCAACCAACACATTTGTTGGGCAACCTTAAGGATGTTTTAAAAATGCAAAATTCGTTCGCTCTGCAGCTGCGCGATTTTTACTACAATGAACGTTTTGCGGACGAACCTTTGGTGGGCATTTATTTGTTCCATCAACCGGCTTTGCTGTTGCGCGATTTGCGTGTTATACGTTCAGTGTTAGTTGAAGATTTTGTTAATTTTTCACATCGTTTTTCCAAGTGTAATGCCCATCAGGATAAAATGGGTGCACTGAATTTATTTTTTGCTCGAAATCCTGAATGGCGTGATATACGAACAAAATTAGCTCCAGTGTTTACTACGGCAAAAATGAAACAAATGTTTTCGTTAATGGAAGAGGTATGTTTAGACGTAATCGGGGGAAAAAAATGTATCAACAACATTATGAGTGATGCCAACTTAGCGGTTTTTAAAAAAATTTACACGCAAAAAAAGTTTTCAATGTTATTGTTTGTTGTGGCGTATCTTTCATACTCTCCAAAGTGTTAACAAAAAAATTAACTGGAACTCGATAAATAAATAAAAATTATTAAAGTGATATCCTCCTCAATATAAACAAGTTTAAGTTAAAGTTTTTTAAAATTCGACTTGGCCGAATCAATGAATACCCTTCGAAATGCTCAAATATGTTAAATACAACTCTTAGTCGGCAAGGAATTCTCTTCCATTGACTAATAAAAAACAATAATAATCATAAATAATAATAACGATAATAAAAATAATATTAATAACTTGCTTTTTATTTCAAATTTCATAAAAACGTCTGAAAAAATCACAAAATAACCAAGTTAAAAAAAACATTTTCAAATATTTTTGATTTTATCTATAGATTTCACTCAGTTTTCTCTCACAAAATGTTACTATAACATTTACTTTTAATACATAAGTAAAACCACGAAATAATCTAAACCAACGCGAGTTTAATAAATACTAATAATTAATCAATAACATTTAAATTTCGTAAAAAATTCTAAAAAAAAAATCACGCTCTGATTAGCTGTTGTTTGCACGCGTAAACTAACAGACGCGACACGACAGGTATCAAAAACAGCAAATTTTGTAAACAAAACTTAATGAAATATTTTAATGAAACTACGAAATCTAATGAATCAAAATTAATGAAAATCTACATACTGTGATGTATTAAATTTCATTCAGCATATGGAATATTTCATTTTTGTAATGAAACAACATTAATGAATTCCATTCATTAGTGATATGAAGCGTTTTCCTATCAGTTAATGAATACCCTCCACAATTCCTTTTTTTTTTAAAGTTTAGTACATTTTTTAACGCGAAAAAAATTAACGATTTTGATTAGAAATATTTTATTTTGAGTAAAAAGCTCTTTTTTTGTAATTTAAAATAAAAAAACAAAATGCTTTTTTTTTTTTGAGTGTAAAACTTTTTTCGAGTATAATGTTTTTTTTACTGTAAAAATAGTTCAAAATATTGTAATTTTTGTAAAAAAAAAACTAAATTTTTTTTGAGTGTAAAATTTTTTTTCAGTGTAAAATTTTTTCGAGTGTAATCTTTAAGTTACCAATGCTTTTAAAACTAAACAAGTTTGAAAAGCATTGTTAAGTTACCACCAAGGCTTTTAAAACTTGTGTAACACGTGGCATTTAAGATGAAACCAATCAGAAATTCAGGGTTTAGCCTATGACTTTTGAACCACTGGACCGATTGAGCTGAAGTTTAATACCAAACAGACCTGGGGAACGGTAAAGATACATGCCAAGTTGCAGTAGTCTCATTATTATCTTTCGAAAGTTATCGTGTTTTTTATCTCGTATATTCGCGAAAATCCCTTGCCGAAATTTACTCTTTTGCTAATAACTTTTGAACCACTGGACCGATTTGGCTGTATTGCAATATCAACCGGACCAGGTAAATGGCCAACATATATGCCAAACTACAGGACCCACCGTAAAGTCTTTCAAAAGTTAGCGTGTTTTCTACGGACAGACGGACGGACATCGCTAGATCGTCTTAAAATTGATCGAGGATCATGAATATATATACTTTATGGGGTCTTAGACCAATATTTCGATGTGTTACAAACGGAATGACAAACTTATATATACCCTCTATCACTAGAGTGGAGGGTATAAAAAATTATATCAGCTGTGATTGTTTATGCTGAAATTTCGAACGCGGCAACAAATACATTATACAAACAAAAAATACAGATTACACAGTGCAACAGCCCATTTAGGGCCTCAAATAAACCAAGACAGTTTGAAAGTACTTGTGAGTACTTCTAAAAACCCCAAAGGATTTTTAATTTTTTTTTTCAAAGGCGTTGGAAAGAAGTCGAAAAAAAATAATGTAAACTTTCTTTTGGGCATAACATGGTGTTTGGATGTCTTCAATAGAATTTTATGGGTAATTTTTTTCTAGAGTACATTAAACCTGTATCTCCCTTTTTAATGGGTCATTTTAGTACGTTTTTACGGAATGGCTTAAAAGACTACTAATTGTAAGACATGCGTTGAAATGGTTAAAATGTGCAAAAAAAGTGCATAAAAGTGGTTAATTGTAAATTATCATTAATTTTTCATATTTTTTCCTATATTTGTTAGTCAAAATTATATACGGTTTCTGGCATAAACATAAAAAATAATTGATACTTTACAATTTACCTTTTTTCTACAGTTTCCTTGTACCAGTCGAACTTTCTGCCGTAAGTAACCCCTAGTGAAATTTGATGCAGAAAATATTCGTAAAACATTTTAACCCTTTAAACCCAAGTCACAGACTAATACAGACTCGACATAAGTGACAGGTGTCAAAACAGTAGCTCTGAACCATATGGTTATATCACAGACTAAATACAGACTCGACAGTAGAGTTTTATAAGAAAAAATGGGGAAAAATTAAGCGATTTTAGGAGAAAACACAGTGGTTTTTAGTCCGTTTTACGCTAACATGGCAACACTTTCTACGACTTAGGAGTGAGTGAAACAACAAAAACCGATCTGGCATCCATTTTTCTAATGACGCGTTATATTAGCTTTCTCTTTCTAACCTAATTCGTAGAATAATTTGACAAAAATTAACCATATGGTTAAGAACTACTTTTTTGACACCTGTCACTTATGTCGAGTCTGTATTAGTCTGTGGTTATATCTTAAAATTTTTCTACGAATTAGGTTAGAAAGAGAAAAATAATATAACGCGCCATAAGAAAAATAGATGCCAGATCGGTTTTTGTTGTTTCACTCACTCCTAAGTCGTAGAAAGTGTTGCCATGTTAGCGTAAAACGGACTAAAAAAAGCTCTGTTTTCTCCTAAAATCGCTTAGTTTTTCCCCATTTTTTCTCATGCCCAAGTCTTAGTAGAGTTTTGAGCCATTTCTTAAAAAAGAACTTAAATGACCAATAAATACGGAAGATAGAAAAAAAATATGACTATGGGTCCCAAACCTCTAACTTTGAATCTAAAATTTCACATTCCCGAGAGTTTATATATGCCCATATCTCGGTTAATACTGCCGACACACGAAGAAGTCTGACAGCATTTTTGTAGCCCTTTGCTCGTAAAACACTATCGCAAAACACCCGAAAGCCTTCAGAGTTAAAATTTTTGAGTGATGCTGGTTTTAAGATTCTCAAGACACCATCAGGCTCCTAATTGCTGAGAAAGGTAGAGCGAAGGACCCAACAGGTCTCGAGCCAACAGGGAATGGACCCATAGGGTCCGAACTCAAAGGGCTTTGTACCCCATCTAGTCCGCAAATATGTGTGAACTAAAGTATAATAAAATTTTTTCCATTTTCTAGTAAAAAATATTTTTCTTATTTTTAACACAAATATAAACTAAAACAATTGAAAACAAGTAAGAAAGTTATAGTCAGTCAAGACAGACCATTTAATACCGTACACCAGTGTTTTTCGGAAAATTGGTCCCGAGTCCAAACATGGACCGATTGGATCTATCTTTTGTTAGATCTTTAATAAGTAAAGAAAACACACGCAAACAATACGATCATTAGAGTCATTTAAGCCAAATTCAAAGGGGCGTTTGTATGGGGGCTAGGTCTTAACTTGAACCGATTTTCCAATTTTAAAAGTTTCCAATTTCAAAAAGATGCTTTCAAGTCAATCGATTGAAATCGACTCAACAAGTAATTCTAAGTTGATCGGTATACTTAAATGTAGGATTAAAAAATATTTCGGTAGTTACAAACATCAGCACAAACTCATTATACCCATACCACAGAGTGGTGTAGTGCATAAAAATCTTTGGATCTAAATCATTACCATCTTTTCTCAACATTTAGTTCATTTTCATATTTTTTAATTAACTTTTTTTGAGTGTATATTTCGAGGTATAAGAAACGGAACGACAATATAGTACTGGATTGAAGGGCATAAAAAAGGTTATTGCAAAAAAAAATATTTAAAAATTAAAATTAGAAAAATAAAATTTGCTAATAAAACAAATAAGAAATTATAATCAAACAAGACCGGCTATATAATACCCTACACAAGTTTTTTCCGAAAAATGGGTCCCAAATAGAGTTTTTCACGGGAATTCCCGGCAATTCCCGTAAATTTCCGATCCCGAAATAGGCGGGAATTCCCGGGATTTTTAATTTCTTTGAAATTGTTGATTTTTCCGCTTCTATTGATTATTTTGTATGTGATTTTTTAGAGATTTTATTAAAATTCTTGATAATTGATGGAAAAACGTACGCAGGGACCAAGAGGGCTTAAAAAGTGTTCCAATAGAGACCTTCTAACTAAAAAATTTCATAAAATCTGAGACTTACAAAATGAAAAAAATTGTCACAATATCTAAATCTTCGATAGGATATAATTATCAGAACCTGATATGTACTTTTTTTTCAGAAGCTGAAAAGTTTTCTCTCTGAGACCTATATTAGAAACCGATTGGGTACATCTTTAATTAGTGTAGAAAAAACACACTTAACAAATTTAAGTGAAATTGGCTTATTTTTGTTGCTAATAGACCAATTAAACTGAATATCGGTCGATACTTTTATATGGGGGACTAAGTCCAAAAATGATCCAGATATATTAAGATTAAATTATATTACCAAAGTACACCTTTAAAATCTACAAACAAAATTTAAAATTAATATTTCACAATTTCATGAGTTCTAAGAGATTTTTGTGAATAACGGGAGGGTATTTTGTATGAGGACTACAAGAAGAACTCATCCGATTCCTTTAAAATTTGGAACATAAAAAATACAATTACCTGCAATTTCGAAAGGATACCTTCTATAATACGGTTATTAGAGCCATTGAGCCAGACGGACGGACATCACTAAATCGACTCAAAAAGTGATTTAAAGTTGATGGGTACACTTGAAGCTGAGTCTAGGGCCAAAATTTAGTTACAATGTAGTTACAAACATCAGCACAAATTTACCCAGCACCAAAGAGTGTCCGGGGTAGTGTTGGTTCTAGGGTTGCCAGACGTCCCGCATTTGGCGGGATTGTCCCGCTTTGTGACATCGATTCCCGCGTCCCGCGCGGGATTCCAAATTCCCGATTTTTTTAAGCGTCAGAAAATAAGGAGAAGAAATTTTCTGATTTCAGCAATCAGTAGAAAAATGTACTGCTTCATTAAAAATTGTTATTGATACAGAAGTGAATATAAGTTTCCATAGTGCTATAGAGCTTAAGCGGGAGGAATAGAGTTCACCATTTTCGTTCATACACTTAAAATACTACCTCTGTCCAATCAGCAGAAAAATCTGCTGAAAATAAACCCATATTGAGCCCAATGCTGTTTATTTTGCAAAGACAGCAGAAAAATCTGCTGATTTTTGCAGAAAAATCTGCTGATTTCAGATAAACAATTTAAACCAGGGTTGGCAACCGATACCCACCTGGAATAACGGTATTTGCCTATTGTAGCGCAACCAATAAAGATATGGACATTTTTAAAAGCGATTATGAAAGCTGATGAAATTTCTAGTATTTTAAACGTGTCACTTCGTGTCTCTACCGGTTCGTTTTAGTTATATAGGCCAATACCGTTATAATACCGTTTCAAACGGTTTTATAAAGGTATTGACCTATATTTCGAAAACGAACCGGTAGAAACACGAAGTGACACATTTAAAGTATTAGAAATTTCATCAGCTTTTATAACACTGTGCAACAAGAAAAATGAGCCTCAATGGCTTCAACGCCATATGAAAGTAGACCATCAAATGGACAAAATCACCAAAGGGTTTTGCAAAGTCAGTTCGGATTTCTTTTTTATAGCCCACTGAAGTTTTTATTTTTTTATCAAATGCGTTTGGAAAACGTCAAAAATACTATAATAAGAACACATCTGAGCTTCAAAATATGATTTGATGTCTTCAGTGAAATTTTATGGCGGTTCTTTTCTTAGAACATTTTAACCCTATAACTGCCATTTTAAGGGGTCATTTTAGTCCTTTTTTAAAAATTGAACACATAAGTCTAATAAAGCGTCCATTTAGAGGGTCAAAATGTTCTACAAATATTTTCCTCATAAAATTTCACTAGGGGTTGTCGAATGTTCAAAGTCTGTGCGACATGCGCAAAGTGCTTAAAAAGGGTCAAGTATAAATAATCAATGTTTGTTATTTATTTTTACCAAAGCAGTGTTAAAAAATATCGACAAAAAACAGTGCAAATATACTTTTGAGCTAAAAATGATGTTCTGATGTGTTTTATAAAATTTTATGATGATTCTTTTCTTTGACCAAATTAACCCTCTAGCTCCCGTTTTAAAGGGTCATTTTTGTCCTTTTTTAAAAGAAATACAAAAAAGTCTATAAAAAAGGCAGTTAAAGGGTTAAAATGTTTTACAAATATTTTCTGCATCAAATTTTACTAGGACACGTCTAAGACAGAAAGTTCGTCCAGCATATAGAAAATGCTTAAAAATTTTAAAATATTCAAAAAAAAAATTTTTTATATTTTTTTGGGCCGAAATAAAAAAAAACAAGTCACCAAGTTAAATTCGACTTTGTCGAATGTATTAATACCCTCCACGATGTAAAAAAGTTTATTTGCAAAAAAATAAAAAATAAAAAAAATCCGCGAAAAAATTTTTGGTAAAAAAAAAATTCGACGAAAATTATTTTTTTTTTTTAAATGTTTGTACTTGTTTAAATACCATTCGGTGATCGATTCTGACAATTCTGTCAACCAGCCGCCGAATCAAAGCATTTTGTGTTTTTAGGTTATGTTGAATGTATTACAATTTTCGAGGTGTTCTTACATTTTCGTACATAACTTTTGAACCGCTGAACCGATTTTGCTCAAATGCAATACCAAACTGCTTAGGGCAACAACTAGTAAATATGCTAACAATAAGTCTTTGTTATATCTGTTTAATACTTTGGCCGTGATCACCATTTCAGATATCTTGGGAAAAAGTCGCGTGATTCCGTTCTAGCGGAAATTTGTTGGCAGAGCAAAAATATATTTGAGGACGAAGAAGAATTAGATGAGGAAAAGACCTAAGCTTTCTTTTTAGTCAAAAAAAGGGTCCTATTTGACAAAAAAGTCAAAAAAGTTTTGGATTTAAAAAAATCAAATTTTCTTTTTTATTTTATTTATAAGTCCAAACATATTTAAAAAAAAAAAAATTTGCGTCGATTTTTTTTTTTTACCAAAAAATTTTTTCGCGGATTTTTTATTTTTTGCAAATAAACTTTTTTACATCCTGGAGGGTATTAATACAAAGTCGAATTTAACTTTGTTACTTGTTTTTTTTATTTCGGCCCAAAAAAAAAATATAAAAAAAAATTAATACTTTAAAATTTTTAAGCATTTTCTATATGCTGGACGAACTTTCTGTCTTAGACGTGCCCTAGTAAAATTTGATTCAGAAAATATTTGTAAAACATGTTAACCCTTTAACTGCCTTTTTTATAGACTTTTTTGTATTTCTTTTAAAAAAGGACCCTTTAAAACGGGAGCTAGAGAGTTAATTTGGTCAAAGAAAAGAATCATCATAAAATTTTATAAAACACATCAGAACATCATTTTTAGCTCAAAAGTATATTTGCACTGTTTTTTGTCGATATTTTTTAACACTGCTTTGGTAAAAATAAATAACAAACATTGATTATTTATACTTGACCCTTTTTAAGCACTTTGCGCATGTCGCACAAACTTTGAACATTCGACAACCCCTAGTGAAATTTTATGAGGAAAATATTTGTAGAACATTTTAACCCTCTAAATGGACGCTTTATTAGACTTCTGTGTTCAATTTTTAAAAAAGGACTAAAATGACCCCTTAAAATGGCAGTTATAGGGTTAAAATGTTCTAAGAAAAGAACCGCCATAAAATTTCACTGAAGTCATCAAATCATATTTTGAAGCTCAGATGTGATCTAATTATAGTATTTTTGACGTTTTCCAAACGCCTTTGATAAAAAAATAAAAACTTCAGTGGGCTATAAAAAAGAAACCCGAACTGACTTTGCAAAACCCTTAGGTGATTTTGTCCATTGGATTGTCTACTTTCATATGGCGTTGAAGGCATTGAGGCTCAATGCGAATACCCAAAATTTGTTGCACAGTGTAATTGCTTTTGAAAATGTTCTTATCTTTATTGGTTGAGGTACAATAGCCAAATACCGTTATTCTAGGTGGGTATCGGTTGCCAACCATGATTTAAACATCTAAAATGTATTTTTTTATGTTAAGAAGACTTTTGAAAAAAGTATACATTTTATCTAAAACTTATAAAAAAGCGATTGCAATTTTTTTTACGAAAATTTTCAGTTTTTTTTTTCAAAAATATGCTAAAAGTGTGATAATTCAAACTGAAAGTTGTTTAACAAATTTTTCCTCAGAGTTTTTTGTCTACATGTAGAATAAAAAGGGAAATACATATCGTCGGTGCGCCAACCAGAACCGCTATGTGTATTTTACAATTTTTTGAAGAGACTTTAATAACGGCTAAATTTGGTACTTTTGTGCTGTTTTTTAAAATTCAAATTAATGTAAATAGAAAATATGCAATATTATTTAAATGTTAATGAAAGAAATACATATTGTGTTAAAGCACCGCGAAGGGTCAAAATAAAGCTGATTTGTAAGCCCCTTCAAAAAATTTTGAAAAACACATAACGCTTTTGGTTGGCGCACCGACGATATATTGGGGAAAAAGTAAAATGGACGATATTATGCACTACTTTTGTCCCGCCAAAATTTTTAAAATCCCGCCATTTTTGTAATTTTTTTGTGTTTGTCCCGCTTTTTGAAAATAAATTTCTGGCAACCCTAGTTGGTTCCGTGTTTGTGGAAAACTAAAAAAATTACAATCTTTTGAAATTTCAGTAAAATAGCTTAAACGGTTTACCGATCCTAGGCTTTATTAAGGCTAAAGAAGTTGGCATCACTAATCAAATAATTACCACTGTAGTTTATGAATGGTCTGGAGGCTAATCACGTAAAACGAAAACGATAGACGATGCATAAACGACATCAAAATACATATCGTTTTGAAGGAAAATTTTAAAGTTTTCTTTATTAAATTATTAAAGAGTGTTTTCTTGTCCAGAATCATTAAAAAATTTGGAAACATTTTGATTAGTTTAGGAGCAACAAGGCTCCAAAAATCGACGATAGTCAGCTATCGTTTTACATGATCACAGTCATGGTTTCAGGGATAATTTCTCAATATGAAAAGTATTATATATTTAAATGAAAAGCACAAAATATGCAAAATAGCATTAAGATCGCGTGCTTATAGTTTGTTTTCTACAGTTTTAACGAAGTGTGAAAAGTTACACTTTGTGCTTTCAACAATGCATACCCAAATGAAACTCTGAAATCGAGCGATATGATCTCTACTACCCTCATCTCATTATGTTCATCTTTTCGTGTTTGTTTCTTAAAAAATTTAGCTCTCAATGTATGTGTCTTCTGTTTTCTCCACTTTTATTTCCATATTAACCCCCAGTTTCTGTATGACGAATGTCAAAAATTTACATGCATTTTGTTTTTGCTACAATAAAAAAATACATGGATATTTATGAGGTTCGTCGTTCGTTCGTCATATAGAAACTGGGGGTAAATCTTTGATCGGCATTATTTAGAATTGTTTTCAAAAATAATTTATCTCTTGTTTTTTTTGTTTTTTTAATATTCTAGATTGGCTATGATTTGGAAACATATTTGGCAAAACTAACTAAAGATATGAAAAATCATAGTTCAGAGGGTACCATAGTGCAAATCAAAGATATCTGTGATCTCTACAATACCGATATGATTGCCAGCATTGCATTTGGTTTACGCAGCTATTCACTACGTAATACGTATCGAGCTCAACTATGTGGCCATAGTCATGATATGTTTGTTATTTCGTTTCGTAGGGCCATAGATCTGTGTTTGATCTTTGTCTTACCCAAGCTGGTGAAATGGTTACGTCCGAAATTGTTTACCACCGAACATACGGATTTTATACGTCGTTTAGTTGTTAGTGAGCTCGAAGAGCGTCAACGTAACGGCGGTATGCGTAATGATCTCATCGAAATGTTATTAACATTAAAAATGGAAGCTGAACTTAACAAGGATAAAACACATTTTGCCCATCAACAAGATTATCTAGTCGCACAAGCGGCCACCTTCCAGCTGGCTGGCATTCAAACAAGTTCCGCCACATTGGCGTTTGCTCTGTATGAATTGGCCCGTCAACCGATAGTACAAGAACGTTTGCATTTAGAGATTTTAGAGACTATAGGATCTGAAGATCCACCCACTTCGTTGAACTATGATAAAGTTGATCGAATGACATATTTAAGTATGGTTGTTGATGAAACATTGCGTAAATATCCAGTTGTGCCATTTTTGGAGAGAGAGTGTACACCGTTGAATAAGAAACGCTATGTAACATTCCGTCCTTATGCTGAGTGTATGGCTAGAAGAGGAATGCCAATATATATATCAAATTTAGCATTACATTATGATCCAAAGGTGAGTTGGTAATAAAATAAGAAATTCACTGATATGTTTATATTTGAAATGAAGGACCTTTAAGCGAAAAAAAAAAATTGGAAAAAAGTACTTTTTGGAAATTCCGTTTCTAAGAGTCGTAAATGGGATGGAAAAGTATACTTTTGGTACTATTAATATTTCCTGATATACTGATCCTACCCACTTGAAATTTGGAATATAGGATCCATTGGTGAAAAAACATTCTACAAAAAGTACTTTTTGGAAATTTCATTTCTTATGGTTGTGAAAGGGGTCAAAAAATTTACTTTTTATATTTCCCGAAATAAGGGTCCCAGAAACTTAAAATTTGGAGTGAAATGAAAACATGCTGGACAATTTTTTTTGGAAACTCCTTTTCTAAGGGGGTGGGGGGGGGGAGGTAAAAAAATACTTTCGGCACATTTTATATATTTAGAAATTAATGATTCTAGAAACTTAAAATTTGTAATGTATGATCCTTTGGTTAAAAAAAACATTCTAAAAAAAAGTACTTTTTAAAACTTCCGTTTCTAAGGAAGGTAAATGGATAAAAAAGTGTACTTTTGGTACTTTTAATATTTCCTGAAATATTGATCCTGGACACTTGAGATTTGAAATGTGGTATCCTTTTTTGAAAAAAAAAAATCTGAAAAAAGTAAAGTGCTTTGTCTAAATTTAATTTTTAAGCAGTATTAAAAATTTTACTTTTGGTACTTTTTATATTTCCTGGAAAAATGGTGCCAGAATCTTAAAATTTGCAATGTAGGATCTTTCGATAAAAAAAAATCCGCTTTAAAGGGGCGAAAGGTGTTAAAATCGACCTTCGATACTTTTTATATTTCAGGACATAATGGTTTAAGAAACTTGAAATTTCGAATGTAGGAACCTTCGGTGGAAAATCTTTCTGGAAAAAGCACTTTTAAAAATTCAGTTTTTTTGTATTTGTTAAAAATGTGTACTTTTGGTACTTTTAATATTTCCTGAAATAATGATCCTAGATACTAGAAATTAAGAATGTAGTAGTTCGGTGAAAAAATTCTAGAAAAAGTACTTTTTTGAAATTCTGTTTCTAAAGGGCTCAAAATTTTCCTTTGGTACTTTTTTATATCCTAACATAATGGTCCCAGAAACATTAAATTTAGACCCTTCGGTAAAAAGACCATTCTGGAAAAAGTACTTTTTATAAATTTCATTTCTAATGGGGGTTACAAAATGTACTTTTGTTACTTTTACAGTTTCTGAAATAATGATACTAGAAACTGACAATGTGGAATGTATGATCCTTCGGTAAAATAAAAACTTTACATAAAGTAATTATTGGAAATTCCGTTCTGAAGGAGCAAAAAGTGTACTTTTGGAATGTGTAAAATGCGGAAAGTGATACATTTTTTTACTTAATGTTTTTTCTTTCTCTATATTTTTTCACTATAGTGATAGAGGGTATATATAAGTTTCACATTCCGTTTGTAACACGTCGAATTTGGTCTATGACCCCATAAAGTACATATATTCATGATCCATGATCGATTTTAAGGCGATCTAGCGATGCCCGTCCGTCCGTCTGTCTGTCTGTCTGTTGAAAACACGCTAACTTTAGAAAGACTTTACGGAGGCTCCTGAAGTTAACCACATATGTTGGGCATTAACCTGGTCAGGTTGGTATTGCAATCCAGCGAAAACGATCCAGTGATTCAAAAGTTATGAACGAAAGACTGAATTTGGCTAAGTGTTTTTCGTGAAATTACGAGATAAACAACTTTCGACAGGCCATTCTGAGGATGCTGAAGCTTGGCATATATATTTTTCGTTGACCTGGCCTAGTTCGAATTGAATTTCAGGCAAATCGGTCCAGTGGTTCAAAAGTTTTTAGCAAAACCGTGAATATCAGATTAGTTTCACCTCAAATTCACGTGTTGAAAACTTGTTAAACATGTTTTAAAACAAGTCAGAAAGTTTAAGTCGGTCAAGACCTACCATATGATACCCTACACCAGTGTTTTCCGGAAAATAGGTCCCAAGTCCAAACATGGACGATTAGATCTGTATTTTGTCAGATCTTTATTTAGTGTAGAAAACACACACAAATCAAATTTTAGTGGAATTGGTGTATTTTTTTGTCAATAGACCGATTTAACTGAATATCGGTCGAAATTTTTATATGGGACTAAGTTCAAAAATGGTCCAATTATATTCCGATTTGATAAGGTTACTAAAGTACACGTTTAACACCTAAAAATAAAATTTTTATCAAATATTTCCATTTTTATGAGTTTTGAGGGAATTATGTGAATATCGGCAGGGTGGTTTGTATGGGGACTACCAGAAGGACTGACCCCATTCCTTTGAAATTTCGAATGATGATTCGTGCGTACAAAATTTGATTACCTGCTAAATTTCAAAGCGATATCTATTATAATACGGTTATTAGAATCATTTAAGCCGAATCCAAAGGGGTCGTTTATATGGGGGCTAGGTCTTAACGTAGACCTATTTTCTTTAATTTCAATAGGCTTCGTCCTTGGGCAAAAATATGCTTAAATTTCAAGTCAATTAATTGAAAATTGCGACCTGAATCGTGCTTAAAATCTACTCAAAAAGAAATTCTGAGTCGATCGTCTATCAGCGTATTTTTGTCACTCAAAAATATTTTTATACTAAAAAAAATACACTCAAAAAAAATTTACACTCAAAAAAATTTGACACTCAAAAATATTTTTACACTAAAAAAAGTATTTTTACACAAAATAAGATATTTCTAATTAAAAAAATTTTCACGTTAGAAAATTTACTATCACTTAAAAAGGGCATTGTGGAGGGTATTCATAGATTCAGCCAAGTCGAATTTAACTGTTCTACTTGTTCAAAAGATTTGAAAGATACAAATATGTAAATTAAAACAACTACTGCAACAGCATTTACAATTTACAATTTTTTGACGCGATAAAACTTACAAGGGGGTTTCGTGACCTTACTAGATTTTTTGCTACCTCCTATTTTACGAGAATTCCTTGTAAAAATTACGAGATTTTTTTGTAATTTTACAAGCTTTTTACCAATAAAATTGTAAATTTACAACTTTTTTTGCGCAATGAAACTTACAAGGAGTTCTCGTGAATTTACTAGATTTTTTTGTAAAAAAAACTTGGAATTTACAAAAAAAATTGTAAAATTACAAAAAAAATGGAAATTTTGTTCAACAATTTTTTTGTAAAAAACAAGAAAATCTGTCAAATATTGGTAAAATGGGAGTACGATACTTTTTCTAGAAATTTGACAAGGTTTTTTTTGTTTGTACGAAAAAATGTCTCTTAATCTAAGAATTTTAAAATTCTTTTCGAAACTGAGAGTTTATCTGAAGTTTATCTCACAAGTTTTAGACAAAACTTTTAAATTTTTTTTTTCAATATTTATGTGTATAATTAAATTTTTCTTTAATTTTTTTTTTCTTCCAGTATTGGCCTGAACCCGAACACTTTGATCCGGAGCGTTTTTCACCGGAACAAAAGAAATCTCACGCATTCATGTCATATTTGCCCTTTGGTGCCGGACCCAAGCATTGCATTGCCCAGGTTCTGGCTCAATTACAATTAAAATTGGGTCTGATACATTTTTTACGACGCCATCGTGTAGAATGTTGTGATAAGACTGTTGATAGCATCAAGTTTGATACTGGTTATGCTCTCCTTACCCAAGAGGGTGGTATTTACTTAAAACTTGTTGATATTTAGATTTTAAGATATTGTTTTTGTTTTGTACATCTATATATATTTTTTTTTTAAGAAATAAAACGAAGGAACTATTTTTTTACATAAAATTAAAAAAAAAAAAAAAGATTTTACACATTTATTTTTTTGAGTGTAGGTCGTAATACCTCGAATCGTTGATACAAAGTATGAAATTGGAGTTGTTCGAAATTGGAGAGTGTTCGAAATTTTATGAAAATTCTGGAAATTCTTGTGGTAAGTAAAATTTTATAATTTAATTATAGCAAGAACTAAAAAAAAAAAAATCCTCAAAAAATCGCTAAATTGACAACACTCAAAAAGTAATTAGTAGTAGATTTGTATAAATTTTGTTTATCATCACATTGTTAGGTTTTTTTTTATCGAAAACCGACTAATTAACTGTGATAAGAGTTATCAGTTTGGCATATTGAACTTGTGGCATGATCGCCGAAATCGTTGACGTTTAAAAAAAACACACTTCTTTATTATTATCGTTCGTTAATTCGTTCGTTCTTTCTAATACTTTTTTAATTAATACCGTTTTATTTATATTTGTTTGACAATCTTTGTTGATTTTTTGTTTGTGTAGTTCATTGCATTTAAAATAAATTTATTGTTATTAAAAGGCCGGCAAAAATATAGAATTCTAAATAGGTCAACTCATGTTTAAAAACACAATTTATTTTGAATATGATTCATTTATTTAGTGGGGTGTAACGGAAAAGAACTCAATTTATAAGAGAGTGAGAAAGAGCAAGAGAGGTAAAAAACTTGTAAAATACTATGTTTGCCAGGGTTGACATTTATTTATTTTATGTTTCCCCCAAAAATCGCATAATTAGCTACACCATTTGCAAATGCAATTAAAACAAGTGAGAGTGTTAATTTCAGCTGTGCCCAATTTATACCATCTAAAAGGTTAGAGCTCTTTTTTTGTGGAGGCGGTTAGAAGGGAAACGTTGGGGGACTACTTCCCCTTCACGATTGTGATTGCGAAATAGAAAAATTACGATTTTTCTACTAAACTAATACAATTTTATTATTTTTTTCGAAAAAAACAAATTACTTTCCTGAACCCCTTGGTTCGAGTGCGGGTCAATGAACTTTACTTGGCATACACTCAAAAAAAACAACCTTGTCAAATTGCTAGAAAAAGTCTCGTAATCTCATTTTACCAATATTTGACAGTTTTCCTTGTTTTTTAACCAAAAAATTTTCGATCTAAATTTATATTTTTATACCCTCCAACTACATTATGGGGGTATACTCACTTTGTCATTCCGTGTGTAACGCATCAAAATATCGGTCTAGGACCCCATAAAGTATATATATTTATGATTAGTGATCGATTCTAAGACATTCTAGCGATGTATGACCGTCTGTCCGTCTGTAGCTAACACGATGCACTCCAAAATAAAAGAGCTAGACTCCCGACATTTGGCACGAATATGTATAATACGAATATGTTCCTAGGCAGGTTAAGTTCGTAAATGAGCAAAATCGGACCATGGGGAAAAAAGTTCCCCCTTAAAAAACTAAACCAACCTCTGAAAAATTCCATTTTTTTACATGATTTTTTTGTGTTTTTGTTTAACAAATATAACATTTTTATTCAAAGTCCTGCATTTGGACCCAAAGAATTAGAAAATGTAATTTTTTTGTGCCCGCCCCCCTTTTATGGGCGTGGAATAATTTTTTTTTTAAATATTGATAAACTTGTATTTCTTTAGCGCAAAAAGCATAAGAATGAATTTTTAAACACATATTCGAAAGGAAATTTGCCCCCCCCCCAATTACCACTACCAACACCCCCCCAAAAAAAAAAAAAAAATTCCTGCAATTTTATTTTTTATTTTTTAGCATGTTGGAGGGTATAAAAGATTCGGCTCAGCCGAATTTAACACAAAAAAAATAATCTAGTAAATTCTCGAGAATTTCAAAAAAGCTCTTCATTTTTACTAGGAATTCTCGTAAAAAGGAGGTAGAAAAAAATCTAGTAAAGTCGCGAAACCTCCTTGTAAGTTTTATCGCGTCAAAAAATTGTAAATTTACAATTATATTGGTAAGAAGCTTGTAAAATTACAAAATTATTGGTAAAAGGCTTGAAAAATAACAAGGAATTCTTGTAAAATAGGAGCCCAGCAAAAATAAATCGAGATTTTGGCGACACAGCATCTTTTTATAGCATACCGAAGCGCATCCAAAGAGCGCTCTTGAGGATGCAGTAAAAGTAAGGGGAAAAAATTAAAATTTTTTGTTAAGATTTTTGATATCAAACTCAAAATATAAAATTATATTTTTATAAAATTTCATACATGCTTTCCTTTTTAATATATTTAACACTTTTTGAATAAAAAACCATGAGTTTTGGACAAAGACACATGATTTCACTGCATCATTATTGCGCATTAATCAGCGCTGCAAAGAGTGCTTTAATCATAACACCTCACATTTTGAATGAAAAAAAAAATTGAGTACACTATTTTCACTTTAGTTTCAGAAAATACAAATTATATTACAAAAAATGTCCAATCATATTTTAGAATCTCCAATTATATTTCAAATATAATTGAAATTTTTTGAAATGTAATTAAAATTTTTTTAATTATAAATGGTAATATCTGAAATGTAAATGGAAGTTTCTAAAATATAATTTGAAATTTTCGAAAAATAATTGGAATTTTTTTAAGTAATTGGATCTCTTAGGCTATATTTCTTCCAAATGCTTGCAGGGAGACAACTGATTCTCAGAATTAGTCAATTGTATTTAAGGTTTTCCAATTGTATTTAGAAATAGTCAATTGTATATCAGATTTTGTAATTTGTATTTCAGAAATAGTCAAATGTGCTTCATCTTTATTCTGCATAAATCAGCTCTAAAAAGATACATGAATTCACTGCATCTTTATAGCGATTTTTTCAGCGCTTTAAGGAGATGTGAATTCAGAAGTGTGACATCGCCTTAGAGAATCATACATGAATTCAGCAGGTTTGGATGCGCTCCTTGACTCGAGTTTCCTTTCCAAAAGCTGCTGCCAGTTCAGCAAAATTTCTGCTGGGAGGTAGCATTAAAAAAAATTCAAAAACTTTTCTTGTAATTTTACAAGTTTTTTTTTGAGTGTATGATCTTTGCAAATCATCGAATTTGCTTAAAAATGTAATTGATTTGTTACAACACTCAAAATAAATTCTCTGTCCAATCAGCAGAAAATCTGCTGAAAATACACCCATTTTGAGCCATATGAGAAATCTGCTGATTTTAGCAGACACGGTTTGCTAAATATCTGTCATAAGAGGTGAATAAATATAACAAGAAAAAAAAAAAAACATACGCCGCCAGCCAGCATCGAACTCGCCACCTTCCGATTTGAAAGTACACTTCTTAACCACTACGCTACGGAAGCTTATACTTTTATCTGGCGTTTTAGTTATTAAACATGTGTGTTGTTCGACAGCAGAGAAATCTGATTTTAGCAGAAATATCTGCTGATTTTAGCAGAATAATCTGCTGATTTTAGCAGAACAATCTGCTGATTTGAGCAGAATAATCTGCTGATTTCAGCAGAACAATCTGTTCTGCTTTTTTTTGTATAAAAAAATTTCTTGAAAAAATAATGAAATTCAGCAAACAAAATCAGTATAAACATAGTAAAATGTCTGTTATTTTCTTAAACTGAATGACAGAGATTTTAGTATAAATATCCTTCTCAGCAGAACAATCTGCTACAAGATTGCTAATTCAAATTGAAAGTCGTTTTGCAGATTTTTTGACAGAGATTTTCTTTTGAGTGTATTTATTTTTGCATATATTGTAAAAATGCATAATTTTGCATATTTTGCTTAATCTGCATGTTTTCTTGCATATTTTTATACCCTCTACTCTAGTGATAGAGGGTATATACATATAAGTTTGTCATTCCGTGTGTAACACCTCGAAATATTCACTAAAAAAAAAAACTGTAAAGTTACCAAAAAATTTTGTTAAATTTAACTATAAAAGCACCTGATTTTGGGCCTACTAAATTTTTAGTTAATTTAACTAAAAATATTTAGTTAACTTTTCGTAGAATGAATGTAGCAAAAAAAAACCGTAACTTTAACTAAAAATTTAGCTGAAATTTCGTAACGTTTTTATGTACATATATTAACAAACAAATTAGTTGAATTCAGCTAAACTTTTTGTTACTTTTCGTAAACTAAAATTTACAAAATATTTTGTAAAAAATTGTAAGTTTATTTTTTCTGTTTTTTCATCAGCTTAAGTAGAACTTATGAGATTTGCATAGGAGGCTACATAAGAAATTTCACTTAACAAATTTGTTACGAAAAATCAGCAAATTAATTAGTAAAAATTCGTAAACTCAGTTTTGAAGTCAACAAAAAAAATTAATTCAAAATTTGTTCAAAACTAGTATTTTCGTAAATTGAACTTAACTAAAAAAAGTAGTTAAAACGCTGATTTTAACTAAAAATTTGCTAAAAAGCCAGTAAACTCGAGTTAACAAAAAAAAAATTGTTAACTTTACAGTTTTATTTTTTTGAGTGTTGGTATAAGACCCCCATAAAGTATGTATATTCATGATCCTCGATCGATTTTAAGACGATCTAGCGATGTCCGTCCGTCTGTCTGTCTGTCTGTCCGTCTGTTGAAAACACGCTAACTTTTGAAAGACTTTACAGATGTTCCTGAAGTTTGGCATATATGTTGGTTATTTACCTGGTCAAGTTGGTATTGCAATCCAGAGAAATCGGTCCAGTGGTTCAAAAGTTATGAGCAAAAGACTGAATTTCGGCAAGGTTTTTTCGTGAATTTACGATATAAAAAACACCCTAAATTTTGAAAGGCAATTCTGAGGATGCTGAAGCTTGGCATGTACATTTTTAGTTCTCCTGGTCCATTTCGAATTGAATTTCAGCCAAATCAGTTCAGTGGTTCAAAATTTTTTAGGAAAACCGTGAATTTCTGATTAGGTTCACCTTAAATTCACGTGTTGAAAACCCGTTAAACATGTTTTAAAAACATTGCTAAGTCACAAAAATATTTTACAGCATAATTTTGTCACTCAAAAATATTTTTACACTTAACAAAAAAATACACTCGAAAAAAATTTTACACTCAAAAAAGAATTTAGTAAACTATTTTTTCTTTTCCAAAAATTACTTAAAAAAATGTTTTTTTACCCAAATAAAATATTTCTATTAAAAATTTTATTTTTTTCACGTTAGAAAATTTACTATCGCTTTAAAAAGGCATTGTGGAGGGCATTCATAGATTCGGTTAAGTTGCATTAAACTTTTCTACTTGTTTAAAATTAAAAAAAAAAAAAAATTGAGTTGTTTTTTTTGCAATTTTTCAGAACCCTGTGATATTTCATGTTCATTGAACCGCCAAAATTTGGCCGTTAGAATGGACCCTTTTATGAAAAAAAAATAACGAAAAACTTTTGGAACAAAAGCTTCGACCAGCTTCTAAACATTACAATCTCAATGCATTTTGATAAAAAGAAAATATTTTTTTTCCAAAAAATTTAAGCAAGATGATGCGCAGTATAGTGTACAATCCGGGAAAAATATTAATAACATTTTCATGGAGTAAATTTTGTCATGGTTTGCACCTAAAAGACGGAAAGAAGTTTACCCAATTTTTTTATGATACCATTTTCGAATTTTAGTCGATTTTGCTAGCGTCATTCCTGGAAATTTTGATAGCGAAAAGGATATCCCATTTTCATATCGAAACATTATCGACTGGAATAACGACTGTTTTTCGATAAATTCTGAAAAATGGCGATTTTACTATCGGTATGACCACTGTTGGTTGCCAACTTGGAGGTTTTCCCGCTAAATCTAGCGCTTTTTGTTTGAATTTAGCATGGAAAATTTGGTTTTAGCGGGAATTGTGATTAAGTTCCAAACAGTGAATGACTTTCAAACAGTGAATGACTTTTAATTGCCACATTGAGTATTTAAAATTTGTATTGTGCTTATTTAAATTTTGAATCAACTTGACTAGAATCTTGCTTATTAATAGAGTAAAATTCTTTGTATTTATCAGAAATACTAAACACATATTTAGTATAACGGTAATTTGACTGATTTTCAAATCAAAAGATATTAAAAAATTGTACCAAATTGAAATGGAACTGATAATTATTGATAAATTTAAATTTTTTGTTGAAATAAGTCAAGAATTTTAAATTATTATTTCAACAAATTTAGAAATCACTTACAAAATTGTACTTTTTTTAATTTTTCAAGATTTTATAATACTATTTATATAGAAAAAAATTAACGATAATAGAAAGTACGTTGGAGGTTTTTTTTTTTCTAATTTGTCCATCAAAAACGCCAAATTTGTCGGTTTTTAGCGCTTTTTTCGTAATTTAGCGGAAGAATTTAAAGTTTTCCACGCAAATTTTTTTTTGGCGGTTTCTACCGCTTTTTTAGTGAACTTTAGAGGTTTTTGGTGAAAAATAATTGGCAACAGTTGTTATGACTGTACATTAAGAACGAAAACACTATCGTTTTTGAATAATATGTGATAATTAGGTGATATTGCCTCGATATCATACCTGTATCGTTTGGTTTAAACTCAGTATACGGAGATGTATTGGGGATGCCAGGTGTGACTCTGACATGTCAGTGAGCCGTCACCAAGGATGGCTTAATCAATTAATCTTATGAACGAATTTGTAAAAAAATGTTCACGGGGTTAAGGTGTTGTACCCAAAATTTGAAAAGAACCACTTGGAATGCCTTCATTGTAAACTTAAATGCATTTTCTCAATATTTTGTGAATGGTTTGTTTTTTTAAATAAATATGTACTTTAAACACAAACTGTTGACAAAAAAATAACTTTCAAATCTAGCTATCTCATCGTTTATATTTTAACAAAATATCAAAGTCCATTTTTGTGTATATTGTTAGAAAAGTAAATAAAAATTAGCGTGTCTGAAAAAAAAAACTTGACTGTGTCATTGTATGAAAAATAGTACTACTAGTTTTTAAAAAATGCATTTAAATTTCTAACAACAAAAACTCAAGATAACTAAATACTTATTATAAACCATTGGAAATTAAATTTTTTTAATAATATGTAACAAAGTAGGTATACAATTTACAATACAGTCCGACACATATAACTGATAATGCTTAGAACGTACTTATAATTTTTTTTTCAGTTAAGTGTATTTTCTAAATACCCGACTAACCTATTCAAAAATATTTTTATTTATTTAAAATTTTTTCGTATTTTTTATTCAAATATATTACGATCTTCGCTGTTAGATATAGAGTAATAAAAATAATATTAAAACAATTACAATTATACACTCAAAAAATACTAGAATTCATTTCCAATTAAATTAAATGATAAAAAAAATTTGCTCTCAAATTTAGTTTTAATCAAAATGCTTTCAACATTGTGTAGGGTTTTCGACAAATTTCAAATCAATTTTTTATTTGCTTATTTTAAGTTATTCGTATTGCATTTATCAGTGTTCGACTGTAATAACAAATGTTGAAATGTTAATAATAGTATATAAATTATATTTAAATAATTATTTATAACAAAATATTTATACTACAATTTTAAATAATAAACAGTTATTATCTAAACAAAAATTACAGCTCACCTAATGGCTGATGGTAATTAAACCAGAGCTTTATAAGAAAATTATTTTAATGCAGTGATCGGCACATAGCACTCAAGAACCGAACATAATCGGATATCTAGACTTCAAATGCAAAAAATGTTTTTGCATTCCTTGAATAAGCGAAAAAGGAAGTTGGGTGTGCCCAACAGAGGCTCATCTCATGAAATTGAGATTTTACAGCGAAAAAAATTAGAATAAAAGTTAAAAAAATAAAAAAAAAATTTTACCAATAAAAAATTTAAGAAAAATTAAAAAAAAAATTACCCAAAATATTTTTTTTAATTTTCCAATTTTTTTTTATAGTTAAGTTATTTTTGTAATTTTTTTGCTATATTTTTTTAAGTTGTTTTTTAATCTTCTAAAATTTTCTAAAATTACCAAAAATATATATATTTTTTTTTTGTTTTCTAAATTTCTTTATGGTTAAGTTATTTCTTAATTTTTTCCTATTTTTTTTTTAATTTTTTTTTCTAGTTTTTTCGCTGTAAAATCTCAATTTTATGAGATGCGCCACTGTTAGACACACCCAACTCCCTTTTTCGCTTATTCAAGAAATGCAAATAATGCAAAAACGTTTTTTGCATTTACATTTTTGATTACCTCTTTTACATATTGTTCTTGATAAAATTATTAAATTGCTTAATTGAGATTTTTGCATTCAAATAATGCAATTTTAACATTATTTCTTTTGATATCCACGCCCCAAAAAAAATATTTTTTTTAATCCCCTGGCTCCCAATGTGGTCTCAAAACAAAATAATTTTCGTCTTAGATTCTGACACATTTTTTTAATAGAACATGATTCAGATTCTGAGACAATTTTCGCTTACTCTCCCCACGGACATTATTCCAATTTCCAGTATGACTATTACAAGCGAAATATTTTGGTCATAATCCCCTGATTGGGAATTATAGATTTTTTTGAGCCCATTGCAGGGCAAACCTGATATATTTTTTGCCTCAGATTCTGAGATATTTTTATACCCTACACCAGCGGTTGCCAACCTTTTTGGCTCGCGTAACCCTAATTTTAAATTTTGTCAGCCGCGTATCCCTAAAGAGTTTTTTTGTTTTCGTTAAAAAACGGCTCATATAAATATTAGAGTTAATTTTGAAATTTTTTATCTACGGGTATTATCTTTTTTTTGCAGGATTTAGGGGAGATCAAAACAATGGTGGTATTTTTTTTTTGGAAAAATTTTCGCTCCTTGGGGTGGTTCAATGCATCTGGAAACGCAGATTTTGAGAAGATTATTCTACAGAGCAAAAACAGCTGAAAATATTACAAACCTGATTTCACCAGTCGATTCTTCACCAAAAATTTAAACAACGGGCTTTTTTTGAACTCTTAAAAAAAGTTCTAAAAACACATCACAGAGGGCGGAAATATAATGGCCCTTACCACAAGAAAACAAAAAGTCTATTTTAACAAAAGTTTTATTTTAAATTTAAAATTTTCAATACATTTTTTGAAAGTCGATTTTAAAAACAAAAACAATTTGTATGGAAATAAAATTAAGAGCTGATTTTAAATATTTTTAATTTTTTTATGGTAAGGCCGAAAGTTTTTTATTTTTTTTTAAATGTTTTTTCTTTTTAAATACAAGGGCAGATCCACAATTCCGTGACTTTTCGAATGAAACACCCTCGTTTATACAATGAAAGGACATTTTGAGGTTAACAAAATTGTACCAAAATTTCCACTCTATCACAACCCATCTCAAAAATGCCCAAAAACACGTTTTTTGAGAACTTTGATATACATTTCTCAGAAACCTGACATCATAGAAAAATTTTGGAACCATATTCGGAATCAGCATCGAAAGGTTAATCGAAAACAAGTGGTCAGATCTCAAAATATCGCAAAAAAAAATGCTCTCTTAATTGCACAAAAATACGTTTTTTTTGAACTTTAACCTCAACTTTCTTAAAAACCTGACGTTATGGAAAACTTTGGAAGCCAGATGCGGAACCAGCATTGAAAGGTTTATCTAAAACGAATGTCCAAATTACTAAAATTTTGCGTGCCCCCGCGGACAGTTTCGCGTACCCCCTAGTGGTACGCGTACCATAGGTTGGTAACCGCTGCCCTACACCACTCTGTGGTACAGGGTATAATGAGTTTGTGCTGATGTTTGAACTATCCGAAATATTGGTCTTAGACCCACCTTCAAGCATACCGATCGACTCAGAATCACTTTCTGAGACGATTTTAAGATGTCCGTCCGTCTGTCCATCTAAATGTTGTGAGCACGATAAGGGCATCAATTATCAATCGATTTGTATGAAATTTAAAATTTAAGCTTCCTTTGACCCAAGGACCCCCATACAAACAACCTTTTATATTTTGGGTCAACTGATTCTAATAACCGTATTATAATAGGTATTATTTTGATATTTGACAGGTAAACATATTTTGTATTCACAAATCAAATTTTAAAGGAATCGGGCCAGTTCTTCTTGTAGTCCCCAATGGGGACTCCCCATTCAAACCACCCTCCCGATATTCCCATAAACCTCTCAAAACTCATGAAAATAGGAAATATTTGATAAAAATTTTGATTATAAATGATAAACATGTTCTTTGGTGACATAATCAATTCTAAATATAATTGGGTCCTTTTTTGAATTAGACCCATATAAAATTTTTTCCCGATATTCAGTCAAATCGGTCTACTGACAACACAAATAAGCCAATTTATCTCAAATTTTGTTTGTGTGTGTTTTCCACACTAATTAAAGATTCAACGAAAGATAAATCCAATCGGTCTATGTTTGGACTTGGGACCCATTTTCCTGAGAACACTGGTGTAGGGTACCATATGGTCGGTTTTGACCGACTATAATTTTCTTACTTGTCTTATAATAGGAAATGATTTAAATTCTGAGTTATTCTCTGCTCATAATCATAATTTCCACAGACATTATCTCAATTTTCGGTATGAGTATAAGAACCTATATTATTTTAGTCTTAATTGAGAAAAGAATCGTTACAGAACTTTTGGCGCCCAACGAGGGGTCTTCAAAAAATATTTTTCGTCTACAATTCCGAAATATTTTTCTAATAGAAACATTTTAAGATTCTCTAAATATTAGTTTTATTTAATAAAAGTACGAAATCCTAAATCCTTTGGAATGAGGTTAAAACGTCAAAAAAAAAAAATGGTAACTACTGTGTACCGAACAACATATCAAAATTTAAAGAAAATTTAAATCCAAATAAACCTGTTCAATTTCATTTAAATAAATTAACCAAGTACTGCCAGTATTAGCCGAAACAACAAATTTACTATTTGTTAAGACATTTAAAAAAAATATTTACCAAAAATTTAGGTAAAATAACAAATTTAATTACGCGCCCTGCTAAAAGCGTGAAAGTCGAAGGAATCTAAGCAACATAGAAGAAAAAAACCTTACAGAAGACCTAAATAAATTCCCTTAATTCCTAGAATAGCTCTAAATATATTAAATAATCATATGAACGGCTAGAAGAAGAAACCAATACAAGATGTGTGTGATATGTAAATTTCACTATTTATTCTTCATTTCGGTTTTAGAATCCTTTCCTTTTCACATTTATTTGTAATATTTGCGGTAGCAAGCAAATGATTCTAAGAAGCTAAAGGCTTTCCCTGCACAGGTTTGGTGAAAAATAAAAAACAGAATTTAAACCGAAAAGTATAGCCATTTCAGTTTCAGATTTTTGTCGATTTATCACTTGGCATACCGTCTTTGTAAGGAATTTAATCTAATGATAAAACGACCACCAGCTAATACCAATTCTTCGATATTAAATTAATCAGTCATAAAAAACAATAGTTTATCATTTTAAAAAATTCAGGTTACTTATTTGGAAAGTCATGCACTAAACGCTGATAAACAGTAAAAAATATTTGGAAACTTTGTTTTTGTTTATAAATCAAATGACTAGAGTTACCAAAGATAAATTATATATAAATCGTGATGGAATTTAGAGAGCGTTATGGAAATGTTGTAAAGTTTACCTGAAAGGTCTCCGAATATGTAAACTAAAAGCCTATTTACATCTGAGCTGAATTCTTGTCCATATATATAATCCTTGAAATTCCTATAAGGAACATAGGGCCTCAATAATTGATCTCCATCGATTCCTATCCTGTGCAGCACTTTTGGCTTCATTCCACGTTATACCAGCGGTTTGTAGTTCGGCTTGAACTTGGCGCCTCCATGTATTTTTAGGGCGACCCCTTCTTCTTGCTCCCTGTAGGTTATAGTCAAGGGATTTCTTATTGATGTCATCGACTGGCTTACGCAGGGTATGACCCAACCATCTGTATTTACGAATTTTGATCTCATGATCAATTGGGGGTTGTTGCGTTTTAAACCATAGCTCTGAATTTGTTATAGTTTGGGGCCAGAATATTTTTAGTATGCGGCAAAGGCATTTATTTACGAAGACCTGAAGTTTTTGTATATCAAGGCTCGTAAAATTCCAGGTCTCCGAGCCATAGAGCAGTATGGACTTCACATTGCTATTAAACACTTTAATTTTTGTGGATACTGCGATGTTAGCTGACCTCTTGTCCATACTACCGAAATCTTCTTCAAACGAGATTTTAAATAAGATGTTAATGGGTTATTAATTTCGAATTTTTTGAGGAATTTGTTTTCCTAGTTATAAGAAAATCTTTCTCAAAAATTTAAATCCAAATAAACCTGTTCAATTTCATTTAAATAAATTAACCAAGTACTGCCAGTATTAGCCGAAACAACAAATTTACTATTTGTTAAGACATTTAAAAAAAATATTTACCAAAAATTTAGGTAAAATAACAAATTTAATTACGCGCCCTGCTAAAAGCGTGAAAGTCGAAGGAATCTAAGTAACATAGAAGAAAAAACCTTACAGAAGACCTAAATAAATTCCCTTAATTCCTAGAATAGCTCTAAATATATTAAATAATCATATGAACGGCTAGAAGAATAAACCAATACAAGATGTGTGTAATATGTAAATTTCACTATTCTTATTCTTCATTTCGGTTTTAGAATCCTTTCCTTTTCACATTTATTTGTAATATTTGCGGTAGCAAGCAAATGATTCTAAGAAGCTAAATTAACAATAGACGAAAGAGAGTAAACACCAAAATGCAGGCACAATTAAAATTAACTAAAACCCAAAAGTTTTGTTTGATTAAACATTTTGTTTGACCGCTGGCACAAAATGAACAGAAGATTTGAGGGACAGGACAGACGAAGAGCTAATATAAACAAGTTGTAAACCCTTTTTCTTAAGTAAAATGAAATTTACACTGAGAGAAGTATAAGTGAAACACTAGTAAAATTTGATTATTTCCTTGGTGATCAGCTCAAATTTTATTTCAATTTAGTTGATACACTTTTGAGGACCCGATTGAGTGAAGACCTCATTGTGTGTATGAAAAATGTCTCAGAATCTGATACTTTTCCTATATGATTAATAACCCAGAACCTGAGACTTTTTCTACATGAAAAATGTGTAAGAATCTGATACTTTTTCTCCACGAAAAGGTGTAAGATCTGATACTTTTTTTATACGAAAAACGTCTTAAAACCTAAAACTTTTTCTATAAGAAAAATGTTTCAAAATCTGTGATTTTCTCTATACGAAAAATGTATCAGAATCTGAAACTTTTTCTATATGAAAAATGAATCTGAGACTTTTTTATACGGAAATATACCAAAATCATAGAATTTTTCTACACTAAAAATGTCTCAGAATGTGATACTTTTCTATACGAAAGAATCTGAGACTATTTCTATACAAAAAATGTTTCAGAGTCTGTTAACTTTTCTTTACGAAAAATGTCTCAGAATCAGAGACTTTTTCTATACGAATAATATCTCAGATTCTGAGAATTTCCTATAAGAAAAATTTCTCAGAATCTGAAAATTTTCTATACAAAAAATGTCACAGAATCTGATCATTTCCTATGTGACTTTTTTTATACGATAAATGTCTCAAAAACTGATGGTTTTTCGATACAAAAAATATCTCAGAATCTGAAACTTTTTCTATACGAAATACGTCTTCGAATCTGAGACTTTTTCTATACAAAAAACTTCTCCGAATTTGAGTTCGAAAAATGTCTCAGAATTTGAGACTTTTTCTATACGAATGACATCTCAGATTCTGAAAATTTCCTATACGAAAAATTTCTCAGTATCTGAAAATTGTCTATAACAAAAATGTTTCAGTATCTGAGACTATACCAAAAAAGTTTTCATCAAAAACAAATTAAAAGATCGGTATATAAAATGTTTTCTGCTTTTGAAAAGAAGTATTAAACAAATATATGATCATAAAATATTGTTCGAATAAGCGAATTTATTGGCCTCTCGGGGCCCAACGGTAACCTTGTAAAAATTTGGCTTCGTTAAAAATTTTTGAGTTCTGGAGTCCATAAAAATACGATATAGTCCTAATTAAATTTAAGTCGTCACCTGTTTTTGCTCCAGACGATACATAAAAGTCGATAAATAAAATTTAAGTCAAATTTAAGCAGAATGTAATTTTCGAATTTGAAATTTCAAGAAATGTCTTCGAATTTGAATGAAATCGGTGAGTTTTAAGCGAAATCTTATTATTCAGTCTTTGATATTATCAGCATATTTTTTACAAATACACTCAAAAAATAATGTCATTAACTGTTTGTAGTTTATTTAAAAAGTTTTCCGTTTAGTCGTTTTTAAAAGAAAAAACATTTGTTTGATGTTCAGTTTTTATTAATGACTACTTCAGTCCTTTGTTTCAAAAATAACACACTAAAATATAAAGACTTTCATTAACATTTAATTTTTAAAGTCATTTATTTTTGTTCTGTAAGTAAAAACTACTGATTATTCTTTTGATTTTTAATGATTTGTGTAAGTAATTTTTTTAATTGTTGGTATATTTTAATGAAATATCATTAATTTTTACCTACACAAGTCAGTTATTTTTTTGTAGAAAAAAAAAAATCAAAAAACTATTTATAGAAATATAAAAACATGTTTGTATCAAGTGACTTTGGCACGATGGGTAGAGTGTCTCGCCAGAATGTAGTTGATTGCGGGATCGATTCCCCAAAATTTTATTAAAAATTTTTAAAAAAATATTTCAATAAAAAATTGTAAAAAATTACCAACGAAATCATTAATTTTTATTGTTTTCGTAAGTTATTTTTTGGAAATTTGTTGGTAAAAATAACAGAACTATAAATAATTTTTAATGTTTTCGTAGGTTATTTTTTCGAATTTGTTGGTAAAAAAGAGTGAAAAAAACTTAATTTTTTAATGTTTAATGTTATTTATTTTAGAAAATTTTGTCAACAGTAAAAAATAATTGTTGATGTTTGTTAAAACAAATGAATAATTACTGGGATGGTTTTCAATTGTTTATTCACTGGTTTTAAGTGTGTTTTTCATTTGTTTTTGCCTACAAAATATTTTGAGTGTACCATCTAATAATGGTGTAGAAAATTTCTCAGATTTTGATGGGATTTGTCTAAAACAAATATTAGATTCTGTGAGATATTTCTGACTAGAAATATTCTGGAAAATGTGAAGGGCGTTTGTCATATATTTTTCGTAAAAAATTTCGGATTTTTTACAAAAAAATCTTACATTCTAAGACATTCCTAAAGATTTTTCGAATTGAATATATTCCGATTCTTGAACATTTTTTCTATACACTCAAAGAAGAAGAGAGGAGATTTTGACAACCATAATTTATTAGCGTCATATTATGATTGAACATTTTATAATAATATGTTTATAGCAATCACAAAATGTTTGTGGCAATCATATTATAACATGATTGCTGCAAAAATGTTATGGTTGCTACAAACAAGTTATGATAAAATTTTCAATCATAATATGACGCTCTTAAATTATGGTTACCACAATCATATCTCTTCTCTACGTGTATGCATTTTTCTACGTGCATCTAATACTATTCATGTTCGGATATACGTTGTACAATATTTAACCAGGAATCTGGTGAGTTTTAAAGAGTCTACTGCACCATTTACAGACATTATTCGAAAAATATCAATTGTAATTCGAAGATTCTACTTGTAAGACGAACATTCCTTTTGTAATTCGAAGATTCCATTTTAACTATTTTACTTGTAATTCGAAAATTCTTTTTGTAATTCGAAGATTACAATTGTAATTCGAAAATGATCAATTGTAATTCGAAAATCATCATTTGTAATTTAAAAAAGATCAATTGTAATTCGAAAATTATAAATTGTAATCTGATAAAGATCTATTGTAATTCCAATTCGAAAAAAATCAATTGTAAAACGAAAACGATCAATTGTTATTCGAAAAAGATAAATTTTAATTAAAACAAGTAAGAAAGTTATAGTCGGTCAAGATCGACCATATGATACCCTACACCAGTGTTTTCCGGAAAATGGGTGCCAAGTTCAAACATGGGCCGATTGGATCTGTCTTTTGTTAGATCTTTATTTAGTGAAGAAAACATACACAGATCAAATTTCAGTGAAATTGGTTTATTTTTTTGTCATAGACCGATTTAACTGAATATCGGTCGAAATTTTTATATAGGGGACTAAGTCCAAAAATGGTCCAATTATATTCCGGTTTGATTAGGTTACTAAAGTACACGTTTAACACCTTAAAATAAAATGTTTATCAAATATTTCCATTTTTATGAATTTTGAGGGAATTATGTGAATATCGGGAGGGTGGTTTGTATGGGGACTACCAGAAGCATTGACCCGATTCATTTGAAATTTGGAATGATGATTACCTGCTAAATTTCAAGGCGATATCTATTATAATACGGTTATAAGAGTCATTTTAACCGAATCCAAAGGGGTCGTTTGTATGGGGGATAGATCTTAACATGGACCGATTCAATTTCAATAGGCTTCGTCCTTGGGCCAAAAGATGTTTAAGTTTCAAATTTCAAGTCAATTGATTGAAAATTGCGACCTGTATCGTACTTAAACCGATAGATGGACAGACGGACGGACGGACAGACATCGCTAAATCGACTCAAGAAGTAATTCTGACTATTTTCAAATTACTTTTGTAAATGGTGTAGAAAATGCACATGTCTTCAGAAAAAAAAAAACATCGAAAAAAGTGCCCATTGTTGCTTCTGTTGATTTTTCGCGTTCTAATAAAAACACCATAAATAAAAGGAGTAAGTACACCAAAAATAATTTTTCGACAACAAAAAGAAAGAGTTGTACTACACGTAATATATGTTGTATCAACAATTAAATTCCAGGAACTTTATGCATGTTTAGGATCGAAAAAAAGGGGAAATACTGTCATATACAGTTGTTGTTCTTGTGCAGAATTGTCGAACATTAGACAAATTCCTTCTAATGTCTGATTTCTTAAATTTGTTCAATTTATTTGTTTACATGTTAAATATTTTCTTACTTTTTTTCCTTTTAGAGGCAAATTTTTGTAGTAAATTTTTCAACGGCTTCACATGGGGGTGATTGTTTGCGAGTCTGTTTGTTATGCCTTTCTTCGCTTTATGATTCTGTTACTTTTTGATCGTTGGTGGTGGCTCAATTGATCGTGGTAAGAAGTAGCAGTATGCTAATGATGCCCTACTACCATATAATTGTAGTTTTAGTGTTATTCTTCTTTTTTTTTTGGCGGCATGTGTAATTTTTTCGGTTTTCTTTTGCGGCAATTTGGTAGCCTTATTTTTTGATCAGGTAAACCATTAATAATTGGTGCGAAATTTAGAGATACAATCACAGAAAAAAAAAAGTTGTCAATTCAATTAATTTCATTGTTAATACAATTAAACATTTAATTGAAACTGAGCCTACATTGGATATTGTCAATACAACAATGACTTTTGTAACTTTTTTAAAAAAATAAATCTAAAAATAGAATAATCTAAAAATAGAAATAAATAAACTAAAAATAAATATATAAAAAAAAATCATTCACCGACAACTAGCATCGAACCCGCAACGTTAATGCTACGCGTCTAGTACACTACCACCGTGCTATCCTCATATATATTTATGCTTGACTAAACAGCATATTTAAAAAAACACTTAAAAAAAGAATAAGAAAAAAATCTAAAATAAGAAAAAAAAATATATATCTAAAAAAAAAAATTATCCACCGGCACCTGGCATCGAACCCGGAACTTTCGTGCTACAAGTCTAGCACACTACCACCGTGCTATTTCTCATATATATTTATAGTTGCCTAAATGTGTACATAAAGAGTCTGTAAAATCAGCGAGTACTCTTTGCTGTTTTTACAATAATAAAAAATGTGGCAATATATTTAACAATAAATAATAATGTGGCTTCACTCACACATGTTTAAAAAATTTAAAATAGAATAACAAAAAAATAATGACAAATTAAAAAAAAAAAAAAAACAAGTGTTCCACTAACTGGCAGCGAACCCGCAACCTTCATGATTCGAATCTGGCACACTACCACCGTGCTATCGTCACATATATGTTTGCTTGATTAAATGAGTTTATAAAGTGTCTGTGTTATTAATAAAGTAAAAATGAATTTTGTCACATTAACAATATACATTGTTAATACAATTAAAAACGTTGTTGAACTAGTATTTAGTTGTTAACAATTTGTTTGGTTACTTTTGATTTTGCGATATTTTTTTCTGTGAATGACTTAAAGAGTTGCGTTTAATTTTGCTGCATTTTAAAGTCGGCGCATTTGAACATACGTTTTTTAATATTCGGTAAAATTGTTTGATCTATTGTAGTGGTTAATTGTTGGTGATTTGGCATGTCAGAAGCGCTTTGGTATTTACCGAAAATTAGTAAAAAGTTTTTACTAAAAACTCACAAAATTAGTAAATACACTCTTTTTTAGCATCAAAAGTAGCAGTATCTGGTTTTTATTCGGAAATGTTTAAAATTCGGAACATTTTACAAATTGACCCATTTTTTTTTATATTATTGTCCTTATTAATATACCATTCGGCAACGAATTCTGTTGACACATGTCCACCAGCAGCCGAATTAACGCATTTTGTAGTTTAAGGTTATGTGGAATACCAAATACCAAAGTTTTCCAAGTGTCCTTACATTTTCGTTCTTAACTTCTGAACTGTTGAACTGATTTCGTTCAAATGCAATACCAAACTTTTTGGGATAACAACAAAGTAAATATGTTAAGTTTCAGTCACATCTGATTAATATTTTGGTCGTGACCGCCTTTTCAACAGACAGACGGACAAACAGACGAACATCGCTGGAATATCTTAAAATCAATCACTGACACGAATTTTTCGTGATTCACGTGACTCACGCGTGATCGTGAGTGAAATTTATTTTTACTCACGTGATCGTGAGTGCGCGTGATTATAAAAAATAGTTTCGTGCGTGAGCGTGCGTGAGTAATTTTTGTTTCGTGAGTTTGCGTGATTTTTTTGTGCTGTTTGAAACAGAGAACGAGTAAAAAAATCGCCATTATATTGAATTTAGAGGGAAATTAATCCAAAATTGTGATTTTTATTATTTTTTTAAGAAAATTCAATACTTTTTGTTCAAGAAATCGAAAGAAGTGAAATAAAAATTTGCTAATTTTAATTTCGTGAGTCTTCGTGAGCGTGATTTTTTCGTGAGCGTGAGAAAAAATTTAGTTACTCACGTGAGCGTGCGTGAACGTGATCAGTAAAAAGAATTTTGTGCGTGATCGTGCGTGAGTAATATTTTTATTTCGTGAGCGTGCGTGAGTCAAAATTCACTCACGCGCCCATCTCTAATTTGGTCCCACACCGATATTTCGATGAGTTACAAACGGATTGTAAGTATAGGGTCAAGGAGTATCAATACTAAAGAGATCTGAACTCGCTCTTCTTCTGTTAAAGCCGCTCTTAAATTCCCTTTGCTAAGTCCGCCATCGAACTGGACGTTTGATCAAACCAAAAAAATCCCTTAAGTTTGATATAAACAAAAAAAAAGTGTTGCAGTTTGGCGATTTTCAGACTAAAGCTAGCGTTTTTTCTTGCATCTAGCTGTAAAAAAAGTTTTTTTTGTGGATTATCGGGAAATCCGATGACTTTTTATTTGCTGACAATTTGTTTTAAACACTTTTAAAGGTATTTCCTAAATAATATTAACATAAAAATTATAAATTGATACATTTTTTTTAAATTTATTAAGCGCTTTTTCGATATAAAAAGTTAGCTTTATTTGTCAAACCAACAATGTTAATTTAACATTATCGTATTTTCCTCGTCTAACAGTTTTCGTACCTTCTGTTAAAAAGTTTCAAAATATTAAGAGCGGGAGACAAAGAGCTTGATAGGGTATAAAAATATTGCTTAAAGGATCAAAGTCTAGAAAATGATTTTGCAAATTGGGTAAATGGAGTGCACTCAAAGAAAAATGCTTTATCATATTGATAAAACGGTTATATAACTTCATGTTATCAATTTTGATGACAAATTTCAACATATTGACAAAGTGTTTCTTGAATATGATGAAACATGTTATCACTTGGGCTCCCAGTTTTAGTGTTTGAAAGAGTGAACTAAAGGGGCCCCCGTAGGCTAGTTGGTAGCGTGCTAGCCTTTCAACTTGGGGGTTCGTGGGTTCGATTCCCACCAGAACCCTTGGTATTTTTCGCTACAACGGGACGACGGTCATTGTTACCAGTTCTCGGTTAGGTTGAATTTATTAAAAAAATGAGTTGTAAATAAATAGAGAGAGTGAACTAAAATCTGTGAAAATTAACTAAATTTTGAGAAAAAGAGGGAATGATTTGGCTCCAAAGATTTTTTTTCTTGGTTTTAGTTTATAATTTTCCCAAAAATAAGGAAAACAAAGTTATTTAATTTTAAGCCAATTTTAACTAGAAAATGGAAAAAATTATATTACACTTTAGTTCATTCACATTTTAGAACTATATTGGGTCTAGACCCTGGACCCATGGGTTCGGACTCCATGGGTCCAGCCCTTGTTAACTCGAGACCCAGTTGGGTACATTAAGGGTCCCCATAGATTTTGACCCAAAACTTGTGTCCGTTTCGCTCTACCTTGCTTAGTTTTTGAGATATGGTAATAAGTGGTCTGATAGGGTCTTGAGAATCTTAAAAACTGGATAACTCAAAAACTATTGATCGAAGGGCTTTCGGGAATTTTGCGGAAGTGTTCTACGAGTCAAGAGCTACAAAAATGCCGTTAGTCATTTGTCGTGTTGGCAGTATTTACCTAGATATGTGCATATATAAAATCTCGGGAATTTCAAATTTTAGATCTAAAATTAGGGTCTTGAGACCCCGACAGATATGCAGAGCTAGGCTATTCCATATTTTTCTTTCGCTCTATCTCGCTTAGTTTTCGAGATATCGCCATTTTGAATTTTTAACTAAATTCTAAGAAGTTATTTACTGAATTGTCAGAAGTTATTAACTAAATTTTAAGAAGTACACTTCCTCAATTTAAAGAAGAGAAATACGATAATGTTTTTTTTAGTAAATTTTAACTAAACTTGAACTAAATTGATTCAGATTTTTAGATTTTTGGAAAATTTTATTGGCAGTAAGAATTTTTTTCCTAATATTAAAAAATTCCATTTAAAGAAAACTATGAACTAATTACAAGTAAATGAACTAAACTTTCTTCCTCATAGTTAGGAAAATTTCTCATTTTTTAGTTAAATTTTAATAAATTTTAGGAAAATTCATGATTAATTTTCAAAGACATTTGTTCCTTAATTTTAGTTATGTCTTTTTTTTTAGTGTGGCATTTTGTTGTATCAAGTTTGAACAGGTTAATAATATCGTAAAATCTTTTGATTTCATATTTAAGTATTTACGATCAAATATTATACAAAAATATTTTTTTAATTATTTGAATAAAAAAACTAAATTTTTTTTTTGTTTTTTGTTTTTAAAGCCCTTTTTTGCAAAAATCCCAATTTTGAGGCTCAAAGTGGGGACAGAAGATAAACTCCGATCGGAGTGATATTTTGCATGTGAGTTACCCATAGGGGACCGACACTTTTGGCGGGTATTAGAATTTGATCATAGAGAAAAGCCCAAAAACGAGCCACCCTAGTGTACACTCAAACATGTCTGCGAAGTTTGTACTCGTGCCCAAAGATGTTCTTTGCAAAGCAAAATTTTTCTAGAAAAAATAACTCTATATTAATTTGTCATTCCATCGAAAATGCATTGAAATATCGGTCAAGGACCCCATTATGTTTATATATTATTGATCCGTAAAGCTTTCTAAGATATTCTAGTGATATCCATCTAACTGTTTGTCTATGTTTGTCGATAACAAAAAGTTTTTGATGAAAAAAAGGTTTTTGATGAAAAATATTATTGATAAAAAAATATTTAATGAAAAAAAAATTTATGAAAAAAAATGTTGATGAAAAAAAAATATTGATGAAAAAAAATAATATTGATGAAAAAAAAATATATTTATGAAAAAAAAATATTGATAAAAAAAAAAATTATTGATGAAAAAAAAAAATATTGATGAAGAAAAAAATATTGATGAAATAAAAAATATTGATGAAAAAAATATTGATGAAAAAAAATATTGATAAAAAAAATATTGATGAACAAAAAAAAAAATGTTGATGAAAAATAATTATGTTACGTTTTATTCACCAGCTGGTGAATATTTTTGTTATTCACCACGAGGTGAATTATTATCCAAGTTACAAACCTAAGTTAGTAAATATTTTTTTTTTGGTTTTAAGAAAATGAAAACAGTAATTCTAATTTTCTTTCTTGTTAGTCGTTAGCTTATATAGTCAAACTAAGGTGGCGTCCTGCAACTTTTTTAAAATTAGACACCAGCCTAAAAACATTATCATGTTAAAAAATAACTTGTAAAATTACAAGAAAAGTTTGTAACTTTTGTTTTTGCTACCTTCTATTTGACAACAATTACTTGTAACTTTACAAGCTTTTGACCAATAACTTTTTTATTTTACAAGCTTTTTACCAATAAAATTGTAAACTTACAAATTTTTTAACGAGATAACACTTTCTTGTAATTTTATTTTTATTTTTTTTATCTAGATTTTTACCAATAAAATTCTAAATTTCCAACATTTTTAGCGCAATAAGTAAAACTTACTAGGAAATCTAGTGAATTTACTAGAGTTTTTTTGTAAAGAAATGTTGAAAATTTGTAAAATTCCAAAAAAAATATAAAATTTTGATCGAAAATTTTTTGTTAAAAACAAGGAATTTTACATTGGTAAAATGGGATTACAAGACTTTTTCTAGTAATTTGACAAGGTTTTTTTTTTGAGTGTACAAATAGTAAATAATACGCATAAAACAAATTATTATACATTTTTTACAGTGCAGTGAAATTGCATAGTTACTTTCGGAATCTTTAATCTATTTGTAACAATAATGTTTTTTTTTTTTGCTTTCAAAAGGTGCTACAGTGTAATTTAATTTTTTAAAGATCTTTAAAATTCCCTCCCTACCACGACGAATTTCTTTGATTTAAAAAATTGTTAAATCATTAAAAAAAAAAAAATCTGAAGAAATGTAACAGATACAAGTATATAAACGTCAACACTGCAACACATTTACCTTATGTAAGAAAATAATACAATCACAAGGGAACGCGCTTTAAAAAATTCAAAATCAAAACTATAACAAGGACATTTAACAATTTGATGAGGATACAAGATGTTATAAGCCTACTTCGTTAAAATAAATAGAAACAGATTCAGAAACATTCATATATGAATGAAGAACATAAAGACAAATCATAACAAAAATGCCGCCACTTTATGGTTCATTGACGAAGCAAATTGCTACTTCCTTATAAGAAGGATACAATTTAAATTGTAACGCATAAAAATAAAAAAGGAGCTGCATTACAAGAAGACGAAGATGAGATGATGAGGATGATCTAACTAGAAGCAGGGTGAGTGAATAGAAAATGACAATGTTTTGGGTAATGGTGCTGAAATAAGCAGATGAAGACATCATCAATGAAAAACATGAAGAAACAAACATTATATGCCGGGATAAAACTGATGATGATGATGACGAACTCGTAACAAACAACAAAAAAACTGATGTAATTCCCTAAGGACACTTGAGTATTTGCTGAAAAAAAAAAAACACAAATGGAATTTAGTTTATTTTAAAAGAAATATTATTCTTTAAAATTTATGCGGATTTGAAAAACAGGTACTCTCTATACTCTTTGATAGATAAAGGATACCTTTACTTCTTTATGCTAAACACGGAAGAGATATTGATGTGTTACTTTGATAACCTAATTGTAACTTGAATAATTTTTGTGTTCATTTGGACCGTTTTTTTGTCCTTTCTTCTGTTGTTTGTTTTTCCTACTGATGTAATAATATCTAACAAACAGTAGTACGGTATTGTTTTAATCTAATGGATCAATCTCCATCATATTATAATTTCCTATGATAATCTTAAACAATGATATGTTTGTTGCAAAAAAAAAAAGTATTATGATAAACATCATTCGCAACACAAAAAACAAATAAATAAACAATATTTTTTTTTTCTTTACAAAAGAAGTGAGAACTGTAAGAGGATTTTAAAGACATAATCTGTTTTTCTTTAGAATAACAGCAAAAGATGGAAAAATTATTGTTTGTATATCTTAATAGAATCATCAGAAAACGGAAGAGAAAGATTTTCATTTGTTAGTATGAGGGGGATTTTGCAGTTTTTTTAAAGTGACATCTTGATACTTTTTTATAAGTCGTAGAGGTTATACACAATTTTGTCATTCCGTTTGTAACACCACAAAATATTGATCAAGAACCTGACTGATGTTTCCCTACCCAGCAAAAATAAATCGAGATTTTTGCGACACAGCATCTTTTAATAGCATACCGAAGCGCATTCAAAGAGCAAACACATGATTTCACTGCATCATTATTGCTCATTAATCAGCGCTGCAAAGAGTGCTTCAATCATAACACTTCACATTTTGAATGACAAAAAATTGAGTTCACCATTTCCAATTTAGTTCAGAAAATACAAATTAAATTACAAAAAATGTCCAATCATATTTTAGAATCTCCAATTTTATTTAAAAATGTCCAATTATATTTCAAAAATTTCCAATATAATTGAAAATTTTTAAAATGTAATTAAAATTTTTTTGGTTATAAATGGCAATATCTGAAATATAAATGGAAGCTTCTGAAATATATTTTGAAATTTTCGAAATATAATTGGAAATTTTTTAAATTTAATTGGATCTCTTTGGCGATATTTCTTCCAAATGTTTGAAGGGAGTCAACTGATTTTCAGAATTAGTCAATTGTATTTAAGATTTTCCAATTGTATTCAGAAATAGTCAATTGTATTTTCGATTTTGTAATTTGTATTTCAGAAATAGTCAAATGTGCTTCATCTTTTTTTTTCTGCTTAAATCAGCTCTAAAAAGTTACATGAATTCAATGCATATTTATAGCGATTTTTTCAGCGCTCTAAAGAGATGTGAATTCAGAGCATCTTAAGAGCGCTTTTTCGGTGTATCCAATTTGGGAGTACCTTCCCCATCTCGATAAATATTAATCATTCTAGACTATTGTATTATTATAATATTTATTTGAATCCACGCCCACAAAAGTGGGCGGATTGAAAAAATCGACATTTTTAATCACCTGTGTCCGAGTCCAATAATTTGAATTTTTTTTTGCATAAAAATGTTTCTTTTGTTTAACTAACGTGTTTCGAGGTTGGTTTAGTTCTTCAAAGGGGAACTTTTTCCCCCAGGTCCGATTTCGTCAATTTTCGAACTTAGCCAGCATGTGACCATCGGACATATTTAAACCAAACCTAATGAGTTTATTTTAGACAGCATCGTGTTATCTCCAGACGGACGGATAGACATTGATGGAACGTCTTTGAATCGAACACACTTAAAAAATTATATTAGTAAAATCAACTGAAAATGTCAGTAAAAATAACTACTTTGTAAGTTGTTTTGGGGTCAACTACTTTTTCAGTTAAATCAACTAACAATGTTAGTTATTTTAACTGACAAAAAACAACTGACTTATGTAGTAAAAACTACTTACATTTGTAGTCAAAACAACTAAAATGTAGTAAAAATAAAATAATCAATAATATTTTTTTTTTCAAAAAATTTGAAGACCAAATTTTTTCAAGGTTTTTTTTAAAAAAAAAAAAAATGTTTTTATTTTTTGGAAAAAAACTTTGAAAATTTTTCAGAGATAAAAAAAATAAAATTAACTACTTTAAATAACTGTTACTACATCACAGTACTTTTTTGTTAGTTATTCAAAAAAACTACTTAAAATAACTAACAGAAATATTTGTTTGATATTTTTCATACAAAAACAACTGACTTTGTAGTTGAAAACAACTTACTACTGTAAAATTTACAAGCAACTAACATGTAGTAACTTACATAATTTTCTGAGTGCATGGATCAATAATATTTATGGGGCATTCCATGTCAAATCGGACACTGTGAATAATTTTTTTTTTTTTTATTTTCCTAATTTTTCGACGATTTTTAGTACCCTTCGAAAACTTCTTCGTGGTAAATTTTCAGGTTTTTTTGAAGACCCGTTCAGAATTTTCAAAAACTGGTAGCTTGTTCCTTTACTCAAACTTCTTTTACTCATAACTTCTTGAATAATGGTCCAAATTGCATTTTTTGTTTTTTTACGCACTTAAAAACAAAAATCCAAAAAAAATCTTTAGTATGCGATTTTTAAGTGGTAAAATTTAAATATCATTTTTGAATTTTTGATTTTTTTGAAATTTTCTTGTGTAAAACTTCTATCGATTCTATAATTTTTTTGTCCAATAGGATCGTGTGATTACGATTATTACTATTTTTTAAAATTTTTTAAAAAATGTTATTGTAATTTTCCAATCTTAAAATCATTTCTACTTCTGCAATGGTGCGTCATAGAGGGGTCATTTCCAAGACCCCCATTTATTTTTACGTCTAAACATTTCTTCGGAACAAACTAATACCCTATCTCCAATTTCTAAGGGGGCTCCCACACAAAATTACATTTTTTAAAATTTGCTCTAACTGCCCTAAGAGTGCCCTTAGAGCAATCAAATGTATGAGCGATCCACAATATTTTTTTAATCCAAAGATTTTCTCTGAACACACCTACCCCTTATCTTTAACTACTTAGGCGGTCCCCATACATTTTTTTTATTTTTTGTAAATTTATTTTATTTAATCAGCTTCTACCGGTCCAGTGGCGCTTCCGAGAGGGGTTATTAGTGAGACCGACCCCCATTAATTTTTACCATCCAACATTTTTTAAAACATACTTACGCCCTATCTTCACTCCCTAAGTAGGCTAGTTGGAGGAAATAAAAATGTAATTTTTTCTTTGTGAAATATCTGAGAATTTTCTTTAGGAAAAATATAAGAATTTTTCAATAGAAAAAATTTAAGAATTTTTCCATAAAAAACATTTTTATGGAAACATTTTTTTTTAAAAAAATGTCTCAGAATCTAGGACTTTTCCTAATGGAAAAATTTTTTTCTATAGCAAAATGTTTCAGAACCTGAGAATGTTTTTATAAGAAAAATGTCTCAGGAAATATTTCAGAATCTTAGACTGTTAAGAAATTTCTGCAATAATGTTAAAAATATTATGGTAGAAAATTCCTTTAATCTCAGGTAGATATCTACAGAAAAGTGTTTCAGAATAGATCGATCTCTACAAAAATTTGTTTTGGTGTAGGAAGAACGTTTCGGAAACTCACACATTTTCTGTAAAAAAAATATCTCAGAGTCCGAAGAAAAATTTTTAGACTGTTCGAATTTTTCAATAAAAAACTCGGAACCTAAAAAGTTTTCTATGCGAATTATTCTAAATATAAAAATTTTTCGCTGTGAAAAATGGCTTATTATCTGAGAAATTTTCTACATGAAAGTGTATCGGAATCGGAGACTTTTACTATAGCAGGAATTTCACAAATGCTAAAAGCTTTTCCATGGGCAAAATACCACAAAGCCCCTAAATTTTTAACTGGGAAATTTTTACAGAATCTTAAAATTTGTCTTTAGGCAAATGTCGCAGAAACTTTCTGGATGAAACATGTTTCTGATATCTGATATTTTTGCTCTTGGAAAATTATTGTAGAATCTGAGACTTTTACTATCTGAAAAATGTTTTAGAACCCAACATTTTTAACATGATAATGTTTTTAGGCTGGTCTCTAATTTTAAAAAAGTTGCAGGACGCCACCTCAGATTGACTTTATAAACTAACGATTAACAAAAAAAAGAATTACTGTTTTATTTTCTTAACACCAAAAATTTTAGGAACTTGGGTTTGTAACTTAGATAATAATTCACCTCGTGGTGAATTAAAAAAATATTCACCACTCTGTGGTACAGGGTATAATGAGTTTGTGCTGATGTTTGTAACTACTTGAAATATTGGCCCTAGACCTACCTTCAAGAATACCGATCGACTCAGAATTACTTTTTGAGTCGATTTAGCGATCTCCGTCCGTCCGTCTGTCCATCTATCGGTTTAAGCATGATACAGGTCGCAATTTTCAATCAATTGACTTTAAATTTGAAACTTACGCATCTTTTGGCCCAAGGATGAAGCCAATTGAAATTGAATGTTAACCCCTAGCCCCCATACAAACGCCCACTTTGGATTCGGCTTAAACGACTCTAATAACCGTATTATAGGTATCGCTTTGAAATTTAGAAGGTATATAAATTTTGTATGCACGAATCACCATTCCAAATTTCAAAGATATCGGGTCAGTCCATACAAACCACCCTCCCGATATTTACATAATTCCCTCAAAATTCATAAAAATGAAAATATTTGATAACAATTTTATTTTTATGTGTTAAACGTGAACTTTAGTAACCTAATCAAATCGCAATATAATTGGACCATTTTTGAGCTTAGTCCCCCATAAAAAATTTCGACCGATATTCAGTTAAATCGGTCTATTGACAAAAAAAAATAAGTCAATTCCACTAAAATTTGATCTGTGTGTGTTTTCTATACTTAATAAAGATATAACAAAAGAGAGATCCAATCGGTCCATGTTTGGACTTGGGACCCATTTTCCGGAAAACACTGGTGTAGGGTATTATATGGCCGGTCTTGACCGACTATAACATTCTTACTTGTTTTTTCTTCAATATTTTTTTTTCGTCATTATTTTTTTTCATCAATTTTTTTTTATCAATATTTTTTTTCATCTATATTTTTTTTTTTCATTATATTATTTTTTTTATCAATATTTTTTTTCATCAATTTTTTTTATCAATATTTTCATCAATATGTTTTTTTTTTCATCAATTTTTTTTTTCTTCAATATTTTTTTTCATCCATATTTTTTTTTTTCAAATTTTTTGCATCAATATTTTTTTTCCTCAATATTTTTTTTCTTCAATATTTTTTTTTATCAATATTTTTTTTTCATAAACTTTTTTTATCAATATTTTTTTTCATCAATATTTTTTTATATCCTCCACTCTAGTGATAGAGGGTACATATAAGTTTGTCATTCCGTTTGTAACACATCGAAATATTGGTCTTGGACCCCATAAAGTATATATATGATCCTTGATCGATTTTAAGTCGATCTAGCGATGTCCGTCCGTCCGTCCGTCCGTCTGTCTGTCTGTCTGTCTGTCTGTCCGCTGAAAACACGCTAACTTTTGAAAGACTTCACGGAGGCTCCTGAAGTTTGACATATATGTTGAGCATTTACCGGGTCAGGTTGGTATTGCAATCCAGCGAAATCGGTCAAGTGGTTCAAAAGTTATGAACAAAAGAGTAAATTTCGGCAAGGGTATTTTACGAATTTACGAGATTAAAACCACTCTAACTTTCGAAAGACAATTCTGAGGGTGCTGAAGCTTAGCATATATATTTTTCGTTCCCCAAGCCTGTTTCGTTTTGAGTTTCAGCAAAATCGGTCCAGTGGTTCAAAAGTTATAAGCAAAGCCCTGAATTTCAGATTGGTTTCACCTTAAACTGTTGAAAACTCGTTAAACAAGTTTTAACAGCATGGTGAAATACCAGTTTTCTTAAAACTTGTTGTTGTTAGTTTTCTTGCCGTGGCGTGCAGTTTAGTTGTTAGACAAGTAAATATTTGTTATTGTGTTGTTATTGTTTTTGTAACTGAATGTAACGGTGTATAGTAAGTATTTTGGAAAAAAAATCAAAAAAAGTGGGACTTATACATATGATTGAATGTTAGGTTGTTTTTGATTTTTAAGGAAGAGGTTGGTAAAATAAAAACAGGGAAAATGTGAAATAGTTTATTTTTTGCATTACATATATGTAGGTATAAAACAACAAAAATATTTTACAAAGTAATCTTGTTACTCAAAGAAATTGTACACTGCAAAAAATTTTTACACTCAAAAAAAATGTTACACTCAAAAAAAATGTACACATAGTTTTTTTTAATGAAATGTCACACTCAAAAAATGTTGACAGTCAAAAAAATGTTACACTCAAAAAAATTTGATTAGTAAAAAAAAATTTTACTCAAATTAATATATTTCTAATAAAAAATTTTGAATGCAATTTTTTGATTTTTTTCTTTAGAAAATTACTATCAGATAACATTGTGGAGGGTATTCATAGAATCGACCAAGTCGAATTTAATTTTTCTACTTGTTTTTCATTATATTATCTTTTTCGTCAATATTTTTTTAATCAATATTTTTTTTTCATCAATTGTTTTATTAATATTTTCATCAATATGTTTTTTTTTTCATCTATATTTTTTTTTTCATTATATTATTTTTTTCGTCAATATTTTTTCATCAATATTTTTTTTTTCATCAATATTTTTTTTTTTAATCAATATTTTTTTTCGTCAATTTTTTTTTTCATAAATTTTTTTTTTTTTAATCAATATTTTTTTGATCAATATTTTTTCTTCAACAAAATTTTTTTTATCAATATTTTTTTTTTCATCAATATATTTTTTTAGCAACATGGTTTTCCATAAATATTTTTTATTAATATTTTTTATTTTATAATTTTTTTTTCATTAATATTTTTTCACCAATATATATTTTTTTTATCAAAATTTGTTTTCATCAATATTTTTTTTCATCAATATTTTTTTTCCATACATTTTTTTCATCAAAAAATTTTTTTATCGACTAACACTGACAAACAGATTGATGGATATCACTAGAATGTCTTTGAAACCGTTACGGATCAATAATTTATAAACATAATGGGGTCCTCGACCGATATTTCAATGCGTTTTCCATGGAATGACAAATTAATATAGCGTTTTTTTCCAGAAAAATTCTGTTTTGGAAAGATCACCTATTTATACAGCAAAACATTGTCATGATTCAATGGTCTGGGCAAGAGTAAACACTTCGCAGACATTTTTTATATAGTAAAATCTTGAAAATCGTTAAGTTCCGAACAAACTAAAAAAAAAATTTTGTTTTTTTTTGCTTAAAATATTGGTTTATATTCGGACATTATAAATTTTGTTATTTTGATGAGTTACACACGGAATGACAAAATTAGTATGCATATAAAAAATAATCTTTAACAAATTATATCTTTTCATCTTTATAAAATCATAAATTTCATTGAGATATATTAGGCTCATAAAATATTTTTTTTAATTTTTTTGGCGCATTATTTTAATGATGTTTATGTCAAGTGTAGTATGAATGTATTTTATATGGATGTTTAACATCCAAACAGTTTATCATACGCGTCATTTATACAACGTTTTAATGTTCTTGTAATAATAATGACTTTGCCAAAGTGTGGGCCACACTCTTTGTTTTTCCAGCGTTGGTATTATTGGTTAGATAAAGGCGCCGTTATTACAATATTTTTCATATGCAAATTGCTGATATACTTACATAGAGACAAACATCAAAGTAACCGTAGTTTTCATAACTTTTTCAAAAATACGACTATTAAAAAAAATATATATATTTTGTAAATTTAAAGACATTAATCTTAAAAATATTGCAGAATAAAAAGATAGATTGTAAACAAATTCCAAGGGGAAAATAAACAAAAAAAAATTAATAGCCAGACACTTGTTAGAGATGAAAAAAAACGTATTAAAAGAAAATTGTTTATATGAGAAAAATTCATTTTTTGAGAAAATAGATATTCAAAATCTTACAAATTTTAAAACTACAAATACAAATACAAATTAAAACTACAAATACAAAAAAACGACTTTGTTCAATTCTTATAAATATATTTATTATATATTATTATAGGTTGGATGGGCGTCCGCCGATTCGCCAAAATTATAACAATAATAAAAATTATTTATTTATTCGACATTTTAATTCTGCAATGAAAAAGAGTTTGTTTGTCTATTCTGAAACACTTTTCTATAGAGCTCTATCTACCTGAAATTGATTCATCAAATTTTTTTTTTTCATCACAATTTTTTGTTTCGTCAAACTTTTTTTTTTACCAAAAACTTTTTTTCAAATTTTTTTTTCATGAATTTTTTTTCATCAATAATTTTTTTTCATCAAATTTTTTTTTCATAAATTTTTTTTCTTCATCAGAAACTTTGTTTTCATCAAAAAAAATAAATTTTTTTTACCAATTTTTTTTTTTTTAACAAAACTTTTTTTTATAAAAATTTTGAGTTTCATCAAAAAATTTTTATTTAAATTTTTTTCTTATTTTGTTTCACAAAAACTACTTTATTTTTACACAAATCGAGTTTATAGTTTACAATTGAAATTGGGTTTCTATTAAAAAAGACCGGTACATTGAAAACGTAATAATGGCGTGTTCTCTCCTCAAACGATGAGTTTAAAAGATATTAATACGAATTTTTGGCACAATATAAAAATGATATAACAAATAATTTTGCGTCATAGCGTTTTTTGAGTTATGACGTTATATAAGTAAGTTATATGATTTTGGCAACCATAATTTAAGAGCGTCATATTATGATTGAAAATTTGATTATAACTTGTTTGTAGCATCTATAACATTTTTGCAACAACCATTTTATGATCCCAAATATTTGAAAATTATAATTTAGGACCATAATATGATTGCAAAAAAAAATTTATGATTGCTATAAACATATTATGATACAATTTTCAATCATAACATGACGAAATTTACAGCTTTTGTGGTTTAGACTGATCTTGCTTTCCACAGAGAGATGGACGGATAGGTAGAGTGTTTTAGAAATGGATCAATAGTATACAGTGGCGGGTACAGCTTTTGGGTTTGGGGGGGGAAAAATTTTTTTACTTCGAAAAAAAAAATCATAAATTCACCTTTGTAGACGAGCAAAAAAAAAAAGATACGTTTTTTTTACAAAAAAAAAGGTGATGGGAAAGCTATAAAATCATAAAATTTATTAGTTTTTGCCGAAGGAGGTTTGTTTTTCATGATCATATTTCGTTAGATCAAGTTTTTTAAATTCGTTTTAAAAGAAAATTGTATATTTTTCGTATACATAAGAAGGAAATTTTTTAATAGAAAACATCAGATGTTGAGACATTTTTTGTGAAAAAAATACTTTTTATAGGGAAAATGTCTCATAATATAACATTTTCTTTACGAAACATGTCTCAGAATCTGAGACTATTTTCGTATAGAAAAATTTTCAGATTTTTAAAAGAAATTTAAGAGAAAATTATATATTTTTCGTATTCATAAGAAGAGTCTAAATCTGAGAATTTTTTAATAGAAGAAATTCTTCCTATATAGAAAATATATCAGAATATAAGACTTCTCTTTATGAAAAATATCTCAGAATCTGAGACTTTTTACGTATAGAAAAATTTTCGGATTCTAAGAATTTTTTTCCACAGAAAAATTCTCAGATTTTGAGGTATTTTACTATAGAAAAAGTCGCATATTTTAAAGCTTTATTGAAACATTTTTCCTATAGAGAGGTCTCTGAATATTAGATTTGTTTCGTACTGAAAAAATTTTAGATTCTGAGACCTTTTTCTATAGAAAAAGTCTTAGATTCTTCGACCTTTTTCAATAGAAAAAGTCTCAGATTCTAAGACCTTTTTACTAAAGAAAAAGTTTCAAATTCTGAGATCTAATTCCTAAAGAAAAATGCTCAGATTCTCAGACCTTTTTCCCAAAGAAAAAGTCTCAGATTATGAGAGCTTTTTCTTATATAGAAAAAGTTTAAAATTCTGGCACTTTTTCTCTAAAGAAGAAGTTTCAAATTTTGAGACCTTTTTCTGATTCTGATATCTTTTCCGATTCTAAGACACTTTTCCTATAGAAAAAGTCGGAGATTCTGTGACTCTTTCCTAAAGAAAAAGTCCCAGATTCGGAAATGTTTCCTATAGAAAACGTCTCAGACTTTAACCCCTTTTTCCTATAGGAAGGTCATAGATTCTGAGACCTGTTTCCCATAGAAAAAGTCTGAGATACTGAGACATTTTTCTGAGATTCTGAGACCTTTTTTTTATCTATTAATTTATTAATACATTTTCATTACAATATTTGCTTTCTTAGGAAAAGTTTATTCTTTAGAAAAAAAATTTAAATAGTTTTACATATATTTGTAAGTTCGACTATCAACATTTTTAAGATTTTAAGATATTTTCCTATTGCTATGTGGAAGACAAACATTTTTTATATTGACCAAATAAGATCCTGTAACATTTTTTTATACAAAAAAATCATAAAAATCTAAGTAATTTGTTTATGCCAAAATTCATAATAAGATTGACAGATATTTTTTGTCAAGTACACCCAAATCTACAGCAAAACATTATCATGATTTATTGTTTTGGGCTAGAGTACAAAATTCGCAGGCAGTTTTTTCTTTCAAATTCGGTTTGATGGTGTAGTTCCTATTCCCGCCTCCGTGTATCCGCGCTTGTGTTAACTCTACTTTTTTTATTATGATATTCTCCCATTAAATACTCATTAGGGCGCACAGTGGCCGAAATGGCCAATCTAGCGGCGCTTAATTCGGAAATGTAAAATAATAACGACTAATGCTTATTTGCGATTATAAAATTTAAAAAGAATTAATTTTTAAACAATATTTATTTATTTTTATGTATATTAGGAAATTTATACAAACCACCCTCCCAGGGTGGTTTGTATGAGGCCTAGAAATTAAAATGGTCCGATTCCATTAAAATTTAGAGCGATTGTTTATGAATATAAAAAACATTTATTGGTCGAATTTCAAGAGGATATCTTGAAAACTATTATTAGGGGTATTTAAGTAAAACTTGAAGGGGACATTTACATGGGGGCTATGGGTTAACATGGATTGATTTTGTCAAAATTTAATAGGTTTTGTTCTTGCGATAAAAGAAACTTAAATTTCAAATTTCAGCCAAATCGATTGAAAATTGTGGTCTGTATCGCGTTTATACTGTTTATTTGGACAGCAGATGGACCCTAAAAAACAGAGCAACTTGCGCGAACTAGCACGCCATACTGAAACGTCAGAACAAAAATAACCCAAAATAATAAACAAAACAGGAATTGGACCGAATACGATCGAATTTCAAAAGTTGCAGTCCATGAAACTATAGTTAATATCACAAATGTAAACTCCTATAATGAACTAATAATAAACTAGATACACACAGGCCACAAACATTTATTTTTTAGTTAAAACATACCTTTTACTTTCAATTAAAACTTTTTGGCTCAAAATGTGTAAACAATTGACTTAAAAGTATCAAGAAAAACTCACTGAGTAATTAGGCCCCAAATTCCTTTAATACACTTGCTGCAGAAAATGTATATTTGATAGCTTACAGCTGTGCGAATACTAAGAGAAAAACAAAAGTGAAAACGTTAATTTTCTCTGTAAAGTATAGGTAATCGATACAGTGCAGAACATTTATCAGTTTTAGTTTTTTAATTTTGACTAAAACGCCGCTAGATCAGTGATTTCGGCCACAGTGGGGCGTCCCGTCAAATCCAAGCTTTCGAATTTCTTGTTGTAATATCTGCCGAACGATGACCACGGAAGAGCTGATTGTGGAAAAAAATTCAGTCGGCAACCACTTTTTTGTTTATGGTGTGGTTGCCAGATTAATAAATAAATCAATCCCTGAAGATGCTGGAAATATCCCAGTGAAACGTTGGAGAAAGAAAAAATTAAATAAATTGTCTTTTATTTAAATAAAAAAACAGACCTTAAAAGCCTGATTAGAAAATTCTAAAACATAAAACTGTTAAACATAAAAAGGTCGATATATATAAAATTACTAAACATAAATTCTCGGAAGGCCCGCCGAATTTTTGATTATTTAATCTAACACAAAATGAAGAACTTTTTTGCACAGATCAAGCTAAAATACAACATAGAAACCTGTATATTACTCAAGAAATATTGCAGGATAACAAAAAAGCTAGCAAATTTAGTGGAGAGACTGAAATTTTTACTCACATGCAGAAAAAACGGACTTACACCAAACCACATTAAAAACACGACACGACACACAAGACAATTATTTACATCTTCGAAGATATCACAAGAACTAAACAAAATAGAACAAAAGTTTCACAGTAAAATATTAAATATAGAAATAAAAGAGACTAACATATTACTTAATGAGATGAAAAAGGAAATAAGTAATGCAAAATGGTTACTTAAGACAACCCTAAATCGAGAAGAATATGAAAAATTCATAAAAAGTCAAAATGGTAGATATAAAAACATTATACTATCAAACAAACAGACGCATGCAGCTAAAATTCAAAATTTAAAAAGTTTACAATTAGCTAAATACAACCTTAAATTTGACGCATCTTGGTTTGTAAATAAAACCACAGTAGAATTTACAGAGGAAAGCAAATGGCTTCTCTCTTTAGGACAAAAATTCGCACTTCCTGTAAATATTGACAATTTTTCAGCTATAAATTTAATAGCTGATTTGGAACAATGGGTTCAATCATTGACAGATGAAAAGGAAAAAGAAATTAGTAGAACACAAATAGCCAACAGAATTTTAACATTCAAGAGAACACATAAAAACAACTTGAAAGAAAAATTTATACTCAACATTTATGACGAAACAAAAAGTTTTTTAAAAAAATATAAGAACGAAATAGTTATAACAAAATCGGATAAAGGCAACAAAACAGTCATAATGTACAAAAAAGATTACGAGAAGGAAATGAGCAAATTACTAGAGGACAAGAAAACATACTCAGTTATGAAAACGGACCCAACTCTAAAACTACAAAGAGTAAACAATAAACTAATAACGGATCTTTTTAAAAAGGAATATATTTCACCGTACGAAAAAATAAAATTAATATCGAATGCAGCCACAGCACCCAGACTGTATGGACTTCCCAAAATACACAAACCTGACATGCCTTTACGTCCTATATCATCATCGGTGGAAGTCCCATGTTATAATCTTTCAAAATATATTGGTAACATTTTGAAAAACTTAATTTTGGAAAAATATAATATAAAAAACTCTTTTGAATTAAAAAGAAAACTGGAAAAAATACACCTTAACGAAAATGAAATACTTATATCTTTGGACGTGGTATCACTCTTTACCAACATACCAATACACCTAGCAATCAAAAATATTATGGCACAGTGGAATATAATTCAACAACACACAAAAATTCCCAGGACACAGTTTTTAACTCTACTAAAGTTTTGTTTAAATGACAACAATTATTTTGTTTACGGTAAAACATTTTACAGCCAAACATATGGTATGCCAATGGGTAATCCCTTGTCACCAACAATTGCTGACATTGTCCTGGACAGCTTACTAGAAGAAACAACGGAAGAACTTAGCAAAAATAACATACAAATAAAACTTTTGACGAAGTATGTTGACGATTTATTCGCAGTTATAAAAAGAGAAGACGAAGAAATAATTTTAAAAACATTTAACAGCTACCACACCAAATTAAAATTTACTATTGAAAAGGAAGTAAATAATTCAATTCCATATTTAGATTTAAAATTATATAGGGAAAACAGTACCATTATAACTGATTGGTACACTAAGCCCATTGCCTCAGGGCGCTTAATAAATTATAACTCCACCCAACCCATGAGACAGAAGATAAATACTGCAACAAACCTTATTAAAAAGGCTATTGAACTTAGTGATATTAGATTTAAAACAAAAAACATAAATATAACAAAGGACATATTAAACAAAAACGGTTATCCAACATACATCATTAACAATTTAATTAACAAGGTAACAAATAACACATCCGGGGAAACTAAGAATAACACATCTGGTAACACCAAATACTTTAGTTTGAGTTTTATACCAAAGCTCACAGAAAACATACAACTTAAAGAAATAATAAAAAACGAAGATATAACAATAGCACACAGATCAAATAAAACAATAAATTCATTATTCACAAGAACAAAAACAAAAATCGAAAAGACACAACAGAGTAATGTTGTTTATGAAATAACATGTAATGGTAAAACGAATGAAGAGTGCGGAAAAATTTATATAGGAACAACAAAAAGAAGTGCGGGTACGAGGATGACTGAGCATGCAGCTGATATTAGAAACAACAAAATAACAACAGGCCTATCGCAACACTGCATTGAAATGGGACATAAACCGAATTTAGACGAATTTAAAATACTAAACAAAGAACGAAACCAAAACAAACGATTAACTATTGAAAGCTTGAGGATCCAGCAGAAAATGAAACATGCGATCAACATAAAAGAAGACAAAGACAACACCAACGCAAATTATACACTAGCAATAATTTAGTATAGAATCAAGAACTGTGATACAAAGTGTTAGAAAAATTTTTTAAACTGTGATATTTTATTTATTTATTTTTGCAATTATATATTTTTTAAATTAATTATGTGTTTTATGTCGTGTTATATGTACGTTGTAAAACAAATATTGTGTTTAAAAATTAAATGTGAAAGTTAACTAAAGATAATTTGTAAGTTAAAAAAAATATTATAATACTGAGTATTTTGTTGTTGTTTTTATTTAAAGAAATTGTTTTTCTCTTATGTTCTTCTTTTTTGTTTATGGTGTGGTTGCCAGATTAATAAATAAATCAATCCCTGAAGATGCTGGAAATATCCCAGTGAAACGTTGGAGAAAGAAAAAATTAAATAAATTGTCTTTTATTTAAATAAAAAAACAGACCTTAAAAGCCTGATTAGAAAATTCTAAAACATAAAACTGTTAAACATAAAAAGGTCGATATATATAAAATTACTAAACCAGCGGTCAAACTTTCGAATTTCTTGTCGTAATACATGCCGAACGATGGCCACGAAATAGCTGATTGTGGAAAAAAATTCAGTCGCCAACCAGCGGTAAAATTTTGTATACGCAAAAATTCCTAATTTTTAAGCCAGATTTGGTTAAAAATTCAAACATGAAACGTCATAATTCTAATTTTTGAGCCGGAATTGGTTAAAAAATTCGGACATGAAACGTCATATTTTCAAAATCTAAAAACAAAATTTAATAAATTTTCCCTCAATCAGAAATTTCTACATTATATATGCAAATATAATGTAAATAATATGCACATTATTTTTCTAAATTTCTCTCCAAATCATTAATTTTTTTAAAAATGCATTTATTCGAATGTTTAAAAATTATAACAATTCGTTACGCTTGTCTACATTTTGTCTGCGATTTAACATTGATGACATATCAATTTCATACTCTAGGTTACACTACGTATTATTGGCAATTATAAAATTGTTCATTCGTTTGTTCATCTCATTTGGTTTTTGTCACACCGAACCAAAAAAAAAATCAAATTGAATTTTATTCATTATTTTGCGCCATTATTTTATATAGTAAAATAGATATTTTTGTGACTATTGTTTTCTACATACAGCAGATATAGTGGAATATCCTTAGTATGAATGTGCAATGGCAATGCCGCCGCTTGTTTTGGGTCATTTGTGTTACCGAATGTTGGTTTTTACCCTGGTCTACCAAAAGTTTGCATTAAAATTTGTTTCCACATTTAATGAATTCAATGTGAACATTAGTGTGTATAATTTTAGATTTTTTTTTGTTGTACTATTTTACATTTGAAAATGTATTTAGCCCTCTAAATTTTTTTTTGTTGTACAGTAGCAAAATTCCTTGTCAAATAGATCCTTGTTGACGTGGAGTTTTTTTATTACGTCCCTTAATTCTTTTTTTATACTTTTGGTAGCATTGTCAAATAATGTGATGTGTTTATTATATTTGTATGTCTATAATTTAGATGACATGCTTATTATAATTTTTTTTAAGGTACATACTTTGCACTTAAGCCCAGAAAGTCTGTCCTAAATTTGAGAATACAATACAAAAGAATACAAAAAACAAGCAATTTTATTTGTCCTTTAGAAGGTCTGGATATTTTTTACTATTTTTCCCATAAAGTACGCAACAATTCCTAAAAAAATTCCTAATGAATTTTGGTCGAACTACGTAATTTTTTTAAACTTTGATCCCTGGTTGCCGACTGAAGATGCCCTTTCATTTTTTCATAGTTTTTCCCACAATCAACTATTCCGTAGCCATCATTCGGCAGGTATAACGACACGAAAAATTAAATTCGAAAGTTTAAATTTTACGGGACGCCCAATTTTACACATATGCTGAATTACTATTCGGATGTATTGTAAATATTTGTATTTTTCGCCTTAAAGTATGTTACCATAAATTTCCACAAAAGTACCGGGCGTTTCTTAAACTGTTTATGTGGTATGTTCTAATCCGATTAAACATCCTTACAAATCTGTTACGTTGCATGATATTTGTTCGAAATATCAATCTTACATTTGAATGTGATAGTCTCAACATATTTGGTACAGACGTTGTATAAACAAATCTGTTTGAGTATGTGTGATTTGGTATCAAATCAAATGTTTAATGTTTTATGCATTATTTATATAATTTTGTGTATCAATTTCATATCCTTATGACATATTTAAGTATGAATGTGTGTAACGACATGACGTTTTTTTAAGTATTGAAATTACTTGCCAGTACAGTGGTTTATTTTTTATATTTTTTGGAAATAATCCAGTCAGTTAGTAAGTACTGGACCGATTGCAGTGAAATATAAACCACCCAGTCCAAAAAATACGAAGGGGAAAGCGCTGGCAAAATACCTTTAATGGTCGCTTGTGTGCTGGGAAAGCATCACAGTTTAGTACTACCCCAGCGTCCAAAATGATAACCACGGTAAACGGTATGCCGTTGTTATATTAAAGGGCTTTGGAAGCGCTTTAGAAACAAAAAATATGGTACTATTATAGCACTTGTAGAACAAAAAAATGGGACGTATAAAAATTGTACTTTTTTTGGTGTTTATTTGAATAAAGAAATTTATTAAATTAGGATAAACAATTTATTGACTAATTTATTAGGATAAAAAAATTTTGAACAAACTTTGAAATATTTTCTAAGTCCCAGAAATAATTTGTTTGCGGTTTTCTTTGCGTTTTGGAATAAAAAATTTATTTAAAATGCTTCTAGGAAAATTTTTAGAAAAGTCCTGAAAAAAAGTGGTGTATTGAACCGAATCGGGTAGTGTTCCAAAGGGATAGGCCCAGTGATATTTCACATGTGATGTATCCGGAGTTTAAGACACTTCTTCACGAAACAAACAGTTGTTTTTATATAAAAGGTGTCAAGTTTGTAATATGTAGGTCATTGTGTCTAATTGTAAGTGACATATCACGAGAACTATCAAGGACCGACCACTTATCCTGCGGGGAAATAAAAAATATTCCAATTGATACGAAAATAAATAAATTTTAATAAAAAATTTATACTTTGAACAGATTTAAATAGAAAAACATTGCAGAGCGCTTGCAAAGCACTTTTTCGAATGCTTTGCCGAGACTTTGGTTGGACTGTTGACGCTACATGTCCAATAGTGGCATCACCACGGGCCCCTAAAATAAGACTTGAATGGAATCCCAAGTAGGTAGTAGAAATATGAGTAGGCATGTTTTTAAAAAAAAAATTTTTGAGGGTAAAAATTAATGGTGGTCGGTCTCACAAATGGCCACTCTAGGTCGCTCCATTGGACCGGTAGAAGCTGATAAAATGAAAAAAATTTATACAAAAAAATAAAAATTAATGGGGACCGCCTTAAAAGTTAAAGATAGAGTGTAAGGGCGTTCAGAGAAAATGTTTAGATTAATGAAAAAATTTAAAAAATGTCGTTTTGAATGGGAGAAATTAAAGGTAGACTTTTAGTTTATTCTAAAAAAAATATTTAGTCATAAATATTTATGAGGTCGGTCTTGCTATTGAACCCTCTACGACGCACCATTGGAGCAGTAGAAATAATTTTAAGATTGAAAATTACAATAAATTTTTTTCACACAATGAAAAATCGCTATGTGAAAACTGGCGTTTTTTGAAAATGTCTGTCCCTTTACCCTTTCAAAGAGCTTGAGACAATCTTTCATTTAAACCAAATTTAAATCAAATCCGAGTATTATAACCTGTGGCATCAGGTTTTGCTTTTTTACAAAAATGTTCATCAAAAACTTTAAATTTGATCGAAGGGTGCCATGGGTTAAAATGGTCTTATTTGGCTCAAATTATGTTTAAATTAAAGTTTTCTCCAACTCTATAAATAGTCAACGGAAACAAAATTTTGAGATTTTTTTAAAAAATTTCTTGAAGTTTTTTTTAACTTTTTTTTTAACATGATAATGTTTTTAGGCTGGTGTCTAATTTTATAAAAGTGTCATGACGCCACCTCAGTTTGGCTATATAAGCTAACAATTAACGAAAAAGAAAATGAGAATTATTATTTTCATTTTCTTAAAACCAAAAATTTTACTAACTTGGATTATAATTCACCTCGAGGTGAATAAACCCGTTTTTCAACAGCTGGTGAATAAAAAGTAACATAATTATTTTTCAACAAAAACAATTTATTTCATCAATTTTTTTTTCATCCTTTTTTTTCATCAATTTTTTTTTTTTTTTATTAATTTTTTTTTTTGTTTCATCAAACATTTTTTTTCATCATTTCTTTTTTTTATCAAATTTTTTTTTCATTAATTTTTTTTCATCAAATTTTTTTTTATACCCTCCAACCACAGTATTGGGGTATACTCACTTTGTCATTCCGTTTGTAACGCACAGAAATATCGGCCGGGGACCCCATAAAGTATATATATTATTGATCCATGATCGATTCTAAGACATTCTGTGAATGTCCGTCCGTCCGTCTGTCTGTAGATAACACAATGCAGTCCAAAATACAACAGCTAGACTCCTGAAGTTTGGAACAAATATGTTTTATGGGCAAAATCGGGCCAGGGGGAAAAAAGTTCCCCCTTGAGGAACTGAACCAACCTCTGAAAAAATACACTTTTTTACATGTTTTTTTGTTAAATAAATTAAACATTTGGTATATTTATCGCGATGGGAAGGTGCTCTCAAAGTCCCCCACTGACCCCCCCCCAAAAAAAAAACGCTCCTGACAATTTTTTATTTTTTTTACATTTTGGAGGGTATAAAAGATTCGGCACAGCCGAATTTAACACTCTTAGTTGTTTTCATTAAATTTTTTTTCATCAAATTTTTTTTTTCATCAAAAAATTTTTTTTTCATTAATTTTTTTTTCATAAATTTTTTTTTTCATTAATTTTTTTTTTTCAGAAAATTTTTTTTCATCAATTTTTTTTTTCATAAAATTTTTTTGTCATAAAATTTTTTTTTCTCATCAATTTTTTTTTTCATAATTTTTTTTTTTATGAAATTTTTTTTTTTCATCAAAAATTTTTTTTTTCATCAAATTTTTTTTTCATCAAAATTTTTTTTTTATTACATTTTTTTCATCAATTTTTTTTCATCAAATTTTTTATTATCTATTTTTTTCTTACCAAAATTTTTTTTCATATTTTTTTTTCATCATTTTTTTTACATCAAAAAATTTTTGTTTTCATCAAAAACTTTTTTTCACCAAAAATTTTGGGTTCATTAAATTTTTTTTAACATAAATTTGATTATCGTGAAAAAAAAATAGTTTTTTTTACCAACACTACTTTTTCACCAACTCTAAGCTTTTCGCATAAAAATTTTCCATTTGTTTATCAAATGTACATAAAACAAGTGAGAGTGGTATATTCTTTGGTGACAAATCTTTTATACTCTTCAAAATGTAAAAACACTTTTTTGCACTTATTTTTGCACTCACTTACGAAATGTACAGCTCTTTTGGTTTTTTAATGGGGTCCTCGACTGATATTTCAAATCGTTTTGCTTGGAATAGCAAAGTAATATGCTTGTTTGTTTACCTTACTACAATCTACTCATTTTACTACAGCTGGAAATTTTCAATACAAAAAGTAAATAAAACTTTCCAGTTGTAGTAAAAATAGTAAGAAATTTGGGTAAACAAACAGACCTAATATAACATTATTTTTTCTAAAAAAAACTTTGCTTTGGCAAGTACACCCAAATCATCCGCAAAACATTATAATGATTTAATGTTTTGGGCAAGAGTACAAAATTCGCAGGCATTTTTTATACCCTACACCACACTGTGGTACAGGGTATAATGAGTTTGTGCTGATGTTTGTAACTACCCGAAATATTGGTCCTAGACCCACTTTTAGGTATACCGATCGACTTAGAATCACTTTTTGAGTCGATTTAGCGATGTCCGTCCGTCTGTCCGTCCGTCCGTCCGTCCGTCTGTCTGTCCATGTAAACGGTGTAAACACGATACAGGTCGCAATTCTCGATCAATTGACTTGAAATTTAAAACTTACGCCTCTTTTGGCCCAAGGACGAAGCCTATTGAAATTGGAAAAAATCGGTCCATATTTAGACCTAGCCCCCATACAAAGGTCCTCTTTAGTTTTGGCTCAAATGACTCTAATAGTCGCATTTTAATAGGTATCTTTTCAAAATTTGGCAGGAATTAATGTTTTATACACACAAATCACCATTCCGAATTTTAAAGAAATCGAACCAGTTCTTCTAGTAGCCCCCATACAAACCACCTTCCCGATTTTCACATAAATCTCTCAATTTTCATGAAAATAGAAAATATTTAATTAAAATTCTGTTTGTGTATGTTAAACGCGTACTTTAATAACCTTATCAAATCTAATTATCATGGGACCATTTTGGACTTAGGTCCCATGTGGAAATTTCGCCCGATATTCAGTTGAAGCGATTTATTGTCAACAAAAAGAAGCCTATTCCACTCAAATTTGATTAGTGATTGCTTTTTACACTTATTAAAGATTTGACAAAATATAGATCTAATCAGTCCATGTTTGAACTTGGGACCCATGGTCCGGGAAACTCTGGTGTAGGGTATTATATGGTCGGTCTTGACCGACTATAATTTTCTTACTTGTTTTAAATTGTTGGCATTTTTTTAAAGAGAAATCATTAGTTTTTACCTTCTTGTGTGGGTTATTTTTTGTAAAAAAAAATCAAAAAATTATTTATAGAAATATAAAAACATGTTTGTATGAATTGACTTTGGCACGATAGGTAGAGCGTCTGGCCAGAATGTAGTTGATTGCGGGATTGATTCACCAAAATTTTATTAAAAATTGTTGTTCAATAGAAAAATTGTAAAAATAACCTACGAAATCATAAATTTTTAATTGTTTCATAGGTTATTTTTCTCGAATTTGTTTGTAAAACAACGTAAATGACGTTATTTTTTAATGTTCAATGTTAGTTATTTTTAGAAAATTTTATGAACAGTAAAAAACAAATGTTGATGTTTGTTAGAACATATGAATAATTACTGGGATGGTTTTCAATTGTTTTATCACTTGTTTTAAATGTGTTTTTCATTTGTTTTTGCCTACAGAATATTTTGAGTGGACGCACCATAGGCAGAGTGGACGCACCATAGGCACCGGATTGAGTGATTTGAAATAATTGGAAAATTCCCGAAACAATCGTCAATTCAATCTTGAAAATTACAAAAAAGCTGAAACTATGAGTATTTACTTATAAGGAGAATATCCTAAGAGAGAAAGTAGAGTTTTCATAAGTACTTGTAATGTGAATTCGTTAAGAGGACAATAATTGGCCTCGAACTAGAATGAAGTATATTTCACTGCTTAAACTTTAAGTTTATACCATAGCACTATAGGAAATTTTACCCTTTTTTTGGCCAAAATTATTTACAGCCAAACGGCTGGACCGATTTGACTGATTTTTTTTATTTGACTTTTGGAAGACTCTTTAGAGGGAGGGAGTGACTCTTAAAGGTTTTCATACACTCAAAAAAAAAATTAGTAAAGTTACCTAAAAAATTACTTAATAATTAGTTCCAAACAGGGTTCCCGGGTTATAAGTTGCCGCATCTAAGATTTTTTAGATCCTTGATAGATTATATGGTTTTCTAAACTGTTTTTACAATACATTTTTTTTTGAGTGTACACTAACTATCGAAGATAACAGTAGAAATTTATTTTAACAATGTTAAGAAGTGTCAAACAAATCTACTTTTTAATAAGGATTTTATTCAAAAATTTTATTTTTGAGTTCCAAGTCGTCAACTACATTTCAAAATGCCACTACGGGCAGCCGTAGATGATGCAATAGCTAGGGGCTCAACTTCCCTATTTAGATCTTTAGAGATTTCTGCTGTAACTCGTATTTTTGTTCTCGCAGATTTTGACAAAAAAGTTAATTGCGGTTGCCCAGGTTTCGATTAAGTGGAGGCAGGCTGCGTTTCAAGTTTTTTTTTAGCCAAGTATTGCCTTTAAGCCAAACAGCATGCTGTCTTTCAAAAATTTTTAAACTCCTACAACTTTTAATCCTTTTCATATTTATATTTGAACAAAATATTCTTAATTCCTCCTTTATATATTGTTTAAAGTTTTCGAAACATTCACTCTCAGCAATGTATGAAAAGAATTGGTCAGAAATAGCGGCTCCTTATCCACCTCTGCTTTATTTCTCTCGCCATGTATTAAATAACTCTGAATTTGGCACTCAGTAGTCACCTGGAAAAATGGGTATAAAAAAAAAGTTTGCACATATCCGACCTTGAAATTTGATAAATTCGGAAGGTAATTGATTGTCCTAGAGAACTTTTATGGTTTTATAGCTAACATATGCTATCATTTTTTTTAAAGTCAAAATAAAATTCCAATTCATACTTCAATAAGTTCATCTTAAGGTCACTTCAATTTTTCCAATAAAATCGATCTAATAGATGAGTTCACCTACATTTCACTATTTATCATTAAAGTACTCACCTTTGACATTATTTTCCATTTTTTAGTTTTTAAAAACTATAAATTCTTAATATAAAAACTTTTGTTAGAAGCTATCACAAAAATCGCTGCTCTCAATCGTTATTTTATAACTAAGTAAGAAATTGCAAGAAAAACTACTGATAAAGTGACAGTACATCAATTCTGTCGAAAAATTGAGAAAGAATTGTTTACTTTGTTAAGTTTTGTTTATATTAATGTAAAAAAAAATAATGTTTGCAAAAATTTTAATTTTGACTTTTGGCCAAAAAATTGGTAAAATTTCCTATAGTGCATAGGCGAAAATATAAATTTTTGAGTTACATATTTTCTTTTAGAAGATTTTAAACTTGAGTTTACCTTTTTTTTGAAAACTGTTTATAACTGGGTGTTAACAAAAATAATTCTATGCTCATGTATATTTTTATTTTATTTTTATCCTACAATCACACCCCAAAATATCCCTATTTTTCAATCTAAACATTATAATTAGTGTAATTACAAGTACCCCAGTATAAAATTCTTGAAAGTGAAAAAAGTAAATAAATCAAAATATAATTTTCAATAAATTTACGACATTTATCTTTTGTCATTATTTTGGCACAAAAAAAATTTTCGAAAAAGGCCTCTTCATTGTAATCCCTAATAACAGGGTGGATGAAAGTATAATGAATGGAGTGGATTTATGGATGGTTTTGTTGTTAGGATATTTAGTAGTAATTTTCAAATCAAAAGTCATTACAACAAACTTCAATAACTCGACAAAGTAATAAATAACAAATCCAAAATAATTCTAGTAAAATATATGATTTGAAAAAGAATTGTAAAGAAATGCATCTAATAAATTATAAACAATGACAAAAAAACGGGCATGAAATTGCAATTCTGCAATAATATTTAGCTTCCGTAACAATGTTAAAACAAGAATATAAAAGGGAAAATTAAATTGTAAATAGAAGAAGAAAAAAACAACCCTGAATATGTTTAAGGACATACCAAAAATATTGAATTTTCTGAAAGAAATTTAAAGTCATTTGTAACTAAAAATTCAAGACCTCACACTCGTTTTGTCAAGCATTTTGTTTAAAAAGTTATTTTTACGAATTTTTCTTCTGCTAATAATGATTAGCAAAAAAAAATTCTTTGACAACTCATTTAGTATTGAAAAATTTAGTTAATGGCCGTAAAAATGTTAATGATATCATTAGCACACTGCCAAAAAAAAAACATCAAAGGGCTAAACATGACTTTTTGTTAAAATTTTTGTCAAATCATGGTGGCACGCCAGAAAATTTTCTAAGGATTTTAAAATACAGTTGTTTTGTTGGCAATAGAACATTTTGTATTGTTGTCACCTTGTTTTAGTTTTTTGTTTATTATTTATGAAATTTGAAAAAAGGCTTTTTCATAAATATTTTGCCGCTTTTTGGTAAAAACATCATTAAAATTTAACTAAAACATTATTTTACAAAAAACTATAGTTAGTATAAAACTATCGGTATGTTTTGATGTTGGTGTAAAGGCGGTAATTATTTTTGAAGTTCGAAATACCGTTAATAGAAATATTTTTAAGAGTTCAATGGAAAAGAAAGAGAATTTCTTTTTAAGCAATCATTAATTTTAAAATATAAAAGTTGTAAAAAAATGCCTGCCAATTTTGTACTCTTGCCCAAAACATTAAATCATGATAATGTTTTGCGGAAGATTTGGGTGTACTTGCCAAAGCAAAATTTTTTTGGAAAAAATAATGTTATATTACTTTGATATTCCATGCAAAACGAATTGAAATATCAATCGAGGACCCCATTAAAAAACCAAAAGAGCTGTATATTTCGTTAGTGAGTGCAAAAATAAGTGCACTAAAGTGTTTTTACATTTTGGAGAGTATAAAAGATTCGGCACCAAAGAATATAACACTCTCACTTGTTTTATGTACATTTGATACACAAATGGAAAATTTTTTGCGAAAAGCTTAGACTTGGTGAAAAGTAGTTTTGGTAAAAAAAAAATGATTTTTTTTTTACGAAAAACAAAATTATGTTAAAAAAATTTTAATGAACCCAAAATTTTTGGTGAAAAAAAATTGTGATGAAAAAAGTTTTTGATGAAAAGAAAAATTTTTTGATATAAAAATAAAATTATGAAAAAAAAAAATTTTTTGTGAAAAAAAAATTGATAATAAAAAATTTGATGAAAAAAATTGATGAAAAAATATTATGAAAAAAAAAATTAATGAAAAAAAAATATAAAAAAAAAGTTTGATAAAAAAAAAGGTTGATGAAAAAAAAAAATTGATGAAAAAAAAAAAAATTTGATGGAAAAAAAATTGATGAAAAAAAAAATTTTTTTTTTTAAAAAATAATTATGTTACTTTTTATTAACCAGCTGGTGAAAAACGGTTTTATTCACCACGAGGTGAATTATTATCCAAGTTACAAACCCAAGTTATTAAAATTTTTGGTTTTAAGAAAATGAAAATAGTAATTCTTGTTTTCTTTTTCGTTAATTGTTAGCCTATATAGTCAAACTGAGGTGGCGTCCTGCAACTTTTTTAAAATTAGACACCAGCCTAAAAACATTATCATGTTAAGTTTGACTTAGCGAATCCATTAATATCCTTTACAAACAAAACAAATTTTAATTTAATTTATAAAGATTTTTACTCGAAAAAATTTACACAGAAAAAATTTTAAACGAATTTCAATCAACGAAAACGCGGATTCAATAAATTTTTTTATTGAAATTCCTCCAATTAAAAAAAATTGTTATACCAATCATCAAATTGTAGGTGATTGATTGAAAATTTTTTCAATCAACCATTTTTTTGATTTTGATCAAAAATTTGATCAATTTTTTATTTAAAGTCAATCAAAATAATGATTGATTTAACAAATGAATTGTAAGCTTATGACAAAATTATCAAAAAATTCATCTTTTCCGCTTTCCAATATGTTGCCAACAATAAAAAAAAGTAAAACCCGATTATTTTGTATACTTTTAAATTAATTTATTCAAATAAATTGAAGCGAAAAAAAAGTCTGATATGTTGAACATTTTTAATTCGACAGTTAAAGAAAATAACAAAAATTTCAATCAAAACATTAATTGACTCATTTAAATTTTGTTGATCAATAGAATTAATTGAAAATTTTTAGCCAATAATTTTTTGTGTGTATTTAATGTAGGCTGCCTTGCTTTTCTTGTCCATAACTTCGTTGACTCTTGCCCGCTGTCCATCACATCGAAGGACGATCTCTTGAAACTCCAGTTGATCACCGTTCGATCTGGAGAGGTTGAGATTGTGAATACCTACATCCCTCCAACAGCGGCCTGTCCGCCAGGATATCACCCTTCCTTTTAGTAGATAACACAAATTACTGTACTATCAATGAGAGGTACCCTGCTCGCATTACCTTAACTCTGATCAGACCCGATCACCGTTAAGAGCGCAAAAAGTCCAGACTTCAAACATGCTAAAAAATGGAATTTTGTGAACTTTCGGAAATCGCATTGGGCAAGATTTGTGGAGATGATGGAACAACTATTTGGGCAATGGACTTCTTCCTTGACAGCTTCAGAGGAAGAGGAGAACATCCGAAAGATCATGGTTGAAGGTTCGGAGGGAAAATGCACCGGACCCACGTTTAAGGCAACTGAGTGCTGAAATTAATGCTCCAGTCTTTGCCCACTGCAAATATTTGTGGTTACGGTGAAGGACCACGAAGTGGGGACATGAAATGATTATGCTGTAAAAAAAAATAATTATGGTGTAATCAAAATTTTTATTATGCAGCACATTTTTTTCAATACAATGCGTCAAATAATTCCTAAAATTTTTTTTTTAAAAAATTAAAAAAAATGGAAAATTTATAAGACTTTTTTCTCAAAATTCTTTAATTTTTCCGATTTTTTTGGAATATTTTTAAATAACTTTTCAATTTAAAAATTCTTTAATTTTTTCCAAATTTTTTGATTTTTTTATACCCTCCACTCTAGTGATAGAGGGTATATATAAGTTTGTCATTCCGTTTGTAACACCTCGAAATATTGGTCTAGGACCCCATAAAGTATATATATTCATGATCCTCGATCGATTTTAAGACGATCTAGCGATGTCCGTCCGTCCGTCCGTCCGTCTGTCTGTCTGTTGAAAACACGCTAACTTTTGAAAGACTTTACGGAGGCTCCTGAAGTTTGGCATATATGTTGGGCATTTACCTGGTCAGGTTGGTATTGCAATCCAGCAAAATCGGTCCAGTGGTTCAAAAGTTATAAGCAAATGAGTGAATTTCGGCAAGGATTTTTCTGGAATTTACGATATAAAACACACGGTAACTTTCGAACGGCAATTCTGAGGGTGCTGAAGTGTGGCATATATATTTGTTGTTACTCTGGTCCAGTTCATTTTAAATTTCAGACAAATCGGTCCAGCGGTTCAAAAGTTATTAGCAAAACCGTAAATTTCAGATTAGTTTCACTTTAAATTCACGTGTTGAAAACCCGTTAAACATGTTTTAAAAACATTTGTAAGTCAAAAAAATATTTTACAAGGTATTTTTGTCACACAAAAATATTTTTACACTAAAACAAAAAAAAAATACACTCAAAAAAAATTTTACACTCAAAAAAAATTTTACACTCAAAAATAAATTAGTAATTTTTTTTTTTTTCAAAAATTAAAAAAAAAAAAAAGTTTTTTACACAGAATAAAATATTTCTAACCAAAAATTTTATTTTTTTCACGTTGGAAAATTTACTATCACTTAAAAAGGGCATTGTGGAGGGTATTCATAGATTCGGCCAAGTCGAATTTAACTTTTCTACTTGTTTTTAACTAAATATTTTTGTAATTTTTTTTGTTAAAATTCTTTAAATTTTCCTATTTGTTTGGAAATTTTTTAACAATTTTTCATTAATTTCACTTTTTAGGAATTCTTTGACCCATTGACTTGAAAAAAAAGTGCAGCATAATCAAAAAAGAAATGCAGCATAATTTTTTTTTTCAGCATAATCATTCGAGTTTCTGCTCATCCTATATTGAGCTCCATGGTCCTTGGTTACTGCACCTAGAAGAGTCGGATAAAGGTTCTTAACATCTTAACAATAAGCACCCACACGGAAGAACCATAGTGGTCGCTCTCGATCTGTCTAAGGTCTTCGGCACGGTCTGTCACACGAAACTACATTGATGGGTGGCAGTCATATGTAGATTTCAGAGGTTATAGATCGGGATTTAGGATAAATAAACAGGGTGTGCCACGTGGCGGGGTCCTTTCCACATCCTGTACAATACTTACATCCTTAAAATCCCGATCGCAACTCCATGGCTGAAATTTATGTCCTACGCCGATGACTGCTCAATTTTATGCGCAGGCAGCTCTCTGCCAGCCTAACGCGACTTGTTGTCTGACTCTTTACCATGCGGAGTAAAGTGGCTACCAGGGAGTTCAATATCCACAAAAGTGGACAGAGAGTTCCCACAGTGATAAAGAAAGCCAAGATTCTTGTGGTCTACTTCGATAGCCTCTTTATGTTCGCCAGGCACGCTGAAGGGATGACCAGACGAGTGAAAGCGAGGAACTCTTTTGTGAAAGCGGTAACGCGGTAAGGAGACTTTCTTAACAAAATACATAGCCATAGGTCGTCCCCTTATCGACTATGTCGCCCCGGTCTGGTCGACTTCCATTAGCAAAACACAGTGGAGAAAACCCCAAAAGCTGCAGAACACGGCATTCAGAGTGGTAACAGTCATTTAATGGCATCTAAAGACCAGCTACATGTGGAAGCAAAGATTCTGCTCGTTCAGAGCCATTGCTTCCTTCTCACTTCAATTTGTGCTTGGGTGTCAGATGACCGAGCACCCTAACTTTGCTAACGTCGTATATAAGTCGGTACCGGAGGTGAGACGCTCCGAGAAAACAGCAGTAGGTCACCTCACCATTCTGGTGTAGAGTGCCAACCTAAAGAGGTTCAGGCTGGTCTGCACTCCGAGATTGACTCCGAGTCCATAGGGTGGATAAGGGACAATGTCGTACTATGTGGCAGGCCTCCTCTCCTTTTCGAATCGGAAATCACAACTTTAGTTACTCTAGGGAGCTGAATAGTTACCAGGCCAGAGTCAATTCAAACGTCTCGGAAACCTACCCTCTTTCCAACTATGCACTTCATAACACCGTCCACCTTTTCGAGTGCCCACTACATTTACTCCTAGGTCATCAAGGCAGCTTGCTTCTTCGAACTGGAAGGGTAACCAGTTAATTGTCTCTCATCCACAATTTCCTTTTCAATAACCAACCAGAAATTTAAATTGAAGCTAAATTAACTAATTACACTGCGTGACAAAACTAACCACTATTTTAGAAAACAAGAGGTACGACCATCATTTCAATATATTTCGGACATGCTGAATCGAATGGCGTACTCCGTTTTTCGATGTATGGTACAGTTTTCTTGTAAAATGTCATTAAAGATTGGCTGATTTTCAGCTGCTTTTTTAACAAAAAAAATTCCAAAGCTAATGATTTTTAAATTTTATGGCATGGAAAACAAAGATATAACTTGTAGCAATATTTCTAATATAAATTTGGTTTAAAGGTTTTCATCTTAACCCCTTTAATTCGCGGATTTCTTCATTTTTTTAAGTTTTCGCGAAATTAACCGCTAAATTGGTCTCTGATAAAAAACTTGCATTTTGTGGATCATAAAGGCGTCCATGACACTACGAATAGTGGACGAAAAACCGCGAAAAACCGTTTTTCTGTATATGGCAGCATCACTTTAGGAGATGATTTGAGGCTTTATCTTTTAGTACCAAAATTTGTTCAAAAAAGTTTTCATTTGCGATACAATAATTATAGTTTCTGTTAAGAAAACTTTTGCAAATGAAAACTTTTTTGGACAAATTTTGGGTCAGTTCATTGTTTAAGGTTCCCACATTATATACTAAAAGATGAAGCCTCAAATCATCTCCTAAAGTAATGCTGCCATATACAAAAAAACGGTTTTTCGCGATTTTCTTCATGATGGTCCATATAACATAGATGTTTTTTGTCCACTATTCGTAGTGTCATGGACGCCTTTATGATCCACAAAATGCAAGTTTTTTATCAGAGACCAATTTAGCGGTTAATTTCGCGAAAACTTAAAAAAATGAGGAAATCCGCGAATTAAAGGGGTTAAGATGAAAAGCTTTAAACCAAATTTATATTAGAAATATTGCTACAAGTTATATCTTTGTATTCCATGCCATAAAATTTAAAAATCATAAGCTTTGGAATTTTTTTTGTTAAAAAAGCAGCTGAAAATCAGCCAATCTTTAATGACATTTTACAAGAAAACTGTACCATACATCGAAAAACGGAGTACGCCATTCGATTCAGCATGTCCGAAGTACATAGAAATGATGGTCGTAACTCTTGTTTATTTTTTAGTGTTCCGCAGTGTTACTAATTTCTTTTCTCTACTTATATGTGAAAATTCCTTCCGACAACATGAAATTCGACCATCCGACCCATGAAATCGAAATTGAACTTGTTATACACACCAAAAATTGTTAGCTAAAAATGTTCCATTAAATTTATTTGTCATCAAAATTTGCGCATAAAATTTAAATTAATTATCGATGCTTTAGGAACAGTTATTTTTTTAGAATGAAAAATATTTTTAGAGATCCCAAAGACAGACAGCTACCCATACTTGCAGGGCAGATGACGTTTAATTTAACCCAATAAAATTTTCTGAAGAATTTTTTGACAACTTTATTTTGTTAAATTATTTATAATTAAAAACAAAAGATTGATTAAAACAAAGTAATTTCCCTCAAACTTAAAGTGGTTGGCCTCAAGTTTACAAAACAACCTGTTCCAAAGAAAACAGCTGCTGCTGAGAATATCAATAGAAGGATGACACAACATGACTTAATTAAGTACTCGAGATAATTAAAATAATGAATATATTTGCAAGAGCAGAAAAAAAACAATACTATTTTTTTGGCAAATAAATTGAAAACTATGAATATTTAACAAAAAAAAGTGCCATGTTTATAAAACAAATAAACTGCAAGATACTTGAACTGAGGAGGTGAAACAAAAAACACCACAGGATAAATTCAAAACATTTCTGCAAAAGGAGAAAAACAAAAAGAGTTTTAACAATATATTGGCACTCGACATGATTAAACACAACATGTAACAAGGACAATGTATAAATATTCCAATAAACTAGTACAGGGATAAATTTATGTCAATAATCTAAAAAAAAAGAAGAAGAAAACTCACCCATTTGAAATAGAATTCTAGATATTTTTTACTTAAAAAAGAAATATTTTTTTTGTAAAGCAAGGTTGCCACTATTTTATTATGGAACCACTTCCTGTGTATGTGAGTTCGTTCATTCGGTTGTAAGTCTTAGAAAACAAAATAACACAGCTTGACAACTCTTCAGAAATCAGTCACAAAACAACAGAAAAAAATTTCTGATTCCTAAACGGAAGATAATTAAAATTCAAACGAAAAAAGAAAACGATGGAATGGAAAAAAAAAATAATATTCGAGATCTCTTTACAAGTCATTTTGTGCCAAAATATGTTTTAGCACTCTTCAATTATAACGAAAAGGTAAATATTTTATGAAAACAAAGCAACAGGATGCCAATTGAAAATTATTATGATTATGAGCATTGCATAATATGTGAATGTATTGGTAAAACACATCAATATTCATGATGAATATTCACACACATTTACAAATAAATATGAATTGCTATGATATGTGTATTGTACTGTAAACAGGGCTTACACCATTTTTGGAAGAAGAAACGTACGCCAACCCCGATATAACCTGAGGCGAAATATACCAACAGATGCCTTACTTGGAGGAACATATACGCAATTTTTCGTATTATTAGATTAAGGTAAAAGCAATTTCGATATATTTTTTAATTTATAATAATATCAGGATTTGACATCAAAAACCTACTAGTTAAACAGCAATTCAATGATTGGTACCAATAACTTTTGAATACCAGTACCAGCTTAATACCGACTCAAATCAATACCTATTGTATGGTACCAATACCAATAAAAAGTGTTTTTAACATGTAACCTCGTATAAAACATCCATTTTGTTTTTATACCCTCCACTCTAGTGATAGAGGGTATATATAAGTTTGTCATTCCGATTGTAACACCTCGAAATATTGGTCTAGGACCCCATAAAGTATATATATTCATGATCCTCGATCGATTTTAAGACGATCTAGCGATGTCCGTCCGTCCGTCTGTCCGTCTGTCTGTCTGTTGAAAACACGCTAACTTTTGAAAGACGGAGGCTCCTGAAGTTTGGCATATATGTTTGGCATTCACCTGGTCAGGTTGGTATTGGAATCCAGCACAATCGGTCCAGTGCACTGTGGCCGAAATCACTGATCTAGCGGCGTTTTAGTCAAAATTAAAAAATTAAAACTGATAAATGTTTTGCACTGTATCGATTACCTATACTTTACATAGAAAATTAACGTTTTCACTTTTGTTTTTCTCTTAATATTCGCACAGCTGTAAGCTATCAAATATACATTTTCTGCAGCAAGTGTATTAAAGGAATTTGGGGCCTAATTACTCAGTGAGTTTTTCTTGATACTTTTAAGTCAATTGTTTACACATTTTGAGCCAAAAAGTTTTAATTGAAAGTAAAAGGTATGTTTTAACTAAAAAATAAATGTTTGTGGCCTGTGTGTATCTAGTTTATTATTAGTTCATTATAGGAGTTTACATTTGTGATATTAACTATAGTTTCATGGACTGGAACTTTTGAAATTCGATCGTATTCGGTCCAATTCCTGTTTTGTTTATTATTTTGGGTTATTTTTGTTGTGACGTTTCAGTATGGCGTGCTAGTTCGCGCAAGTTGCTCGGTTTTTTTGGGTCCATCTGCTGTCCAAATAAACAGTATAAACGCGATACAGACCACAATTTTCAATCGATTTTGCTGAAATTTGAAATTTAAGTTTCTTTTATCACAAGAACAAAACCTATTAAATTTTGACAAAATCAATCCATGTTAACCCATAGCCCCCATGTAAATGTCCCCTTCAAGTTTTACTTAAATACCCCTGACAATATTATTCAAGATATCCTCTTGAAATTCGACCAATAAATGTTTTTTATATTCATAAACAATCGCTCTAAATTTTAATGGAATCGGACCATTTTTATTTCTAGGCCTCATACAAACCACCCTCCCAATATTCACATAAATTTCCCAAAATACATAAAAATAAATAAATATTGTTTAAAAATTAATTCTTTTTAAATTTTATAATCGCAAATAAGCATTAGTCTTTATTATTTTACATTTCCGAATTAAGCGCCGCTACATTGCCCATTTCGGCCACTGTGCAGTGGTTCAAAAGTTATGAGCAAATGACTAAATTTCGGCAAGGGTTTTTCGTGAATTTACGAGATAAAAATCAAGCTAACTTTTAAAAGGCAGTTCTGAGGATGCTGAAGCCCGGCGTATATTTTTGTCGTTCCCCTGGCCTGGTTCATTTCGAATTTCAGCCAAATCAGTTTAGTGGTTCAAAAGTTATTAGCAAAACCGTAAATTTCAGATTAGCTTCACCTTAAATTCACGTGTTGAAAACCCGTTAAACATGTTTTAAAACATTGTAGTCACAAAAATATTTTACAACGTATTTTTGTCACTCAAAAATATTTTTACACTAAAAAAAAAAAAAATACACTCAAAAAAAATTTAGTAAATTATTTTTTTTTTTTTTCCAAAAATTAGTTTAAAAAAGTGTTTTTACACAGAATAAAATATTTCTAATCAAAAATTTTTTTTTCACGTTAGAAAATTTACTATCACTTAAAAAGGTTGTGGAGGGTATTCATAGATTCGGCCAAGTCGAATTTAACTTTTCAACTTGTTTTTTAATAAAGTACTTTATAATGCTGCACACTTAGTTTGACACACTCAAAAAAATAAAACTGTAAAGTTAACAAACTTTTTTTTGTTAACTCGAGTTTACTGGCTTATTAGCAAATTTTTAGTTAAAATCAGGGTTTTAACTACTTTTTTTAGTTATGTTCAATTTACGAAAATACTAGTTTTGTACAAATTTTGAATTAATTTTTTTTGTTGACTTTAAAACTGAGTTTACGAATTTTTACTAATTAATTTGCTGATTTTTTGTAACATTTTTGTCAAGTGAAAAATTTTAAACATTTCTTGTGTAGCCGCCTATGCAAATCTCATAAGTCCTACTTAAGCTGAACTTAATGCTGTGAAAAAAAGAAAAAATAAGTGAAGTGTTAGTGTTTAAAACCAATATTTAACAAACTTAAATTTTTTTACAAAAAGTTTAGCTGAATTCAACTAATAAAAAATGTAACGAAATTTTCAGCTGAACTTTCAGTTAAAATTACGTTTTTTTTGCTACATTCATTCTACGAAAAGTTTACTAAATATTTTTTGTTAAATTAACTAGAAATTTAGTAGGTTCAAAATCAGGTGTTTTTTTAGTTAAATTTAACTAAATTTTTTGCTAACTTTACAGTATTTTTTTTTTGAGTGCACAAGATAGAACTTGATTCCAAATCTGCTATTCAAACTTTTATAAACCGTAACGCTTTCGGGATATTCGCGTTTGAAAATTGTTTTTTTGTGCAATCAAGACCCATTTTCTGGCACCAGCATAAGAATACTTAACAGCGGAGTTTGAATTTTCAAACGCTAACATATCAAAAATTGGTAACCGTTTCAAATATTTTAAAGCAGATTTTGAATATAGAGCTCTTTGAAAACCACATGGAATCAATTATTCCAAAAAGATTGGAGATTGGCCCAAATATGGGTTAGAGTTGGTCAAAGACTTCTCAAATAGACCAGATGGTTCATAACAAAACCACAATAATTCCTCTGCGATGATAGTCCTTTCGAGAATTGTATTATTCGCATTAGGTTGCCATTCGAAACTGTTTCCTAGCTCTCGATGGCTTTCGAATATGTGCAGGCGGATTTTGGCCAAAGCAGGACAGTGGCAAAGAATATGTTCGACATTTTCCTTAGTTTTAGTTTCTTCCGAACTCCTGCAGCTGGCATCGGAGATAGGTTAGATTAGATGGGAGTCCGCCATTTGGCAAATTTACTAGGAGGCCATAAGTCCTATTGTTATTTCTTAATTACACAGGCCAACAAAATTTGAAAAAGGTCAAAGCCCCGGGACTAGAATATACTTTTCTAAGGGTTTGAGCTGCGCTGACCCCGAATCTGTACTCAGAATTTCTCCATCACATCAGGTTTTCGAGATATCTTAGCTTAATGTTTGAAAAAACCCTGTTTTTCGCCATATTCGAGACGTCTTAAATGCGCGAGTTCACCTTTATTTAGAAATCCTGATATGTAGTCTGAAAGTCCTACTTCATACCATTAAAATAAATGTTTAATCTCTGTTATATCTTGTTTCTTCTCTGAGATATCTTAACACGAAGTTTAAAAAATTTTAGGTTTTCGCTACATTCACGGTATTTTTCCTATGACTGCAAATTTACTACATTTCTCCTTTATTTTACGACGAACTTATAAAATTCTTAAATTCCCAATTAAAATACAAAACAAACTTTTTGATTTGTTTAGATATCTTGTTTATTTGCTGAGATATCGCCCGTTGAAATTTAGATGTTGTGCTTAATGAATACATTAGAGCTGCAAAACTATCGATAGTCGTCCCATTCGATATTTTCGATAGTTTGTTTTTAAACTATCGATAGTATCGGATATTTTAAAGAATTGTAAGATTTAGTGTAAAATTATGTTTTTTTTTATTGCAACTTGGTACTTCTGAACACACCAATGACAGTTTTTGCCGTTCACATCCATTCCAGTATATTTTAAATCAATTCGGCGATCTTCCACCATGCCGTGCTTTTTCTGTTCGAACCTTAAATTTCGCAATAACATTAAAACGAGATTACTATCATTGCTTTAAAACTTTAAAAAGTAGAATTATTCCAAAATGATATAAAGATTTTAAAAACTGTTCACTTTTTAATTTTTCAGCAAGTGACAATCTTTTTGAAGCTAATGTTTTTTCGGCGATAGTGTCGCTATCGGGTAAAAACTATCGATAGTCCTTTAAAAATAAAACTATCGATACTATCGATAGTACCATCGATAGTTTTGCAGCTCTAGAATACATACCACTCTCAGCCGTATCCAAGGTCACGAAACAAGAACAAACTTCAGGTTAAGATATCTCCGAGATGAAACAAGATATTATAAAGGTTAAACATTCATGTTAAAGGTAATTTGTAGGACTTTAAGACTACATATCTGGTTTTATAAACAAAGGTAAATTTTTGCAGTTATAACGTCTCGAATATGACGAAAAACGGTTTTTTCAACTTCAAGCTAAGATATCTCGAAAACCTGATGTGATAGGATAATTCTGAGACCAGGTTCGGATTCAGCGCAATTCAAACCCTCTGGTTTATGGGTTAAAAATTTATTTTTAACCCATAAACCAGATATTCTGGTATAGACGTCATCGAAAAATTATTGTCTCAAATGCTTAAGGCGGCTTCTCATTAAACCCGGACAAAAAGAGAAAGACGAATTTTTGCTCTCTTAGGATTTGTCCGTTGTGTTCGCCATATCCTGCACGAAGTCATTGATATCAACTTTTCCTTCATACAATTCTCTTATACTCTATCAATTTCGTTCATTAATTTCACTATAGAAAACGCGATGTCAGGTCTCACCCGTGCTCCCACAGAATTACAATCAGAGCCATTTCACGCACATCCATCAGATAATTCGTTCCAAGCGACACCACATTGTTCAGTGACCCAGATTAGCTTAACTGTGTGCTGACTGACGAAGGGACTGTATACAATTCCTAACAATTCCCGATTTTACAGTGTTTGATTAAGGCCTTCAGTGCTGAGAGACTACACACGATAATGTTAATGATGCAAGGACGAAGGCTACTTGTCATAATCATCTGCACGGCCTTATCAATTGCAAGTACCTCATCCTGAAAAACATTACATTACACTTATACGGAATTCTCAATGAGGCCCGATTTCGAGGCATTCAGAAATTACTGCCGAACCCGTACCCATCTCCATTTTCGATCCATCCGTAAAATTGAGAACGCATTTTCTGTTATCACAGAAATTTACGCCTAATCATTCCGAGTTGATATTAGGCTTCAAAAAGTTTGTCGGTGGTGAAATAAAGTTAATTTTTTGTTCAGTTCCGTCCCGCCTACTTTACTTAATATAATCGAGTGTCCTCAAGAGCGTTGCTGAAGCATTTGCGACTCTCTCAACCTGAGAGTCGGTTCTGCTGCAGTGCTCTTGACGTATATATCCACGGTTAGAATGTTAAGTATTAAGTATTGGTGATACCCAAACACGCCAGTCGTTGTACCTTCTGTAGATTGTGGATATGGGATTTCTTATATATCGTTGGTAGGAATTGGTCTAATAATAGCACCATACATCCAATGGAAAATATAAGGTTTATACCGCACCTTCTTCCGAAAGTTCGTCTGCAGGTGGAAAAGGCACATAACATACATAGTTTCAGTGTGATTTCCTCTAATTTGGGAAGATCAAATTTGTCTACCCTAGTCCTTTTAGTGCACAAGTCGAGTTCGGTTTTGGAGGGATTAATTCCCCGGCCTTTGTTCGTTTTCCTCGTAGAGAGTATCTTAAGCGCTGATTCCATGAGTTCGCTAATCGTTACTAAAAACTTAACTTGATTAGGATCACAACGTCATCAGTGTAGCCAACCATCTTTATACCCTATCCGTTGAGTAACACGAGGATCTTATTTATTACAAGATTCCAAAGAAGGAGAAAGATCACTAACCCTTGTGGAGTGCCCCTTGTAACGCCTTTCCTCGCTTTATCATCACCTATCTGCAAGTTAATTGCCCTGCTTTTCAGCATGTGGCCCGCCAATGGAGTAATCTGTGTATCCGTGTCTGTGTTTTGAGGGCATTAAGGATTGGTGATATTTTGACATTTTTGAACGCACCTTTCAAGTCCAAGAATGATGGCAAAACATACTCTTTTTTGTGAAAATCAGCCCGACTAAGCCGTCGCAACAGTCTTAAGATAGGCGTATATACTAGGGTGGCTCGTTTTTGGGCTTTTCTCTCTGATCAAATTCTAATACCCGCCAAAAGTGTCGGTCCCCTAAGGGTAACTCACATGCAAAATATCACCCCGATCGGAGTTTATCTTCTGTCTCCACTTTGAGCCTCAAAATTGGGGTTTTTGGAAAAAAGGACTTTTTTAAAAAAAATAAATAAAAATTTAAGTTTTTTTACTAAAATAATGAAAAAATTTTTTTTGTATAATATTTGATCATAAATACTTAAATATGAAATTTAAAGATTTTACGGTATCATTAACCCGTTCAAACTTGATACCAAAAAAATGGCATGATTTTGGGGGCGTTCTCAAAACACCTTTTTTCAAAATTTGAAAATTTTATTAAAAAAAAATTTTAAATATACCACTTTTTCTTTCTGAATTCATTAAGAACACCTTGGAGAAGAAAAATGTGAAATATGGCGGATATCCGTCTAGCCACTTTTTGGGAATCGCGGGGGGAAGCTAGCGGATTTCAAGGAAATGTTGGTTTTATCAATAATTTGGATTAATAAAATCTTATAAATTTCATTTTTGGGCAAATAAACTGTTTTTTGGTGTCGTGGGATTCTATTAGATAACTTTAAGTCTGTCTAAAAATCTAACCGATCTAGGACGTCTTTAACCCACATTGGCTGGGGGTCAAAAATGACCCCCGCAAGAAATTTGAAGTTTAGAGCTTAAATTTTGTGCTATAAACAAGTATAAAACGGCTTTTGTGTGTTTTACCTCAACTATTATTTCGTATTAATAAATTATCTTTAAAAAAATCGTTAACCCTTCTTGGTAGGGGGTCAAAAATGACCCATTCAATAAAAAATATAAATTTTGTTGATATCAAAAAATTCAAGCACTATGCCGAAAAGTTTTTGCCGGGGTCATTTTTGACCCCTGACCAATGTGGGTTAAATATATCTTAAACAGGGGAAATTTTAGGGCTGATTTAAAGTTATCTAATAGACTGCCACAAATTAATTTTCTATAAAAAATATATACTTTTTATTGAATGGGTCATTTTTGACCCCCTACCAAGAAGGGTTAACGATTTTTTTAAAGATAATTTATTAATACGAAATAATAGTTGAGGTAAAACACACAAAAGCCGTTTTATACTTGTTTATAGCACAAAATTTAAGCTCTAAACTTCAAATTTCTTGCGGGGGTCATTTTTGACCCCCAGCCAATGTGGGTTAAAGACGTCCTAGATCGGTTAGATTTTATGACAGACTTAAAGTTATCTAATAGAATCCCACGACACCAAAAAACAGTTTATTTGCCCAAAAATGAAATTTATAAGATTTTATTAATCCAAATTATTGATAAAACCAACATTTCTTTGAAATCCGCTAACTTCCCCCCGCGATTCCCAAAAAGTGGCTAGACGGATATCCGCCATATTTCACATTTTTCTTCTCCAAGGTGTTCTTAATGAATTCAGAAAGAAAAAGTGGTATATTTAAAATTTTTTTTTAATAAAATTTTCAAATTTTGAAAAAAAGTGTTTTGAGAACGCCCCCAAAATCATGCCATTTTTTTGGTATCAAGTTTGAACGGGTTAATGATACCGTAAAATCTTTAAATTTCATATTTAAGTATTTATGATCAAATATTATACAAAAATTTTTTTTTCATTTTTTTAATAAAAAAACTTAAATTTTTATTTATTTTTTTAAAAAAGTCCTTTTTTCCAAAAACCCCAATTTTGAGGCTCAAAGTGGAGACAGAAGATAAACTTCGATCGGGGTGATATTTTGCATGTGAGTTACCCTTAGGGAACCGACACTTTTGGCGGGTATTAGAATTTGATCAGAGAGAAAAGCTCAAAAACGAGCCACCCTAGTATATACCCTTTAAAGGGTATATACACCAATGGTAGGCGGTACTGCGCAATAACTCCCAAATGAAATAACTCCCAAAAAAAAAAACTAAACAACTCCCAAAAATTTTACATACGATTTGGGACTTATTTCATTATGAAATTAGTCCCAGTGTAGTGGGAATTATTGCACAAATTTTGTTGGGATTTATTTCATTATGAAATAACTTCCAAATGAAAAAAAAAAACCCAACAAAAAATAGATTGGGAGTTATTTCATTTCTTGTTAATCATTGGGAGTTATTTCATCAATGGTGGGACTTATTTCATTTTAATTGAAAACAATATACAATTGCAATTGTTTTTTTTTTTGCTTAAAATTTTTTCTACGTAGCCGGCCTTCGGCCGGGCTTAGGGATTACAAAATCCATGCATTAAACCCACCCTCTCCGCAAAGTAAAGTTTTCTAGGTCAGCAGGCCTTTACGCTATCAAATTTGTTATGCCTTAAATAGGCCTGATAACCAAAATAGCTTTGGTTTGCAGAGAGGGTGGGTCTAATGCATGGAGTATGTAATCCCTAAGCCCGGCCGAAGGCCGGCTACGCAGAAACCAAAAAAACAATGGGAATTTATTTCATTTTCTTTGGCACTTATTTCATTGGGAGTTCTTTCATTTTTTTTTGGAGTTATTATTTTGATTTTAAATAACTCCCAAATATTGGGACATATTTCATTTTTTCTTTAGGAGTTATTTCATTTTTTAAAGTGTGGAGTTAATTAATTTTTCTTGGAACTTATTTCATTGGGAATTATTTCATTGGGACTTATTTCATTTGGGAGTTATTGCGCAGTACCATGGTAGGCTGCCCATAAAGATACGCAACTGCCATGGCATGATTATCCCGAGGGACTCCTGCAATAGTTCTGATGAGATCATTTATCAGAACTGCATTTGGTGAAAGTGTATCCAAGGGAGTATCTCTTTTCACCTCGTCGTTGCAACCCGGGAAATAAGTATCCATCAGAAGTTCAATGGTTTTCTGGCTGCTTTTTCTGCAAAAGATCCGTCGGGATTATTAAGATAGCTTGGTACACGAGGATCTTTGGAAAGAACTTTACGGAGACTAGCCACCTCCTTAGTTCCCTCAAATTCTCCACAGAAGATTGACGAATAATCTTTTTTCGATTTTCTGGTTTCCCTCTTGAAATCATTGAAACTGATACTAAAAAGGGGTCGTCTTTGGAACCAAGTGCTCTGGACAGGATTTAATATAAGCTTCTCTAATTGTCTTTGTCACTTAACTAACAGATTTCTTCAAATCGTGTATAATGAAAACTGTAGGGTACGTAAGAGGGGCAGTCTTATAAGATGATCATAGGCAGCCATGTAAGAGGGTGGGCAGGTCGAGCAGCAATTTTCACCTAAGCAGCTAACCAGGCCGAACGCACCACGCCAAGACACCAAAACAAAAACCGTGTACTTAAATCCAGAACGACCGCAATGAGACCATTTTTTTTTTTAGTGTATACTCTCCCCCCATATGTCCGTTTGTTTTTTATAATTTTTTTTTTTTGTTCAGGAAACTTGTGGTTGAGTGGTTGGTGAACCCTACTCTTCACTGAACTAGTCTGGCATCACCACCTTTTGAGAATAGCCAACAATTGCATCCACTGGGATTTTCTAAATCCCAAAAGTTCTCCGACAAAAATGGTTTTCTTCATTCCTGGTGGCGGCAATGCTTTCACAAGACTTTGAAATTTAACCCATTTCGTTTCCTTGGTGTTCTTATAAGGGGTCCTTTTCTCCATTAAGAGATCAATAGTGAAAAGTATCCATTAAGAGTCCGAGCGGAAGCATTCTTGAGGTACCCTCTAGTCTGAAATTCTAACCGCGTCCGTATTTGAAACAAAACTTATGTCAATAATATGTTCCCTAATTCTGTTATGGAATCACAGATAAGTCCTACTTGCTTTTCTACACTCAAAAAAATACGTTAGTAGATTTACTAATTTTTTTTGCTAACGCTAGTTAGCTAACTTTTAGCAAATTTTTAGTTGAGATTAGCATGTTAGCAAAAAATTCTTGTAAACTTCATTTAGCACATTATCAATTTTAAACAAACTTTGAACTAATTTCTTTTGCTAAATTTGAAATTGAGTTGACTACATTTTTACAAGATTTTTTTTTGCTAATACTAGCAAAATAATTGGTAAATTTTTTTTATTTTCAGAAAACTTAAAATGGCGCTATCTCGGAAACTAAGCCAGATAGAGCAAAATGGAGGCCATTTTTGGTTCTTAGAAACTCCATAGTATCGCCGGTCCTCTTCACATGTGTGGACCCTAATGGGCCCTAACTTTGGATCCAAAAAAGTTAGCATTCCCGAAAATTTTAAAATGCTCATATCTCGGTAAATATTGCCGACACAACAAAAAGTCCAAAAGCGTTTTTGTAGCTCTCAACACGTAGAACAATACCGCAAAAAATCAAAAGCTCTCCGAGTAATATTTATGAAGTTATCGAGTTTTTTAATTCTCAAGACCCCAGTGGTCCCCTATAATCACGTATCTCAAAAACTAAGCAAGGTAGAGCGAAACGGACACAAATTTTGGATCAAAAACTATAACGATTTTTAAGGAACCCAACTAGGCCTAGGCCCATCGGAGTCTGGACCTATCGGGTCCGAACCCAATGGGGTCCTCAGATGTGTATAAACTAAGTTCAAAAAAAAAAATATATACCCGGGTAAAAATGAAATATATATGATCATATATGAAGATATATGGATCATATATGGATTTATATAACCATATATTATCATATATGCCTCCATATATGTTCATATATGATCTGATCCGAAAATTGGCCCGATATGACCTCATATCGGGCCAATTTTCGGATCAGATCATATATGAACATATATGGAGACATATATGATAATATATGGTTATATAAATCCATATATGATCCATATATCTTCATATATGATCATATATATTTCATTTTTACCCGGGTAGTTAACTTATTATTGGCAAAACATTTTTGCTAACTTTAGCAAAAAAATTGTGGGTTTAAAGTCAGCAAATTTTCTTGTAGGTTTACAAGTTTTTTTTGCTAACATTACAATTTTTGTTTTTGAGTGTATGATAACCAACCGGGCCCGGTAATTACTCTAGTATGTGTACGGCAGTTCCATCTGGTAAGTGAGTGTAAGCAGTTAGTTTTTCTTAGATTGTTGGATAACCACATTTTTGGTACGATGCGAAGTTGAGATTATTAAAAATTGCAAATTTTTGTTGTAACTGTGTGCATTTCTCTCTAAACAATGTGGAAGCTGTGATGTCTAAGATGACGACCAGTCTGTTATGTTGATGGTATAATTAAAACAGACAAATATCCGTGGTTAGATTCCAGACTGGGGTATTGATGCTAATAAAAAATTCTAATAAAAGAAAAACTATTACCAATAAAAAAACAAACCGGCATTTAAAAGCCTACTGATGATAACACTAATTGGAGTATTTGAAACCGGTGTGGGGATGCCAAAAATGTATATAATTTTTAGAATTTAGAAATTTAAACGAATTAAAGTCTGGCAACATACCCCTACTACTAAGCAAGTGTGAAAACAGGGATGAAATATTATTTATGATGAAATTATACATTCCCCTACCTAATATATTCTAACACTATTTCTGCTAAACTAACTTTGCAGTGCATTAAGTCGAGTGCCTCTTGTTGACATCATCAGTTGCAAGTAAATGACACAAAAAGCGGAAAAATTAATTGTTAAAAATTATATAAAATTCAAACAACAAGGGATTATACACAATACCGGACAAAAAAAGTATCAATGATATTTTGACCAATTTCAGTTCAATATATTTTATTTGCACATTTGTATCAGCTGCCGTTTAGCAAAGAAAAATTTGACAGTAGACCGTTACATTTGATTTTTCTTTTTTTGCAGTGATAAGGGTGATTCTATATGATGACAGTTTTAGAAAAACTAAAAGGTCAATTTTCTATACACTAAATGAAAACATAACACCCAAACAAACTGTCAAATAAATGATGGCTTACTAATAGAAATTCATCACATTTTACTTCCGAATTTCAAAATTTATTTTTTTTAAATGTCTTTCAAAATTCCTAGGAAAGGTAAAAACATCTTTTTACGTAACGTAACGAATTCTAAGAATATTAAAACTAAAAAATTTGCACTAAAAAATGTAAAACTAAAACAACCAAATTAGAAGGTTTTCTAGAAAATTTTAAAAGAAACTCATAAAAAAACGGTGCTCTTACATAAAATTGCATAATTTTTTTTTAAGATTCTTGGCCACAGGGTTTTTGTAAAGAGTATCATAAAAAATTCACATAATTTCCAAAAAAAAGAACAATTCATCAAAAAAACATTAAAAACTAACAAAATTCGTCGAATTTTTTGCAATAAAAATTTAAAAATTTTTTTACAACCGTTTTACATCATCCTTTTGTCAAACCTTTTCATTATTTCGCTATGGTGTGGTTAAAATTATTTTTACGCAAGATTACATTTTTTAAGGTTAGTTTTTTTCTTACCTTTCCAGCGAAATTTGTGTTTTAGTTAATGTTTTCGCTAGTCTACCCTTAGTTTTATGACTTTAGGAATTTCGCGTGCCTTTGTTTTAGGCAATTTTTTTACGTAATGTTGCAGGGGTGCTGCGTTTGCGCGCGTGTATTTAATTTTCTACACTCTAGAACTTCTAGTTGCGTGCTCTTAAAGAGTGACTTTGTTTGACATCATATTTTTTATGATTTACGCAAAAAAATCTCACTGTTTTTTTTTTTTTTAGGTAGTTTCTTGGAATTTCATATTTTGTTTCAATTGTTACAAATGTTTTTTAGATTTTCAGTTTTTTAGTCCGAAATTTTTTTTATGGTTTTAGTTTTTGGTATCGAGAAAAAGGCATGAAATTGCATAAGAATGATTTTAGGATTATAGATTTTTTTTGGAAAGGTTGCAATTGTTTTAATTTGATGTTTTCTTATATTTCTAGGAAGTATTAAAAGATTTAAGGATGCAAAAAAATAATTTACAACACGTTCGTGGATTTCAGAGAAGTAAGATTATTAGGCATCGATGGAAAACCAATACGTTGGGGGGACACTAGGGCGTTTTACTAAAAACGTGTATAGGATTTTTGAAACTCTTGAACCGGAATATGAATTCTTATGGAGTAAAAGATTTTTGAGATTATTTTTAGATTTTTGAAAGGCCTCTTAAGGATCACTAAAATGACCTTAAAAGTAAAAATTCAGAATTTTCTGAGTTCAAACCTCAATAATTTGATAAATATGCAACGTATGAGCATGACTTTGAATCCGTTATAATTTTGACCGCGAACATTTTTTTAGGAGACTAGCAAGACTTAGAAATAATGTACCCAGTTTTGTAAAAAAAGGCACCAGAGAAAAAAAATATAAAAATTTTTTTGGATAAAATCGATTTGAGTTCCATATATCTCAAAAATCTATAAGAATTCAAATTTCGCTTCAAGAGTTGCAAAAATAAAAACAAAAACGTTTTTGGTGAAACACCCTAGGGGACACCTTAGGTTAGGTTGTAAGTGGCTGCTGACGTTGTACGTCAACTCACGTAGACTCTGAGTTCCATTGTGAAAACATAGGACTTTAATAGGTTTCCCTACTAGTCCCTGTCGTTAAACCAATTTACGCTTCTTATAAAACTCCTTATACGGAGTTCACACTAGAGAATTTGTACTCGTTTAAGCCACTTGTTTGAAAAAGTAAACAAAATCGTTCACACTACATTTTGCTCGTTTAACGCTGAGTGTTTAACGTTTGTAAACAAACGCACATAACCTAATTCTGAAAAAAATTGCAAAAATATTTCTAAAAACCTTTTAAACTTTGGCGGAAGACAAGATATATAATTTTTTGATAACGTTAACATAACAGCACTACACGGAACACCTTTTTATTGACTCCTCCCAAGTAAATAGGAAGATTTTTCTGTTTTTTGTACCGGACCTGTCCGAAGCTGTTCGCATATTTATACTTCGATGGAAGGCAAAATTCACTTTAAGTGCAGCTATTCCAATATTATTATAAATAAAACACACACTTTTTTCTGATTTTTCAGTGTTTTTATTAGTATTTTAAATATTTATAATTTCTCAATTTTCCAATGTTTTGCTAAAAAAAATGGCGGACCGATACATAAGCTGGTTGCTATGAAATCTTTTTTTTGGCATAGAATAAAGAAAAATTAAAAGGAAATATACCGAACCCTGCCTTTGAAATGTTTAGTGAAATGTTCAACAGGGAAACAAGTCGAATTTGATTGTTTAGCTAAACAACCAAATGTATGGGGAAACAAGTCAAATTTTGATTGTTTAGCGCTTAAACACTCATGAGATGTTTAAAGTCGATAGTGTGAACTCCATATTAGATGTTGAATTTTGACATCCGACAAATCGGAAAGATCGTGCAGCTCCCTGGATCCCAATCGTGCAAGTTTATGACTAGATAGTGCCAGGCAATGGCAGATGAAGTGTTCGATAGTTTCCAACTCCTCTTCATCTATGCAACTCCGTCAACAGTCATTCGACGGCACATTCTACCGCTCTGCGTGCTTTCCTATAAGACATTGTTCGGTAATTATATCAACCACCGTCGAAATCTCCCCTCTTGGAGGCGATACCAGCTCACTTGTCCGCTTGTGATAAGGAGAAGGCCAAATCTGTCGTGTTGTCTCACACGACCATCCATTTGCCCATCTTTGATTAGTCTCCGTCGTGGAACAAAGCAGTTGGTTTTGCTTGCAAGTTTCTAGAGGCATACCAACACATTCCAATTCTGTTGCAACCTGTAAGGTAGTTCCCAGTCTTGCAAGATCATCGGCTTTGCAATTCCCTATAATGTCTCTGTGCCCTGGGACCCATATGAGTCGTATGTCAAACTGCTTGGCCATCTCATTTAAAAACGTGCGTCAGTTAAGGGCAGATCTTGTTTTCAGAAACATTGACTCCAGGGACTTGACCGCGGCTTCACTGTCAGAATAAATCCAATAAACGACTTTAGGGCTAAATTCCCATCGCTTTCCAATGGCCCTTTTACAGAAATATAAAGCAATCGTTGCTTTTCTTACCCGGTCCTCAATATTACGCCTGAAATTCAACTTCCTATCTAGAAAAACTCCAGGATACTTGGCTCCATCTGAGAAGGTGATTTCAGTGCCGTCCAGAGAAATAGGATCAAAAGCAGGAATCTTATTTTTCCTTGTAAACGAGACATGCTCTGTTTTATTTGGATTGACACCCATACCACAGCCTCTTGCCCATTAAGGCAGATCTATCAGAGAACCCTGAAGAATGTCCCTTAATGTTGGCAGATGCTTTCCCTTAACTGCTACAACATCATGACAAGCACGTGCTTCTTGAGATAGCAGCATTGAATTCAGTGCCAGGTTTCAAAGAAGCAGCGAAAGAACACCTCCCTGTGGTGTTTCCCTATTGACAAATCGAGATATGACAGACGCTTCCAATTCAGACGTTATGCGTCTATTGGCAAGTAGATTTTTCACCATTAAAACGATCTCAAGCTTCACTCCCAGACCAGACAATGCTAGGGGACACCTTTCTCCTCGCGATTTATATTAATTTTATTTTATTATTTTTGTAGAGCTGGACAATTGAATATCGGTAGTCTAAACTAAATTCGATTGATAAAACAGACATTTAATTGAAGAAATTTAAAATATTCGATTGTTACAACCAAAAATGGTAGCGACAACTAAATCATGAGTTGATACAACTAAAAAATTGGACTGAAAATTTTATTTTTCTGTGTAGAAAAATTCTCAAATATTTCCTATAGAAAGATTATCCGAGTTTTCCTATAGAAAAGTTCAAAGATTCCGACACTTTTTTCAACAGAAAAATTCTAAGATTTCGAAAAAAAAAATTGTGAAAACACTTTTTTCATTCTTTAGCGTTTTTGTAAAAAAATGCAGATTATTTCGTTTTCTTTTCATAATTGATATCATTTGTATTTTTATAAATGTAATCAATAATTTTGGAATTGATAAGTGGGTGTGTTTTTTTTTTACAAAAATCTAAGGGCCCTTTTGATAAATATTTAATAATAATCCAGTAGTGCTGGACATTATGACTGATGACTTAATAAAAGAGGGGAAGAAATATTATGGAACTTTTTTTTTGGGGTTGCAAACTGTGGCAACATTATTTGACTGGTATAAGCGGGTGTTCGTACCATTGTTAAACTGTTATGACGAATGCAACATATTATGTTGACATATTAATTAATTTTGAAGGATTACGAGTTAAATCTAGTGGCACACATTTAAATGCTGGTTTTAGTATACAATTGCTGTAGTTTCATCCCACTCAGAGTGGGAAATAACTAACTCAGAATTTTACTCCATTTGCAAATGATATTTGATTGGAATTTAAAAAGTAAAAACCATAGTGGGAATTTAAATATGAAGTTGGAAAAAATATTTGTTAAAAATGTTGTTAGAAAATAGTATATGATAGAGTACGCAAAATTTCCTAGTTTTTGAGCCGGATTTTGTCAAAAAGTCAAAAAAACAATATTTTCAAACTTTGACTGCTGGTTGCCGACAGAATATGCCCTTGCTAAATTACCCAGCAAAACTTAGATTACCAAATAAGGTATAAAATAAGGTATAGGATCTCTTATTTTATACAATGCAGCATTGATGATTTTAACAGGCGATGAGACTCAAAGTAATGCATCCACATTATCACAAAGAATACCAGTAAGGTATAAAATAAGTCATAAATTTATAACGAAGAATACGAGTAAGGTGTAAAATATATGATATTTTATAGGTTACGAGAAATGAAATAATATAGCATACCAGAAGATAATATATAAGGTGTTACGAGTAGTGAAAAAGTAATTTTGTATTAAATTTACTCACGTGATTGTAAGTGAGTGAAGTAGATAAAATATGCTCGTGAGTGTGTGTCGTTAGAAATTTCCTGTCGTGAGCCCACCTCTGGTTTAAACTTATACATTTTTTTATAAAATAATTATTTTTTATGTTATTGTAATGCATTATGCATCCAATTATAAATAATGCATTATTTCAAACTTTCAAATAATACATAATGTAACCAAATATAAGTCATCCATGATTTAATGTTTAGAAATAATAACTATGAAATACATTTTTTCCAATAATCATGCATTACGTAGCAAATTATTAGTAATGCATTATTTTTCACTTGAAAATAATACGTTGTGGAACAAATGTTTGGTAAGACATCCTAAAATAATGCTACAAATAAGGTATATACATTACCTGGTAATGTGTTATATAATTACTACCCATTACCAAAGTTTTGCTGGGTAGTTTCATAAATTTTATCACAATCAGCTCTTCCGTGGCCTTCGTTCGGCAGGTGTTACGACACGAAAATAGAAAGCTTAGATTTATCGTCATTTTGCCGATTTTTTGCCTCATAATTATCAAATTGCCGATTTGCCAATTTTTTCTCCAAAAATTACGATTTTTTATCAACTCAAGAACACGGTCGCTTTTTATACTCACCCCTTATTAACAAAAGATATGTATATACACTGAAAAAAAAACCTTGTAAAATTACAAGAAAAACTTGTAACTTTATTTGTTTGCTACGTCCAATATGACAAAAATTCCTAGTAATTTTACATGATTTTTACCAATAATTTTGTAATTTTACAAGGTTTTTACCAATAAAATTGTAAATTTACAAATTTTTTGACACGATAAAATTTACAAAGAGGTTTCGTAATTTTGCTAAATTTTTGTGTTGATAAGTTTGACATTCCGTTTGTAACATGGTCCACGATCAATTTTAAGTCAATCTATTGATGTCCGTCCGTCTGTCAGTAGAAAACACAGCATGTTCATTAGGGTGAAGCGATTTTCTTTTTTTCCTTTTTCGTTTAGCGTCGGAGTCTGAACAAATGCCTTTTAGGGTCGATATTAACATAAAAAATATTGGACATGTGGGCAATTTCATTGGGCTCCTTTTCATCTTAAAAATCGAAAAGATCTGAACAAAGTGAAAAAAAAATATTTTTTATTTTTTTTTTGCTGAAAATATAAGTTAATATTAGGACATAACTGGAAAATCGTTTTTATGATAATCGGATATTTTTTTGGTCTGTAAAAATTTAAATTTTTTCTTCTCTTTATTTTGCAAAAAAAACTTAAAAAGTTTTTTTGGAACCAAAAAATTTATCCGATCATCATAACAACCTTTTTTTTAAATAAAAAAATCCAAAATTATTTTTTTTAACTTGTTCGGGATGCTTGGATTTTTAATTCTAAAATGGTTATAAACGTTTATTAATTCTTAATTGTTCTGTTTTTTTTTTTTTTTGTCAATTAACTAAACTAAAAATATTTTGTAGGCAAAAACAAATAAAAAACATTAAAAACTAATGATTTCGAAGGTTATTTTTAAAATTTTCCTTTTGAATTAAATTTTTTTTTTTAATTTTTAACAACATTTTGGGGAATCGATCCCGCAATCAACTACATTCTGGCCAGACACTTTACCCATATTTTTTTATTTCTATAAATAATTTTTTGAATTTTTTTATACAAAAAAAAACCCACACAAATAGGTAAAAACTAATGATGTATCTTTAAAAAATGGCAAGAATTAAAACAAAAAACAAGTAAGAAAATTATAGTCGCTCAAGACCGACCATATAATACCCTACACCAGTGTTTCCCGGAAAATGGGTACCAAATCCAAACATGGACCAATTGGGTCTATCATTTGTCAAATCGATAATTAGTGTAGAAAACACTCACTTACTAAATTTGAGTGAAATTGGTTTATATTTGTTGCAAATAAACCGCTTTTAGTAATATCGGGTAAAATTTTCATATGGGGCCTAAGTCAAAAAATGGTCCGATTATAATCAGATTTTTGGGTTATTAAAGTACACTCAAAAAAAAAATTAACTAAAATCTGGGAAAATTAACTCAATTTTGAGAAAAAGAGGGAATGATTTGGCTCCAAAGATTTTTTTTCTTGGTTTTAGTTCATAATTTTCCCAAAAATGAGGAAAACAAAGTTATTTAATTTTAAGCCAATTTTAACTAAAAAATGGGAAAAATTATACTTCACATTTTAGAAATAGATTGGGTCTTGACCCTGGACCCATGGGTTCGGACCCCATTTAACTCGAGACCCTGTTGGGTCCTTTAAGGGTCCCCATAGATTTTGACCCAAAATTTGTGTCCGTTTCGCTCTACCTTGCTTAGTTTTTGAGATACGGTAAAAAGGGGCCTGATAGGGTCTTGAGAATCTTAAAAACCGGATAACTCAAAAACTATTAATCGGAGGGCTTTCGGGTATTTTGCGGAAGTGTTCTACGAGTCAAGAGCTAAAAAAATGCCGTTGGACTTTTTCTCGTGTTGGCAGTATTTACCGCGATATGTGTATACATATGGGGCATTCCATGCCAAATCACTCACTTTTAGGCCCGACCCCCTTCGATTAATTTTATTTTTGGATATGTTTTAGTACGTATTAAATGGAACTTGCAGCCAAATTTTCAGCCTTTTATACCAAGGTGGTGTTGAGTAATCAATTTTTCAAAATGGCGATTTTTTTCAAAAAATGAAAAAATTTTAATTTTCAATCAATTTTGACCAGTAAAAAATATAGATATTTTAAAAAAAGTTGGACAACGTTTTGTTGGTATTTAAATGTAGTTTTAGAAAAAAAATGTGAAACAATTATTCGAAGTAATTATCACTTATTTTTTGACGTTTAAAAATTAAAATCGACTTTTTGAAAAAGTCCGAAACCTTCGATTTTTTTGTAAAAAACTATAAGAATTCTACTCTAAATTATGCAACTTTTAAGCCATAACTCGAGATGTGATCACAATTCTTTCTATTTTTTTTTAATTTTTAAAATTGCACCTTTTATGTTTTGGCTCTGATTTATTTTATATGGAGCTCCAAAAAAAAAAATGGTAGATACTGACCCTAACTTACCCTAAATATATTCATTTGGAGGTAAATATACGTCTCACAAAAATTTGGGACGATCGGACATGTGTAAGGCGCTTAGCATGGTCCTTGAAGTTTAAAAAACGGATTACAAGGAAAAATATGAATTTTTTTCTGTTTTCGCAATTTCTTTGGTATTTTAAGTTAAGTTTTAATTCAAGTGATTACAGAATTATGATGTGGAGTAAAATGCCTTTCTAATAAGGTACTAAAAACTAAAATCGGTTGAAAATCAGCCAAGTTATTACAACTTCCCTAGGCATCTAGCGTGTGCCATACAACTTGATTAAAAAATACGAGGCCCTTTTTTTAAATTTATTGAAATTTTCTACTGTAATAACATTTTTTCATTATTCATGTTTCAGTGTAATATTTTTTGACTTTTCCAAATTTTAAAACAAAAAAAATATTTTTTTTTTTTTAAAATAGAGATTTCAAAAGGGTGTGGAAAATGCAGGCATTTTTAGCACTAATTTAAAAAATGTTAGCACAACACAATATGAAAAATACTTGTCATCTAATAACATTTGAACTTGAAGAATAAAAAAATGTTATTACAGTAGAAAATTTCAATGAATTTCAAAAATCGGATTGTATTGATTAATCAAGTTGTCTGCCACACGTTAGATGCCTGGGGAAGTTGTAATAACTTGGCTGATTTTAAACCGATTTCGGTTTTTATGACCTTAATAGAGAGACATTTTACTCTACATTTCAATTCTGTAACCATTTGAATTCAAAATTAACTTAAAATACCAAAAAAATTAAGAAAACAGAAAAAAATTCATATTTTCCCTTGTAATCCGATTTTCAAACTTCAAAGCCGATGCGGCACGCCTTACCCATGTCCGATCATCCTAAAATTTTCTGAGACGTATTTTTACACCCAAGTTAATATATCTAGGGGAAGTTAAGGTCAATATTTACCAAATTATTTTTTTTGGAGCACCATATAAAATAAACCAGAGTCAAAAAAAAAAAAGTGCAATTTTCAAAATTTGAATAAAAATAGAACGAATTACGATCACATCTCGAATTATGACTTAAAAGTTGCGTAATTTAGAGTAGAATTTTTTGACATTTTTAAAAAAAAATCGAAGGTTTCGGACTTTTTCAAAAAGTCGATTTTAATTTTTATACGATAAAAAACTAGTGATAATTACTTCGAATAATTTTTCATATTTTTTTTCTAAAACTACATTTAACTACCAACAAAATGTTGTCCATCTTTTTTTAATATATCTATATTTTTTACTGGTCAAAATTGATTGAAAATTTAAATTTTTTCATTTTTTGGAAAAAATCGCCATTTTGAAAAATTGATTACTCAACACCACCTTGGTATAAAAGGCTGAAAATTTGGCTGGAAGTTGCATTTAACACGTACTAAAACATATCCAAAAATAAAATTAATCGAAGGGGGTCGGGCCTAAAAGTGAGTGATTTGGCATGGAATGCCCCATATATAAAATCTCGGGAATTTCAAAATTTAGATCTAAAATTAGGGTCTTGAGACCCCGACAGATATGCAGAGCTAGGCTATTTCATATTTTTCTTTGTAGTCTTTCTTTTGAAAATTTCATCCGTTTTGCTCTATCTCGCTTAGTTTTCGAGATTTCGCCATTTTGAATTTTTAACTAAATTCTAAGAAGCTATTTACTAAATTCTCAGAAGTCAGTAACTACATTCTAAGAAGTACACTTCCTCAATTCAAAGAAGAGAAATACGATGATGTTTTTTTTAGTAAATTTTAACTAAACTTGAACTAAATTGTTTTTTAAGAAATATGGCTTAAAAATAAAGATAGGATTCTTAGATTTGTGGAAAATTTCTTTGACAGTAAGAATTTTTTTCCTAATATTTAAAAAATCCATTTAAAGAAAACTTTGAACTAATTATAAGTAAATGAACTAAAATTTTTTCCTCATAGTTAAGAAAATTTCTCATTTTTAAGTTAAATTTAACTAAATTTTAGGAAAATTTATGATAAATTTTCAAAGACATTTTTTTCCTTAAATTTAGTTATGTCTTTTTTTTCAGTGTAATGGCAAAATAGGACCAGATAAAAATAAGTTCCCCCCTGAAAAACTTTTGTTATTAATTTTTTTTGTCTATTTGTTTAGAAAATGAAACATTTTTATGCCATGTGAAGTTCATTGACCAAGATTAGAAAATGCGATTTTTTCGGTTTGAACCTTTTGGGGGCTTGGATATAATAAATAAAATAAATATTGATAAAATTGTTTTATTTATGCGAAAATTTTCTTCTTCAATCAGAAAAACACAAACATAAATATAAGTAATTTCTCAGCGATCATTTAAACAGAAAAATCAGCTGATTTCAAATAAACACTTCAGGCTGTTTATTTGAGATCAGCAGATTTCTCTATTAAAATAAGCAGATTTTTCTGCTGTCTTGGCGGTTTTTTAAGCATATTCAAAATGTATTATCCAGACAGAAATTTAGCAAACCGCGTCAGCTATAATCAGCAGATTTCTCAAATGGCTTAAAATGCAGATTTCTCATATGGCTCAAAATTCATTTTTTTTTTGCTTATTCTGGACGCTATTTATCTTAAATGAAAGCTTGTAAAATTTCTTATACAGCATGTTCTACAAAAATAGTCAATTGATAATAATATAGTTAAGTATTTATAACTTTTGCTTTAAAGAACTGCTATCAAAAATGCCGTTTCATTATTAGTTTAAGTCACTGTATACTTTAGTGGATCAAAGACCGATATTTCGAATAGTTATAGTTACAAACGGACTATATTCTCTACTAATTGGAGGGTGTAAAAACTCCTTGCTTTGATCTCAAGTATTGAAAGTTTTGCAAAACTAATAAAAATTGATATCAGTAAAATAAAACTTACCAAAGTCTTAAATATTTGATAAGCCTCATTTATTGAATTCTTACTACTTAATTTCTAAAAAGATCAGATAAATAACGGCATTACAATTTAATCAGTCTCATGTATGTGACTTTAACCCGTTAAGTTATAAATAAAATATAAAAAAAAAAATCCTTTCCTATTTTAACAGCACGTGTATAAAGATTGTCTATCATACGTTGCAGCAAATCCTTTAGATAAACTTCAACGTCTATATGAAACAATATTGTATTGTTTTAGTATGGGAATATCTTTTATCCTTTCATTTCTGTTATTTTTTTCTTTCGAAAATTCTCATAAATACAAGCGTACAAAAAAATTACCAAGATTGACGAGTAATAGATTGCCATTATTTAATACGCTTTAAGAGAATATTGACAAAGCGTTTATGATAAGCGTTTTATGAGGCAATTTTCTTTCTAAGGCCAAATATACAGTAAGTTGAAATAATTTTTAAAGCATACAATTTAATGTGGTTATTCTAGCTTGGGAAAGGGATAACCTTGAAATATTTTAACCCTTTTTGTTTGCTTAAAAAAAACTTACTTCACAGAAAGACTAACAAACTTTTCTATAACATCCCCAAAAAAGTGTTACTAAAACCAAAAAAGTTTTCTTCTTGTCTCATTTAGATTTTTGTTTATTTGTAGGAGGATTTCAAGGAAACTGGATTAAAGTGTTATACTTTCGCGAACAAATTATTTTAATTCCTGGTTGTGAATTAATTATAAGGTGTCGCCTGCTAATGTATTATGGAGTGTTGATGGTAACCCAGCCATATGCCATTATTTGGCATGATGTTTAGAATAATTTATAAGATTTCAACGTGCAAGTAAAAGTTTGTTTAAATAATCTTAGACTGTAGAGAGATTTACGTTGCTTTAATGAAAGGATGTTCAAAGAGCAAAGGTTGAGTACGAAATAATTATTAAAATAAAATTTAGTTTGATTTCATTCATGAAAGAAAAAAACGTAGTCAAATCAAGCATTTTCATATTCATGTTTAAAATTTTAATTTTTCATATTCATGTTTAAAATTTTATTCTCTGATTTTTTTGAAATTTTTTTTGTGGAAAATTTCTATCTGTTCTACAAATGTTTTGCACAGTTAAATCGTGGGATAACGAATATTACAATTTTCTATTTTTTTTTAAAGAATTTATTGTAATTTTCCAAACTTTAAAGTATTTCTACTGCTCCAATAGTGCGTCGTAGAGGGATCAATAAAAAGACATATACGCATTAGTTTTTACGATTTAACATTTTTTTTAGGAAAAACTGATCTAATCTTAGCGATCCCTTTTTCGGATTAGTACTGATCCTTCACATTTTTACTTGGGTTTACAAAATAAATTTTTAAATTTTGACTTTTTCCCCTTGACGCTTTTTATACCCTTTTTATACCCTCCAACTACAGTATGGGGGTTTATTCACAGTATGGGGGTTTATATCGGACTAGAACCCCATAAAGTATATGGGCAAGGCCACCGTCAGTAACGTCACGCTCGCTTACATATTTTGGTCAATATTTTTAAAAAATACAATTATTTCTCCCAACTTGAGTGCGGCATATGAAAGTTCTCGTCATAACTGTACAACAATTTTGCTGTATCTCGTTTTGTTGTGAAGTTATGACCATTTTAAGCTGTCAGTAACGTCACCGGAATTTGGAAGTGTGTTTGGAGGTAACTATTGTGTAAAAATGAGCGAATTGAAAGAGTTCATGTTTATTATTGTCCAGTATTTTAAAAAAGGATGGATGAAAGATGATTTTTATCCAAAAAGTGGGCTTATTATTTTATGTTTTAATCAAGTAAATGATATAAAAGCAGTGTCAGTAACGTTACGCAAAATGTCAGTAACGTCACACGTACGAATTTCGTTACGATCTTCGGGTCTTTTTTTTCTTGGGTTAATAGAGGGACCCTACGCGGCGAAAAAATCATAGTAGAGGAGTTTCAAGATGCAATTAAATACCAAATTATTAAGAAAAAAGTAAAAAAAATCCGTCAGTAACGTCACACAATCTTATTTTTCAAAAATACCCTGCTATATGCAAATAATGCTTCATTTAAGCATAGAGGGACCCTACACGGCAAAAAAATCGTAGTAGAAGAGTTTAAGATGCAATTAAATACCAAATTATTAAGCAAAAAAGTAAAAAAACAAAAATAAAAAAATCCGTCAGTAACGACACACAATCTTATTTTGCAAAAATACCCAGCTATATGCAAATAATGCTTCATTTAAGCATTGATTATGAAAGTACTTCAAATATACTAAAAAAAAATCTGCTCATCCAACCTCTTTTCTAATTAGTTAATGCATAAAAAAACATTTTATAAAAATTTGTCAGTAACGTCACCATTTATTTGCGGCTGATTACTTTAAGCCCTAATTGGTCCAAAAGCCAAGATTTGTACACAAATTTGCTTGCTCATCAATGTTGGATTTATATTCTATCCAAAAAAAGTAATCATCTGTCTAAAGCACAAAAAAATAACAACAAAATTTACATTTTTCGCCGACATTGATATATTTTCCAACTACGCCTTGCACGTGCCACTTATGAAAAGAATGTAAAATGTCAAAGCAGACACAAATTTTGGACTGGCATACAGTGATGCCATATTCTATACATATTTGACATTTGAAATGTAAAAAATATTTTGGGCTTTGTGACAAAAAAAAAAAATTTATGTGGTTTCATTTTTCGTGGCCTTGCCCATATATATTTGTGATTATTGATCGATTCTAAGACATTCTAGCGATGTCCGTCCGTCTGTCCGTCTGTAGTTAACACGATGCAGCCCAAAATAAAAGAAATAGACTTCCGACATTTGGCACGAACATGTCTTATGTTCCTAGGTAGGACCAGGGAAAAATGTTCCAAGGTGGAAAAATGTTCCAACCTTGAAGAACTAAACCAACCTCTGAAAAATACCATTTTTATACCCTCCAACTACAGTATGGAGGTATACTCACTTTGTTATTCCGTATGTAACGCATCAAAATATCGGTCTATATTTATATATATTAGACTGCCCAGAAAAAAACAAAGTTGTTATTTTCTTGGGGGATACCTGCGAATTTTGTTCCTTTTTGTGCAAAAAAAATTCGTTTTTTTTTTGGGATTTTTAAAATAATATCTAGAGGTCGCGATCTCGCGTTTTATAACGATTTATTTTTTTTGAGTTTTTTATTATTTTAAATTGTTAAATATGATTAATATGATAAAATATTGATAATTTCAGACAAAAAAAAAATAAATTAAAAATTAAATATCGCTCATTCCATGAGATGTCTCCCAGCATCTAATCAAATGTTCTTTAATTTATTTGAAATTTCGCACACAGGTACACTATGGAGCAATTAAAATAAATTCGTTTTTAGTTTCGCGAAAATCCACGAATTCGCGAACGCGAATATATTCGCGAATTCACGGATTTTCTCGGAACTAACAACTGATTTATTTTAATAGCTTCATAGTGTTCATGTGTGCAAAATTTCAAATAAATTAAGGAACATTTGATTAGATGCTGGGAGACATCTCATGGAATGAGCGATATTTAATTTTTAATTTAATTTTTTTTTTGTCTGAAATTATTAATATTTTATCATATTAATCATATTTAACAATTTAAAATAATAAAAAACTCAAAAAAAATAAATCGTTATAAAACGCGAGATCGCGACCTCTAGATATTATTTTAAAAATCCCAAAAAAAAACCGAAATTTTTTTGCACAAAAAGGAACAAAATTTGCAGGTATCCCCCAAGAAAATAAAAGCTTCGCTTTTTTTCTGGGCAGTCTAATATATATAAAGTGTATGTATAAATGACCAGTGATCGATTCTAAGACATACTACCGATGTCTATCCTTCCGTCCGTCTGTATTTAACACGATACAATACAAAATAAAAGAGTTAGGCCCCCGACATTAAGCACGAAAATGTCTTATGTTCCTAGGCAGGTTAAGTTCGTAAATAGGCAAAATCGGGCGAGGGGGAAAAAAGTTCCCCCTTGAAGAACTAAACCAAGCTATGAAAAATATAATTTTTTTACATGATTTTTTGTGTTTTTGTTTAACAAATGCAACATTTGTATGCTACAAAAAGTTTACAGTTCTGCATTTAGATCCAGAAAATTAGAAAATGTCGTTTTTTGCGGTCCGCCCCCCTTTTTTTATGGGCGTGGAATAAAAAAAACCTTTTTAATTATGATAAACTTTTATTTCTTTAGTGCAAAAAGCATAAGGAAAAATTTTTAAACACATATTCGGAATTCCCCCCCCATTACAACTACCACTACCAACCCCCCCCATTACCACTACCACTACCAACCCCCCCCCCCCATCCAAAAAAATAAAACGCCCCTGATTTTATTTTTTTTTCATGTTGCACACCCAGAAAAGTTTTACAGTAACTTTTTTACGGTTATTCAAAACAGTTTTTAGGTATCGTTTGTTTTTCAAAAAAACTAAATTATTGAAAGATTTATACAGTTGAATAGTTCATGCGAATAAAGACGAATAGACCATTTGTAGAATTTTACAGGGGACAATAAAAACGCAGGAAACGGTTAAAAAATAATATTTTTGTCAACTTTTTGGTATAAGCTTAAAGATTTAAGTCACATCTACCTATATACAAAATTTTAGTAAGGTATTCGAAAGAGAACTTGCCAAAAATTGGACTTCAATTTTTTGCTTAAATGGAAAAAGGGCGAATATCCAAAAAAATGTATTGAAATTTGAATAAGAATGTGTTATTTTGCAGCAGATTTTGACTACATTTTCATGAGACTTGCAAAACTTGACGAACTATGGTTGGTATTTGTTTGTAACACTTTAAGGACTTCAAGGATACACTTTTTAAGGATTGCAAGGACATGCAAAAAAATTTTTTTTTGTTAATTTTTTTTTAATATTCCTGCCACTTGATGCAGTAGTAATTCTTTATGACACTAAATACATTTTTAGGAATTATAATATTAACCCTTGACTGCATATTACGACGTAACATAAAAGGACATGAAAAAATTTTGTTTTTTATTCCTGACATTGGATGCAGTATTAACACCAAATGTTTGTATGTGCAAAGATTGTTTTTTTTGTGTACAGTTCAAATTTTAGCTAATATCAATTTTAAACTCGCAGCTAAATAATTTTTATATAATATTTTGTTAAGGATGGATATTCGCCCTTTTTGCTTTCCACACTTTAAAGTCTTATAACTCAAGAAACTTAAGCCTCCTTTGGTCCAAGTACGAAGCCTACTGAAATTGGATAAAATCGGTACATATGTAGACCTAGCCCCAATACAAAGGCTCTCTTTAGTTTTGGCCCAAATGACTCTAATAGCCGTTTTAATAAGTATATTTTCGAAATTTGGCTGGTAATAATGATTCATCCACACAAATCACTATTCCAAATTTTAAAGAAATCGGACCAGTTTTTCTTGTACACTCAGAAAATTATGTAAGTTACTACATGCCAGTTATTTGTATATTTTACAGTAGTAAGTTGTTTCCACTACAAAGTCAGTTGTTTTTGTATGAAAAATATCAAACAACTATTTCTGTTAGTTATTTTAAGAAGTTTTTTTGAATAACTAACAAAAAAGTACTATGATGTAGTAACAGTTATTTAAAGTAGTTAATTTTATTTTTTTTTATCTCTGAAAAATTTTTAAAGTTTTTTTCCAAAAAATAAAAATAAATTTTCTTTTTTTTATTTTTCACAACTTTTTTTTTAAAAAAAAAAAAAAAAAAAAAAAAAAAAAACTTTGAAAAAATTTGATCTTAAATTTTTTTTCTGAAAAATTTTTTGAAAAAAAAAATTATTTATAGATTTTTTTTATTTTTACTACATTTTTGTTGTTTTGACTACAAATGTAAGTAGTTTTTACTACATGAGTCAGTTGTTTTTTGTAAGTTAAAATAACTAACATTGTTAGTTGATTTAACTGAAAAATTAGTTGACCCCAAAACAACTTACAAAGTAGTTATTTTAACTGACATTTTCAGTTGATTTTACTAACATAATTTTTTGAGTGTAGCCCCATACAAACAACCTTCTCGGTTTTCACTTAAATCTCTCAAATTTCATGAAAATAGAAAATAAGTATTTAATTAAAATTTTATTTGTGTATGTTAAACGCGTACTTAAATAACCTTATCAAATCTGATTATCATCGGACTATTTTTGGACTTCGGCCCTCCCCATGTGAAAATTTCGCCCGATATTCAGTTAAAACGGTTTATTGCCAACAAAAAGAAGCCTTCTTTACTCAAATTTGATTTATGAGTATTTTTATACTTATTAATGATTTGACGAAATATAGATCTAATCGGTCCATCGGACCCATTCTCCGGGAAACTCATGGGTAGGGTATTATATGGTCGGTCTTGAACGACTATAATTTTCTTACTTGTTATACCCTTCACTCTAGTGATAGATGGTATATATAAGTTCGTCATTCCGTTTGTAACACATCGAAATATTGGTTTAGGATCCCATAAAGTACATATATTCATGATCCTCGATCGATTTTAAGTCGATCTAGCGATGTCCGTCCCTCCGTCTGTCTGTCTGTCCGTAGAAAACACGCTAACTTTTGAAAGACTTTACAGAGGCTACTGAAGTTTGGCACATATGTTTGTCATTTACCTGGTCAGGTTGGTATTGCAATCCAGCCAAATCGGTCCAGTGGTTCAAAAGTTATGAGCAAAAGAGTAAATTTCGGCAAGGGTGTTTCGCGAATTTACGAGATATAAAACACGATAACTTTCGAAAGACAATAATGAGACTACTGAAACTTGGCACGTATCTTTGCCATTCCCCGGGTCTGTTTGGTTTTAAATTTCAGCTCAATCGGTCCAGTGGTTCAAAAGTTATAAGTAAAACCCTGAATTTCAGATTAGTTTCATCTAAAATGCCACTTGTTTTAACAAGTTTTAAAAGCATTGGTGGTAACTAAACAATGCTTTTCAAACTTGTTTAAATTTTAAGCAATGCTTTTTAAACTTGTTTAGTTTTAAAAGCATTGGTAACTTAAAAACCACACTCGAAAAAAATTTTACACTCAAAAAAAAATTTTACACTCAAAAAAAATGTACACAAAAAAAATTTAGTTTTTTTACAAAAATTACAATATTTTGTGTACATATGTACGTGCATTCACTCAAAAATATTTTTACAGTAAAAAAAACATTACACTCGAAAAAAATTTTACACTCAAAAAAAAAATTGTAATTTTTCTTTTTTTTTTTTTTAAAAATTACAAAAAAAGAGTTTTTTACTCAAAATAAAATATTTCTAATCAAAATTGTTAATTTTTTTACGTTACAAAATGTACTACCCTTTAAAAAAATGCATTGTGGAGGGTATTCATAGATTCGGCAAAGTCGAATTTAACTTTTCTACTTGTTTTTCAAATATTTTGTTTTTGTTTTAATTTTGCGATTTCTCGCGAAATTGAGAATCGTCTACGATTCAAAAAGTCAAATATGTATATGGAAGTTGTCGAAGTTAAGCCACACTTTAACTCTTTGGTTTCGAATTCGAACCGAACCCTCTTCCTTTGCCCTTAAAATTGATATTCAGCATAACAAGTTCTACCACTTATTGACCGAACTTTTCGTTTAGAGACTTGTATTTTCTTCATAAGTTCATTGTAAAAACAATTTCGTCAACAAACATTATTCATAATTGATTTAAATTTATTTTAAAGCAATACTAGCGAAAGAAAAATTTATATTTAAGGACATTTTTAAGACAAAGATATTTGCATTTCATTTCTCATTTACTTTGCAACCTCAATTTTTGCCTGTTTTAGTTTTTTTTTCTTTATAAATTAGTGTTTTTTCACGCTTTACAAAAAAAATGTATTGAATTTCCCTAAAATTTTTGTTATGATGTCACAATTTATGACTTAAAAATGTTTCCCTTAGTTTTTTGTATTGTTGTTTGATCTTATAAAAAGAAAACTAAAACACAGGATCTGTTTTTAAGAAAAATATATGCCAGAATGTTTATGACCTATTTATGAGGTCATATAAGTAGGTCTGTTTTAGTTTTCACTTTGTGTTTTTTGGGAAATTGCATAATTTACAACCGTTGCGTAACGACAAATTAGTTTCCTAGAAAATTAGCTATTGTGAGGCAATTGTGTTTTTAAATATTTTTTTAAAGAACAAAAAACTGCACTAAAAATTGGTCAAAAAACTAGTGCATATTTTTATGACTAACGCAAAAAAAACTATGATAAATTTTTTTAAGTTTATTTTTTGGTAAGGTTGTAAAAATTTTGTACATTTTTTGAGGTTAGTAGAACAATAAAAAAGTAATATAGTATTGTGTTATGTTTTTTTGTTTGTAAAACCAAATAAATGCACTTTAAGATGTCCTTTAAATTTTTTTGTTGGAATTTCTCAAAATTCTTGAAAATTTTTGTTTAAGGATGTTTAACGCCTCTTCTGACTTTTAGCCTAATTATACAAAACAAATTTAGCCGAAGCACTGTGACAGTGTTTGAGGCATAAAGCATAAAAGTCAAAGGATTATCCTAGCGATTTATTTGAAATTGATCCATTGCTAACCTGTCTTCTTAAACTCGCTCTCCCTCTCTAAGTAAAGGGGTGTCGTTTTGTTTGCAAAATAAACAAATTATAATTTTTAGCGCACGTAAAAATTTAACGCAAAATTTAAGAAAATTCCTAAACGCTTGTGAATTTTCTCAGTATTTTTATAAACATATTTTCAAGAGCCGCCGCTTGATTGTGCTCTTCTAGAGTCCTACGGTTTAATTATAAAAAGTAAGCGTAACATTAAGGAAAAGGATTAAATTTTGAAATGTCCTTTTGTGTCTCTTAACAAATTTGTTGTTTCCTTTCTTATATTAACTACTGAAAGACCTTGTAATGTTTTGTGATCATTGTTTGTTGTTAATTGTCATTTTATTGATCTGGCTTTGTTAGAGGCTCATACGGTTTCTAAGTAAAGGATTATGAAAAACAGGTTAAAAATTTGGGAAATGAATATCTATAAATTTGTGCAAAAGAGGAAGGAAATTGTTTTTGTTGCTTTGGTTAGTCGATTTTCAAGATTTTAAATATAGGCCCTTACCACAAGAAAACAAATAGTCTATTTTAACAAAAGTTTTGTTTCAAATTTCAAATTTTCAATACATTTTTTGAAAGTCGATTTTAAAAACAAAAACAATCAACCTTACTACAAAAAAATAAAATAAATTTAAAATGAGCTTTTAATTTTATTTCCATACAAATTGTTTTTGTTTTTAAAATCGACTTTAAAAAATATATTGAAAATTTGAAATTTAAAATAAAACTTTTGTTAAAATAGACTTTTTGTTTTCTTGTGGTAAGGGCCAATTTGTATGGAAATAAAATTAAAAGCTGATTTTAAATATATTTTATTTTTCTATGGTAAGGCTGATAGTGTAATATTTGGATTTTTTTTTAAAGCGCATTAAGTAATCTACACAGAAAAAAAAAAAAAAAAAATTAATTAAATCTGGACCAATCACTAAAAAGCGCATATAAATTAAAAATATTTGTATGTAGTTAATTAAATTAAATATTTAAATATTTAATTAATATTATATTTAAAAACAATTAAAGTTTTAATTAAAGTAAAGATAAAAATGTAATTAAAAAGTTAATTATTATTAAAAATTTAATTGATACCAACTGAAGTGCCCGATGTTTCCCGGGTCTACAAAATTATAATTTGAACTTTAAAATAAAAAGTAAACTTAATTCTGTTGGTTTGTCAAATTCTGCGGGCAAAACCGTTCAAGAATGGCTAAAAACTTTGCAAAAAAAGGTTGGTTCAACGAATTTAGCTTAATTTAAAAAAAAAATAAAACAAGTAAAAAAGTTAATTTCGACCTTGCCGAATGTATTGATACCCTCCACATTGTAAAAAAGTTTATTTGAATAAAAAAAAAATTTGAAAAATAAAATCCGCGAAAAAAAATTTTTGGTGAAAAAGAAAATTCGGCGGAAATTTTGTTTTTGTTAAAAAATTGGTTTGTACTTTTTTAAATACCATTTGTTGATCAATTCTGTTCACATGTGTCAACCAGCAGCCGAATTAAAGCATTTATTGTTTTGAGGTTATGTTGAATGTACCAAAATTTTACATTTTCTTTCATAACTTTTGAACCGCTGAACCGATTTCGCTAAAATGCAATATCAAACTACTTAGGGCAACAACAAGTAAATATGCTTAGTCTTAGTTATATCTGTTTAAGACTTTGGCCGTGATACCATTTCTACAGACGAAACAGATGGACAGGCAGACGGACATTGCTAGAATGTCTTAAAATCGATCACTGATCAACAATATATATGGGGCATTCCATGTGAAATCGGACACCTTGAAAAACTTTTTTTTTAGATTTTCCCAATTTGCTTACAGTTTTTAGTACCCTTCGAAAACTCCTTCGTGGTAAATTTTCAGATTTTTTTGATGACCCGTTCAAAAGATATCGAATTTTTAAAAATTGGTAGTTTGTTCCTTTACTCAAACTTCTTTTAATCATAACTTCTTCAATAATGGTCCAAATTTTAATTTTTTTTTTTCAAAATTTTTGTTTTTTTACGTACTTTCTAAAAAAAAATCCCAAAAAAAAATTTTAAAAGCGCTCTAGTATGCGATTTTTAAGTTTTAAAATTTAAATCTCACTTTTGAAAATGTTTGTACTCTTCGATTTTTTTGAAATTTTTTTGTGTAAAACTTCTATCAATTCTACAATTTTTTTGCCCAGGAAGATCGTGGGATAACGATTATTACTATTTTTTTAAATTTTTTTAAAAAATTTTATTGTAATTTTCCAATCTTAAAATCATTTCTACTGCTCCAATGGTGCGTCATAGAGGGGTCCTTTATAAGACCGACCCCCATTAATTTTTACGTCTTAACATTTCTTTGGAACAAACTAATACCCTATCTCCAATTTCTAAGGGGGCTGTCACACAAAACGACATTTTTTAGAATTTTTTCCAACCGCTCTAACTGCCCTAATAGTGCCCTTAGAGCAACAAAATGTATGACCGACCCATAATATTTTTTTAGTCCAAACATTTTCTCTGAACACACCTACCCTCTATCTTTAACTGTTAAGGCGGTCCCCATACAATTTTTTTTATCTTTTGTAAATTTGTTTTATTTAATCAGCTTCTACCGGTCCAATGGTGCGTCCGAGAGGGGTCATTAGTGAGACCGACCCCCATTTATTTTTACCCTACAACATTTTTTCAAAACATACCTACGCCCTATCTCTTATCCCTAAGTAGGCTCCCATACAAAATTACATTTTTATAAAATTTGCTCCAACTGTTATTTGTATGGGAGCCTACTTAGGGTGTGGAGATAGGGCGTAGCTATGTTCTGAAAAAATGTTGCAGGGTAAAAATAAATGGGGGTCGGTCTCACTAATGACCCCTCTCGGACGCACCATTGGACCGGTAGAAGCTGATTAAATAAAACAAATTTACAAAAAATAAAAAAAATTGTATGGGGACCGCCTTAACAGTTAAAGATAGAGGGTAGGTGTGTTCAGAGAAAATGTTTGGACTAAAAAAATATTGTGGGTCGGTCATATATTTTGTTGCTCTAAGGGCACTATTAGGGCAGTTAGAGCGGTTGGAACAAATTTAAAAAAATGTCGTTTTGTGTGGGAGCCCCCTTAGAAATTGGAGATAGGGTATTAGTTTGTTCCAAAGAAATGTTAAGACGTAAAAATTATTGGGGATCGGTCTTATAAAGGACCCCTCTATCACGCACCATTGGAGCAGTAGAAATGATTTTAAGATTGAAAAATTACAATAAAATTTTTTAAAAAAATTTTAAAAAATAGTAATAATCGTTATCCCACGATCTTCCTGGGCAAAAAATTTGTAGAATTGATAGAAGTTTTACACAAAAAAATTTCAAAAAAATCGAAGAGTACAAACATTTTCAAAAATGAGATTTAAATTTTAAAACTTAAAAATCGCATACTAGAGCGCTTTTAAGAACTTTTGGGGATTTTTTTTTAGAAAATACGTAAAAAAACAAAAATTTTGAAAAAAAAAATTTGAAATTTGGACCATTATTGAAGAAGTTATGATTAAAAGAATTTTGAGGAAAGGAACAAACTACCAATTTTTAAAAATTCGATATCTTTTGAACGGGTCATAAAAAAAATCTGAAAATTTACCACGAAGGAGTTTTCGAAGGGTACTAAAAACTGTAAACAAATTGGGAAAATCTAAAAAAAAAGTTTTTCAAAGTGTCCGATTTCACATGGAATGCCCCATATACATTATGGGGTCCTAGACCGATATTTCGATGAGTTACAAACGGAATGACAAACTCTTATATACCCTCTATCACTAACAAGGAAGGGCACCGATTGTCCTGAAACTTGCATGTAGGAAAGAGGGGAGCAAAATAAGAATTACATGTTTTTATTAGCTGTCCAATCTCACATTTGGCGGGTCAAAATAGAGGGGGAAAACGGAATTTTTTTTCGATTTTTGAGGATTTTTCCCATTTATTCAAAAGAAACTATAAGAACATTTTATACAGGTCGAAAGGTTTTTTGAAGGCCTATCCAATTGTATATCGGTCGTGTCCAAATTCGTCTTCGTTAAGTTCGATATTGTCAAAAATGAATATTCGTAGGGGTAGTTTATATGGAGATGTATATACGTACGAACGCCAAAATCATATATACACTCAAAAAATTATGTCATTAACTGTTTGTAGTTTATTTAAAAAGTTTTACGTTTAGTCGTTTTAAAAAGAAAAAGCATTTGTTTGGTGTTCAATTTTTATTAATGACTACTTTTGTCCTTTGTTTCAAAAAAAAAACACACTAAAAATAAAGACTTTCGTTAACATTTAATTTTTAAAGTCATTTATTTTTGTTCTGTACGTAAAAACTAATGATTATTCTTTACATTTTTAATGATTTGTGTGAGTATTTTTTTTTAATGGTTGGTATTTTTTAATGATAGATCATTAGTTTTTACCTACACAAGTAGGTTATTTTTTTGTAGAAAAAAAAAATCAAAAAATTATTTATAGAAACATAAAAAAATGTTTGTATCAAGTGACTTTTGCACGATGAGTAGAGTGTCTGGCCAGAATGTAGTTGATTGCGGGATCGATTCCCCAAAAATTTTATTAAAAATTTTTAAAAAATTATTTCAATAGAAAACTGTAAAAAAATAACCTACAAAATCATTAATTTTTAATGTTTTCGTAGGATATTTTTTTGGAATTTGTTGGTAAAAATAACAGAACTATCATTAATCTTTACGTTTTCGTAGGTTATTTTTTTCGAATTTGTTGATAAAAAAGAATGAAAAAAACGTAATTTTTTAATGTTTAATGTCATTTATTTTAGAAAATTTTGTCAACAGTAAAAAATAAATGTTGATGTTTGTTAAAACAAATGAATAATTACTGGGATGGTTTTCAATTGTTTATTCACTGGTTTTAAATGTGTTTTTCATTGCCAACAAAATATTTTGAGTGTAATAATCTCTATCAAAATTTAGCATTTTCGTGGAATTTTCAAATGCCCATAACTCTGCAAATACTGCAGATACGAAAAAAATTCTAAATGCGTTTTTGTAGCCCTTATCTCGTAGAATATGACCGCTGAAGACCCGAAATCCCTTCATGCTATTGTTTTCGCGTTATTTCATGATAAAATTTCTCAAGACCCCAACCCCATTCCCATATTTTGAAAACTAAGCAAAATTAAGCGATTCTGAACTAAATTTTAGATCAAAATCTATAGTGACCTTATAATAGTGTACGCACATACTCATGTGCGGATCCCATATGTTGGGGCCCTGTAGGATACTCACATTGGGACTCCATAGGGTCCACCGAATCCGTAAGTTTAAGGAAATTTTTACTTAATTAAAAAAAAAAAAAATTTCCTCTGGATAAAAAGAATTAAACTTATATAAAGTACAATTAAACTAATTTTTAAGATATATTTAAGTAAATGCATTACTATTTTTTAGGAAAAAATGTACATACTTGGAATAACAATTAATATCTTTGGAGCCCTCGCATCCCCTTCTTTTCTTAAATTAAGTTACACATGCTTTAAAATTGGTTATTTTTTTTTTTAGTGCATAACTTTCAAAGTAGTGATCCAAAAAAAAATTCAGCCTTACCACAGAAAATAAAATAAATTTAAAATCGACTTTAAATTCTATTTCCATACAAATTATTTTAGTTTTTAAAATCAACTTCAAAAAAATGTATGGAAATTTGAAATTTAAAATAAAACTTTTTTAAAAATATACTTTTTATTTTTCTATGGTACGGGCAATTGGTTTTCATCATTTATGAAACTCTATCAAATAATCAAATATTAACAAAATAGTTGATCAGCGAATTAAATTTCCCATGGACTTTCCCATATCATATTAGACTTAAGTAAATTCAATCTGAAATACGCCATTTTTTATTCAACCAAACATTTATAATTCATGGGAATAAATTTTTAAAACAAACTCCTTAATTATTGCTTGACATGTTTTTATTTTGAAAATTTCCTTAATTTTTTCAAAATCCTTTCCTTACTCTTTTTTAACATTATATATTAACAATTTGTTTACATTTTCCGTATTTGGTTGTGTAAAGTTACAAAACAAAAACTCAAGAAACAATAGACATTCTGATGTTGTAATACAAAGTAATTGCGAATTCCGCTGATGCTAAAAAAATATAATGGTATTTTTTATGACCGTGCAACAACATTTTATGCAACAACTCCTTCGTTTTTTGTGTATTTAACTTTGTAAAACAACAACTGCAGGAAAAAAGGACAACAATACAACCAAGTTCGTAAAAAATACAACTCATTTATTATGATTTTGTTGTATAAAGAAAAGCAAAAAAAAAAGAAAATCCCCGAGAAAGTGGTAAATAAAAGGATTCAGTCATGCACAAAGTGTTGGGTTATTGTTTGTTTTGTAAAGAGCTTGGCTGAATTTTTATGAGTGTTTCCGTCTTTTCTTCTTGTTGTTAAACAAGGACATTACAACAACTTAACCGTAAAGGTGTGTTGGTTGTTCGGTGTTGTTGTTTGTGTAAAGGTGTAGGAGTTAAGTAATTTGCAAAAAACAAAGAATAAAAAACTGCTGAAAAAATTTACAAAATTTTATGGTTTGTTTAACAAAACGCAACATTATATATGATTACGTTTTTTAGCTGATGTTGGCAGTCACTCTTTTTCGCTGTGTTTTTATACTGAAATTGACGCGGAAATTCATATAATGTTGCATGATGGGAAGTGAGTAACAAAAAATGGAAAGAGTATAATTTCGTAGAAATTTTAAATGAAAGGATTTTTTTAGCATAAAGGAAAGGATTTTTTTTCAAATGAAAAAGGGTAATGAGAAAATTTTTTCGGGTTAAAAATATGAAGAGTTGTATGCAGTTTTTTAAGAAAATTTATTTAAAAAAAAACGGAATGTTCTAAGAATTGATAATTTAGCAAATTAAATTTTACACAGCCTTGAATTTGTATTGCTTAGGTAAGAAAGGATTACTTAATATTACAAAATCTTTAAATTTCTTAAAAGTTGTAAAAACAGACGTTTTATATTCTAACTAGAGCCTACGGTCAGGACCGGTATCCCGGGTAGATCAGTCTTTCGATCGGTCTTTTTATTAATATATATATATTTTTTTTAAATATTTCCTTTTTCCACCATTTTTAAGAACAACTCTACAGTCGAAACTAAAATATTATGTAAAGAAAGTAAATTTTTTACAAAACGTAGGAACAATTTGATGATTTTGTTCATTAAAATTAAATATGCCGGTATCTCAAACACTAAGCAAGATAGAGCAAAACGGAGAAAACTTTCAAAAGAAAGACAACAATGACAGCCTTCCTCCAGCCTTCCATCATACATGTTTGGTCTAAATAGGTACGAAATTTCGAATTTAAAAACCGCATTCCGGAAAAAGTCCAACATCTCGGTAAGATTAAAATTTTTCGGGATCCAAAACCCACTACCAGACCTTTGAAGAATTAATTCACTTTTTGATTTGATTCGCAAAAAGATTAATTCATATTAATAAATCAAGGAATTAATTCTTAATGATTTGATTCAAAAGAATTAATTTCAACTATTTGTTGAAAAAATTAACTATTTTTTTGTTTAATTCCTTGTTTAAATAAAGAATTAATTCACTTGATTCAAATCAACAAAGAATTAATTCACTTGATTCAAATCAAAAAAGAATTAATTCACTTGATTCAAATCAATTGATTCAAATCAAAAATGAATCAGTTGATTTAAACATTTTTTTCTTAAATCAAAGTATGTATTTACTTTACACACGCACACACATACTATAACATTTATGCTTGTGCGGTAGTAGCAAGCAAAAAGTCAAAGCAACAGAATTTGATAGAGTACATTTTATTGGCAGCGCACAAGCAGCATTTTTTAGCCTATGCCCGCATGCATAGGAATCACAAAAATGCAAGACATTGCTTTATTATAACATTTATTAATTTGCACATATTAAGGGTGGGATAATGCACGACTTTTCGATATAATGGAAATGTATGTGTATAATAAAAATGTAAATCATTAATTGTTTTTGTGTTAAATTTAAAGTTATTTTTATGCTGAAGAGCCAAATTCGTTATTGACTAAAGTAGAGATAGGCGCGTGAGTGGATTTTGACTCACACTCACTTACGCAAAAAATAATCGGATCACTCACTAATCACTCACGCAATATTTTTTTACTCACGCTCACTCACTATTCACGTGAGTAATAAAAAACTTACTCACGCTCACGCGTGACTCACGACAGATTCAATCACGCTCACGCGTGAGTCACGCAAAATCTACTCACACAATAAAATTTTCTTACCAAAAAAAAAAAAAAAAATCAAAAAAAAAAAATTTTACGAAAATTTTAAAAAAATTGGGCAAATCAAAAAATCTAATCACGCAAACTCACGGAAAAAATAAATGACTCACTCACTAATCACTCACTCAGTTTTTTTTTTCAAATCACGCTCACTCACAATCACGTGATTGAAATGAAAATCATTCGCACTCACCCGTGATTCACGTGAATCACGTGACCAGCGCCCATCTCTAGACTAAAGGTACACATTTAATAATACTCTACAATTTGGAGTGTTGTTTATTGATGGCGTGTGTTTAAAATTGACGATATTCCAATGATTTTAACGCAATCAGACATGATAAGATTTTTATAATGTGCATTTTTAGTGTTTGATTTAAGTGAAAAAAGTTTAAATCAAGTTGATTCAAATCAAAAGTGATTTGAATCAGTTGATTCAAATCAAAGTGATTTGAATCAGTTGATTCAAATCAAAATGTATTAATTCAATTTAATCAAATCAAAGAATTAATTCTTTGCAATGAAATTAAGTGAATTAAAAAATGAATTAATTCTTTTGATTTATAGAAACAGGGAATTAATTCAATTATTTTAAATCAGATTTAGGAAATTGAATCAGGGAATTAAATCTTCAAAGGTCTGCCCACTACTTTATGAGTTTAAGAGCCGTTTTCTCAAAATGTTTGTTTTATGACCGGGGCAAAAAGCTGTGGGTAGAACGGCAATTATGAGTATCTTTGTTCCATATGGAGTCGTTTAAAGCAACCACAAAAAAGTGCCATCGTAAGACCGAAAAAGACCGTCCTAATTTTATAGAAATACATGGAAAACGCACAACTTTATGGGTTTAACAGCTGTTTTCTCGAGTTTTTTTTCAACGACCAGAACAAAAATCTGTAAGTAGATCGACTATTATGCCGTTGCAATTACATGAAAATTTCGACGATTTTGAAGACGTCCGACCGGTCTACCCGGGTAACCGGTTTAAATCCGGTCTACTCGGAAACACAGGTAATGGGGGGCTCTAACAATACATAAATAATTGTTCCTATAAGTCTCAAATTCAGAGACTCTGATACCTTTTTAGAAAAAGTGCCAGATTTTTAGGTCCTTTGCCTATTGAAAAAGTCTCAGATTTTAAGACCATTTTCCTTTCGAAAAAGTCTCAGATTCTGAGACTTTTCCCATAAAATAAGGGGCCGATTCATAGAAAATAGTCATAACTCAATCATTAATCATTTTTTCCATGTGGTCCAGATGGTCTTTAAATTGGCAAATAAATTTTAATTTAAGACTTTTTATGATCGTGCTTACAACAAAAAACCAGGAATATGAATTTTAAATAAATTAAAATTTGTCATAACCAGTCATAACTGTGAATAGGCCTGTAAGCAAGGGCTTATGCAGGACTGTTTTTTCAGGGCCCAACAACAACAACAAAAAAATGTTTGTTGTTTTGTTCGTGAGATTTGTGAGATTTCGTATAGAAAAAAGTCTCAGGTTCTGAGATATTTTTCGTTTAGAAAAAATCTCTGATTCTAAGGCATTTTTTCTTTAGAAAAAGTCTCAGATTCTGATATACATATAGGAACATATAGGAAAAGTCCAAGTCATTTTTTTATACCAAAATTGTCACGATCACAAAAATTTTTAAAATAAAAAAAAAACTCCTTTTCAAAATAAGAACTTCCAGACTGACAACTATTTTCACAAAAATTTTTCAGATTTAGTCATATTTTTTCTTTAAAAATGGTCAGATTTTCCATATAAAAATGTTCAGATTTTTTTCGATGAAAAATTTTCGGTTTTCAAAATTGTTTTCCTTTGGAAAGTTTGTTAGAAAATTTCATTGCACACCCGTCCAGTACTTTGTTACCGTTATATTAAATACCGGATAATAAGGGGATCACGATTTGGGTCCCCAATTCTAAAATTCTTCTCTTCAGAATCTTTATTTTTTATTAATTGCGTGTTCAAGGGGAGGGGGGGGGGGGAATAAAGAAAAAAGAAAGAAGTGCCATCTACAGTCAGACGGACGGACAGACGAACAGACGGACATTCACAAAATGTCTTAGAATCGATCATGGATCAATAATATACCGACCGATATTTCGATGCGTTACAAACGGAATGATAAAGTTAGTATACCCCCATACTGTGGTTGGAGGGTATAAAAAGAAAGAATGGAATTTTCTAAAAAAGTAAAAAATAAAATATCAGAATCTAAGTCTTTTTCACATATAATTTTTAGTTGTTCTACATGTAAGAAAGGTTTATTTATCATTTTATATTTTTTTTTACTCTGGCAACAGTGTCCGCAACTATTCTCTAAAAGGAAAGCAGAGTTTGCATAATCCTAAAAATATTTTATTAGTGCTTATAAAACAAACTTAAGAACACCACAACCTTGAAAATAAACAAAACTATAAGCTACAAGGATTAAAAAAAAGGTCCTTAAAAATACTTAAAAACAATTTTATTTTTTGAAATAATTAAAAACTTCCAACTGTGTTAAAAATTTTCGTAAAAATTCACTTGCCCCTAAAATATCTTTTTCATCGCATAATTTCCAAGAATCAAAAATATCATAAAAATTTACATAAAAATGCGTTCGAAAATATGCCGCTAAACAATGCCTTCAGTTTACCAAAGTCGTGCAAAAAACTAGACAAATTTTTGTTGTCATAAAAATTCTCAAGTAAAAACAGCAGGAAGACTTAAAGAAAAATTTAAAACAATTTTTTTGGTTGGTATATACATCTCAATTACCTAAAAATTGTTTATTATACGTATAAGCATAAATATTATGTAACAATGCATTTAGCGTTTTTATGCAAAAAAAAAAAAAACAGCGCAAAATTGTGATGCAATACTATTTATGGTTGTAAAAAGGTATTGGAATTCCTAAGAATTTCAAAATTTTACATGTTTTGTTATAATTTTTTGTTACAGTTTTTTTTTTTTCTAAGGATATTTTTATTTCCTTTTTTGTCTTCCTCAATACAGATGCTTTAGGAAATTGTCTCAAAAAAAAAATTATGGCATTTTCACTTTTTTTCGCGTTAATTATGTTTGGCGTTAATAATACATTTAGCTGACCTGTATTATATTCACACCATGATTTTTATGATCACTGCCAGTTTTGTTTTTTTGCATTGTTTGTCATAATTTTGAGATCCGGAAAAAAATATGATCGCATAAAAAGAAATGTAAAACATTTTCTCAATAATTATAGCATTTTTATGACCGTGTTTACGTAATTTTGCTGTTCCATGGAAATTTTCTATTGTTGTTGGTAGCAAAAAAATAAATGCAAGGTCACGTAACAAAAAACTGCACTAAAAATTGGTCAAAAAACTAGATCAGTGTTTTATGAGTTTTTTTGCAGTAATGTTTTAGTTTTTTGTCGGTAACACAATATGGCTTTTGAAACAAAACCGCGAATTTGTTTTTTTTTGTAAGAGCATCTTGTGTTTTTTTTTGTTTGTTTGAAATTTTTCAATGAAAGATGAAAAAAATTTAAGGAAATTAAAAATATGGCTACCGTTAACCTTGATTTTTTTGTTGTTTTTTTAACTAAAAGAATTGAGGAAGAAATTTGATTAATTCATCAATAAATCTCATTTTAACCAGTGTTGAATTCATTAATAATATCTCATATTAACAAGTGAGAGTGTTAAATTCGGCTGTGCTGATCGGGCCGATTCTTTGATTAACTCCATTAATAAATAATTCATTTTAGGGGTGGTTTTTCAGAGGGGAGTTTAGAGGGGGATGTTGGGTGACACCATCCCTATCGCGATAAAGGTTGATAAATAGATAAATTATGTCATTATTTAAAATGTGGCGGCTTGAAAAAAATTACTTTTGTGATCCTTTTGGTCCAAGTATAGATCGATGAACTTCATAAGAAATAAAAATGTTTCGTTTATTGAACATATGAACAGTTCTGGCGAATAAGAACGAATGGAGAACTTTTTTAAAAACATTTTGTTTTTGCATAAATGCGTTTTTTTACCAGAGCTCTCAAATCCTCTGCAAAAATACGAAGTTTACTTCCAATTAGTTCATTATATACTAGCTGACCCGGTCCGCGTTGCTGGCCCAAAAAAACATCGATTCTGTTTTCTATAGCATCTCGATCTTAATATACAGTGTCGGACAAAACTAAAGCACGGGACTGGGTCCAGAAGTAGCTATTGGTTCCACCTTCGGTTAGCACTATCTATAGAGATCAGACATACGTAATGTTGATTATAGTACAAAGGGGCGTGTCATTTTACGCATTCTTATCGAATCGTGGCTTTAAATATAGCTAAAGTTCCAAGTTGCGTCCTCGGTAAGTACTATATATGCTGCAAATTTCCATGAAATCGTTTTAGCCGTTTTTGTGTGATTGCGGAAGAAATAACTTTTATTAAATAAAAAAAAAGGGAGTGGCATTTTTTACCCCTTTGCCGAATCGCGCTCTAACATGAACTGTAAGCAGTTCTCGATTAGTACTATCAGTAGTAAAAGATAAAATAACTTTGGGTATAGCATAAAGAGGCGAGGAAACTTACGCCTCGTTGTCGAATCGTGTTCTTATATGTCCTGTAGTTCCACCCTCTTTTAGCATTATCTGTGCAGGGAATTTCATTAGGATCGGCTTTGTCGTTTTTGCTTGATTGCGGAAGTGGCAGGAATATATTTTTAATTGTTTGTTTGACCAACGCTCAGGGGATGCCCCCTTTCAATTAAATTCATTGTGTTTTCGCGTCTTTTTACAATTATAATCTTATATGGCCAACATATGCAATTGATTAGCACTATCTTGATTAAAAACGCCAAGAGAATCGGTTCAACTGTTTTTGCTTAATTGCGATCGTAGTGTAACATGACCTATAGTACCGCACATGACCTATAGTTCCGCACTAGCCGTTGGTACTATCAGTGCTAAAAATTTAATTAAAATCGTATTAGCCACTTTTGCAGAAATATTTTCAATTCCATACAAAGAGGCGTGGCATTTTAAGCCCCTTTGACCAATAATGCTCTAAATTAGCACACAGTTAGTACTCGATTAGTACTATCTTTGGTTTAAAATTCATCAAAATCGGTTTATTTTTTATTATATACAGATGTCAATAGTGGTGCTATGTAAAAATTCGATTTTGCCACGCCCCTCCGCCCACAGACTGAGAATCAAAAATCTTACCGCACAGTCTTACTCCTCAGGCTATTCTGAATATTCCCTGAAAGTTTCATCAAGATCGGTCCAGCTGTTTTCGCGTCCGTAAGGAACATACATACAGCCGTTTTTGCATTATTGCAAATCATGCAGAGATATTTTCAGTTCAATACAAAGGGGCGTGGCATTTAACACCCCTTTATCCAATAACCTTCTAATTTGGCACATAGTGAGTAATCGGTTAGTACTATCTTTTGTTTAAATTTCATCAAAATCGGTTCATTCGTTTTTTTATATATAGATGTCATTAGTGGTGGAATATAAAAAATTGATTTTGCCACGCCCCTCCGCCCACCGGCAGAAAATCAAAAATCTGACCGCACAGTGTTACTCCCCAGGCTATTCTGAATATTCCCTGAAAATTTCATCAAGATCGGTCCAGCCGTTTTCGAGTCCATACGGAACATACATACACACATACATACGCACATCCATTTTTATATATGGGGCATTCCATGTCAAATCGGACACATTGACAAAATTTTTTTTTAGATTTTCCCAATTTGTAAACAGTTTTTAGTACCCTTCGAAAACTCCTTCGTGGTAAATTTTCAGATTTTTTTGATGACCCGTTCAAAAGATATCGAATTTTTAAAAAATTGGTAGTTTGCTCCTTTACTCAAACTTCTTTTAATCATAACTTCTTCAATAAAGCTCCAAATTTCAAATTGTTTTTTTCAAAATTTTTGTTTTTTTACGTACTTTTTAAAAAAGAATCCCAAAAAATTCTTAAAAGCGCTCTAGTATGCGATTTTTAAGTTTTAAAATTTAAATCTAATTTTTTAAAATGTTTGTACTCTTCGATTTTTTTGAAATTTTTTTGTATAAAACCTCTTTCGATTCTACAAATTTGTTTGCCCATTAGGATCATGGGATAACGATTATTACTATTTTTTTAATTTTTTTTTTTAAATTTTATTGTAATTTTCCAATCTTGAAATCATTTCTACTGCTCATTGTCATTTTCCAGACCGACCCACATTAATTTTTACGTCTAAACATTTCTTTGGAACAAACTAATACCCTATCTCCAATTTCTAAGGGGGCTCACATACAAAACGACATTTTTTAAAATTTGCTCCAACTGCTCTAACCACAATATGTTTTTAGTCCAAACATTTTCTCTGAACACACCTACCCTCTATCTTTAACTGTTAAGGCGGTCTCCATACAACTTTTTTTATTTTTTGTAAATTTGTTTTATTTAATCAGCTTCTACCGGTCCAATGGTGCGTCCGAGAGCGGTCATTAGTGAGATCGACCCCCATTTATTTTTACCCTACAACATATTTTTAAAACATACCTACGCTCTATCTCCACTCCCTAAGTAGGCCCCCATACAAATAACAGTTGGCGCAAATTTTATAAAAATTGTAATTTTGAATGGTAGCCTACTTAGGGAGTGGAGATAGGGCGTAGATATGTTTTAAAAAAATGTTGTAGGCTAAAAATAAATGGGGGTCAGTCTCTCTAATGACCGCTCTCGGACGCACCATTGGACCGATAGAAGCTGATTAAATAAAACAAATTTACAAAAAATACAAAAAATTGTATGGGGACCGCCTTAACAGTTAAAGATAGAGGGTAGGTGTGTTCATAGAAAATGTTTGCACTAAAAAAATATTGTGGTTCGGTCATACATTTTGTTGCTTTAAGGGCACTATTAGGGCAGTTAGAGCAGTTGGAGCAAATTTTAAAAAATGTCGTTTTATGTGGGAGCCCCCTTAGAAATTGGAGATAGGGTATTAGTTTGTTCCAAAGAAATGTTTAGACGTAAAAATTAATGGGGGTCGGTCTTATAAATGACCCCTCTATGGCGCACCATTGGAGCAGTAGAAATGATTTTAAGATTGGAAAATTACAATAAAATTTTTTAAAAAAATTTTAAAAAATAGCAATAATCGTTATCCCATGATCCTACTGTGCAAAAAATTTGTAGAATCGATAGAGGATTTACACAAAAAAATTTTCAAAAAAATCGAAGAGTACAAACATTTTCAATGATATTTAAATTTTTAAACTTAAAAATCGAATTTTAGAGCGCTTTTAAGAATTTTTGGGATTTTTTTTTAAAAAAGTACGTAAAAAAATAAAAATTTTGAAAAAAAAAAAATTGAAATTTGGACCATTATTGAGGAAGTTATGAGTAAAGGAACAAACTACCAATTTTGAAAAATTCGATATCTTTTGAACGGGTCATTAAAAAAATCTGAAAATTTACCACGAAGGAGTTTCCGAAGGGTACTAAAAACTGTAAACAAATTGGGAAAATCTAAAAAAAAAAAAATTTTAAAGTGTCCGATTTAACATGGAATGCCCCATATATATTACTAACCAGTAATCGATTTTAAGACATTCTAGCGATGTCCGTCTGTTTGTCCGTCTGTGGAAATGACTAATAGTGCATTCACATTGGCGTCGAAACCCCGTTTAACGAGGTTTCGAGCCAAACCTCATTTGAAAATACGTATTTTCCCACACAAATTGTGGTTTCAACGAATGTACGATCGAAACCTTTTAAATTTCATAGTTCTCCTTTTTTTTACAACTGTTATAATACAAGAAAATAAATTAAAGAAAGCGTCAAAAATAAAAAAATTTAAAATATTTAAATATTTGAATAAAAAACAACAATAAACAAAAGATTTTAATAAATTAATTTAAAATATCCCGTAAATTAATTAATTGTGTGTTTTTTAAGCCGGTATAGTCGCGAATTTTGTTCGGTAAATTTTGAAAACGTGATAAGTGTAAAATTTTTCAGGTGTGAACGGCTGAGTTTTGAAAATGAAAATACGTATTTTCAACGAGGTTTCAAAGTCAGTCTGAATGTACTATAAGACTTAACGTAATAACTTGTTGTTGTCCTAAGTAGTTTGGTATTGCACTTGCGCGAAATCGGCTTAGCGGTTCAAAAGTTATGAATGAAAATGTAAGGACACCTCGAAAATTTTGGTACATTCTACATAAAATAAAAATACAATATGCTTTAATTCGGCTGCTGGTTGACACATGTGAACAGAATTGATCACCAAGTGGTATTTAAACAAGTACAAACATAGTTTTTTACAAAAACCAAATTTTCGCCCAATTCGGCAAGGTCGAATTTAACTTTTTTACTTGTTTTTTTTTCAAAAAACTTAAGATACTAAAACTAAGCCAGATAGAGGAAACGGAGGCCGTTTTTGGTTCTTAGAATCGCCATAGCATCGCTGGTCCTCTTCATATGTGTGGCCCCCATGGGTCCAAACTAGAGATGGGCGCGTGAGTGACTTTTGACTCACACTCACTCACGCTTACGACAGGAATTTTCGAATCACGCACACTCACTCACGAGCATATTTTTTCGACTCACACTCACTCAGAATCACGTGAGTAAATTTAATACAGCTCACATTCACGTGCACTCACGCAAGCTTCACTCACACTCACGTTGACTCACACTCACGAAACTCTTATTAATAAAAAAAAAATCAAAAACTAAAATTTCAAAAATCTTTCAAAATTTTTAGCAAAATTTAAAGTTCAGCGAAATTTTATATTTTTTTGCATTTTTCGAGTACAAAAGGAAATATGAAGAGAAAATAAATCACGCAGACTCAAGCAAAAAAATCGACTCACGCACACTCACTCACGCAAAAATCTTACTCACGCACACTCACTCACGCAATTTTTTTCCCACTCACAATCACGTGAGTAAAATTGAATTTAGTTACACTCACGCGTGATCACGCTCTAATCTGCTCATGTGCCCATCTTTGGTCCAAACTTTGAATTTAAAAAAGTTGGCATTTCCGAAAATTTTAAAATGCTCATATCTTGGAAAATTTTGCTGTCACAACAAAGGTCCAATGGCATTTTTGTTGCTTTAATTTTTAACTTAAAGTTATCGAGTTTTTAAAATTCTCAAGACCACATTAGGCTCCTAAATTCACGTATCTCAGAAACTGAGAAAGGTAGAGAGAAATAGACAAAAATTTTGGATCAAAAACTATGACAATCCTTAAGGGACCCAACTGAATCTGGGTCCATCGGAGCCTGGACCCAACTGGGTCGGGGCACATCAGGGTCTGGTCACATCGGGGTATGTGCCAATTTTTTTCATTTTTTTTAGTTTAAGTTCGCATAATAATCCCCATTGCAGAGATTACGTCCACTACACTAGTTGGTCATAATCCCAAAAATTTTATTTGAAATTTGAAATTTTTTTGCATTTTGGAAGGTATAAAAGATTCGGCACAGCCGAATTTACCACTCTCACTTGCTTTTTCTTGAATGTAAAAAACCACCTTTTTTTTGGCAAATTTCAAATAGCGATATTTCGAAAACCGTTTGACCGATTCTAATTTTTGTTTGAAATTCGTGTTCAGGGCATCATTGTTGACTATCGCGAGCAAACTAATAAGGGAGTTCTTTCAGAGGACACCCACCGATTGTCCTGAAACTTGCTTATGGGAATGAGGGAAAAAAATAAGAGTTGCCTGTTGTTTTTACCTGTCTTATCTTAAATTTAAAAAAGGGTTGCCACCTTATGAAAAATTTTTGGTCTTTCGGGAAAATTCGAATAAAATTCGAACAAGCAGGAGTTTAATATAGACTCTAAAAGGCAACTTTTCCGAACCCGACGATTTTGAAATTCGGAAAAAAAGTATTTGCTCCACCCTACTGTACAGGTACTGATCAAGAATTACCAAAATTGAGGATTAAGGCATCAGAATAATTTGATTTAAGTATTTTTGTTTAATTATTTTTCGTTGTTTTTCAAATAATTTTCATATTAATTAACAACCATTACCAATAAAACTATTATGTGTGTGTTAACAAAAAAAAAATTATCATAACAGTTAATCAAGCATTTTTTTTGGTCGAGTCAATATTTTTATAGCGGTTTAACGATGACAAAGTTTATTTTGTGTAAAACAATAAATATGTATGTGTGGGTGTATGTATAAGTGTATGTGCGTAATTGTATATGTTTCATGACCAACAACGGTTAACCAGATAAAAGGCCACAAAAAATGCCACGAAAATCCCAAACTAAAAATCACATATACAATACAAAAATTATTTACTACACAACACACAATCACATAAAAAATATACATACATGTATGTATATAAACAAATTGCTCCAACAAACAAATAAGTAGAACAGAAAAAATAAAACTCATCAATGAAATAATAAAAAAAATACGGGTTAAAAATGGGGGGCGAGGCGAATAAATAGAAACAGTTAACAATTTTTTTTTATTAACAAAAACCATAAAAAATACTGTGAAATGCAAAAAAAAAGGAAACAGGAAATTGAAAGCTTTTGTAAAGAGTTTTTAAAAAATAAGAGAATATTTTTTTTTATAAAAAATCAAGAGATATTCTTTAAAAGCAGTTAATTCCAATACTGAAATCTATTGTTTTTATTTTTAAATAAATCATTTTAACTGAAAATTTTAAACTGAAATTTTTTGTTGAAATAAGGGTTGTACAAATTTTAATTTAAATTTTGTAAAAAAAAGTTAGAGAGAAGGAGGAGAAGGAGTGGTAAAAAGCTATAACGCACATATCCTTTTAACAATAATGGGTAACCAAAAACCCAATGCAAACCTTAAAACAAACCGTAAGTGAAACCAAGCTCATCAACACAATACAGCAATAACAATTCCTTTAGCAGTTAGATGGTACATGACAACCCATATAAGCAACCCCCCCTTCCATAGAAACTAAAACACTTCACAATAAAACTACTACCACTACTGTGTATGTATGTAAGTATGAGTATCTACTTATAAACCAATACCGCACATAACGGTTTATTATATGTACAACGCTGGTTAAGGACTTTTTTCCTTAGAGGATTAAATTCAATAAATTTTTCTCTTAACAACATACACACACAACTCTATACTCTTTGACATTTGAAATAATGGCGTTTTCTCTTTTTGTTTCAAGCTAACGGATTACGAATGCAAAAAATATAAAAAAAAAAAATCATGTCCTGTTAAATATCCCCTGAGAGTTCTTTGGAAACTCATTGCAAAAGCATTACAATAATTTCATTTACTTTTTTTTTTTTTCATTTATAAGTTATTCTTATTCCAAATGATACAAAGTTTTCCCACTGTTGCCCACCAAGACTGAACAGTAACAGAAAAAATCCACCCCGTTATTAACCCAAAAAACCACGTTTGTAAGAACACCCTTTCCGAAATTTAAACTATCAGAATCCATGCACTCAGAGAAATTTAATAGGTAAATTGTGAAATCGTGGTAACATTCCACTTCAAATTTCGTTTGCATACATAAAATGCCCAATTGCAGCATATTTATAGTGGTTTAGGCCCATAGTTGAGGTACTGCTCCCCATTGTCTAATCCCGAATATGTTGTGTGGAGCTCAAGCATGCTTAAATAACAATCTAATTCAAATTTGATTAAAATATGTTTACCAAAACCCGAGTCAAAGCATTTTGGAAATTCCGGCAATAATATGCCCCATTGTGCAATCCCGCTAATGTTTTTGCTAGTTATTGGAATAATAAAATAACACTTTTTAATAGGATAAATGAAAATGATATGATATCTTAAGGTTATTAAAGGAGAAAGTAAACCATGCCAAAAAAGTCGTTAGAGAATAAATGGCGCCCAACGTGGGGCCTGGTCTTATATAACTTGATATGTATAGAATACAATTTAATTTATATTGCTGACGTTGTGATGATAATCCTGTCTGTTTTATATTTTTTTATTATAATTTCTTTACCTTTCAAAATCTAGGGTGACGAAATACCTAGGGCTCGAAGCAACAATTGAGGGATCAGAAAATTTAACACCGGGAAGTCATTTCTCTCCACTAAGCAGAAGGCACAATGAATTGCGTAAGTGGGTAACACTGCTGCTATAAGATCCACACCTCAAGCGGGTCTGGAAACCTTCTTCAAGAGCATAGCATCAAAATCAACTCTCACATTAAGATAGTTGCAAATGCTGCTGCACCGGCTCAATCTCTCCGCTGACAAACTTTGACAGAACCTTCGAAATCAAGTACTGATTAGGTAAAACTGGGCAGAAAAATTATAACGGATAATGAAATCTTAATTCTTACGGACGCACCAAAGATCTCGATAGGGACGGTATCGTGAGTGTACCTTTTTTCATGTCTTAATTCGGGCATGAAATTAGGACCGAATTGAGACTTCCAGACAAGTGTAGTATATTTCAGGCAGAGGTACTTGTACCTGATCAAGAAACATGTAACTTATGTACATCCTTACACTATAAACATTTTTGTGAATCGTCTTGCAGCTCTGAATTCCTTGAAATCCAACAACGTGAAATCGTTAGGAATTGTATACGACCCCTAGACATAGTGGGGTTACTGGAAACAAATCGACTAATAAATATCCAGGGAATCGCTCTCATTCAGTAGGGGAACAGGTTAATCCTGAAACATCAGTTCTTGAAGAACCCTGAAGTTTGGTAAGTTATGTTGAAATCCAAGGTGGTCGTTAAGAGAGTAAAGAATAATGCTAATTCTTCTATTCCAACTCTCTAAAAGGACGATCAATCATTCACCGAGCCGGTTGATAAGGTCAATATCTTCGCTGAACTTTTTGCTAGAAATTTTTGCTTGCAGGAAAGCGATCAACCACTGCCCGTTCTCGAAAGGATATCCTATACTATGCCCTTGATTTTCTTTCGGGCCTGGGCAGTCAAAAGGGTTCTTGCGGATCTCAACGTAAACAAGTCACCGGTGCTCAAACAGTGCTTTTCTACGTTAGCACGTCCATTGGCTACGGTAGATTGGACTATTTTATGTCTGAGCGCCATGGACTAGCCTAAAAATATCCTTATTTTTGACTAGTACAACCCCACGTACATTGGCAAACTTTTTCAGCTCTTCGTACCGTGCGGGAGTCTTCCCCTCATGCTGGAAGGTGTACAATGTCTAGCCAATCCCTAAAAAGGGTGCGCCCCATACTCGCATATCTAGTAGAGCACATACGTTTGCAGTTGATTGTGCTGTGTATTGCACATCGAATTACAAAGAAAATTCGTTTTTTAGTCCAACGATTCGTATGTGGAACTAACTTCCTGCAGAGGTCTTCCCTGTTACTTACAATTTAGAGAAATTTAAATCAAATATCCACAACCACTACTCCCTCTGTTCTCCTTTCCATACTCTATTTTCCTGATCAATACAATGCACAGCATGAGTAGGGGGCATCCCTGAGGTTAAATACAACACCCATATATGGGCAGGTGCTTCAACGTCTATTTTGGAGCTCTTGGACCGTGTCCAAAGGAGTGCGTTGAGGCTCACCAACGATAGTTGGGTATCCAACTCTATTGATTCATTGGAGCATCGTCGGAATGTGGGTTGTGTGACTCTGTTTTATCGATATTATAATGGAAAGTGTTTTAATGAAATGAGCGAACTCATTCGATTGGTTAGTGGACCGTACAACGCATTACAGAGAAAATTGTTCTTTAGTCGAACTATACGTATGTGGAATAAACTTCCAGCAGATATCTCTCCTGTCACTTTTAACATAAACAAGTTTAAATCAAATGTCCATAGACACTACTCCCTTTTTCCTCCTTTCCTAAACCTAACTTCTTTCCGTCAACACAATGCTATGCATCAGTAGGGGACATCCCCTGAGTGTTGGTCGAATATAAAAAAATCTTTACTGACGGATTGAAGATGGAGATTTGTAAGGGTTTAGGAGTGTACTTTGATTGTCTCGAAATCAGGGGCTCATTGAGACTTCCAGACAAGTGTAGTGCTTTCCAGGCTGAAGTACTTGCAATTTATCAAACCGTCATTATCATTTCCGTGGACAGTCTTGCAGCTCTAAAGGCCTTAGATTCAAACACTAAAAACTCGGGAACCGTTAAGAACTTTATACAATCCCTTGCTCGAACCAGTCAGCAAATAGTCAAGCTAATCTGGATCTCTGGACATAGTGGGGTCGCTGGGAACGAATTATGTGATGAACGTGCAAGATATGTCTCTAAATCAGTGGGGGAATGGATTTAACCGTGCATCTCGGTTTCTATAGTGGTTGGACTGGATTGCATAAACGTCTCATTGACTTCACTAGCAAAATATCTTAGGGAATAAGGGTGGTTTAAGAAGTAGACCTTTATATCGGAGGGGGAGTTGGGATATAACAATTAAGGGAACCACAATGGCCTTATGCCAGAACGAGTTTAAAGACTTTAACCAAGGGCCTATTACAATGGTTATGATCTTAAGAGACCAGAAACTCCCTTACATGTTTCTACGGATCTGTATCCTAAAGAGGATTGGAACGGCTACTGCGGCTATTGAGAGAAATAAAAGGCTATGACTCCCCTAATAATATTTTAATGACAAATTCTTCAATATTTTCACATAAAAAAAATAAATTTAGAAAATTTAAATTTTATTTCTGAATTCCACTACCGTCCCCAGAAAATTTACAAATAAAATTTGTTAGTTTGCGTTAGAAAATACAGAGATTATGGTGAATGCATCATAAAAATGGTCTTTTACACTCATAATTAGACATAGACGATCAATGAACTCGTATCTCAACTTGAATACTTGAAAAAATACTTTAGTTTATTTCTGATCAACCAATTAAAGTTAAAATAATCTATATATTTTCGTGACTTATATGTTTTAAAGCGTGCAAATGCAATGTTCTTCCACAGATGGGAGTTTTTAGCGGTTGTGGCGATAATAAATTACATCACGTAAATTTAGACATATTTGACCGGATCCCGTCCAATTAATCCATCGCTTATGATGGTCTTTCGGATGTAATAATTATATATTAACTGCTCCCTAAGAAACCCCATTTAACTACGGCAAAAACCTTTTTCTTCCGAACTCCTTAAGATCTTTTAAAATATTTCCTACTTTATTTCTTCTAGTGTACTATCATTCAGATACGCAGAAAACCCCCAAGCCATACACAACAAAACAACAGGAAATAGCAAAGTTACAGGAAAAAGGAACACGTTTTTACTATGCCAGTGTAACTATGGTGTCGCGGTAAAGCTTTAAAAAAAAATATGTATATAAAAATATCACAATTGAAATGAGAAATGTGCACGCGTCAAACACAATGCAATTTCGTTTTTTTTTTTTATTTCTTTTGTAGTTCCGCAAAAAGCTTTGCAAAATATCTCCCTGAATGGAAACATATACCGTTGTACAACCACTGGTTATAACCACCACCACCAACCATCATCATCGACAACATCACCAACAACTACACCCCTTTTTTTGTTGTTTTGTTGTAGCCGGCTACCAACAAATATATATAAAATGCAAAGGGTGCTTATGACAGCTATACTTCATATTGTTAAAAGTTAAAATTATCACAGAACAAAAAAAAAAATTACGCAAAAAACGCAAGCAAACACACATTTGCCACAGTAACAAATTTCATTTGGTTCCATGGTTTTATTTTTTTGGGTAAGAGACGACTTTTGTTGTATACTTATTAGGGTGGCAAAGAACTTTGAGTACTTTTTACATTTGATGTAAAACTGACTTCACCATATTCAGAAATTTTACTTAAAATTGGATGAGTAGAGTAATTTTGATAAAGCTTTATAGGTTAATTAAGATTTTTCTGACCTATTTCTTTTAACATTGTTAAATTCTCTCTAAAATGCCCTTGTGGCGCTGAGGCCTCAATTTTATTTGAAATAAATATTAATGGTAAAAAAAAAAAAAAAAAAAAAAAAAAGTACGGTTTCTAATGAAATACTGTATCTAATGGAATTGACTATTCCAGTTATATTAAAAGTTTTTCCATAGGTACTCAAAGTCATATTTGAATTTGCTCCATGAAATGTTTTCAAAGATGATTTACAGGCAATCTTGCTTTGACCATTCTTAACTTTTAAAAACTATCAATGTTTGATAATGATTTTTTGACTCTATTGGTTTCGTGTAGTAGATCCCTAGAAATTTACCATCTGGTCTCTGATTGGGTCTCGAGACTTTTGAGGAAATTACGAGGATAGACCTGAAAAGTTTAAACAATTTGCAATGAAGGTTTTGTGGTATCGCTATGGACCAATTGGCCCATGGGGAGTGGCCATCTGGCACCGCCACCCTATCCTAACCTCTGATTGGGTGCTTTCATTATCCCTGATTGGGGCCTTTCATCGACCAGATACAGCAAATGAGTTATCAATGTTTGATAGTGAGTTGTTGAACCTATTGGTTTCGTGTAGTATATGCCTCTCAATTTGGAAACTGGTCTCTGAGTGGGCACATTCATCGACCAGATACAGGAATGAATTCGCTATGGATGCTCGAAGTTGTTCTACAGATCTGCCTGTTTTCTGTGGATATTCTTACCCTTCGCAACTATTCCACCAGTTGTTACTCTTTAGCCAATAAACCCGGCCGACTTCATTTGATGTTCTCGTGAATATGGCATGATTCTTTCTTGTTGATACAGGATTCTATTTCCACATTGCAATTTGGAATCTGGCCCCAGATTGGGCGCCATTTTCTTTAAAGGGTTTTTTGCAAGGAAAGTACTCGGAGGGGTAATTAAATAGTTGCCTATTAGTAAATTCTCAATGAATGATCTAAGTAATTCAATTCGTATTCTTTCGATAAATTGTTACAGGCGATTTTGCGGTGGGTATTCTTTCATGTCAAAACTATTCCACCAGTTGTTTCTTAGTCAATAAATCCACCAGAGTAAATCGGTAATCAAGTTTTCATTACGAGCTGTTGAATCAAATTGTCTTTGAAATTTGGCTTGTCTCTTGATAATTGGGCGATGGCTTCAGTGTTTCTGATTTGCAATTGGGCCCCTGTCTGGGAGCCGTTTGCGTGTAAATTCTCTTTTTTCCAATTTCTATGTTTATTTAGAAGGCATTTCTAAAGCTATCCAAAGCGGGTTAAAATTGATTTTTGGTGCAATTTGGGAACACCCAATTGATTTGGATTTTGTGATAGCCAATAAGCTCAGCCGACTAAACCCACTATCACTGTTTGGAAATGATTGATTTGATTGGTCTCGTGAATATGGTCTGACTCTTTCTTGTTTGAATTCGGAATTCGGCCCCACATTGGGAGCTAATATCTGAGTGAATTGGTCATCAAGGTTCGATAAGGAGGTGTTGAATCAAATTGTCTTGATTCTTTCTAATTGGGTGGTTTCAGTGTTTCTGATTTGCAATTTTGCCCCTGTTTGGGAGCCATTTGCAGTCATAATTTTTTTTGTCTGAAAGCAGAGATCAACTGCATTTACAGTTTTTCATTTCGTGATCCAGTTTCCTTTTAAAAGATCTTTAATGGATACATTTTGTAAAATATTTTTGAAATATTTGTACTTGTCCTATGATGACACTGGTGACAGCAAATAAAAGAGAAGTGTCTCCCCTAATTTTTCCATTTTTCTATTTTGCCATATCAAGATAAAAGGATGTAAATAAAGTCATTTAAAAATTTTTTTTAAATATTTTGTTGAGAATTTTGAATGATATTGAAGAACACATTTTTGAAAGGACGTAACTTACCTTCTTTTTCCTAATATGTAAAAATAATAAAATAGGAAAATTAGGGGCGATACTCCTCTTTTATTTGCTATTACCAGTGGCATCCTAGGACAAGTACAAATATTAAAAAAATATTTTATAAAATTTAATCATCTAAAATTTTAAGTCCTTTTAAAAGGAAACAGGATCACGAAATGAAAAAGTGTAAATGCAGTTTTACTACATTAAGCCTCGAGTTTCAAACGTATATTATCCACTTTGTGTTAAACGACTTTTATTAATTTTTGTCGGACGGTGTTATTTGGAAGGAATTTCTAAACCCATCCAAACCGAGTTAAAATCGGTTGGCTGCGAAATTTCGGAACACCCAAATTATTCGTATTATGGGAAATCCGATTCGAGATACGTCAGAATTTCATCTTGTCATAACGAAATCCGGAATCGAAAACTAAATTTCTTCCTTCTGATTTTATTAACTCTTCCAGATATAGTCACCTATTCTCAATAAATGCTCGAAGTCGTTTCATTAGTATTTGAGAAGATTTTTAAAAGTAATCCTTTGGTGGGCACTAAATACATCCGAAACTATTCTACCAATTGTTTCTTCTTATTGTAAGTCAATTAATTCATCTGATTGACTTGGTTATCAAGGTTCGATAAGGAGTTGTTGAATCAAATTGTCTTGATTCGTTCTAATTGGGTGGTTCCAGTGTTTCTGATTTGCAATTGGGCCCCTGTTTGGGAGCCGTTTGCTTGCTAATTCTTTTTTTCCAAATTTCTATGATTATTCCCCATTTCTATGATTATTTTCTAAACCTACCCAAACCGAGTTAAAATCGGTTGGTTGCGAAATTTCGGAACACCCAAATTAATTGGATTATGGGAAATCCGATACGAGATACGTCAGAATTTCTTCTTACCATAACAAAATCCGGTATGTGAAAGAAATCGAAAACGAAATATCTTACTTCTGATTTTATTGACTCTTCCAGATATAGTCACCAATTCTCAATGATTGTTTGAAGTCATTTCATTAGTATTTTCGAAGTCTTTTCAAAGCAATCCTTTAGTGGGCACTCATAACTTTCGAACTATTCTACCGGTTGTTTCTTTCTTAGTAAAAAACACAGTAGAGTAAATAATAATAAAAATCAGCAATTAATGCATGTGTAATTCATAGGTCTCTTGAATTTGGCTTGACTCTGTCACGTTATGTAGATCAGAAAGAAATCTCTTATTCGGATATTGAGTAACTCCACGATTTATCAAAGACTCTTCTTATCATAAAGGAGGCAAATCAAAAACGAAATATATTTTAATCCAAACTAAGAAGTTTATTAAAAATAAAACTCAGTTCAAGTTACCATATACTTCTTCAATTTAATCAAAATTATAAATTTATGTTATCAAAAGTAAATTCAAAAATCATATGTTCTTCAGAAATATTGCCTTCAATGCCATGACTCCCAGAAATTTAAAAAAATTTCCAAAATTTATTGCCACCCCAATATTAATATGAGTTTTTAACATCAGATATATTTCTATATGGTTAAAATGTACTGGGAACATATTTTATATACAGAGTATGAAGTTTAAGGGTTATATTTACTCAAGTCCTTGTTAATGTGTATACAATTTTGTATTAGTGTTTGTAATGTTTGTATCTGGCTGTGTGAGTGCGAGTGTTCAAGTGTGTTTGCGTAATTTAGTCCCGTGTGATTTTTTGATAAACTTGATTTTTAATTTATGAATTTTAATGATATGTTGTATTGCGTTTTTGGGTATTATTATGTTTTAGAGGTGGATGGGATGGATGGATGGTTGGTAGAGAAAGAATATAAGCAGAAAATAAATATGGCGGTTTTAACAAAAATAATAATGGTTTCACAACAACGTAATAATAAATAAAATTTTAGTTTGAGGCTGGCGATATTGCTATCTTTGTTATGAATTTTAAAACAGGCATAAACAAGTTTTTGTTGAAGGGAAAAGGGAGTTGCAACTATAGTTTTAAAAGGTTTTGGTATAAAGGATTGTTTAAGATAAGATGATCTACAGAAAGCGTTGGGAGATCATATAAGGACTGGCGGTTCTTTGCGTTATAGGAGCCTAAAGTATCACACTAACCGCAGATGTAGGTATTGGACTAGTATTGTACTTAGAACCGATAAATTAGTATGGAAGAGAAATGTATAACAAAGAAGTCCTCAGAGTGCTTAACTCCAGTTAGATGCGCGATTGGTCCGCTCCGCTTTAAGAAATGAACACATCATACACCTGACAGAAGTTAGGAAGAAATATCTACAGCAAAGATAATCGAGAAAGAAATGAAGGATTTGTCTGAAATTCTCCATAACTAGCTAAGGAAGAATTTTAAATTTGATGATTTAAATCTTTTTACAATTAATATTAATTTCACCAGGGCACATGTCAATGAAAAACATCTTCTTAGCAAGAATCCGTATCCTTAGAGTGTGCTCTCTATTTTCATGTAAACAAACTCACTCACGTATAAAATACATATGTACGTCATATATATTTATCGCCAGCTGTTTTGATTAAAGGTATTAAAAGATTTCTTTTTAAAAAAAGTCGTTATTGTAACAACTAGAATATGTTACATCTATTCTCCCTTCATTTTTTAAATTAATTTTTAGTTTATTAAAGGCCTGATCATTGTTTTGTCACTTTTTTGTCTTTAATGCTTTAGAAATCATTTTTGTTATTTATAGTTGTTTTTTTATCCACATTTCTTTAATTGTTTCAAAAAAACATGTCATCACTCTACTTCAAAAAGTGAGGCTTGTTAACACACCTGGATTAATGTCATTCAAAAAACTGTTTTTTAAAAAAAACAAAAAAAAAACTGTTTTGTTGCATTTGCTTTTGATGTATAATTTCATATGAGTGTTGGAAATTATGTATCCTTATGAAAATTTTATTTTCATGCAGTTCAACCACTATGGCGGTTTACTTTGCAACCATATTTGAAAATTTGTTTGCTTGTACAACTAAAACGGGTTTCTAAGTTTTATAATATTTTTTGTGGGCTTTTCTTGTGATAAGAAAATGGGTGTGTTCATCATATAAATATCATATTTCAAAAAGCAGCGGAAATTTAATATATTCATCTGTGATGTTTCCTTTTTCATTATTTTTAAAAAAATATTTTACATAACCTAATTTTACTGAAGTTGAAACAACCCATTTTTGGTAAAAATAACCTCACACATTTTTTGTTGCGACGTAAATTATATTTTTTAAAACCAGAGACCAAATATAACAGTTATATGTATCTTTTTGTTAAATTAAACGAATGTTGTCCAAACTTAGTATTTTATATATAAAAGGACGTCTAGAGATGTCCCGTAAATCACATAACAGTTATGGTCTCTGTTTAAAACTGAACTTCAGTTGAGGCAAACCAGTTTCTGAAAAAAATTGAACATGTGATTTACCTGTTTCTGTCCTAATGAGAAAATCCGTTGAACCTGTGTGGTAGAATAGGCACAGAGACCACATATCCAAAAAAACGGTACGTAAGTGTCTTTAAAGGGCCCATATCTCTTAATGTTTCCTAGGAGAGGAATAATAAAAAGAGAGTGGCAGGAGAGAAATGATACAAAGAGGGAGGCATGCTGTAATCGTAATCTTAGGCTCCTAAGGAAATTAAAAATTCATTGTCTTGCTACCTTAAATAGAGAAAATGGTAGATGCATATGATGAGGTTAGGTGAATAGCCGTTGGACTATTAGCTAGGGTTGATTATTAGATCTGGCGTACCATAATTGTTCTATTTCCATTACCCCATATTCGGAAGGCAGTTTACAAATGTTAACTTTCCGACTTTGAATGATATGTTTGTTCGTCTGTTCAATTGTAAATTTTTGTTTACTTTTGTATTAGTGCAAAAATATTTGGTCCTTCGCTTCATTTTTATACCACTCTTGTGATAGAGGGTATATATAAGTTTGTCATTCCGTTTGTAACACATCGAAATATTGGTCTAGGACCCCATAAAGTATATATATTTATGATCCTCGATCGATTTTAAGTCGATCTAGCGATGTCCGTCCGTCCGTCCGACCGTCTGTCTGTCTGTCCGTCCGTAGAAAATACGCTAACTTTACAGAGGCTACTGAAGTTTGGCATATATGTTTGTCATTTAACTGGTCAGGTTGGTGTTGCAATCCAGCCAAATCGGTCTAGTGGTTCAAAAGTTATGAGCAAAAGAGTAAATTTCGGCAAGGGTGTTTCGCGAATTTACGAAATAAAAAACACGATAACTTCCGAAAGACAATAATGAGACTACTGAAGCTTGGCATGTATCTTTGCCGTTCCCCGGGTCTGTTTGGTATTAAATTTCAGCTCAATCGGTCCAGTGGTTCAAAAGTTATAAGCAAAACCATGAATTTCAGATTAGTGTCACTAAAATGCCACGTGTTTTAACAAGTTTTAAAAGCATTGGTGGTAACTAAACAATGCTTTTCAAACTTGTTTAATTTTAAAGCAATGCTTTTTAAACTTGTTTAGTTCTAAAAGCATTGGTAACTTAAAAATTACACACGAAAAAAATTTTACACTCAAAAAAAATTTTACACTCAAAAAAAATTCTACACTCAAAAAAAAATTTACACAAAAAAAATTTAGTTTTTTTTTACAAAAATGACAATATTTTGTGTACATACGTACGTGCATTCACTCAGAAATATTTTTACAGTTAAAAAAACATTACACTCGAAAAAATTTTACACTCAAAAAAAAAAAATAGTATTTTTTTTAAATGACAAAAAAAGAGTTTTTTACTCAAAATAAAATATTTCTAATCAAAATTGTTATTTTTTTCACGTTGTACTACCCTTTAAAAAAATACATTGTGGAGGGTATTCATAGATTCGGCAAAGTCGAATTTAACTTATCTACTTGTTTTCCCATAATTTTGTTTCGATAGAAATTATTTTCCCATAATTTTACTTCGATAGAAATTATTTTTCTGAAACTGAATTTTAGTTGAGGCAAACGTGTTTCTGAAGAAATTTATACAAGTGATTTAACTATTTCTTTCCTAATGAGAAAATCCGTTGAACCTGTGCGGTACAATGAGCACAGAGATCTAGGTTTTAGGTAGTGTAACATGTACCATTAGAGCGGCATTTTTTTGTTTGGCAAAAAACTGATTCTTCCGATTTTGAAAGTCCGGGAAAAAATTTATTATTACTAGGCTTAAGACTTCCAATGTTTGTTACTAGCTGTTATACTGATAGTCATTTGCCCCTGATTGGGCGCCATTTGGTTGAAAATAAATTTTCAAAGAAAAGTATTCGGTGAAGTCTCTGATTATAATGCAACTTGAAATAGTTTCTAGTAGTGATTGCCAATATATATATTAAAAAAAACCTTTTCACCAGTCGTTATTTTCTTAGTTAAAGCCGAGTGAATCTGCAACCAACGTTAGATGATGGTCTCTTGAATTTCTTCATCTCATAATATTGGTTTGACCCTGATTGGGCGCCGTTTGTTTGAACATTTTCTTACAAGGAAAGTATTTTGAGGGTTCTTTAATTTTATATAAACTTAACATAGTTCTTCTCAAATAAATTTCTAATAGATGATCAAATCATTTCATTCATATTTTGTCGATAAACTTTTTTCGAAGATATTCTACAGGTAATTCTGCAGTGGGTTCTTACGTTTCAAAACTATTCCTTTTCTTAGTCAAAGTATCCAGTCGAGTATATAACAAATGTTTTATAAAGCTTTGAGTTGATTTTTCTCATGAATTTTGTGTTGTCAGTGCTTCTGCTTTGCAGTTTGGGAGCGCACGAAAAAATCGGAGCATTAATACATAATATCTTTGATGATTTCGAAGAACTAGTGGACGAACCAACACACAATGCGTGTGTTGAAGGGCAACAGCAAAATACTCTCGACCTTTTTCTTAATTCACACCCTGAAAAGTATGAAGTAAAAGTACTTGAAACTCTTGGTAACTCGGATCATAGCACTATTTCAGCATCATTTTCGTACTCGGCACTTCAGAGCGTTTATCGACCGGCTACTAAGCGTTGGGTAGAACTTAACGATTTTTTCCGGCAATTCAACTGGAAACTCTGTTTTCTTGACGGTACGTCAATGGTGGGTAATGTGATAGTGCTTGGGATGAAGAAATTTATTTCTTCAAAGCTAATTTTGGTTAAGCCAAAGGATAAGTGTGGGTTTAACCAGACTTGCAGGACTGCAGTCAGATCTAAAGAGGAATCATTCAGAAATTGGCGGGACGACAAATACGACAATTCTGCGCAAGCAGGCGAGAACAAATTGTGCCAGGGTACTGAGATGCGAGAAGCTTCTCTACGAACAGCGTCTTCGTGCTAAAGTTAATTCTGCCCCTCGGGGTAGTAAGAGATTTTTGTCATTCGTAAAGATAGTAAGGGACAATGCTAGTTCTTCTATCCTGACCCTTATAAAGGATGACCAAGTGTTCACTGAACCGGTTGATAAGGCTAACCTTTTCGCCGATTTATTTGCAAGAAATTCGTTATTGCCGGAGGCGATCAACTTGCCAGAACTTGCAAGAGTATCCAGTACTATGCCCAAGATATTTTTCCGAGCTCGTGCTGTTAAAAAGGTTCTTGAGCACTGGTGCTAAAGAAGTGCTCATCGGCGTTAGCCCGTCCATTGGCAAACCTTTTTAGCTTTTCGTTACATAAGGGTACCTATCCTTCCTGCTGGAAGGTGGCTAACGTTAAACCGATCCCTAAGAAAGATGCGTCTTCAAACCCCTAGAACTATCGCCCGATATCTATTTTTTCTACGCTCTCGAAGGTGATGGAGAGCATAGTAAATCACCATCTTGTTGACTATTTAGAGTCAAACTCACTTTTCAGTGACCGACAGTTCGGCTTCCGTAAACGTCGTTCTACGGGAGACTTGATGGCGTATCTTTCGGAACGTTGGAGTCGTTCCATTCACCAATTTGGTGAAAGTAAGGTGATTGCTTTGGATATTTCCAAGTCTTTCGATCGTGTATGGCACGACGGACTTGTATCTAAACTTATTGGACCGAAATATACGTGTTGTTGTTGATGGGGTGTCATCGAATAGGTTTCAACTTAACTCGGGAGTACCGCAAGTTTCTGTTCTTTCTCCTTCTCTTTTTCTTATCTCTATTAATGACCTTCTTACAATTAGTCAAACTTTAAACCCTATTGCAGATGACAGCAACATTTGTCATTCATTTTCCTTCGATCATATTCCAGGCCTTGTAGAGATTATGATTATTATTTGAATAACACTCTTAATCAGGACCTGTTGACAATCTCTTGAGTGGGGTCTGGCGAATAAGGTCGATTTTAATGCACCCAAGGCCAAATGTTGTACGTTAACCCATAGACGTATTGTGGAACCAACATTGACGTCTGTATCTATGGGTAGTATCGATATTAAGGAATCAGATTCTCTTGATGTTCTGGGCATAAAAATCCAGTGTGATGTCCGTTGGAATAAACATGTTTTGTCAAGTGTCGAATGAAGCATACAAGTGTCTTGGTTTCTTAAAACGGTGCAAGAACTACTTCACTCCTGTTCTTAATATTTATACCAGCTCTATTGACTCTTTGGAGCATCGTCGGAATGTGGGTTGTGTAACATTGTTCTATCGATATTATCATGGTAAGTGTTCTGCTGATATAGGCGAACTTATCCCCCGAACACCTATTTTTGTTCGGAATACTCGCTTGTCTAGTAGGGCTTATCCATTTGTGGTCGATTGCCCAGTGTACCGCACAGCGCACTACAGTGAAAATTCATTTATAAGCCAAACTATCCGTATGTGGAATATACTACCTCTAGAGGTCTTCCCTGTCAACTACAATTTGGAAAAGTTTAAATCAAATATCTACAAACACTAGTCCCTCTATCCTCCCTTCCATAACTTATTTTCCTAATTATTAACACAATGTACTGCATTTATAGGGGACCCCTTAACAAACACTCGGTTAAGTCAATAAAAAAAATAGCTGAACTTATCCTAGTGAGTCGGGTGTACGTTCGTAACACTCGGCAATCCAGTAGATCAAATCCGTTTGTTGTCGACTGCCAATAAATCGCACAAATTTTTACAGAGAATTTTGGTGTTTCAGTCGAACAAGTCGTATATGAAATTCACTTCTCGCAGAAGTCTTCCCAGTTATCTATGAACTAGAAAAGTTTAAAATTAATGTATGTGCATAAAAAATTTACACTTTTCCTCTATCCTCCTCCTTATAACCTAATTACCTAAAATGTACCAACAGAATGCGCTGCATAAGTAGGGGACATCGACTGCATGTTGGCTCTTATTAAAAAAAAATATCCTAAGACTGCCTTATAGCATCGACTGCATGTTGGCTCTTATCAAAAAAAATATCCTAAAACTGCCTTATAGCAAAACACGCTGAGCGCCAGCCGGTGCCGTCAAATGACTTCTGCCTGAGGAGCATAGATGGAGAGGAGTTGGAAACCATTCCATTGCTCTGCACTTTCTGGTCAGTGACATGCTTCGTTATAATCTAGGAAGCTGCGCGGTCTCTTTGATTTGTTGAATGCTAACATTTAGCAGGGACTAGTAGGTTAACCCCATTATAGTCCCGTGTAGTCACAAAGACCTAAGAGTATATGCGTGCTGATCTAAGACGTTGTCCAATGTAATCCAATGAAACTAGTCCTATTCAAAATGCAAAAACTTCAGGGCTTACTTAGGGACCGATACACTATCAGAAAGGCTATTGCGGCATTATGGGCAGCGAATAGGATTGTTGGTAGGACCTGGGGATTGAGCCCCAAAATGGTCATGTGGATCTACAAGATGATTGTAAGACCGATCATGACGTACGCTGCCATAGTCTGGTGGCCGAAGACTAAGCAGAGGGATGCCACCATAAGACTAGGCAAGGTACAGCGTCTGGCTTGCACTCTAATCACGGGTGCTATGAAAAGAAGCCATTTTGGACCTCACACCTCTCTACATCTTTATTAGATCTACGGCAACTATGGCTGCGCGTAGAATGAATATCGGTTACTCTGACCCTCGCAACTTGAGCGGCCACTCCAATATTATTTCTTCAATAGGAATCAGGGAAAATCTAGATATGCCGACGGATAGAATAAACACTGTGCTTCGCTTTGGAAGGAAATTTGAAATCGTGATACCGAGTAGACCAGGGTGGGGTGAAGGTGGTCCATATGTGGATACTAGAAGCCTAAACTGGTATTCTGACGGATCCAAAATGTCCTCTGGAGTTGGCGCTGGTGTCTACGGTCCAAACACGCGGATCTCCGAACCAATGGGTAGGTGGCCTACAGTTTTTCAGGCTGAAATTCAGGCTATTGAAATATGCGCTAGATTTAATATTCAAAGGGTATGAAGAGTACTCATATTTCAATCTTCTCTGATAGCCAGGCAGCACTTCAAGCGCTGTCTTCTTGGGAATTTAAATCCAAAATGACATTGGAATGTTTTGCTACCCTTCAACAGCTGGCCGGGAGAAACAAAATTACTCTATTTTGGATCCCTGGTAATAGGAGTTTTGAGGGTAATGAGATAGCGGATGAGCTTGCTAGAAATGCCTCCGCTACTCCTATGATCGGACCCGAACGCTATTGTGGGGTAAACTGGTCCACCTTCACGAACAAGATTAAGGGTTTGGAAAGAACCGACTTCTTAAACTTGTGGGAAAATTCAGGACAAACCAAAGCACTAATCGCGCCATTATCATATGGAAGTATACTTAATCACACCAAAAGTGACATTAGGTTACTGACAGGTTTTCTCACCGGGCATATTAGGTAAATAAGGAAGTAGAATCAACTCAACACATATTATGTGAGTGCGTCGCAATATGTACGATCAGAAGACAGTTCTTAAACAAAGATCTTGGCACAAAAGACCCAAAAGGGTCGCAGTGCCGGCCGTTAGGGCTAGATCACCACCTAAATAATAATAAAACAAGGTCCGATACACGGTTATAGTCAGTAGCTTCTCACTTTTTGTTCCCACCCTTCCTATTTTCCTTTTGCCGAGTTATCAAACTACTCATTTAACCTCATCTGATTTTTTTCATCCCAAAATTCACTTCAATTTATTCTACAGGTTCTACAATGAACCATATTAATGTCCAATTTTTCACAATATAATATGAACCACCTCTTCTTGCCCCTTCCTCCCTAGAAAGCCAATTACATATGTAAGATTTGCAAGATGTTAAATACATCTCACATACATAGTAAAAAAACACATAAAATGTTCCTTTATTTAACTAAAAAATATAACCTGGTTTTCAATCTATTTATGAGGGTGAGAATGTATTTGTGTCTTTTGCGGAACTCCACATAGTTGTCGAGTTGTGGCTTTTATCCAAAATCATCATAAAAAGAGTGGGGGAGTGTCACCCAAAAAATATAAAAACACAACACATAAAACACCGAGAAGAAAGGAATATAAAATAAAAACAACAGACCTAGGCCAAGTTTTGTATACATCAACAAAACACACACACGTACTCAAACAAAAATCTTCCATCTATCTCTACCAACACACACAAACACTTTCACACAAAATACTCAAAACAGTGCAAAACCACTGCTATACGTCAATTTTTCATAGTGGCCACACTTACAAACACCGAAATGAGTGGAGCAAAAAAAAAAAAGTTGTTTCCACAACCGAGCAATTATAACTATGGTTTATCAAATGATAGCACCACACACACACACAAAGGAACGAACACTGTGCCATGTCATTGCAAACAAACTGGAAGGAATCTCAAAAGACACTTGGACTACTACAGCAATGATAAGTTAAGGAAACCAATACTCCCAATAGGTGAGGAACAAAGCTAGCAATAGTTTCGAAACTAAGACAAACCAATACTCTTACTCTTCTTTTTTTATTTCACTCCGGAACACACATCAAAAGATGTCACTCAAATATTCAAACCAAAAGAAAGCACAAAAAATGTATTTCATTCACATTCATGGAATGTTGTGTAAATACTTTGAAGGGTCCCACTCATCATGAAAAAAAACCAACCCCTTGTTGAACATCAACAACCAGTGTATTATGGTTGTTCCCATGGAATAAGTTATTCTTAAATACTAGACAGCTAAAAATATGAATCACTCATTCTTTCCATTGGAAAGTGGGAAATTTTTTAAAAAAATACAATTTTTATTTTATTTCCCTCTTTCCAATTCCCCTCTTTCTATTGTTTTTATTTGTGGTTGGTATAAATGGTGGTGGTTGGTTTTTTTCCTGTCTGTCTGTCCGTCCGTCTTTCAATACTCGGCTACTATGGCAGCCCAAAAAACCATACCAACAAACCACAATTCACTCAAAATGTTGAAAACAACCAAGAATTGTTGCACGTTAGTTGATGTGACTGAAAAGGGATTTTTTTTGTTGGTTTTAAAAAGTGTATAAACATTTTACCCCTGCATAAGAATTTTTTTATATTCCCTTTAATTAAAGGGAATTTTTTTATTTTTTCACAATTTATAGCGAGGGAAATTTTTTTAATGTTTTGGTATATTTTTATTTTCTGTTAATGGAATTGAAAAAAAAATGGTGGGAAATGTCACAATTGTATTTTTTTCAGCTTTTTGTTTTATATGGGAGCAATTGAAATATTTTTACGGAGAGTTAAATAAAAAATCTGTTTTGGTTTTAACTGAGCAGAGTTTATAAGAAATGTGGGAGATATTTTTTTTAAAGTGGGAGAATTGAAAGTTTATAATTTTACGGTCCAGTAACCCAGTTGCTATTAGTTGTAGTATGGGAATAATTAATCTTACAAATGAGTCTTAAACTATGGAAAAGTATTGAAAAGGTCTTAGGTTGTGGTATTGCGAAAATAGGGAACACCACTAACAATAACTTGCCTAAATATTAGGTTTGATAAAAATAAAGTTTCGTTAAAGCTCCTATGACACTAGATTTTTTTTGTATTTTATTTTTTATTAATTGAAAGAATGAAACAGCAGAAGAAGAAATGAAAAAGAAACATAAAATAAACAAACAAATAGTGATGATTACTTTCTTTTTAATAAAAACCCGCTGTATAAATTCAAAAAACCGCCAAAAACAATAAAAAAATCGCTGCATTTAATTAAAATCAGAAAAGTTGGCAACACTTAATATCATTAATGCATAAATGTCAAAAAAATATGTAAAATTTTTAAATTTTTTTTGACATTCAGTCATTTGATAACCAAATTTATCGATAACACAAGAATAAAATTTGACGTTTACTATTTTTTATTAGTATTCTTTTACTCTTCACACTTGTTCAGATTTCCTATGGTGATATATTTGCACTGTTCACATAAATTTCATCAATACAAAAAAAATGTAGTGTCATAGGGGCTTTAAGGACACTGAATTTGTGATCGTAAGTGCGGGAAATGGTTTTCGAACAGGTCCCAGCGCTTTTTACTTTTACATGGTCATGTCTTTAAGTTTTAAGTGGCTGCTGACTGATTACGTCATAGACTCTGAGGTCCGTTGTGATACAAAGGAACGGTAATAGGTTTCCCTAATAGTCCCTACCGTTAAACTAATTCGAGCTCATTATGAAGCTCCTAAGATATTTTGACATCCGACCAATGGGAAAGATCGTGCCGCCCTCTGGGTCCCAGTGAAGCCAGTCTCTGACCAAAGAATGTGTCTGGCAACGGCAGATAAAGTATTCTATAATTTCCAACTCCTTCTTACCCATGCAACTCCGGAAAAGTTATTTGATCCCTACCGTTAAACTAATTCGAGCTCATTATGAAGCTCCTAAGATATTTTGACATCCGACCAATGGGAAAGATCGTGCAGCCCTCTGGGTCCCAGTGAAGCCAGTCTCTGACCAAAGAATGTGTCTGGCAACGGCAGATAAAGTATTCTATAATTTCCAACTCCTTCTTACCCATGCAACTCCGGAAAAGTTATTTGATGCCACATTTGCAGCTTCAGCGGGCTTTCCTGTAAGGCAGTGTCCTGTAATTACAGTATTGCATACGGAATGACAAAGTTTATATACGCCCATATATAAATGTTACTAAAACTGTTTTTAATAACGTTTTAGTAACGTTCTCTGATGATCAGAGAACTAGTTTTGAAATATCAGGTTTTTCTAGGTCAGAAAAAGAGAATTTTATTTCATAAACAAATACGCCGACTAAAGAGCTCATTCTCTTTCTTGATCGATTAAAATGGATGTGCCCTATGCCAATAAGGCGTATGCAGCTATGTATGTATGCCAGAAATTGATTGGAAACACTTGGGGTCTTAAACCAAAGCTCATACACTGGATTTTTACGGCCCTACTGTGGTGGCCTATTGTAAAAACGGGCACACACGCTGCGTATCTAAACAAGGTGAATAGAGTAGCTGCCTTTAGTATTACTGGATCACGCAGGACGACATCTACATATGCACTTTGTAAGATTCTGGATTTGCCATCTTTGGACCTTTGCATCCAGAAATACACTCTAAAGACACAGCTAAGACTAGGACAAAATCGTGTGCTAAGGGGGCGGGATTATAATCATACAAAATTCATGCGAAATAATCAATATGGGAATACTGGTAACATCAAATCACTGATGGATCAAAAATGCAATAGGGAACAGGTAGTGGAGCCTATTGTAAGAAACTGGGAATTAAATATAGTTAACGGCTACAGGACGGCTGTAATATTTCTCAGGCTCTCATCGAACAACACTCCTTCAGACTGCGCTGGGTTCCGGGTCATCACGATATTCAAGGAAATTAAAAAGCGGACGATTTATCTCGAATGGGCGCAATTCTACCACCAAACGCAATTAAGACCGACGTATATGGAGATCAAGAAAAAATTTTAAAGCCAAGAAGTTTAAAAATGGGAAAGCATACACGACTGCATCCAAACAAAGGCCCTGTGGACTTGTGGCGAAAAATGTGTTCAGGAAACGCTTTTTCAAATGGAAAAAGCAGACCTAGGGAATTATGTAGGTCTAAATACTGGCCATTCTGGCTTGAAAGGTTATTTAAATATGATAAGATTAATTGGAGATGACTTGTGCAGATGGTGCAAGTATGAAGAGAAGATTCATTCCATTATCTTTGTCAGTGCCCTGCACTATCTTGCACTCGATTTAATTGTTTTGGCTCTTTTTTCTTTCAGACTATGGAGGAGCTTCGAGGGATCAACCCGTGGAAGATCTTTAAATATATTTGGCTGAGTGAATTTGATGAACCACACGTGTGGATTTAAATCGTCATGCTATGGGACAGAAGGAACTTGAAATAATGTGAAAAGAAGCCCAACACACAACACCACCCCCAACACCCCTTTTCACGAGGTATCACTATGGATCAGGATCTGCTCTTGTGGACATAACGTCAACCTCTTAACCTAACCATTTGATAAACTAGTAATACGAATTTTTATAACTTCCTATTAGTGGTAGAGTTTCTCATTTTGTGTGTAGCTCATGGAAATATCGGCTTGGACCCAAAAAATCTATGCTTATATTCGTGATCCTCGATTGATTTCAAGTTAGTTTAGCTATGTACGTCTGTATGTTGGAATGGCGATAACGGCATAAATATTACACATACAGGCCCAGTTGACAAAATAAAGTCACCCCTGACATACTCCTAACTATCCCTTTATGAAATCGCTGACATGTTCATACAATTTTTCAAAATGTCCTCAATGCCATGTCAGCAGTTGGTTAGCAGTGTCCACCAGTATCAGTGGCCACCAACAATTCGTTTAAACAACCGCTGACCAAGTCCTGAAATGTCATTGATGACATTTTGAAAAATTGCATGAAGATGCCAGCAATTTTATAAAGGGAGAATCAGCAGTATTTCAGTGGTGATTTATTTCCCCCCGACTGGAGGGCCGTCTTAAGGTATGCCGGGGCCCTTGGGCACACAAGAATTGGAGGCCCACTGGCAAGAAAAAAACCTTTTTTATAAAAAAAAGTTTCACAATCTAAAATTTTTTCTTTTGAAAAAGTTTTAGACTTTTTCCATTGGAAAAATGTCTCAGAATCTAAGACTTTATACGCAAAATAAATCGAAAACTTTTGCTATATGAAAAATGTGTCCGTCTAATTCTTTTCCTATACGAAAACTATCTCAAAATCTGGGACTTTTTCTATACGAATCTAAGTCTTTTTCCATACGAATCTGAAAATTTTTCGATATAAAACAATGTTTCAGAATTTAAGACTTTATTTTTTTCTATATGAAAAATGTCTCAGAATCTAAGAACTCAGAAGCTCAGAATCTGAACAAATATATTTGATACGTTCACAGATCAAGAGTATCCGATTTCTCAATACTGATACAACAAAGATTTTGAAGTTACTGATACGATGATTACCAACTTAAGCTTCTAACAAAATTCAAAAGATATTGTATACCCAAGTAAAAATGTGAAGGATCAGCACTGATCCGAAAAATTCATCCGAATACAATTTCATCCGAAAAATGGGTTTATCTAATTATATATACTTTTTTTTCGGATGACATTGTATCCGTCCTATTAAAACTGATCTAATCTTAGCGATCCATTTTTCGGATCAGTACTGATCTTTCAAATCTCGGATCACTACAGATCTTACTCGGATCAGTACTGACTTTCAAATCTCGAATAAGATATCATATATATGAATATATCTAAACATTTTTACTCGGGTATCCACACACAAACATTAAGAGGTCATGAATATGCCTCCAGAAAGTTTCGTACAATAACAGATAAGGTGTTCGATAGTTTCCAGCTCCTTATTATATAACAGCTCTGGCAAAATTCATCAAGTTGTGCCTCAGCGTGTTTACCTATAAGAAGGCCTGACATTATAGCAACACCTTTGAAGTCTTAGAAGTAAATTAAGCGGATTTGTATACTTTTAACTAAGAAAGCGGCAAATATGTTTTTAGTTTTACACGTCAATTAGTAATTAACCAAAATCACCTATTCCGTGACTGGAGAAAAACGGGACATATCACTAAAATACCTATCACGTGACAGATGGTAATAGCACTTATCACTAAACTGTCTAAAAAAACTTATCCCATGACCGGACACAATAAGACAAAACAATTTTTTTTAAATTTTAGCCAAGTTTTGAACAAAATTTAAAAATTTTCTAAGTCTCAGACACATTTTTTTTTGTTTTGTATTAAAAAATTTCATCAAAAAGGATTTGAGAAAAAAAAAATTTCATACATTTTTGAAAAAGTTCCGATTTTTTTTGACAATTTTTTTGCGTTGTTGGAATAAGTATTTTAAAGAAGAAACAACAAAAAATTTCTAAGTCCCGTTCAAAAAAATGTTTGGCAATTTGGAGTAAAAAAATCATTATAAACACTTTAAGGATTTTTTTTACGAAATTATTAGTTTCCGAAAAATCTGTTCTGTGATGTGTTCCTCAGGGACTTGTCCAGTGAAATGTCACTAGTGAGTGCTGAGACATTCCCTAACAAAAGTAAAAGGAACTTTTATATGAAATGTGTCGAATTTGTGATAGGTGTTTTGGGTCTGGGTGATAGGCCACGTGACCTATCATGGACCCATCACTTTTCCTGCAGGGTAGTTTCACAGGTCCATTCATTTGAACATCTCTGGTAAGTCTTGAAGTGTTGAAAGCGAAAAAAAGACTTTGTTCGTGGTATCCAGTTTTTAGACGCAAACTAACACATTAAGTTTATTTAGGAACCTTTAAGATAGTACACAGTTCTAATAAATCCCTTGTCAAATTGCTTGGCCAGAGAGATCATGATCCATAAAATGACGTAGAATGGCAGATAATGTTGGTAGTTTCCAAGTTTTTTCTGATCCATACAGTTCCGGCAGAATTAATTTGACGGCACCTTCAGATGATGTTTCGCAACAGAACAGTACCCGTCGAATATCAAATTTGGACATCCCAATTAACGACGTTCTGTAGTTAAGGGCAGATCTTGTTTTCAGGGACTTGGAGATATTGCATGTCTATCATCAGCAACTTCCAGATTTGCCAGAATTTCTGTGTGGTAAACACTAGAAAACTTCGGGTCAAGTAAAGCTTCCCAGAATAGAATCCGAATCCCAATTGTTCGTCTAATTTCGATACGTCTGCATCAAAATTTTTGGAGACTTTAATAGAGTTGTATCGTTCACGGACGAACTAGTTCAACTAAAATATTCACTTAACTGAGCGGTTGTTTATCTAGTTCGTTCATTTCAGCTCACTTCATTTTGATCTTTCAGTTTGGTCGTTCAATTTTTTTTATAAATTTTGTCATTAGGCTCTTCTTTTGGCATGCTTTTTCATCATTTATGTTTTTTTTACAAAAATTGTATATAGTTTTTATTGTTTTTTTTTTAATTTATGTTTTTATTCAACATTTTAGTATTTTTTGAACAAAAGCCAAAACAACAGTCACGAACTGTTGAACGAATCCAAAATTGACCGATTTGAACTAGATGAACGACCAACAGACATGATCAAAATGTTTCGTTCACGAACTGTTGAACGAAAACAACAAAAGAGCGATTGAACTAGATGAACGAACTAGGTCTATTATCTGAAATGAAGGAAAATGAGCGCTCACTCAATTGAACTTTTAAGCACAAGTCTAGACTTTAATAACCAGAATGCCAGCTATTAAAGACTTCTTGGATGGTTTCATTTTCTCTGACGATAGCATATACAAAAAAGAGATGGCTGCAAAGTTCCAATAAAGTGTTGAAGTGCTCGCTAGATCGACTCAAAATCGATTTAGAATAATATGGATCTTGATGTGTTACAAACGAGTTAAAACACCTCAATTCAACCGAAAAAGCAGCATTTTTGACCTTACCCCTTTCGAATTTGATGAAACTTGGAATATTGTTGGGCCCTTACAAAAAACTCATAGTGCCAAAATTTTGGGCTTCCAGTACTTTTTCTTCCCGAGATATGGGGTCTTGAAAATTGGCAAAATCGTATATATTTGACAAAAGTGTTCTGAGATTAATAAAGATAACTCAAAAAGTAATTACAATACACGTCTCAGTCAGGTCGCAAATAATAGGTAATTAGACAGCCTTTAAGATGGTATTCCCCAAGATTTTTTTTGGAAAAGGTCAAAGGTCATTGGTTTTAGCCTTAATTTTTGGAGAGCTATATCTCAAAAAATGATATTTTTAAAATTTTGGAAAAAATATATGTGATTAAGAATCATCTATACTACTTAAGTTTAAATTTTCAGGATGGTTTAAATTTTCAGGAAACGTTGTGACAGGAAAGAAAAAGCGGTGTAATTTCCCTTAGAAAAAAAAATATTTTTTTTGTCTTAGAAATTCTGGTACCAAAATTAATTTTTCTGATTGTTTTTGACGTGCTGAGCCCAAATATGACCTTAGTTTTCGAGATATCTGCACATAAATATGTGAAAATTGCTAAAATGCTATTGCTGTGTTTTTTGAAAATTAAGGTGCATATATCTTGAAAAGTAATAGCGATAGGTCAGTTCAAAGGTCATATTTGGACTCAGCACGTCAAAAACATTCAGAAAAATGGATTTTGGTAACCGAATTTCAAAGACAAAAAAAAATATTTTTTTTCTAAGGGAAATTACACCGCTTTTTCTTTCCTGTCACAACGTTTCTATTAATATAAAATGTTCCAATGAAGTCTCCATCCTGAAAATTTAAAATTAAGTAGTATATGTAATTCTTAACCACATATATTTTTTCCAAAATTTTAAAAATATCGTTTTTTGAGATATAGCTCTCCAAAAATTAAGGTTAAAACCATTGACCTTTGACCTTTTTCAAAAAAAATCTTGGGGAATGCTATTTTAAAGGCTGTTTCATTACCAATTATTTGCAACCCGATTGAGACCTGTATTGTTATTACTTTTCGAGTTATCTTTATTTATCTCAGAACACTTTTGTCAAATATATACGATTTTGTTAATCTTCAAGACCGCATATCTTAAATACTGGAATGACCAGAAGCCTGAAAAATTGGCAAAATCTCTTTTTTGTTAAAGTAAACATCAGTACTTAATTTCTTTAAATTTGGAGGGGTGCGGTCAACTCCTCGGTTGAATTGAGGTGTTTTAGCTCAAACGGAATGTCAAAATTATATAATGGAGGGTATTTAAATAATTCAATATTACAAAACTTAAATCTTGCTATAAAAAAGTAGCTCGAGGTAGAAAATTCCATTAGTTTTTAGTGCTAATAAAATCTAAACAAAACCATCATATCGATCTTGAAATCTTAAAATATATATAAATTTTGCAATAAAATTGCAAACATATGTTATATTTTTTATAAACAACGAGAGTGATTGTTTGGCCACGCAAACAATGATGACACTAGAATATTTTGGTTCCCAATTGAGGCGGAGTCTACCCATAACAAAAATAATGTTTGTGTACAAATAATTCCATATAGCAAATATAAAACGCCCTAATTACACACAAACACATACTGAGTTGAGTGGTGATCTTTTAGAGAGCAGAACAAGCAGGAAAATATTTTAAAAACCACCCGGATTGTCGATGAAGGGAGAATATAAATTAAAGAGCATGAGCAATGACACAATCTCAAGAAAGGAAAATTGTTTAAATATAAGAAAAGCGACGGCATTTGAATAAAACGGGAAAAACCATACAAAAAAAATATTTTCTTATTTTGGTGCAAAATTTTTGCCATGGATTTTCATTTTGAAAATCTTAAGATAAACTAAGATCATGTACGATCATCTACTCTTAAACCTTTTTAAAGCCAAAACAAACTAAAAGATGAGAAAATTATGGTTTTGTTTGTAAAAAGAAAAAACAAATATCCTTCAAGGATTTCCAGCTAAATTGTATACTTAAACTTCTGCTTAAAGTAACAAAGCCGACGACTATCCGCAACCTAATAAAATGGACCAATTTTTATGATTGTGACAAAAGCAGGTAGGCACACAAAAAACCGCGATTTTCTTTTATAAAAACACACACAAAATTTTTATAGCGGACGATTAAGGTGCGAAAGTATTGTGCGACGTGGTCAAAAAATTCAAAAACATTTTATGATAGGGTTTTACTAGAGGATTTACTGTACATACTAGGCTTAGGTAAATTCCTAAAAAAGTTAGCCAAAAGCCTACAAATATTTGGTATAAGGCTGGGGATTGACTTTTATAAGTAAAGGCTTACATTTTTGGAAGACAAAAATACAAACTACCTGTTTAAAAACTAAAAATTTATTAACAACAGGTAGATTTTATAGTGGGTGGTTTAAAGAAGAAATGTAAGACCATATTTTTTTATTAGAGCAATCTTTTGTGGTTGTATTTACAGAGAATTTTGATAACTAAGGGTAAATGGGTACAATTCTAGGAACTCATAAAAAGAGGCAAGAAATTATTCATATGACATATGTTGTTCATAAATCACAAAATTTCAAAGGATTTAAAATTAATACATACATTTTTATTGTTAAAAGTTTCCAGATAGAAGAGGAAGCTGCTAAAAAGTGTGTGTTTTACTTGGGATCTTAAAGTGAAGAAGTCCAAAAGGAGATTCCGCACTCAACATAAATTGCGATATAAATACTTATCAAATGATGACCTACAAAGGAATAACAGTTCATATATATTGGAAAAGTAATACAGTAACAACTGAATTGTTTAGTTAGGATTACAGAGTATTTGTTGTGGCAATCAAAATACTTTTAATGTTGCAGAATTTCTGTCATCATTTAGTGGAGCTGTTAAATCCATGAAATCGGTAATTCTGAAAACATTAATGTAACGTGCGGAATCGAGTCAAACCACGGTTAATTTCATGAAATCAGTGTTCCCAAAACAAGAAATCGATTCATGCACTTAACAAAAAGTAAAAAAAAGTAAAACAAATAAAAAAGTTAAATTCGGCCTTGCTGAATATATTGATAACCTCCACAATGTCAAAAGATTATTTGCAGCAAAAATTTTTTTTTTTTTAAATTTTGGTGAAAAATAAATTCCGCTAAAATATTTTTTGTAAAAAAATATGTTTGTACTTGTTAAAATACTATGAGGTATCGAATTTTCTTCACAATTCTTAAATTCTTCACCAGCAATTTTCGAGGTGCCCTTACATATTTGTCATAACTTTTCAACGGCTGAACCGATATTGCTCGAATGCAATACCAAACTGCTCAGGACAACGGAAAGAAAATGTGCCAAGCTTCAGTCATATCTGTTTAATATTTTAGCCATGATCGGCATTTTAACAGACCGACGGACACACGGACTTCGCTAGAATGTATTGGAATCGATCACTGATTAATAATATATAACCTTTATGGGGTCCCAGACGGATATTTCGATAAGTTACAAACGTAATGACAAACTTATATGAGGGGGGATCAATAATTCGGTGACTTTACGAACTTCTAGTTATATAAAATCCCATCAAGTACCACTTGTTAATAGACTACTGTCAAATTTTGAGCAAGTTCCGTCATTTACTTTGCGTTTAACAGCTGTTCAAAACATACAACCTCGTGGATTTTTTTTAAATAGAAAAAAGTGAATTTCGAGTGCTCATTAAACATTTTTTATTGCAAAAAAAAACTGCAATCAAACCAAGGAAGAGCTTGATAAATACTATGGGGACTCTGCACCATCGCTTTCAATGGTAAACAATTTTTGAAAAAAAAAATTCACAGAAAAAAATTTTTGTTAAAAAAAAATCCGCGATTTTTTTTTTTTTTTGTTAAAAAATAGGTTATTTTTTTAGGTTATGTAGAATGTACCAAAATTTTCGAGGTGTTCTTACATTTTCGATCATAACTTCTGAACCGCTGAACCGATTTCGCTCAAATGCAATACCAAACAACTTATGACAACAACAAGTAAATGTGCTAAGTCTTAACCCCAGTTTCTGTAATACAAACGCCATTCGTTCGTGACGAATTTGTGTGTATTTTGTTATTGTAACAAAAACAAAATATATGCAAATTCGTCGCAGACGAATGGCGTTCGTATTACAGAAACTGGGGGACTAACCCTATAACTATATGTTTAATACTTTGGCCGTGATCACCATTTCCACAGACGGACAGACAGTTATCGCTAGAATGTCTTAGAATCGATCACTGATCAATAATATATATGGGGCATTCCATGTGAAATCGGACACTTTGAAAAACTTTTTTTTTAGATTTTCCCAATTTGTTTACAGTTTTTAGTACCCTTCGAAAACTCCTTCGTGGTAAATTTTCAGATTTTTATGATGACCCGTTCAAAAGATATCGAATTTTTAAAAATTGGTAGTTTGTCCTTTTACTCAAACTTCTTAAAATCATAACTTCTTCAATAATGGTCCGAATTTCAAATTTTTTTTTTCAAAATTTTTGTTTTTTGATGTACTTTCTAAAAAAAAAATCAAAAAAAAATCTTAAAAGCGCTCTAGTATGCGATTTTTAAGTTTTAAAATTTAAATCTCATTTTTGAAAATGTTTGTACTCTTCGATTTTTTTGAAAATTTTTTGTGTAAAACTTCTATTAATTCTACAAATTTTTTGCCCCGAAAGATCGTGGGATAACGATTATTACTATTTTTTAAAATTTTTTGAAAAAATTTTATTGTAATTTTTCAATCTTAAAATCATTTCTACTGCTCCAATGGTGCGTCATAGAGGGGTCCTTTATAAGACCGACCCCCATTAATTTTTACATCTTAATATTTCTTTGGAACAAACTAATACCCTATCTCCAAATTCTAAGGGGGCTCCCACACAAAACGACATTTTTTAAAATTTGTTCCAACCGCTCTAACTGCCCTAATAGTGCCCTTAGAGCAACAAAATGTATGACCGACCCACAATATTTTTTTAGTCCAAACATTTTCTCTGAACACACCTACCCTCTATCTTTAACTGTTAAGGCGGTCCCCATACAATTTTTTTTATTTTTTGTAATTTGTTTTTATTTAATCAGCCTCTACCGGTCCAATGGTGCGTCCGAGAGGGGTCATTAGTGAGACCGACCCCCATTTATTTTTACCCTACAACATTTTTTCAAAACATACCTACGCCCTATCTCCACTCCCTAAGTAGGCTCCCATACAAATAACAGTTGGAGCAAATTTTATAAAAATGTAATTTTGTATGGGAGCCTACTTAGGAAGTGGAGATAGGGCGTAGGTATGTTTTGAAAAAATGTTGTACGGTAAAAATAAATGGGGGTCGGTCTCACTAATGACCCCTCTCGGATGCACCATTGGACCGGTAAAAGCTGGTTAAATAAAACAAATTTACAAAAAATAAAAAAAATTGTATGGGGACCGCCTTAACAATTAGAGATAGAGGGTAGCTTTGTTCAGAGAAAATGTTTGGACTAAAAAAATATTGTGGGTCGGTCATACATTTTGTTGCTCTAAGGGCACTATTAGGGCAGTTAGAGCGGTTGGAACAAATTTTAAAAAATGTCGTTTTGTGTGGGAGCCCCCTTAGAAATTGGAGATAGGGTATTAGTTTGTTCCAAAGAAATGTTAAGACGAAAAAATTAATGGGGGTCGGTCTTATAAAAGACCCCTCTATGACGCACCATTGGAGCAGTAGAAATGATTTTAAGATTGAAAAATTACAATAAAATTTTTTCAAAAAATTTTAAAAAATAGTAATAATCGTTATCCCACGATCTTCCTGGGCAAAAAATTTGTTGAATTGATAGAAGTTTTAAACAAAAAAATTTCAAAAAAATCGAAGAGTACAAATATTTTCAAAAATGAGATTTAAATATTAAAACTTAAAAATCGCATACTACAGCGCTTTTAAGAATTTTTTGGGATTTTTTTTTAGAAAGTACGTAAAAAAACAAAAATTTTGAAGAAAAAAATTTGAAATTCGGACCATTATTGAAGAAGTTATGATTAAAAGAAGTTTGAGTAAAGGAACAAACTACCAATTTTTAAAAATTCGATATCTTTTGAACGGGTCATCAAAAAAATCTGAAAATTTACCACGAAGGAGTTTTCAAAGGGTACTAAAAACTGTAAACAAATTGGGAAAATCTAAAAAAAAAGTTTTTCAAAGTGTCCGATTTCACATGGAATGCCCCATATATACTTTATGGGGTCTCAGACCGATATATGCCCTCTGTCACCAAGTGGAGGGTACAAAAAGCGGTTTACTGACTTTCATTGTGGTTTCACACGTACAAATTATGCTGAACGTTCTGAACGGCCAATTAAGGTCAATACACCCGAAAATTTCGAAAAAAAATTCACGTTATGGTCCATATATGTCCGATCGAAGAGTAAAAGTGCGTGAGATTGAGTTGATGCCATTGGCATTTTATACGTCAGTGTGGTTTCGATTTTAAATGATCAGTTGGGTTTAAGAAGCTGTCTGCCAGATGGGTGCCGCGTTTGTTCTTAATTGATTATAAAAGTAATCGTGTGACAACTTCAAAGGATTGTTTGGACCGCAATTCGAATGAGTTTTTGCGGCGTTTAGTTAAGTATGGATGAAACATAAAGCCATTACAACACTCCGGAGACCAAGCAGCAGTCTAAACAATGGGTTCTCCGGGTGAACAGGCTCCGAAGAATGCCAAGGTAAATTTGTCGGCCAATGAGGTGGTGGCAACAGTTTTTTGGGATGCACGCGGAATAATCCACATCGATTACCTTCAAAAGGGAAAAACAATAAGCTGCGAATTTATGCCAACTTATTGGACCGATTTAACGAGTATTTACAACAAAAAAACGACCCCGTATGGCCAAGAAAAAAGTTATTTTCATCAATATAATGCAAGGGTGCACACCTGTGTTGTCTCAATGGCAAAATTCTTTGAATTGGGCTACGAATTGGTACCTCATCCGCCATATTCTCCGGATTTAGTGACTATTTTTTACTTCCAAACCTTAGGTTAGGTTGGATGGGCGTCCGCCAATTTGGCGAATTCACTCGGAGGCCATAAGGCCCATTGTGATTCCCCTAAAGTTGTCTCCCTACTCCCCTCTGATATACAAAATTCTACCTCTCAAACCACCCCGATTCTCTGAGGTATTCTGCTAGAGATGTCAATGGGACACTGTTTAGGCAATCTAGGTTATCAAAAAATCGTTGCCCCAAATACTTAAGACGACGTTTCATTAGACCCGGACATTCGCACAACAAGTGCTTCATTGACTCCTCCTCCTCCACCTCTCCACAACTTCTACAAAAGTCCATGTCAGAAATTCCCATACGAACGGCCATTTGGCCGATTATACAGTGTCCTGCCAGTACTCCTACTAATAGGCCAACCGTCCGTTTGCCAAAGGTAAGAAGACTTTCTGTCCTCTTAGGATTTGGCAGTGGCCACATGGTTCGCGATATCCTGCACGTGGTCAGCGATATCCACCTATCCTATTCTCTGAAACCTTAAGAAATGGCACGTTGGAAAAAGATTTAGCTCCAACGATGAAATTTTTGATCAAACAAATGCTTATTTTCGAAAAATCCTATTTTTTGAAAGGGATACAAAAATTGGAGAAACGTTGGATTGTGTATTGACCTAAAAGGAGATTATGTTAAAAATATTTTTTTTTTGCAAAAAAAAAACTGTGCTTCATTCGAAAAGTCACGGAGTTATTGAACTGCCCTCGTATATACCCACTTACACTAACAATAAGTGGAAGGTATAAAAATGGGAAAATTAACTGGGAACTAACTTAATAGTTTTTAACGGAATTGAAATATGTTTGTTTGCCTCTAGAAACTTGCAAGCGAGATAAACGGCTTTTTTTCGCAACAGAGACGGGCACGTGGATGGACGTGTGAGACTACACGACAGATGTGGCCTTCTCTTAATCAGAAGTGCACAAGTGAGTTGATATTGCTTTCAAGAGTAATTATAGGGAGTGCACGGACAAACTGAGCGGTTAAAAGTCTTTGTGTGCTGATGTAAAGCATAAGCAGCCACTTACAACCTAACCAAAAATTAATAAATTTTTGACAACAATTATTTTACGAAAACCCGACTAAAATTACTCTCTCAGTGGATATTTGCTTGGTCAGTGATAAAAATCGTTTGTGATTGTCAAACCCTCTCGCTGGTGATATTTATATTATAAGAGAAAAAAATATATGAAACCATTCTGACTTTCCAACATCTATATTCAATATTTCATAAACCAGTTGTTTCATAGCTATCGAAACAACTTTGCATAAAATAAATTTTAAAACTAGAGTAATTTTCCTTAATCAAAATTCTTAATGCAAGTTTTTCACATTTTTCCCCTCCAATTATTAATATTGCTATTACAAACAGAATTCAGCATTTAAATTTATTTCAAAAAGAAACTTTGTAAGTTCAAATTGTTAGATCTTGCGTAAATTTCATTATAGTTCACTTTCTACAAATTTAAATGAAAATTTAAAAATCTGCACATTTTCCGAAATAAATTTATTCCCATTCTAAAATTTCTCGAAATATGACAAAAATGTTCTTTTCAAATTCTTTCAAAAATTCTCTTCATATTACAAACATTTTAACAAAAATTATACGCTCTTTTAATATTTAACTAGCTGCTAATTATTATAGCTCTGAAATGACGTGCGGCCCGGGATTCGTTATTTCATACATTTTCACTTTGGCCACTTAACCAAGTGTCTGCTGTTTCTCTCATACTACACATGCATTGAAACATGCAGCGTGAAGTGAACACTACAAACGCTCAGCAGTAACTGATGATCAAAAAAAAAATTTGTTAAGGACAAATTATCTTAAAGAGATCAGCAGGCGATGAATGAATATATGACGATGACAAGCGTGAAAATTGCTCCCGTAAATTTGAAACTCAACATAAATTGTTCACATTCCGGAAACAATATCCCAGAAGAAGAGAAACTCAATAAGGAAAGAAGAAATATTTTCTTCAAAACAATAGCATATTTTCCAAGAAAAGAAACTATTTTTGAGAGAAAAACAACAATAATTAAAGAAAAGAAAAAGACAACAACTTAATGTTTCATGGAGTTCATCAAGTGTGGGAGTGGGATGGCTTTACTTGAATTTAAAAGAGTAAGTAATGTTTATTGCTTGTATCGTAGATATCTCTCCTAAATGATTTCATATTTGTGATATTTTTAGTCTTGCAAAGTTTGCAAACACAGTGTGATATGATTTGTAGCCGTAGTCGTTTTCCTTTTATTATTTTTTTTTTTTCATCTCTTGTCAAGGTATCCTACTGTGCGGCTAGAACGTCACGCGACATTGCTCGCGACACTAAAGATCATTGGAGGCCATCCATGTTATATGGTAAAGGCACGTCCTATTTCAATGAGCAAGCAGCTGCTGTTTATATAAAAAAAAATAAAAAAAAATTATAAAATTTTGTTAAAAATAACTCTGTAATAGAATGGGAAAACTTATCAAAAGTTTTGGTGAAATTCTTGTCAGATTTTTAGTTAATATCTTGAACACTAGAGGATACTAAAGACATCAAAACCTTTTTAAAGCCATACGTGAGTTTTAATTTTGATATAAGATCTTTTAATAACTCAGCGGAAAATATTCTATGTTGGAATATATCATACTTTCTTACAATAGTGAATTACAGAAACTAAATTTACTGAATGAATTTATATATCAACTTTAATCACATTGCACTCATTTAGCCAAAGATTAAATAAATTAATCCAAAACCCAAAAGAGATCAAAAATTATAAGTTCCAAAATAAGATTTATATTAATCCAATTGCCATAATCCAAAACATAGCAAACAGTAGATCTGGAAGATTATTAATATAATCTGTAGATGCAAAATATGAGAACGGAACAATCGTTTCCTATAGGGAAGGGACTTGATCGTTTGTGAACTTGGACTTATTCATTCAACGAGTTTCGCGGGTAGAGGTTTTTATCTCTAAGGACTTACAGTAAAGAGTAAGTGACGGACAAATCTTGTATTTAAAGATTTAAGAGAAATATTGTTGAAACTGAAAGTTGAAACTGAGTTGTTAGATTGGAAGAGGCTGCTAACGCTCCACATCAGCAATCATAAACGCTGAGGTCCATTATGAGTCTGAGTAGCTGTTGAGCAATCTACATTTCCAGAAATATGACCTGATTTGAAAGTTTTAACTATTGCGAACCATATTCCCAAGCATTTCTACTTTGTTTCTTAAGTTCAGAGAAGCTGTACCTCAGGGAAGTGTGCTTTACAAAATGGGTTGAGTCAGTCTTTCTTATGATATAAATTCCTGGTTCAGCTAACAGGTAAAGGTTTTATCTTCTTTTGTCCGCTTTTGATAAATTATTGACTTGAAGAGTAAAACAATTTTTGTGTGAGAGTTTGCGACTCCTCACCTACGAAGTAACATCCATTCTCTGTGAACGGAGTATTTGATGTACATGGTGGATATATTGAAGTGTTCGACCTTCAGCACTCCTAGTCCGATTAATATACGGCAACAGAAGTTGTGACCACAAGAAATCATCGTTAATTATGGAGATTTTTTTAAAATAAATCCATTAACGTTTGAAAGGTGAGGTAGATTTAAATAATCAAAATATCAATGTTAGTGCAGCGACTTAAATATAATCCACTTGTTGATCCGGTGATCGTATGGAATCCACTGACGATGAAATTCTACAAATTATCTGGAAGTTTAATAAACGTGTTGGATGTAGCGAAAACGGAAGTATTAACTTTTTGGCTCCAAAGGATTACCGGGATGATATTCAACGAGCAGCAGGTAAAGGTATCATATTTGGGAAAACATGGGAAACTTCCAAACTCCTTTGATGCCATGAAACTACTGCGAGGAACTGCTGGTAAACACTTCTAAATCAATCTCAAGAAAATTAACACTAAAATTGGAATATGGATAGAAAAACTTGGAGTATGATAATAAAATTACAGTTATTATAGATTGGCTACAATATTCCCAAACAATTGTTTAAAATCTGGAGATTACCTTATTGATTCCGTGCGACGGAAGTTGCGACCACAAGAAATCAGTGTAAATCTTGTGCTTTGACTGACGAGGTAGATGAAATGAATGTTAACAAATCATAATCCACTTGCTGATCTTGTGACTATAAAATTCTACAGATTTTCCAGAGCCTTAAAATTTTTTATTTGTATTGGAAACGGAAGTGGTAACTCTTTAGCTCCAAACGGAAGTGGTAACTCTTTAGCTCCAATTTGCAAAACATCGACCACTTTCATCCAATTCTATTATTCCAATACACACAGATAGGGACAAATCCTAATAATTAATTAATATGATTACATAAATGATGGTCAAAGTGTAGTTGGTTAATCATGTTTGGGAAATCTAAAGCTTCAATAGGTGTTATCGCTTAAACTTCCAAAGTCGTTTGGTGACATAGATCTACTGCGAGGCATAAAATTTTAATAAAATTTGTTGGTCAATCAATCTAATCTTTTATGAAAATCTTAAGAAACTCAAAATTAGAACACGGAAAACTTGGATTTTGGTAATAACAATCAATAAACGATTTATTTAAATCTGCAGATTATTTCCTTAAAGTCATGCGACGGAACTTGTGACCACTTCTTTAGTATTGATGTCAGAAATTTTAAGACTCAACTCACAAATAATAAGAAAATCCACATTTAGGTTAGGTTAGGGGTGGCGGAGCTCAAAATTTTGAACTTCTCGCATAGACCGGCTGGTCCATAGCAATACCACATGTTCCTTTAGCGACGAGGATAAAACGCGTTAGTCCATGTTGCAAACAATTTAACGCGCATAAGGTCCATAACTGCGATTTCTTCCAGATTCTCGAGTTCTGCTTTGCCTAAAATTTGTTTGCGATGCCTGGCCAATGCGGGGCATTTGCACAGGATATGTTAAACTGTTTTATCCGTATTCGGTTCATCACATCTTCTACAATTAATAAAGAAATGAGTCCAATTGTTCTTTCGTGGAAAGCAATTAGGCAGTGTCCCGTGACCACTCCCGTGAGTAAACGACATTCTCTTCTGTTAAGAGAAAGAAGGTAGCGAGTTCTTTTGAGGTCGTAACGCGGCCAAATTATTCTGGTAATTCTGCTTGTACTTAACTCTCGCCATTTCCTGTTCGCCATGGAAATACACTGGCAATATTTTCTCGATCTGTAGTACTGCATTGGGGGATCAATATGAACAAAGTCCCCTACCCCATCTGCACCCAGTTTTGCAAGCTCATCAGCCTTCTCGTTCCCGTCTACTCCCTTATGTCCTGGAACCCATATTAGAGAGACAAGGTTATTGCTGGATAGTCTTTGAAGATTCTCGTAGCACTCAAATACGACTTTTGATTTAACACAAAAGCCTCTTAGAGCTTTTAGTGCAGCTTGGCTGTCGAAAAAAGTAAAAAAAGTAAAAGTTTATTATTCTTTCCGATTCTCCAAGAATCTGTAAGGCTGCCATATTAATAGCCACTATTTCAGCCTGGAATATGCTACAGCTCAAAGGTACACTCAAAAAAAAAAAAACTGTAAAGTTAACAAAAAATTTAGTTAAATTTAACTAAAAAAGCACCTGATTTTGGGCCTACTTAATTTTTAGTTAATTTAACTAAAAATATTTAGTTAACTTTTCGTAGAATGAATGTAGCAAAAAAAACCGTAACTTTAACTAAAAATTTTGCTGAAATTTCGTAACGTTTTTATGTACATATATTAACAAAAAAATTAGTTGAATTCAGCTAAACTTTTTGTTATTTTTCGTAAACTAAAATTTAGAAAATATTTTGTAAAAAATTAAAAGTTTATTTTTTCTATTTTTTCATCAGCTTAAGTAGAACTTATGAGATTTGCATAGGAGGCTTCACAAGAAATTCCACTTAACAAATTTGTTACGAAAAATCAGCAAATTAATTAGTAAAAATTCGTAAACTCAGTTTTGAAGTCAACAAAAAAAATTAATTCAAAATTTGTTCAAAACTATTATTTTCGTAAATTGAACTTAACTAAAAAAAGTAGTTAAAACGCTGATTTTAACTAAAAATTTGCTAAAAAGCCAGTAAACTCGAGTTAACAAAAAAAAATTAGTTAACTTTATAGTTTTATTTTTTTGAGTGTAGATTAAAAGATTTTTGTATATCACAGACGTCCGTAGTAAATCCCGCTCCCACTCCCGTCGATTGTTTGGAGCCGTCTGTGAAAATATTTAAAGCGTCATTTGGAACGCAACGCCAGTTCGACCAAAATTCTCGAGTCGGAAATTCAACTTTAAATTTCCGATCGAAAAGTAGTTTGGGCACCCTGTAGTCAGTGACAACGTCCACATTTAAGTATAACGATCAACTTGTTCATCTTTTGATCAGTGGTGATTAAATTCTACAACTAAGGCTTCATCAGGTGGCACTATTTAAACTTTTTTTGGACAAACTTCTACACCATTTACAGATGTAATTCGAAAAAGATCAATTGTAATTCGAAGATTCTATTTGTAATTCGAAGATTCCATTTGTAATTCGAAGATTCCATTTGTAATTCGAAGATTCCATTTGTAATTCGAATACTCCAATTGTAATTCGAAGATTCCATTTGTAATTCGAAGATTCCAATTGTAATTCGAAAAAGATCAATTGTAATTCGAAAAAGATCAATTGTAATTCGAAAAAGATCAATTGTAATTCGTAAAAGATCAATTGTAATTCGTAAAAGATCAATTGTAATTCGAAGATTCCAATTGTAATTCGAAAAATATCAATGGAAATACAGTTGATATTTTTCGAATTATAATTGGAATCTTCGAATTACAATTAATCTTTTACGAATTACAATTGATCTTTTACGAATTACACTTGATCTTTTTCGAATTACAATTGATCTTTTTCGAATTACAATTGATCTTTTTCGAATTACAATTGATCTTTTTCGAATTACAATTGGAATCTTCGAATTACAAATGGAATCTACGAATTACAATTGGAGTATTCGAATTACAAATGGAATCTTCGAATTACAAATGGAATCTTCGAATTACAAATGGAATCTTCAAATTACAAATAGAATCTTCGAATTACAATTGATCTTTTTCGAATTACATCTGTAAATCGTGTAGACCTACCGCTGATGATGGTCAACGAGCAGTAAGTTAAGGTATCATATGCGGGAAAATCGGTAGAGGACAGTTGCTAAACTTTAAACTCCTTTGATGGCACATAACTTATGTGAGGAACAATAATGTTATTATAACTGCTGGTAGAAGATTTAAATAAATTTAATCTTTTGAGAGGATCTCAAGGATCTTAACCTTAAACATAGAATGTGTACTGGAAAACTTGGAATATGATGATCAAAATCTCAGAAGTACGATAGATTCAAACTGGAAATTATCGAATTGATATGTTGCGACGGAAGTTGTGACCACTTTTTTGGTATAGACTTCAAAAATATTTTACAATGTGGACCACATAAAAGTAAGAAAACCTCAATGTAAGTACAACGATCCACTTGTTGATCTGTAGATTACTGGTGAAACAATTATACAGATTATCTAAGAGTTTTAAACCGTTTGTGTTATATCGGAAGTAGTTACTGTTACATCGACCACTTCCATCCAGCTCCATTATCTCAATACACACAGATGATTCTGTTTTATTAATTCCTCTAGGGACAAAACCTGATAATTATGGAATATAATTTAAGTACAACGATTAACTTGTTGATCTTCTGATCACTGGTGATTAAACTCTACAAGTTATCTGAGTTTTTTTTTGCGGAAACGGAAGTTGTAACTGCTAAACTCCAATTTCAAAACATCGACCACTTCAAACTTATTCCACTATCTCAATACACACAGATGTTTCTGTTTTTATTTTTTTATATTCCTCGGGGGATAAAATTTTAATAATTATGGAATATGATTACAGAGATGATAGTCAGATAATGAAAATTATGATACCTGTTTCCAAAAGACCTTTGACATGCGACTGAAAAAAAAACTTTTAAAATTTAGGAAAAAAACTACGGCTACATTAGGTGCCACTGTTTAAACATTTTGGACAAACTCCTAGTCCTACTGCTGTGATGGCTCAAAAACTGCTGTGAGGAACGAAATTTTTTGTATGACCTGCTAGCTAAGATTTAAGCATTTTTACAAATTTTCTTCTCGCTTATTAAACAACCCAACCCCATGTAGAGCCACAGAGAAAAAAAATGTATATATCTCTTCTCTTTTAAAATGCTCTTTGATATGGAAACAATTTTTCCATTTTTATAATTTTTTTTCTGCTTTTTTTCTTTGGGTAAATAAAATTTTTTTTCGTGATTTTTTTTTTTTCTTTTTCATATAAAAATAATAAAATGTTGCTGCTGCTTGGCTCCGTGTTGAATGTGGCATGTTGAGTTGGAATACAATTTTTATTTTCTCTTGTACAATTTTTTCCCTTCTTTAAAAAAAAAAAATAAAATAAAAATTGTTGTAGTATTTGTTGGTGGTGGTGTTGTTGTAGTTGTTGTTATTATTGGTATCGTTGTATATACCACAATGGAAAAATGGGAAATTTTTTTTTGTGTGGTTGTTGTTGTGGCAATGGTGGTTGCTTGATACCTGCTTTTTGGTCTGGCCTAGTAATATTTGTTGTTGTTGCTGCTGCCTATTGGTGTGTTTATGTGTATGTATGTATGTGTGTGTGTGTAACTTGCCTGCACCCTTAATGTTGTAAGGGGTCGTTTAACAAAAAAAAAATTGTACATTTTCCTGCTCTTTAACCAACCATTTGCGTACGACCCATAAAGCGATTCACAGTTTTACTTCAAATACTGGTGATGATCGTTGCAGAGAGTCAGTTCACTCAGCGACTTGAACGTGTTAAGAACATAAAAAAAATTAAAGAAAATCGTTTGTTCAAGAAAAAAAAAAAAAATTCAAAAATTTATTTAAAAGAAAATTTATCATAACAAGAATAAAAAACGTAACGAAAAAAAATTAAACGAAACATTAACGCACAAAAATAACGAAAAGTTGAAAAAAATTTTTAAAGATTAAGAAAATTTTGAAAAAAGTGTTTAAAAATATTGAAAAATTATCACAGTGAAGTGTATGATTTGATTTAAAATATCAAATCATTAGTAAATGTGTAATCCCATCAGTTAAAAAAAAAATACCCGGATTAACGAAAAACATCTTTTGGATTATCTATCATCTTTTAAAAACACAACGAATTTAAATATGCATTTACCCGCTGGTCCTACCATGGTTGCTACTCCCGCTCAAGCCATGCCTTCTACACAAACCAACAACAACAATAATAATAACAACAATAACAAAAACATTTCCTCCAAAACCAATTCCGCCAGTTCCACGGGTTCTTCTACGCCTGATAACACCTCAAATGCCGCCAAAATGCCCTCTTCCATGACCGATATGTTTGCCAGTTTACATGAAATGTTACAAGAATATCACGGCGAATTGGCCCAAACTGGTTCACCCTCCATCTTATGCAGCGCTTTACCAAATCACTGGCGTTCCAATAAATCCCTACCGGGTGCTTTTAAAGTTATTGCTTTAGATGATGTACCAGATGGTACTTTGGTAACCATTAAGTGTGGCAATGATGAAAACTACTGTGGCGAGTTAAGAAATTGTACCGCCATCATGAAGAATCAAGTGGCGAAATTTAATGATTTACGTTTTGTGGGCCGCTCGGGTAGAGGAAAGTCGTTTTCTTTGACCATAACTATTGCCACCTATCCAGTGCAGACTGCTTCGTATAGCAAAGCTATAAAAGTGACCGTTGATGGTCCTCGGGAGCCAAGAAGTAAGCAAAGTAAGTTTTTAGTTTGTTATAAATTTTTAGTTTTTTTCTGGTGTGTTGCACTTTTTTTTCTGATTTTCTTAAATTCTTTAAAAAGATTTTGAAACTTTTTTGAAATTATTCAAAAATTTTCTTAATTATACGATATAATTTTAATATTTTATACATTTTTCAAAATCATGTCTAAAATTTTAGAAATTGAATAATTTCTAAAAAATATTTCAAAAATCTTTTGAAATTATTCAAAAATTTTCGTTGTTATTCAAACAGCTTCGAAATTTATTCGAACATTTTAAAACTTTTTTGAAAATTTTGAAAATTTTTAGAACATTTACAAAATTTTTCAAAATTATTCAAAAATTTTCGAAAGTATTCGATATAATTCTAACGTTTACTAAATTTTTCAAAATCATGTCTAAAATTTTTAAAATTTTTACAAAAATATGCAAACATTTTCAGAAATCTTTTGAAATTATTCAAAAATTTTCGTTGTTATTCAAACACTTTCAAAGTTTTTCAAAAGTTTTGAAAAATCTTCTGATATTTGATCGATTTCATTTAAAATCGAAATTTGAAAAGTAAATAAAAAAGCCAAAATATCTTAAAATTGTTTTTAAAGGATTGAGTTGAAATAAATATATGAATTTATACACACAAAAATTTTTTTTTTTCATGAACGATTTTCATAGTATTTATGAACAAATTCATACAATTTATTAACTTTTTCATAATATTTATAAACTTTTTCATAGTATTTATGAATAAATCATAATATGTGAAATTTAAGAATTTTTAACATTTTTCATAAATACTATGAAAAAGTTTATAAGTATTATGAAAAAGTTAATAAATTGTATGAATTTGTTCATAAATATTATGAAAATCGTTCATGGAAAAAAAAACAATTTTATCTCATTTGTGTGTACAATTTTATCTCATTTAAATACAAATATTTCAAAATAATCAAGATTGAAAATTGAAAACTGATCGATTTGAAATCTATTGATTTCCAACACATGGGAGATTGAAAATGTTTTCGAAAATCGAAATTTAAACTCTTAAATCCCTGAAAATGTTCCAGTTTCTTCAAAATCATATCAAAAAGATTTTAAATTTTTCAAAATTATTAAAATTTTTTCAAAAATATTTTGAAATTATTAAAAAATTTTTAAAATTTTTAAAAAATATTGAAAATTTTTCGAAATTGTTCAAAATTTTTCGAAATCATGCCGAAAATTTTCTAAATTTTTCGAAGTTAATCAAACGTTTTCCAAAATCTTTTGAAATTATTAAAAAATTTTAGTAATTCTTTGAAATTTTTCAAAAGTATTTGAAAATCTTGAAAATTTTTTGAAATTTTTTAAAATTTTATTTAAAATTTTCTAAATTTTTTGTATATGCGAAAGAATTTATGTAAGAAGAAAAAAAAGCACACACTCAAATTTTTAGTTTCCTTCATTTAAAAATTTATAATTTCCTAAACTTTTATTTCTAAAATCCGCAAATTTACTTATGATTTTTTTTTTTTACTTTTTGTTTTCTTTGTAGGCTATGGTTATCCACATCCTGGTGCTTTTAATCCCTTCATGTTAAATCCTGCCTGGTTAGATGCTGCCTATATGACTTATGGTTATGCGGATTATTTCCGCCATCAAGCTGCTATGCATCATCCTGCATTGGCTAAAACTTCCCCCTTGCCTAATGGCCAAACAAATGTTGCTCCTCCCTCACAAGCTAATTCACCAAATGATTATCAACATCCTAGCCAAATAACACCACCACCTACGGGCGCTCCTGTTATTGCTGCTACCAATATGATACCTTCACCTCCTGGTTCTAATTATAGTATGCCCCAGTTTCCTTTTAATCCGGTGGCTGCTGCTGCTGCCGCCGCTGCTGCCGCGGCTGCTCAGGTGCATCCTGATTTAATACATCCTCATCAAAAGTCGGCACATCCTCATGCTTTTCATCCTTATAATTTGGCTAATTTAAGACAACGTCCCGCACACATGCATAATACTTCATTGGGTTCTCATTCTTCAACCGAACACATTAATCCAGCTCATATTAGTCCTGCCTCCTCAAGACCTTCATCATCTTCACCTTCACACAATCCACACAACAAGTTTAACACTTCCGTCGAAACTAGTTCATTACATGAACAATCTGCCTCGGAAGTAGATTCCGATGATGAACAAATTGATGTGGTTAAATCAGCTTTTGTACCCATTCTAAGACCTCAATTACCCAGTCTTAATGGTTCCACAGAAGATTTAGATAAATCTATAGATTCTACACGTTCCTCCCCACCCCATCATCATATTAATATGCCTAGACAAAGATGTGATTTAAAAGCTCCTTCCTCCATGAAACCCTATTTACATGAATCATCATCACAGCATTCCCGACAATCATCACCGGAAACTACTTTGCCAGCTGCTACAAAACTTAAGAATGCTACTAATGCTCAGAAAACTGTTTGGCGTCCATACTGAGAAGTTTTAAGGGCGCAAGAAGTCGTCTTTGCTTATCATGTACTACGTCTTGCCAAGGAATTGGCATGGAAACGTATTCTATTGGCCAAAGAAATCAAGGTGTCCGAAGAAAACCGTTAAAATTAATAACGGCACACGAAGAAAGAACTACTGGATTTAGTTCTTCTTCTTAAACAAAATGGACGCTTGTTAATCTATCTAACAAACCAATCAACTAAGAGGTAATTTGTGTTCGTTCCTGCAATCAAAAAAAAAATTGTTAAAAAGCCGACGGCAAAACACAATTTGAACACTGAAAAAAATATTACCACTTGAAAAAAAGCCAGCAAAAGAAAATAAAACCACCACCATCATCAATAACACTCATCTAAAGGTTTTCTCTCAAAAAAACCTTTAAAAAAATCATGTGATATATATTGGAGTAGCAGCACTTCAAAGAAAAAACCCTAAAAAAACCACCTTAAAACCCGCTTACCAAAATGCTTGTGATATAGTGATAAGAAATCCTCAAAGTCTCTCTCTCCCCTCCCCCTTAGACCCTAAGGATTATTGCTTAGCCCCTCATTCATCTCTAACTCCCTCTCACCAATCCTTTTCATTATCATCAAAAAAATCTCCTCCCATTTGGATTCCGGCGAATTTTTATGCTCGACTCATAAAATCGTACGTTGAGTTCGTTTTCTTGTCGTTGCAATAATCCAAAAATAAAATTTTTTCTAGTTTTAAAACGTCGTTGTTTAGTATTTTACCAAAAATGTATTAATTTTTACCAAAAAAAATATTATCAAAAAAATGTTGCAATTAACAATTTTAATTTTTTAAAAAAATTGTTTAATGTATTTGCTCACAACCAGGGAAGTTTATTTTTTATTTTTGTAATTTTCTTACTCTCTCCAATTATTTGTTTTGTAAATACTTTTTTTTGTATATTATTTGATTTATTAAAATTATTATTATCTATATCGTAAGTTAAGTTTAAAAAAAATATAAAAAAAAAATAGTTGACAATTATAAAAAAAGGAAGAAAAAAAGTAATAATAAATAAAATATATTTTTACAAAAAAATTATAAAATTTAAACATTCTTGTGACTTTTTATTATCAAACAAAAAAAAAAATAAAAATTTGGTTAAAAATTTGTTAGAAACACTTTTAATCAAATTTTAATCAAAATTGTGTTTTAAAAAATCCACGATTCAAACATTACCCAAAGCAAAAAATTTTGTCTAAACCAAAATGTTTGCTAATTTTTGTTTTCAATCCCATACTAAAAGAATTGAAAACGAATTTAAATTACAAAAAACGCAGATTCAAAAAAATTTTTTATCGAAACTCCTCCGATAAAAAAAATTGTTGTACCAATCACCAAATCAATAAAAATCAATTGAATATTTTTCAATCAAAAATTTTTCGATTTTGATCACAAATTTGGTAAATTTTTTATTTGTAGCCAAACAAAATTATGTTTGATTTAACGAATGAATTGTAAGCTTGTGACCAAATTTTGAAGAAGTGATTATTTTTTGCTTTCCAATATGTTGCCAACAATGAACAACAATCCGATTATTTTGAAATTTTTTTTTCAATTAATGTATTTAAATAAATTAAAGCGAAAAAAATTTGGTATGTTGAAAAATTGTAATTCGACAGTAAAATAAAACAAGTAAAAAAGTTAAATTCGGCCTTGCCGAATGTAGTGATACCCTCCACAATTTCAAAAAGATTATTGCAAAAAACATTTTTTAAAGGAAATTACTTTTGAAAAAAAAAAAAAATAAAAAATTTGATGTTCATTTATGTTCACATGTGTCAACCAGCAGCCGAATGTAAGCATTTTGTTTTTTTAGGTTATGTTGAATGTACTAAAATTTTTGAGGTGTCCTTACATTTTCGTTAAAAGCCCTAGTGGCGCTGAGACACATATATTGTATGAAAATTAATTGAATTTTTAATAAATAATATTTTATAAAAAAAAAAAAAAAAAAAAAAAAAAAAAAAAACTTTTGAACCGCTGAACCGATATCGCTCAAATGCAATACCAAACTTCTCGGGAGAACTTCTAATAAATATGTTAAGTTTCAGTCATCTCCGTGTAATATTTTGGCCGTGATCACTATTTCCACAGACAAACAGACGGACAGACGAACATTGCTAGAATGTCTTAAAATCGATCGGGGATCATGAATATATATACTTTATGGGGTCCCAGACCGATATTTCAATGAGTTACAAACGGAATGACAAACTTATATATACCCTCTATCACTAAATGGAGGGTATAAAAAAACAAAATTTTTTATCAAAACAATGATTACTTTAATTAAATTTTGTTGATCAAAAGATTTAATTGAAAATTGTCAGCCATAATTTTTTGTGTACATATATATTTACACGAACGGATTAAGGATTTTATTATTATTCAACGATTTTTTTTAGTTTTGGAATTCCCTTTGCACAGTGTAAATGAATACTGTCTTCAACATATTAAAAAAGTTTTTCTTTTCAGTGTACTCAATTTCTAGACCTGTTGAAACATTATTTAAAATCTTTCTTTAACGTATTTTTATGCCCTTCAACACAGTATGGCATGATATAACGTATCGAAATATCGGTCTAAGGCTACGTTCACACTATATGAACTTACCATGGTAAGTTGAGATGATTTTATGATTTTTCTTTATGCTAGTACAATTTGAGATGATTTTGTAGATCACTATGTGAAATTTGTTCAATGGAAAATCACATAGTGATTTTAAAATCACGCAAGTCGTTCTTAAAAAACAAAATTTTCAAAAAGGTTCTTAGGTCGCATCGGGCTCTTAAAGTTCGGACCCTGCAACAAAATATGTAGATATTTTTTACAACAAAAAAAAAACATTTAAAAAAAAAATTAATTTTAAATTAAATTTGAATTTTTCATTATGAAACCGTTTTTTTTTCAACAATTGACCCTAAGTATTTAATTAAAAAATTATAGATTTTTTGGACATTCTAAATCCTTTACTACGTAAGGTCAAACAAAAATTTCTTTTTTGAGACACAATTTCAGGGTTTTTAAAATTTTATTACCATAAATATAAAAACCTCCAAGCTTAATTTTATTGAATACATCTTGGATAATCAATGTTCAATTTTGGGTATTTTCGCTCTTTTAGCACATGTAGCGAATTAATTTTAGCGATTTTCAAGAAAATGCGTTTTTCCAACCATTATGGTTTATTTTTATTTGTTTTGACCAAAATTTTGGGTAGAAAATACTAAAGGTTAATTGACTATAGTTCCATTTGACCTTTATTACGCAGTTTTTAAATCGTACTAGTACAGGACATTTTTAACCATTGTTGGCCGACCCGAAATTTGACTATTTCCAAATTCGGCAAATAATACACTGAAAAAGTAACTCTGAAATTTTAATCATAAAATATTTTGGCGGGGTTCAAGAAAATGGATATAAAACCTATATGGACATTAGGGCGGGTCGATTTAAAAATCGCCCATGGCTCAGTGAAAATCGTATTCTAGGGATCAAAATAAGAAACTTTGCCGAAGGAACCATACCTCTAAAACGAATTCTACTACCCCCAAGCTGTTGACTTTTGTCCCGTAGGGTCAAGTTTTGAAAAATCCCACTTTGACCCATTTAGAGTGTCCCAATCGAGTCCAAATGTATGACCGACGCCCACTAACTTTGGAGGGCCGATCCACCCATGCCAGTGGCACACCCCCTGGAACTCCCCTGGGGGGTTCCCCATACAAACATTTCAAAAAATCACAATTTTTGGCACTTTATTTTATTATTTTTTATTTATTTTATTATTTTATTTATTTTTTTTTCTCTTTAGAAATTTATTTAGTCAGAACATATGTAAATGAAAAAATTAATTTAACTTAGTAATAGAAAAGAAAATAAAAAAAAAATACTGTTTGAAGTCTTTTTTGCTTTCAAGTCTGGGCAATTTCGAACGACACGTTCAATTGCTAGCTAGCGTTTCCAAACGAGTTATACCGGAAAATGTAGAGGCTGTTATGGCGACGACATTAGAGATCCGTGCGAAATTGCCCAGACTTGAAAGCAAAAAAGACTTCAAACAGTAATTTTTTTTATTTTCTTTTCTATTACTAAGTTAAATTAATTTTTTCATTTTCATATGTTCTGACTAAATAAATTTCTAAAGAGAAAAAATAAATAAAATAATAAAAATAAATTAAATAAATAAAAAATAATAAAATAAAGTGCCAAAAATGGTAATTTTTTGAAATGTTTGTATGGGGAACCCCCCAGGGGAGTTTCAAGGAGTGTGCCACTGGCATGGGTGGATCGGCCCTCCAAAGTTAGTGGGGGTCGGTCATACATTTGGACTCGATTGGGGCACTCTAAATGGGTCAAAGTGGGATTTTTCAAAACTTGTCCCTACGGGACAAAAGTCAACAGTTGGGGGGTAGTAGAATTCGTTTTAGAGGTATGGTTTCCTTCGGCAAAGTTTCTTATTTTGATCCGTAGAATAAAATTTTCACTGAGCCATGGGCGATTTTTTTGCCTCCCCACAAATCGACCCGGCCTAATATATACGTATATTGAAGATACCATGGACTGATCGTGTCCCAAATAATGAAGTATTAAGGAGAATAAACATTGACAGACAATTGATTAAAACCGTCAACCACCGAAAAATCTTTTATTTGGGACACATAAAGAGAAACGAAAAGTACAAACTTCTACAAAACATTCTTAAAGGGAAAATTGAAGGAAGGCGCGCTAGAGGTATAAGAGATCTTTCCTGCACTCAAAGAAAAATGCAGCAGATGAATTGTTTCCAGCAAAAACGAAAATTTAAGATTTTTTTATTTTCGGCTTTTTTTTTAATTAATAAAAAAAATTTTAGATTTAATTTATTATAATAAATAATTATCAAATTCCACTTATTTGAATTATTTTAAATTTATTTATTTTGAAAATAATGAAATAAATTAATAAAAAAATAAATCCAAAAATTCAAATTACATAAAAAGTTAAAATACAGGCTTTTCTGGAATCATAGATGGGACTAATTAATTAAAGGGACAAATTAATTGATGGTTTAATTACCATTTAATTGATGTCAATGGTAATGAAATTTTTTTCATTACCATTGGTTGTATTAATTGTACCAATTAAATTACTTATCAATTTAATTACTAATGAAAATTAAAAAAAAATAATTACCATTGCTATTCCATCATTTAAAAAAAAATAATTACCATTAGTAAAAGTCGTCACAATATTGTCAAAATCGTTAATATTTGGAAATATCCGTTGTTTTTTGTTATATGGTGTTTTAGTTTTTCCATTTTATAAACCAAACACACGTTGATTGCCTTTGTATAACACAATATTTGAAATTTTTATTTGCGTTTTGTTTTTTGTCTTTAACATTTTCATATTTTTTTGTAAAAACATACTTTGATGTTTAAATTTTTAACTTTTCAAAAAAACAAAAATGTGCAAACCAATGGATTTGAAACCAATTATAATTGGTGTTTTTCAACAATTGGTGCATTTCATTACCATTAGTAATTATTTCTTCAATTAAACAAATTTAATTACCATTAAATGGTAATGAACATTTTTTCATTACAATTGATATCAACCAATGGTAATTAAATTTCAATGGTAATTAAAAATTCCCATCTATGTCTGGAATAACGAATCATTGAAAAGAATTTTGGACAAGAATTTTTAGATAAGCGGGGGCTAATAACCCTAAAAAACTAAAACACATATTTTAAAATTTTTAAATGCCGTCACTATGTCTTGGTTTTATTCAATTTTGTATTTTATTTCATAACTAGTCGAATAGCCTGTCCCTGACAGGCGAACACCAAATCACTTTTCTCAATAGTTCTAATTTTTTACCAAACTTTAAAAAAAATTATGTTTGTGCTTAAAAAATTTAATATTGCTTGATCGAGTTACATCAATATATTTCCCAAACTGGAAAAAAATTTAATGAGGGTAAAATGTTTTATTGATAAAATTTTAGAACTAAATTTAGCACGCCCATTTCGTCTCTCCATCCATAAACCGGATATCAAAACTCCATAGTGTGGATCTGTACCATGGTCACTCCTAAAATTTACAATTCTTTCACTTAAATTTTTCCTTATAATTCTCCGTACACAGTTTAAATATTAAATCTGACTTCATAAGGATATGGTCGATTGTCAATACTTTATGCTTTACAATTTTCAGCTTCCTTAGTCATTAGGGGTTTCAGAAATAGTTTAAATGTTTAAAAACTATATGTATTTCGCCGTCTTCCGTCACTCCCCCTTTCTTAAAGGCCGAAAATCCGGCTAAGTTACAGATTATGTATATCCAAGTCACTGGATATCTAGGTCAGTGTTGATCTTTGCCATAGTCCGTACCATATGCATCCCAATTTTCATCTTTCAAGGTCATAAGGTGTCTTCAAAATTAGGTAAGATGTAAAAACATAATTTTTTCACGCCCAATTCTTCTCTTAATTCTCCGTCCATATTCCAAAATTTTTAAATCTGACTACTTTAGGATAAGTTCCATCGTTAGTACTTTACTCGTATCCACTCCCCTTTTCCCTCTCAATTATCCGTCCACACACTGAAAAAAATAACTATACTGAAAATAAATAAACACTGTTATTAATTTAAGTAAGCAAATTTTTTTGAATTTACTTCAACTTTTCTTAATATAAGGTGGTTTTACTTAAAACAAAGCAAATAAACTTGAAGATAGTACATGCAAATACTTAAAAAAGCACAAACGTTTTCCTTAATTTGTTTTTTTAAATTAAATTAAATATTCTTTAGATTTATGGCGAATTGATTGCATTTAAGAAAAAAAGGGTTTATTAAAAAATTTTGTCTTACTTAAAAGAAAAAAATTTAAATTGTGTGCAAAAAAAATAAATAAGTACGTAACTTACTTAAAAATAGTATACACATTTTCAAGACCTTGAATCAAATAAGTACTAATCTTTAATTCCAAAACGCATTTTCTTTAATTTAATTAATTTTTGTTTTAATTTAAGAAGAAAGTAATCTTTATTTTATTGATTTCATTGACTATATTTGAATCCAAATCTTCATCAGTTTAAGAAAGAATTTACTTAACTTAAGGAAAAAATACTTAAGGTATTTTGGGAACCCCATCTGAGGGCCCCATCTGGAGACCCCATGAGACCCTAACTTTAAATCCAAATTTCGATTTTCGCGGAATTTTTAAATGTCTATAACTCTGCAAATACTGCAGATACGAAAAAAATTCTAAAGGCAATTTTGTAGTCCTTAACTTGTAGAATATGACCGCCGAAGACCCGAAAGCTCTCCGAGTTATAGTTTTCGAGTTATTTCATGATCAAATTTCTCAAGACCCCATTCCCATATCTCGAAAACTAAGCAAGATAGAGCGATTCTGACCAAAATTTTGGATCAAAATCATTAGTGACCCTATAATAGTGTACGCACATACTCATGGGCGGACCCTATATATGGGGGCCCATAGGGTCCTCACATTGGGACTCCATAGGGTCAACAGAATCCGTAAGTTTAAGGAAATTTTTACTTATTTTAAAAAAATATTTTTCATCTGGATAAAAACAATTAAACTTATATTAAGTACAATTTTACTTACTTTTAAGATATATTTAAGTAAATGCATTACTATGTTTTAGGAAAAAATATACTTGGAAGAAGAATTAATATCTTTGGAGCCCTCGCATACCCACCTTTTTTTAAATTAAGTTCAACATGCTTTAAAAATGGTAAATTTTTTTTTCAGTGCAGTCCAAAAATTTTAAGTCTGACTACGTCAGGACAATATGCTTGCCAATTTTCGGCTGTGTAGGTCATCAGGGCTTTAATGAAAGTTAAATAAAAAATAAATAAAACACAATATTGCCTTGCCCCTTTTTCCTCTCAACTCTCCGTTTACATTCCAAAAATGTTAAATCGGACTACTTAGAATATGCTTCATAGTTAGGACTACATGTTAGGGATTTTCAACTTCCTAATTCATTGGGGCGGAGCATAAAAATATTCTAAAATGTTAAAAAAAAAAAAAATTAATTTTGCCAAGTCCCCTTTTTCTCGTAATTCGCCGCCCACAGGCAAAAAATCCGGCTTCGTAAGAATCCGTCCCTGGTGTTTTACTATATGCATGCCAATTTTAAGCTTTTAAGTCCAACAATAAGATTCAAAAGGCGCTGGATACACAAAAAATAAGAGAAACACAAAAAAAATAAATTATATATACAGAAAAGAAATTATATATGAGGGGGTTAGAGCACAAGGGGTTCAAGTGACTTTTTTAAAAAAATTGAGTTAACATATGGAATTAGTAGGTGAAGTTCACAGTAGTTCATAGCACCAGAAATTAATGTGAAATTCTTATTCGTTAGCGAGATATGGCGACAATTTTTAGCTCTTGTTACTAAAATACCTGTTTTGCTTGGAGCACAAGGGGTATATGAGCACTTAAACCCCTTGTGCTCCAAGCAATTATTAAAATTTAGTTTTTCACGTGGACAAAGTGGTTGAATTCCGAGAAGTTCTTGTAGTAATAGTAATCAAATTTTGCAAGAGCATCTTCAGTCTGTAACCAGCGGTTAAAGTGTGAAAAATGGCGATTTCCGACCAAAATTCATGTCCGAATTTTTTGACCAAATTCGGCTCAAAAATTAGGAATTTTTGCGTACATAATAGGAAAAATATAAAAAAATCCCAAAAAAAAATATTGGTCCACAGATGCTGATTTTTAACATAAATATTATTTTTTTATCCAAATTGGTCCTAAAAGTTGGAAAATGTAAAGCAAGTTATCTAAAAAATATTAAAAAAATATAAAAAAACACGATTTTCGTTCAAAAATGCTGATCAAAGATTTTGATACCAGATGCTAATCAGCCTTTTTGGACCAAAATCGTGGGTTAATTTTTAAAATTTTTCACATAAAATACTCAACATTTTTCGACTTTTAAGACAAATTTGGTTAAAAATATTTTTTATGTTTATAAATCAGCATCTGTGGACCAAAATCGCAATTTTGAAATTTTTTAAATATTTTTCCCATAAAACGCGCAAAAGTTCCTTATTTTTGACCCAGATTGGGTTAAATATTTCAGATATAAATTTTGGTCCAAAAACGTAATTTTTTAAACTTTGACCGCTGGTTGCAGACTAAAAATGACCTTGCAAAAATTTTTCATAAATTTTCCCACAATTAGCTACTCCATGTCCATCGTTCGGCAGGTATCACGGCACGAAATTCGAAAGTTTAGATTTCAAGGGACGCCCTAATGAAGATGAAGATGAGCCCGATGATGTCATGGAATCTGATTATGACGACTTAAAAATTAAACAAAGAACCATTAAAGACTTTCGTAATAAAATGTGGTTTTCCTTTTACAAATAACTAACATTCTTTTCATAATTTAGAAATTTATAAAAAAAGTTAGAGCACAAGGGGTATAAGTGCCACTTACATACTTCAGAGGCAATTTTTGGGTGCTTGTATTTGTGAAATATGGTATTTTTTTAACTTGTTAGATTAAAATATATCTCAGGATCTCTATTAACTAAAAAATAATATTCTAGATATCATCTAACATTTTTTACTGCAATTTAACTATAACCTCTTTTTTCCCATTATTAAATTTAAGGCACTTAAACCCCTTGTGCTCCAAGCAATTATTAAAATTTAACTTTTAAGACCAATTTGGTTAAAAATAATTTTTATGCTTGAAAATCAGCATCTGTGGACCAAAAGCGCTATAGTGGAATTTTTAAAAAAATTTTCCCATAAAGTACTCAAAAATTCCTAATTTTTGAGCCAGATTTGGTTAAATAATTTTCGGCAGGTATTATAATACGAAATTCGGAAGTTTAGATTTGACGGGATGCCCTAATGAAGATGAAGATGAGCCCAATGATGTCATGGAATCTGATTATGACGACTAAAAAATTAAACAAAGAACCATTACACATTTTCTTAATAAAATGTGGTTTTCCTTTTACGTATTTACAAATTTATAAAAAAAGGTAAGAGCACAAGGGGTATAAGTGCCACTTACTTACTTCAGATGCAATTTTTGGGTGCAAAAGGGTGTAAAACACGGTATTTTTTTAACTTGTTAGATAAAAATATATCTCAGGAACTCTATTAACTAAAAAATAATATACTAAATATCATCTAACATTTTTTATTGCAATTTAATGGCGCTTTTCGACCAAAATTCATGTCCGAATATTTTAGCCAAATCCGGCTCAAAAATTAGGAGTTCTTGCGTACAACTGCTAAATGCGTAGGAAAAATATTGTGCTCGATTCGGGAGTACTATTTCACCATTCACCAAATTTTTAAAAATTTGATATTCTTTTGAATTTCAAGATTTTACATTTTTTTCTTGTTAAAATATAGTAATATCTTAAATAATTACAAGAAAAATTTAAAAATCTTAAAATTCGAAAGGATATCAAATTTTTAAAATGTAGGTGAATGGTGAAAGAGTACTCCCGAATCGAGCACATTAAAAAAAAAAAAAAATATTGGTCCACAGATGCTGATTTTTCTGCACAATTTTTTTACTTATCCAAATTTGTCCCAAAAGTTGTAAAATGTAAAGCATATTATCTGAAAAATATTAAAAAAAGTATAACAACACGATTTTGGTCCACAAAAATTGATCGGAGATTTTGGTCCACAGATGCTTATGAGCATTTTTGGCCCAAAATCGTGTTTTTATTGTTATATTTTTCACATACTCAACATTTTGCTACTTTTAAGAGGAATTTGGTTAAACATATTTTGTATGATTGTAAATCAGCATCTGTGGACCAAAATTGCTATTTTGGAATTTTTAAATATTTTTCCCAAAAATTCCTAATTTGTGTGCCAGATGAGGATGAATTTTGGTCGAAAACGTACGAAATTCGAAAGTTTACATTTGACGTGATGCCCTAATGAAGATGAAGATGATCCCAATGATGTCATGGAATCTGATTATGACGACTAAAAAATTAAACAAAGAACCATTACAGATTTTCTTAATAAAATGTTGTTTTCATTTTACGAATTTACAAATTTATAAAAAAAAGTTAGAGCACAAGGGGTATAAGTGCGACTTACTTACTTCAGATGCAATTTTTGGGTGCAAAAGGGTGTAAAAGACGGTATTTTTTTAACTTTTTAGATTAAAATATATCTCAGGAGCTCTATTACCTTAAAAATAATATACTTGATACCACCTAACATTTTTTATTGCAATTTTACTTTAACCCCTTTTTTCTCATTATTAAATATAAGGCACTTGAACCCCTTGTGCTCTAAATAGAAATTTATAAAAAAAGTTAGAGCACAAGGGGTATAAGTGCCACTTACTTACTTCAGATGCAATTTTTGGGTGCAAAAGGGTGTAAAAGACGGTATTTTTTTAACTTGTTAGATTAAAATATATCTCAGAATCTCTATTAACTAAAAAATAATATTATAGATAGCATCTAACATTTTTTATTGCAATTTAACTTTAACCTCTTTTTTCTCATTATCAAATATAAGGCACTTGAACCCCTTGTGCTCTAACCCCCTCATAATATATAGAAAATAGATGGAAATAAATTTACCACGCCCTTTGCCTTTCTTATTCTCCACCCATACACTGGATATCAAAAATCTAGGTTCGTGTTGATCTTCCCACGAAACCTTCTATATACATGCCAATTTTCATCTTCCTAAGTCATTGGGGGTCTTTAAATTAGTTAAAATATTAATTTATTTTCCACGCTCTTTTATCTTTTAATTCTCCGTCCACAGTCGAGAAATTTTAAATCCAATTACTTCAGGATATACTACATCGTTAGGATTATACGCTATGCGTTTTCCGCTTCCTTTGGGGCTTCAAAGGAAGTTAAAATGTTAAAAATTCCAATTTTGTCACTCCCCATTTTCCTTTCAATTCTCCGACCACAGTCAAACAATTTAAAATTCGACTACTTCAGGATATGCTTCATCGATAGGACTAAATGCAAGAAATTTTCAGCTTCCTAAGTCATTATAGGACTTTAAAATAAGAAAAAATTTCAATTTTCATCTTCATAGGTCATTGGGGGTCTTTAAATTAGTTAAAATATTAAAAAACACAATTTTGCCACGCCCCATTTTTCTCTTAATTCTCCTTCCACTGTCTAAAAAATTTAAATCCGATTACTTCAGGATATGCTTCATTGTTAGAACTAAATGCTATGTAATTTTCCGCTTCCTAAGTCATTTGGGGGCTTCAAAAGAAGTAAAAATGTTAAAAAATCCCAATTTTGCCACGCCAAAAACGTCAAAAAATTGCATTTTGCCACTCCCACTTTCCCGCTTATTTCTCCGCCCACAGGCAAAAAATCGAAAATCCGGCTACGTTAGGATCTGCCCCAGGTGTTTTACTATAAGCATGCCAATTTTCAGCTTTGTAGCTCATCAGTGGGCTTCAAAAAGCTCTGGATAGACAAAAAAAGAGGAACACACAAATAGGGAAATTATATATATGGACATTTCCATTTAACTTTTCATTTCTTTGAAATTTTGGTTTTTTGGCCAAAACTTTTTTTATTTGCATTCAAATGGCTATCTACTGATAGAAATGCATAAAGGACTTCTAATGCAATTAGCTTACAAACACTAAAGGCCAAAAATCTTAATTTGCGGTAGTTAGCGACAATCAAACTTCCGAAATGTGGAAAAGTCGATTGAAATTTCATACAAATAATGTAGTCTTTGGCCTATTGTACTTGCGCCCTCCAGCGTATTCTTCGAAGATTTAAAATATATCGTCGAACTATATTCAATAAATGCCAACTCGAAAAAGCTTACTGTTCAGGAGAGCTAAAAAACAAGTTATTTCGCATATTATTGCAAAAATAAACAATGTACCTTCCACAAGATGGTTTAAATATTCTAAACAATTTTTACCTATGCAAAAATTTTCATATTTTGCACTTGTTCGCGTATTTTTCAGAGATGGCATTTATTACTATATCAAAAAACAAATATTTTTTTAGAGTTGGCATATTTTGTCGGAAAATAAAAATACTTTTTTTTTTTAAAAATTTTTAAAATTTTTTTTTTTGGGTTTTTGTTATCCTTAGTACGGTAATTGCAAAAACTGAACAAAAAATTAAAAATCTTTGCATTTTTTTAAAAGTTACTAGCTCCGAAAGCCTTTTAATCTCAGGGTGGTCAACTTTGGCACTCTGTAACTCACGCTGTATTGCAATAGGGTCACTCCAAACTAGCTATTTTGAAAGCTTATATCATTGACTTTATTTGCCCCATTCATTATGTTTCAATCTGATAAATAGTTTGAAAGTTACATAAATATAAGGAATTTTTTTTTTTGCAAACACTATTTACCGATATTTTCAAAATGGCAATATCTCGAGAACCAGTCATTAGATATCAAAATCTTTACAAGATTCGTGTTTAGCATGGCAAATGCAATAAGATATGTGGTCTAATTTTTTTTAAAAAAAATTTTGAAAAATTTTTGGAAATTTACAATGGGAGTTGGCATTTATTTCCACCAAAAAAATATGTACTTTGAGTTAGCAGAATAACAAAAATGGATGTAAAACGACAACAAATTATTTTTTTGCTCTGAAATTTTTATGGCAGATAGGTATTACATAGGGGAGCTATTTCCCATCGGAAACTCATTTCCGTCAAATTTGAGTTGGCATATTTTGAATATAGGTTCACGATATGGTCCCTATACTTGTTCAAAATAGATGTATTTATGAATTTGATGTGGCATCAATAATAAAAAAGTTATTTGGTGGTAACGGTTTGAAATTAAAATTTCTTCATTTTCAATTTTTCGTCGTTTTTTGATCAGGAAATTTGTGCCGCTTCATACTTTTCGAAAGCTAATACGAAAAACGATAGCTGTCGTAATTCCCCACGTTTGAAACCGGTCTCATGAATGTGCTCTCAATAGGAGCGGAGTACTAGCTAGACAAAGGTTGAGAGACAAAACGTGAAAGTCATCAAAAATCCACTTTTTTGCGAGGCACATTCGCAATATTTTTTAAAAGTGGCCAGCACATTGCGTGATCCAAATATTTTTTGATTTTTTATAATAAAATCGATATAGCGTGTTAAAATTTTGATTAGCAAAAATTTTGCGAAAATCTGACATTTCACGATTTTAAACTTTTACTTGTATTTTCACGCAAAAATAATTTAGATTTAAAATATACCCGTCAGACGATTGCTTGTAGTGCATATTATGGATCGTGTGCAAAAATTGGGACTTAATGTAACTGTACGCTGAAAACGCGCCAATTTTGTCCTCAGATAAACCGCCAGGGCACACCCAAACCGCTAATAGAAATTAATTTCTATAAATGGCAATTGCTGGCACTTATATAGCATTATTCCAAAACTGAGCGGCATTGTTAAATTTTGAAGATTGTGGATTTTATGCATCTTTCAAAATTTGATTAATCAGAAATTGCATCACTTTTAAAAATTCCCAATTTTGCATAATTTTTTAACTAATTTGAGGGTGCTTAATCCGAATATGACCTTTAATTTGGTCCATCGTCATTAGATTTCGCGTAAATTGCATATCAAGTATTAAAAGATCAACTTTTTAAAACATACTTTTAGCGTAAAAATCTGAATGTATATCCACCTTAATGGACGTAATTTGTTCGGTTGTTATTAGGGATAGTATAAAACATTAATTAACGTTGATTTTGTCAATTTCTAATAATAATTGTAATTTTGAGATTTTTTGTTTTCAATTAAAATTTTTAAACCGCCATAACTTTCGCGCAGTCAGCTGAAAGTTCTTCACGCGAACGGATTTGAACTTACTAAATGCATGTTTAGACGCGTACTAAACGATTTTGATGTGCCTTCAAAAAAAATTTGAATATTTTTCAACCTTAAAATCAAAAGTTAAATGGAAATGTTCATATAGATATGTGCCAAAAAAAATATTTTTTTTTTCAAATATCACGAAAATTCGCGAAAACCGCGGTACTGAATTGAGTTTATAATCGTAATCTACCCCCATTATTTATAGGATTAGATGAGCCACAATCACAAAAAATATACGTAATTCCATTATTAAATTTTTATATTTTTTTAATAAAATGTTAACTTTAGCGGCTTTGCAACCTTAAGAAAAAATTTTTTTAATGGGTTTTTTAACAGAAGTTATTTTTTTCAAATAGGTACCCAGGCAGAAAAATACAAACGGGCCAATACTGGCCCAGTAACATAAACGGTGGTACAAGTATTGCCAGGACGTAGAATTTTTTGTATTTCAGTACTGACCCGGTTACCCAAATGATAACTCTGAGATACGGTTGGCCCAGACGTCCAGACAGCATCGTAAAAGCACAGTAAAAACCAAAAAAACAACGTTGTCCCAATACTTCAAATACAAAAAAATCGGTATTTATTTCATATTTTTATTTATTTTATATTATTTTTTAAAGGCATACTGGAATATTGAATGGAAAAGACTTTAAATTGAATGTTTTAGCACTTTGCTGTGACATCCCAGCTAGGATTCTCTTTTTTGTCTTAATCGACTTTATGATTTGTTTTACTTGTTGCCAAATGAAAAAAATGTCTTTTCCAAAAAAAATACAACGATTATTACAACGATTGCTCATAATATTATACACATAGCGGATGAGGTAATTAATACAAGGTCCCCAATACCACAGTTTTCAGCTTTTTAAAATAGCCAAGGGTATATTACCTTTGGCTATTTGCTTTTTTCAAGTTACTTGATGCTGCATTTATTAGGATTTTTGTAAAAAACTTTGATAACTTCAACCAAAAATTTTGAATTTATCGTAATTCCCATAGAAAACCGCTAATAAATGCAGCAACATGTTCAACATTAAGGGCGGATTACTCAATGAAAAGTTAACTGCTAACTGACGATTTAACGGAGCCTTATGTCAAAATTTGTATGAAAAAGGTAAATTTAACGGAAAGTTATTTTATAACGGAGCATTGAGAAATCCAGCTTAAGTAATGGTAACATAATGATGGTAACGGAAATTTTTAGTACTGAACTTCCGGTTAATAAATAGAATATTTACAAAACAAATAGTTTTAGTTCACACCAAAAAATGTAAAAAAATAATAATATTAAGCGGTAAGATTTTTTGTAACAAAGTACTGGTACATCACTTTTAGGGTTGTTATTTCCAACACTGGCAAAGTACTCTATTTTAAAAAAAATGTACTTTGCCAGTACTATATTTTTTGTACCGCTGGCAATTTCTGGCTGGGTATAATTGTAGCCTTGTTGAGCTCTCGATTTAAAACATTTTGTTTTTTTGAACCATTCTAATACCCAGTGATTTACCAGTACATTTGTTCTTATATTATTCAATATTTCTGCAAAGTGTATTATTTTTTGTGTATGCAATATTCTGGCAGTATATTTTGTTGTACCGTTGGGAGTTTTTGAACTCAGTCTCCGTAAAAAAAATTCTGCCTATTTTTAGTGATAAAAGATCTTACAAAAGATAGATACCATATGTCCATGTTTGAACTTGGGACTAATTTCAAGGCTAACATTGGTGTAGGGTGTTGATATGGTCGATATTAACCGACTATAATTTGTTTTCTTGTTTTTTTTTTATATTTTGTCTTGGGGTGAACCACAAAATATATATTTTTTGTAAATTTATTTCATGTGGGATACTTAAAATGCAAGGTTAGCTAGTGTTTAACAGCTGAAAGTGTTGAAGACACCAGTCAAGGCCACTGATGGTTGATTTCTATGCCTAAGAGATAATTTCTAAAACTATGGTTTAGATTTTTTTTGTAATAGTCATCATTAATGTGTCATGTTGTGTGGTTTATTACGTTATGCCTTAATATAACTTAATTTTAAAGTCATGTTTTATTTTTTTTTTGTTAAAATCCTTGCTAAGGACTCACTCTCTTTGTAAAATACATTCTCTTTTCAAATGTATTATCACCATCGTTAATTGAGGTCGTTATACTAATTAATAGTAGTCATTGTTTAACTAATTGTACTCCGCTGTGATTTGTATTTATTTTTTGGTTTTAACCATAGCTCTCTTTTTTTGCCATCGATTGTTTCCCTTTCCATCACTATCATCCATCCAGCCATCCACATGTTGTCACAATTTCCTTTTGAATCCTCAGTCCATGGTTCATTAATGTTATCAATAACTCGTGTGTATATGTGTTTGTGCGTGAGTGAGTGTATCTGCGTGGGAGTGACCCTGATTTTGATGATGTTATATTCATGATGTCACTGTAGGTGTTTGTTAGATTGCAAATTAGTTTTGTCACATTACTAACAATAACAACAACAACAACAACAGCAGCAATATCACAACTACGTTGCTACATCCATAATTGGTGATTATCTCTATTAATTGTTTTCAATTTATTGTTAATTTTTTTTTTTGTCATGCTCATTACGATGTGGTATATTGGTGGTCTTTTGGGTTAATATGACCTTTAATGGTTTTAGATATACATATGTATAAAGATGATGATTCTGTAATAATTTTATGATACACTGAAAATCCGTTTGGAGAAACTGATACACTGAAAATCCGTTTGGAGAAACCACGATACATGTTTTTTGTATATTTGAAACTTTTTATGCCATATGAAGTTCATCGATAAGCACAAAGGGGATTAGGAAATAATCGTTTTCTGTCCGCCCCTTTTTGGGCGTGGTTGTAGAAAATAATAATAAATATTGATTAAATTCCGTTATATAAGCGTAAATAAATGAATTTGTAAACATTTTTGTCGGGGAGAAAGGTATCCTCCGATACACTCCATCCCCCCAAAACGTTGAAAATGAGTAATATTCATGCAATTAATAAAACTCATTCGCAACGTTAATACAAGAAAATACAAGCAAATTACAAAATTGTTATCAAATTAAAAATTCGAATGCGATTTTCTCGAAAAAAAAAAACGAAAAATGCTTTTCTGATTTTTTTTGTGTGGATGGACAAACATCTAAACTTAAAATAAAAAAAAATTAAAAAAAAGAAAAAAAAGTGGCCAGGTTTTTGATAAATTAACTTTTTTAAAAAATGGAAAATTTCAGAACGGGTTCTTTTTAATCGATAGCCCATACAAAACTATATAAGAATGTAAATTTTTGAGATTGTGGTGCATTCCGTTTTAATGTGATAAATATTTAATTAAGGCAACTCGCCACAAATTTTGCCATTTTTCCAATATTTCACCACGCCTTCTAAGCCCAGTTTTTGAAAATTAGAAAAACCAAAAACGCAGTTTTCTTAATTCCATATAGGGCTATCCAAACAACCTATTCAGAAATTTACGGGACACATGTTTTTCTGTAGCGAGACAATTGGTGTGGAATGCCTCATATGTACTTAAAAATCTGAGACTTTTTCTATTGAAGAAGATACAGAAAAACAAAAATTTTTCACATCCTCAAACATTTTCATTTTCGGATTTTTGTGGAAGAATTCCTAACTCTAAAAGTGTCAGAACCTAAGACTTTTTCTAAAGAAAAAATGTCTCAGAATTTGAGATTTTTCTATGCGAAAAAGGCCTCAAAATTTGAGACTTATCCCCAGAACGAAGGACGTCGTAAATTTGAATGTATTTTCGTATTGTAACAAAAACAAAATACATATAAATTTTTGACGTTCGTCATACGTTTGCCATACAGATACTGGGGGTTATTTATAGGAAAAAGGTCACAGAATCTGAGACATTTTTTCGATAGAAAAAAGGTCTAAGAATCTAAGACTTTTTCTATAGGAAAACTGTCTCAGAATCTCTGAATTTGAGACTTATTTTAAGGAAAACGCTCTCAGAATCTGAGTATTTTTTAAAAAGAAAAAGGTCTCAAAGGGTGAGACTTTTTATTGTTGAAAGAAAGTCTCAGAACTTGAAACTTACTCAATTGAAAGAAGGTCGAAAAATCTGAGACATTTTCAATGGAAAAATGTCTTAGAATGTAAGATATTTTCTATAGGAATAAGGTTTCAGAATTTCAGAATTTTAGACTTTTTCGAGAGGAAATATGTTTTAGAATCTGAGACTTTTTCTATAGGAAACAAGTCTCAGAATCTATGACCTTTGCTATAGGAAAAAGGTCACTAAATCTGATGCGTTTTCTTTAGAAAAAAATTCAGAATCTCAGAATATGAACCTTTTTCCAACTCAGAATCTGTGACTTTTTCTTTAGGAAAGGGTTTGAGAATCTCAGACTTTTTCTATAGGAAAAGGGTCTTAAAATCTATAGGAAAAGGTTTTAGAATCTGACACATTTTCTAAAGGAAAAGGGTCTCACAATCTGTAACTTTTTATAAAGGAAAAATTTCTCAGAATCTAAGACTTTTTCTATAGAAAAAAGGTCTCAGAATGTAAAATTTTTTGATTCCAAAAAAAAATCTAATAATCTGTAGGAAAAATATATCAAAAACGCTTTAAAATATGAAACATTTTCTATAGTAAAAGGTCTCAGAATCTGAGACCTTTTCTGTGAAAAAATGTTCTTAGAATCTGAAAATTTTGTTAAAAGAAAAAAGTCTTAGGTGTTGAGATATTTTTTTGTAAAGAACTAGTCTTAGATTCTGTGACATTTTCCCTATAAGAAATCATTTCTTCATGAAAAATGTCTCAACATCTGATATTTATTATGTAGTAAGAATTTCGTCAAATGTGTAAGAATATAAGATTTTTTCTATGTATACGAAAATGTACAATTTTCTTTTAAAACAAATTAAAAAAAAAATGATCTAAACCAGCGGTTACCAACCTTTTTGGCTCGCGTACCCCTATTTTTAAATTCTATCAGCCGCGTACCCCCTAACGAGTTTTTTGTTTTCGTTAAAAATTTTTTTTGAAGGCTTTAGGGGAGATCAAAGCAATAGTTGTATTTTTTTGGAAAAATGTTCGCTCCTTGGGGTGGTTCAATGCATCTGGAAACACGGATTTTGAGTTGATTTTTCTGCAGAGCAAAAACGGCTCAAAATATTTGCAAATCTGATTTCACCAGTCGATTCTAGTATATACAATGAAAGGGCATTTTGAGCTTAACAAAATGGTATCAAAATCCACCCTACCACAACCCGTCTCAAAAATGTTTAAAAACACGTTTTTTAAGAACTTTTACATAAATTTTCTAAAAAACCTAACATCATAGAAAAATTTGGGAACCATATTCGGAATTAGCATCGAAAAGTTAATCGAAAAAAATGGCAGATCTCAAAATATCATCCAAAAATATTGCAAAAAATGTTCTCTAAATAGCAAAAAAAAACCTTTTTTGTGAACTTTGACCTCAATTTTCTTAAAACCCTGACGTTATGGAAAACTTTGGAAACCAGAACCAGCATTGAAAGGGTAATACAATACGAATGTCCAAATTACTAAAATTTTGCGTACCCCCGCGGACAGTTTCGCGTACCCCCTAGTGTTACTCGTACCATAGGTTGGTAACCGCTGATCTAAACGAAATATAATCATAAAAAACAAACCTACTTCAACAAAAACTAATAAATTTGTTGGTTTTTATAGCTTTCCCATCACTTTTCTTTGCAAAAAAAACCTATCCCGGTTTTTGCTCGTCCGACAAAGGTTAATTTATCATTTAATTTTTAATTGACGTAAAAAATTCCCCCTCGCCACCCCAAAACCATTTAGCGATGTCCGTCTGTCTGTCTGTCCGTCCATGTAAACGTTGTAAACACGATACAGGTCGCAAGTATCAACAAATTTGGCTGGAATTTAAAACTTAAGCTTCTTTTGCCCCAACGACGAAGCCTATTGAATCGTTCCATGTTTAGACCTAGCCCCCATAAAAACGTCCCCTTTAATTTTACTCAAGTGACTCTTATTACCCTATTTTAATAGATATCCTTCAAAATTTAGCAGGTAATCGCTTTTTGTATTCACAAATTATCATTTCAAATTTCAATCGAACCAGTTCCTCTTGTAGTCCCCATACAAACCACCCTGCCAATATTCACAAAAATCTCTTAAAATTAATGAAAGTTGGAAATATTAGATTAAAATTTTGTTTTTAAGTATCAAATCTATACTTTGGCAATATATTCAGATCATTTTTGGACTTAGTCCCACATATACAAATTTCGACCGATATTCAGTTAAATCGGTCTATTGGCAACAAAAATAAGTCAATTCAACAAAAATTTTTTCTGTGTATGTTTTCTACACTAATTAAAGATCTAACAAAAGATAGATCCAATCGGTCCATATTTGGACTTGGGACCCATTTTTCGGAAAACACTGGTGTAGGGTATTATATGGTCGGTCTTGACCGACTATAACTTTCTTATTTGTTTCATTTTTCAAAAATGTTTGTTATTTTTTCGGATTATAATTGTTAATTTAGCGTAGATTATAGAAAAAGTATTCCAAATTTGTTTTGGTATGTTAAAATATTTTTTTTAACAAAATAAGATTAATCAGAAAATAAATCCACTTATTGAAAAATACAGCAATTTTCTACAACTCTAAAAACATTAAAAGAAAAGGAGAAAGAATTTATAAATTTGTAAAAAAACGAATTCGGGAGGCGCTAACGTGCGTATTTGGTAATATTTACACTCACATAAAATATTTTTTCACAATGAGACTGAATTTAGTTTTTTACGTTTTTTTATGAATAAATATTAAAATAAATCAATTTGTAAATGCATTTTTTTTTTAATTTTTGCTGCATTGTTTATAATTTTTGATACGTATTTTTATACCCCCCACTCTAGTGATAGAGGGTATATATAAGTTTGTCATTCCGTTTGTAACACATCGAAATATTGGTCTAAGACCCCATAAATTATAAAGGTTATTTTTGCGCCACCTATATACAAGGTGGCGCAAAAATAACCTTCCGAAGTTTTTTGGCTGTAGTTTAAAAAAAAAATTAAAAACTTTGATTCTTCTTGTGGATTATTTTTATTTGGTCTTTTAATTTTTTTTACATCAAGTCGAGAATATGATGTCATGTAAATGGCCGCCGCCACAGTCGATATGCTGAATGATGCATTTCCCGGGCGCCTAATCTCACGTTTTGGCGATTTGCACTGGCCAGCAAGATCGCCTGATTTGACCGCTCCAGACTTCTTTTTTTGGGGCTTTTTGAAGTCGCGGGTTTATGTCAACAAGCCTCAGACTCTTGCAGCTCTTAAAGACCTATCTCCGGAAGTTTTGGCCAAAGTGATGGAAAATGCCATAAAAAGGGCTCAAATGACAATCGACTGTGGCGGCGGCCATTTACATGACATCATATTCTCGACTTGATGTAAAAAAAAATTAAAAGACCAAATAAAAATAATCCACAAGAAGAATAAAAGTTTTTATTTTTTTTTTTAAATTACAGCCAAAAAACATCGGAAGGTTATTTTTGCGCCACCTTGTATATTCATGATGTCCGTCCGTCCGTCCGTAGAAAACACGCTAACTTTTGAAAGACTTTACAGAGGCTACTGAAGTTTGGCATATATGTTGGTCATTTACATGGTCAGGCTGGTATTGCAATCCAGCCAAATCGGTCCAGTGGTTCAAAAGTAATGAGCAAAAGAGTAAATTTCGTCAAGGGTTTTTCGCGAATTTGCGAGATAAAAAACAAGATAACTTTCGAAAGACAATAATGAGACTCCTGAAACGTAACATATATCTTTGCCGTTCCCCAGGTCTGTTTGATTTTGAATTTCAGCTCAATCGGTCTAGTTGTTCAAAAGTTATAAGCAAAACCCCGAATTTCAGATTGGGTTCATTTTAAATGCCACGTGGTAAACAAGTTTTAAAAGCATTGGTGGTAACTTAGCAATGCTTTTTAAACTTGTTTAGTTTTAAAGCAATGCTTTTTAAACTTGTTTAGTTTTAAAAGCATTGGTATCCTAAAAATTACACCCGAAAAAAATTTTACGCTCAAAAAAAATTTGCACTCAAAAAAATTGTACACTCAAAAATTTTTTTTTTTTTACAAAAATTTCATTATTTTGTGTAAATACGTGCGTGCATTCACTTAGAAATATTTTACAGTAAAAAAAAAAACATCAAACTCGAAAAAAGTTTTACACTCAAAAAAAAAAAAATAGTAATTTTTTTTTTTAAATGACAAAAATGAGTTTTTTACTCAAAATAAAATATTTCTAATCAAAATTGGTAATTTTTTTCTCGTTAAAAATGTGCTATTCTTAAAAAAAGGCATTGTGGAGGGTATTCATAGATTCGGCAAAGTCGAATTTAACTTTTCTACTTGTTAATACTAAAAACGCGATTTTTAGTGCATGAACTTGCTTTTCCTGGTAATGACAAACTGGCAGTGCAATAACATAGCAGATAGCAAGTTTTGAATATTCACCCTCGATTTACCCTCTACCACTTACAAAAAGTTAAGGCAATAAAAATTAAATCTAGAAACGCTTTCGAGGGTCCATATTAAAAAATGTTGCTTATGGTCCTACTTGAATGCCAGTCAACGATATGTGTTTAATTATGCTCTATTTGGTTTAATTCATTGATATCATTTACATATTTTTGTATATTTTATATAATTTTTTTTTTTTTTGCAAAAAAAAAGTTTATGACCCTTATGATGTTGTTAGTTAAAATAGCTGCACTACAACAGCAGCAGCACATCAATCGAAATGTTGAAAAATCGAAATCGCTAAAAAAAATACAAAAAAAAAATAGAATCGCATCAAAACTCAGCAAACCAACAACCGTTAAATCGTTTGATGGTAGGCTTAAATCAGGCAATGATTGATTCATTACAATTTCACTAAAGGCGGCTGATGGAATCATTTCATTTTCATTTTTGTTATTTTTTTTGCAATTGTCTCCACAATTTCATCTTTTTTTTTATGTTTTCCATACATATTTCTATACAAAAAAGCCAAGCATTATGGTCATCAGCTTTTTGGCCAACATTGTGAGGTCAGAATTGGCTCTATATATATTGGCTGTCAATTTATAAAAATGAAAAATCTCTTACGATTACCTCTCCTCTATTTTATCAACTGGATGGTTGACTATAATTTTTTTTATTCATTCATATTGTTAAAGAGTTAAAAAAAAAATAAATAAAAAGTATTTTTATGTTCAAGCATTTTTAAGGATTTTTTTCCACAACAGTGGCAACACTTGAAGGATTTTCCGTTTTAAACAAATCCTAAAATTTTTTACCGGCACTTTACATTTAAAATTTTTTATTTGCAGTAATTTTTTTTTGTTGATTTTATTTTAGTCATCATCAGAATCAAAATCATCATCATTGTTGATTTTTGTTGTTACTGTAAATGTTTAAACAACAAAAAGTGTTGCACAGAGTTTATTTTACGTTTCCAGTTCCACTTGAAAAGTTTACTAGTGCTAAACGTAAATTGTCAGTGTTTATTGCAAAAATTTGTTGTGTCGATTTTTTATTTATTTTTTTTGTGTTGTAAAAAAATACAAGTGAGATTTTGAATTTTTGTCGAATGCCTCGTTATGATGATTTTTTTATAACAATATTGTAAAATCGCTGTTGGTTAACCCTTTAAAGGCAAAAAACTTTGTAATCAAACAGCTTAAAGCTTTATGACAAGATAAATTTATATATACCTATAGGTATAGTGTCAGCATTGGTGTAGATAACCCTGTTTGTTGGAGGCTTAGAACCCCCCCCCCCCCCCGAGAAAAATTTTAGCCCCCCCCTAGAATTTAATTCATTTACATTTTTTTTAATAATTTAATAATTTCATTGATTTTTGCAAAAAAAAAATATTAATAACAAGTAGGGTTGCCATATACTAGAAGCCAAATAACTGGACGATGGAAATTTTTCAGCTGGATTTTCAAAAAGTAACTGGACCCATACCTAATTTATTTTTTTTTAATAAGGTTAAAAAAATAATTAAGAAATTATAGTCGCTCAAGACCGACCATATTATACCCTACACCAGTGTTTCCCGGAAAATGGGTCCCAAGTCCAATTATGGCCTGATTGGATCTATCTTTTGTCAAATTAATAATAAGTAGGGTTTGCAATGCGGTTTTAATCGTAACCGTAACCGCGGTTAACCGCACTATTTAACCGTAACCGTAACCGCATAAAAAATCCTGCGGTTACGGTTAATTTAATTAACGACTGGTTCCATTTAAAATAGCATCGGCAATCCGCCGATGGTGGTTCAATTTATCCAAAAATTAACACATCCATTCTTCTGATTTTTATTGAATTTCGGTTTTTGTTATTTAGTCAAAATTGTGAATGGTTCGCGTTTTATCGCTGTTCAAAGTTGGTATTTTGCAACAATTGTATGATAAATACACAATGTTTAAATGATCATATCTTTGGAACGCATCATCCGATTGCCACGAAATAAAGCGCAAAATAATGGTTATGTCCTGTACTTAAAACAGAATTTTAAAAAAGGATAGTATGCTTTGCAAAAAGGATATTGAAATTAAAAAAATGTCCTTAATTTGCAAATATCTCAAAATGCGTATCTTTAATTTTCCTATATTTTTTTGCACATATAGCCCAAAATGTACCTAACAACATATGCAAATCCCAAATTGGGGTGATAAGCAGTTTAATTGTAAACGCGGTTTCATGAAACGCCTTATTGATTTTTGTTAATAACTCTCGTTTACAAATGAAAAACAATTTCTGGGCACTAACCGCGAATAATTTTTTTATATGTATTTTTGATCGCTAAACTCAAAAATTTCATTAAAACAACATTTCGCGAATACATTTTTGTTAAATGAATTTTTTTAGCGTTTTTTGGAGGTATTTTAACTATTTTGCTTATATCTTAAGTTCTGTTTATCTGATCTTCTCGCAATAAAAACCAAGCTAAAGATAATCTAATTTCAAACAAATCCTACATTCATCATTTTTTCACCAGTTCATAGCATTACGCGCAAATAATTTTTTTAGCGTTATTTGGAGGTATTTTGACTATTTTTCTTATATATTGAGTTCCGTTTATCTGATCCTTCCGAAATAAGAACCAAATTAAAGACAATCAAATTTCCAACAAATCCTTCATTCATTATTTTTATATCAGTTCATAAATTTACGCGCAATAGGCAAACAAGGAAACCATTTTTTTATTAACAAAGCTCATTTCTAAAAAAAATTAAAAAAACAGAAATCGTTACAAATTAGAAATTTTTTTATTTATCTTAAAAGCCTGAACATTTACAACGATTATAACAGGGTTTCATTAAAATCTGTGAGCAAACTAAAGTTATAAAACATTCGAGTAGAATTAAACTATAATCTCAAAAATATGATAAAAAAAATGTGAAGTTGTTCCACTATTATTGGCCAAACATGTCTTTTAAAAAGCACTGTGAAAAAAATTAGAAAAAGCATCATATTTAAAATGCTCTAAAACAAAAACCAGATAATCAATCTTTATTGTGATGAACTCAAAATTTAGGCAATAGTTCATTGTTTCTTACAGACTTTTAAGCCCATTAAAGATATTTTCGGTTTATACGAAAAATAACTCAGATAATATTATTTTTTTTTTAGTTTTTCTTTGAAAAATATCAAAAAACTAAGGTACCCAGCAAAACTTAGATTACCAAATAAGGTATAAAATAAGGTATAGGATCTCTTATTTTATACATTGCAGCATTGATGATTTTAACAGGCGATGAGACTCAAAGTAATGCATCCACATTATCACAAAGAATACCAGTAAGGTATAAAATAAGTCATAAATTTATAACAAAGAATACGAGTTAGGTGTAAAATATATGATATTTTATAGGTTACCAGAAATGAAATAATATAGCATTCCAGAAGATAATATATAAGGTGTTACGAGTGGTGAAAAAGTAATTTTGTATTAAATTGATTGTAAGTGAGTGTAAGTAGATAAAATATGCTCGTGAGTGTGTGTCGTTAGAAATTTCCTGTCGTGAGCCCATCTCTAGTTTAAACTTATGCATTTTTTTATAAAATAATTATTTTTTATGTTATTGTAATGCATTATGCATCCAATTATAAATAATGCATTATTTCAAACTTTCAAATAATACACAATGTAACCAAATATAATTCATCCATGATTTAATGTTTAGAAATAACAAATATGATTTACATTTTTTCCAATAATCATGCATTACGTAGCAAATTATTAGTAATGCATTATTTTTCACTTGAAAACAATACGTTGTGGAACAAATGTTTGGTAAGACATCATAAAATAATGCTACAAATAAGTTATATGCATTACCTGGTAATGTGTTATACAATCACTACCCATTACCAAAGTTTTTCTGGGTAGTGCAAAATTTTAAAAACGAATTATATGTCAGATTCAGTAGTTGATTTAAAAAAATATTGTAGAATATCGAATTTTAATTACTCTAACAATTTGCGAAATAAACAGTTTTTTGGCTCTCCTGGAAAGTTGTGTTTTTTTAGATAGAGGGTTTTGAATATAGGCCCTCGATATGATATTTTATAGGTTACGAGAAATGAAATAATATAACATACCAGAAGATAATATATAAGGTGTTACGAGTAGTGAAAAAGTAATTTTGTATTAAATTTACTCACGTTATGTTATTGTAATGCATTATGCATCCAATTATAAATAATGCATTATTTCAAACTTTCAAATAATACATAATGTAACCAAATATAAGTCATCCATGATTTAATGTTTAGAAATAATAAATATGAAATACATATTTTCCAATAATCATGCATTACGTAGCAAATTATTAGTAATGCATTATTTTTCACTTTAAAATAATACGTTGTGGAACAAATGTTTGGTAAGACATCCTAAAATAATGCTACAAATAAGGTATATACATTACCTGGTAATGTGTTACATAATCAATACCCATTACCAAAGTTTTGCTGGGTAAATTTTACAAAAATTTTAATTTTAACAGCATCATTATAAAACGCAAGTGTAACCCAACCAAACGCAATAATTAAAAAAAATGTTTTCTATGTTGGAGACCACAGACACATTCTACTTTTGCGCTCTATACCAGATTTGTATTTTACTGAATGGCTGCTGTGCACTGCACAGTGTGCAGCCCAGCAAAAATTGGCATTACTAGTAATGGGTTTTGTAATCCGAAACAGATGTTAATAAGTAGTTACTTATTGAATGAAACACTAATTATTTTAACAAGGGCGTGAGACAAAAATAAGTAGTGAAGAGTATGGAGATAAATAAGTAGTTACTGCCTCAGATTACAAATAAGGAGTAAAAACTAATTACCAATAAGAAGTAAAATAATTAGTTAATTAAAACATTTAAAATTTAACTTGTTTTTACTTAAACTTAAAAATTGCGTAATTTTTATTAAGTTTTTAAGTACTTTTTAAGTTAATTGAATTGTAAAGGTTAAAAACTGCAAGTGCAAGGAGATATTATTACTTAGAGGGGCTTTTATAACATATTGCTGAGAAGTAGTTACTTTTGGGCTTAAAATAATGTTAATGGTAATGGGTACTCATTATAAATAATGTACTTGGTAATGATTACTTTTCACAACTCATTACCATGTTTTTGCTGGGCAGGCTTTCAGATAATGCAAAAATCGTAATTTTTCGCATTTTCAACCGTGAATAACTAAAAATCTAGACGTGATGGGGAAATTTGGAGAACAGATTTGGAATCAAGAGATCAAAATCAACTAAAATTCATCATTCAGAAAGCTATTTTAATGAAAGCGCATATTACTGGTTTGTTTACATTGTTCGGGACCGCCAAGTGTCGCTCCTAACAAAATTATCTGTAACACTTACAGTGTTTTAGCGCTTATGGCTTGATATGCAAATTTTTAAAACTAAAAACATAAAAAAACAAAAAAAAAGTAAGTTGAAAATAAAATGTATTACTGTTCTGATTTACCCTTCAATCCTGACAAAATAACTAAAACAAGGTTTTTTGCAACGATTTTAAGTAACCAAGCAATGTCTAAAACATTTCCTAGACCATGTATAGTTACAATTAAATTAAAAATTAAATGTTTACAACACAGATTTAATGCGAAACCCCAACTAATAGGGATTATTGGTAACATCTATGACATTTCTAATGTCTAATACGGCCTAAAGCCTAATACCGCACAACACAAATATCTAGACTAAAGAATAGATAGTTGGATGAATGAATGGATAATATCACAGTCTAAACTAAAACTTAAGAGTATTAAAATACGTAACCACATACGACCACCGCAGTTTGAAATAAAATAACAAGACACAACAAATAAAAACAGTAAACGCAAAAAATACTTAAATAATCCAAGTACATGTTAAAATTATAATAGAAAATGATAGAGAATTGACGAGAGAAATGGACAGGAAAAAAAGTGTCAGATAAACAAGGACTTACAAAGTATTTAAGGCATTGCTTTAACTTTAAACACGCAATGTCAATTTTTAAAGCTAAGGCACTATGGGAAAGGAAAAATCTCCACTTGACCGCTTCTTCTTTTCGTAACCTTTAAAATATGAACTAAAACAATTAAGAAAACTTAAGTCAGTCAAGTCCGACCACTGGCACCCTATACCAGTGTTTTTCGAAAAATGGGTCCCAAGTCTTGACATGGACCAATTGGATCTATCTTTCGTTAGATCTTTTTATACCCAATTTTAGACCTATATAATAAAACAAATAGACCGATATAATAAAACAAAAAGGCGTGCATTTATTTTAGCGGCCTAAGTACATATTTAGGTGGTGCTAATGAGGGAGAATAAACGGTAATTTTTTAGTTTTATCTCTTATATTGTATAAGTAACCTGCTATTCTGTATTGCAAATGAAAAGTCTTTGGGAAACCTGCCAATGTAGTTTTTTAGGAAATAATGTACTCGCTGTTTTGTGGCCATTGACTTGTAAACCACGTCCGCGTACAAAATCCCTCCGAGAAATAGTTTTTGAGTTATCCAGTTTTTAAAATTCTCAAGATCATATTGGACCCTAAATATCAAAAACTAATCATGGTAGAGTGAAACGGACAAACAAGTTATCTCAAAATTATTATGATTAAATAAAAAGACTCTTTGCTTTGACTGTTGAATTAATAATAATCTTTATTTAAAATTTATTCTTAAAGGTAAGTCTAAATATTTACATATGGAATATGCAATGCAAGCATATTCCCACAGTTAAGTTTGGCGTGTGTGGACATTATGGTATCCAATAACCATAAAGTTACTTTACTGAAGGTATAGTAACTTCGACTTATCAAACACACTACACCTCCCTTTTACAGAAAAAGAATAATTTATTATTCTTTTATTTCACTTATATTAATTTTAATTTTAATCTGTAATTTAATTTATTTTCTAATTTTATTCTATTCTTTTCTCTATTTACTTTACTTTTTTTTTTTTATCAATATGGAAGTTAGGGCGTACCTTTTCCTTCCCTTTAAAAAAATAATTTTTGGTTATTAACCTAAAATTATTATAATTTTTATTATTATTATTATTACTGTTCTTATTATTTTTATTAATTTTATTATTGTTGAACGTTATTATTATATTATTATTAACGTTATTATTTGGTTATTATTGTTGAATGTTATTATTTGGTTATTTTTGTTGAATGTTATTATTTGGTTATTTTTGTTGAATGTTATTATTTTACTATTATTAACGTTATTATTCGGTTATTTTTGTTGAATGGCCATTCAATTACTAATTTTTCTATAATATAGCTAAAATGTTATATTTTTTAATTCTATTCTTATGAACTAAAGACGTTTTATTATTCTCGTCTCTGATCTTAACATTACTGTTATCAAATGTTTCCATGACCTCAAAAGGGCCAGTAAAAACGTTACCTAATTTATGTCCGCTTTCGTTTCGGACTAATACCAAATCACCAATGGTTATATTTACCTTATTTAGATCCCTATTATAATATTTTTGCTGCCATAATTTTGAATTTTGGAGACATTTCCCTGCTCTCTTTTGAGCTATTTGAAGTCTATACTTGACCTCTTTCGCATATGCTTCAATGTTATATAGAGGATCAATGTTGCCTTTAACCATAAATTCAAAATCTGGTGGAATTTTTCCAAAGACTAGTTCAAATGGACAATATCCATGAACTGTCGACGGAGACGTATTATAACAATACGTGAAGAACTTCATCCACTCGTCCCAATCCGATCTGTCGGTGGACATATATGATCTGAGGTACTCGTTTAGAGTTCTATGAGACCGCTCAATAGATCCCATTGTCTCGTGGTGATATGCAGTAGATGTTGCCTTTTCTATATGCAAAATATCGCAAAGTTCTTGAAGAACTTGGATTACATATTCCGTACCCATATCCGTGAGTATTTTTCTCATCGGACCATACGTAAGTATGAAGTGTTCCATAATAGCTTTTGCTACTACTTTTGCACTTTTATTTGGTATCGGTATTGTAACTAAATATTTTGTAAGATCACAAATGATAGTTACAGCATATTCATTACCACTATTAGATTTTTGCAAGGGTCCTATTGTATCTATTAAGATAATATCAAAAGCTTTTGTTGGTGTTGGTGTCAAAACCAATGGTTCTTTAGTTTTTCTTACAGATTTGTTCAATTGACATTTTTTACATGTTTTCACATAGCGAGTGATATCCCTCGTCATGTTTTTCCAGTGGTATCGAAGTCTAATTTTTTTAATTAAACGACTGATACCTGGGTGACCACCAAATATTGGGTTATCATGGTATCTTTGTATTGTTTTAGTTTTATCAGAATCATTATATATTTTAATTAAATCAGGTACGAGTACTATATTCAATTGTTGCAACATTTTATTCCCGGTTATTTTAAATTCATTTAATGTGACGTCAGTAAACAATTTATCATTTATTGATAATTGTAGAGTCGAGATCTTTTTATTACCAGCTATTTTTTCAAGCTTTGGAAAGAGTTTACCTAAGTCTACTTTTCCATTAGAAATAACGTCTCGTATCTCATTATAGGATAATTTATTTTTCCCTTTTAGGATAACAAATTTGTCCTTTGTAAAATGCAATTTAGCATTTTTTCTGTACTCATTAGCATTTATTGCTTCATATACCTTGATATTATCTGATTCTTTATCTTGTGTATTCTTCTGGTTTTTCACACATTTGCTGTTTGTTTTCGACTGAAGTCTTGTTGTAACCTTCAGTATTTTATAAATTTCATTGTTTCTTATATCTGAGAATTCAATTCGCGACAGTGCATCTGCCGTGTAATTCTCTTTACCCCTGATATACTCGACTGTGAAGTCGTATTCTTCTAAATCTAGTCTCATTCTTGTGAGTTTAGACGATGGATTCTTCATTGAGAAAAGGTAAGTTAATGGTCTATGATCGCTTTTGATCAAAAACTTTTTGCCATAAATATATGGTCGAAAATACTGAATTGCCCAATGAATGGCAGATAGTTCTTGTTCTATTGTGGACTTGTTACTTTCACCTTTTGTGAATGCTCTAGATGCATAGGCCACTGGTAACTGAATACCATCATATTCCTGGCTCAAAACAGCTCCGCAGGCATGTTTGCTTGCATCTGTTGTTATGCAAAATTGCTTTTGAAAATCTGGATATTGTAGTATTTTTGGACTTAATAATTGTTTCTTGAGGTACTTAAAAGAATTTTCGCATTCCTTACTCCACTCAAAAGGAACATTCTTTCTAGATAATCTAGTAATGTGTCGAGATGACTCAGCAAAATTTGGTATAAATCTTCTGTAATAATTGCAAAATGCAACGAAGCGTTTAGCTTCATCACCATTTTTTGGTGTGGGATAATTTTCAATTATCGAAAATTTGCTGTCATCAGGTAAGATACCTTTGTCCGTACATTTGTGTCCTAAGAATGTCACTTCACGACAAAAAAATGAACACTTATCCGGATGCAATTTGAGATTATATCGTCGGCACATGCCAAATACATCTTTTAAGTTTTGCAACATATGCTCCTCAGAGCAACCAATTACTACAAGGTCATCCATGTATAAAAAAGCTTGGGCCGGAGATAGGCCAGAAAAAGCTAAAGACATCATTCGTTGGAATGAATTTGGAGCAATTTTCACACCGTATGGTAATCTTTTAAATCTAAAAGAACCTTTTTCCGTTGAAAAAGACGTTATGTCCCTAGAATCTTCTTCTAGTTCGATCTGATGAAAACCAGACACTAGATCCAGGCAAGAGAAAAATTTAGCTCTACCTAATTGATCTAAAATATCATCTATGCGAGGAAGTGGAAACTTGTCTGCAATAAGCTTCTTATTAATTCCTCTATAGTCAACAACCAGCCGCCATCGCTTTTGTGTTGTACCTGGTAACGATTTTTTCGGTACCAATAAAATTGGGCTGTTATATTCTGAAATTGATGGTTCGACTATATCGTCGTTTATTAACTTATCCACTTGTCTGTTAACCTCTTCTTTATGAGAGTGTGGTATTCTGTAATTTTTAATATAAACAGGCTGCTTGTCATTAAGTCTAAGTTTTTGCTTATAAAAATTATTTGCACTTATCTTCTCAGATTCTAATGCAAAAATGTCTATAAATTCAGAGCATAAATCTTTTAACTTTTCATTGACAAATTCTGGAAAATTTTTGGTCAATTTTTGCAGCTTTTCCTGACTTTTACACAAATCACTGTTTTGTTGGACAATTTCATAGTCGTGTAGACTTTCTGTTTGTATTTGAACATTAGGAATGATTAAATCTTTGTCAGTTGTATTGACAATTTTAACTAGAGGTTTTGATTTATATGTTATAGTATTCGCAACGTAAACGCCATTTTGTAGCATTTGATGCGGAATCAATATTTCATCCTCTGTAGAATGGATGTTGACTAATCTAATAACTTCTGATCTAGCAGGAATAGATATGGTATTTATACTAGGTGCATTCATCAATGCTATTGATATATCATATGGGAAATTATCTGGTCTTAAGATAATTAAATCTTCAATGCCTTGATAATCCAAAATGCAATTGTATTTTTTTATAAAATCCATACCTATAATTCCATTACATGGAATTGGGAAGTCATCCTTGACAACATGAAATTCATGTCCTATAAGGATATCTTCTATTTTCAAGTCTGCTTCGACCTTACCTATAGTAGTCAATAATCCTTGCCCTATTCCATTAATATTTGTCCTTTTACTCTCATCTATATGTTCGTTAAGAACTTCACCGATTTTAATGACAGAAATATCGGCACCTGTGTCTATCAAAAATGTGATTCTACCATCATTAAATGATGATCTGATTTTGAGATAACTGTAGAGACTTAGATTTATGTTGAATATATTGTTTTTTACGCATTCAGGGGTGGTTGCCCGTTTCCCTCATTATTTTCGGCAACATGGCGTACATTACGGTTATTTCTACCGTTATTATTGTATCGGCCATTATTGTTCCGATTGTTATTATTATTATCATTAAAATTATTATTATTGTTGTTATTTCGCGTACTACCACGGTTACTATAATTTCGATTATAGTTACGACCATTGCCACGATTGTAACCACCACGACCGCGTCCACAGCCATAATTATTGGATTTGTAATGAAATACATTGGAGCCCGAAGCGCCTGAGTCCGTACAGGAATTAACGAACTTTGAAACTGCATCGTTCATTGTCGCAAAATTTCCTGACTCCATTATGAGTTTTACTCTTTCGTTTGACGCATTTTTCGTCATAGCCTTCACTGCGGCTTGCGTCGAGTATTTTTCCGCTGTCGCGTGTGGTAATCCATCAGCTATGTATGCGTTTGACAACGCTTTTGTCAAATCTTCGATCTCTGCTGTAAAGGCATTGGCTGATCGATTATTTTGCTTCACGTTCATAAGCTTAGCGGTGAGTACTTCAGTTGATTCACCTTTAATTGTATCTTTTAGTTTTGTAATAATTTGCTGAATAGTTATTTCAGCTGAAATTAATGTTCGTGAAGAACCTTTTAATTTTGTTTTTATCAAATTTATTGCAATCTCCTCATGAGCTTCTTTTAGTGTATCCACTAAATTTAAAGCATCAAGAAATGATTGCAGATTTTCGGGTTTGCCATCGAAATCCGGAAGGATTCTCGAAGCTAGACCAAGAAATTCTGTAATAGTTTGTTGCATTTTTATCCGTGTTTGTACTTCCGCTGAGGAATCTTCTTCCCGAAATATCTGTGAAAGATCAATTTCAACTTCTTACCCCCCATATTCAAAAAGATTAAGAAATTATTTTAATTTTAAGGTCGTGTTAAACAATAAAAAAAAAAATGGAATATATGCCATTTTCCTCCGCTATCCGTGTCCTCTGGAGCACCGATCTCAGAAGCAATAGCATATATCGGTTGTCACCAATTAACAACCGAACTGGTTATTCATTCTTTATTATTATACTACTGGAGGGACTCGTAAGTATCACAGTAGTTTATTATTTGTTAGTATTTGTACTGGAAGGATTACTAATGTTTCCAGTACATGTAATATGTTAGTTTTGCTTTTTTTTTCTTCATTTAAGTTCTAAGTTATTTATTATTATTTTTTTTTTTTTTTTTAGAATTTATTTCAAATTTATAAAAAAATTAGCTTTTTTTTCAATTTTATAAAAAAATTATTATTATACATTTTTTTTTTACATTGTTTTTTCTTTTTCATTTACATTACCATTTGTTGTTGCTGGCTGCTGCTGGTGCTGTTGTTGCTGCTGTAATTGTTGTTGTTGTACTTCCAGATGTTGTAGTTGTACTTGCAGATAAATTGGTCAATTGGTGTAGTTTCATTATTTAATGCACCCAAATATTGTCATATTAAAGTTGATGCGCAATAATTATCTTCTAAATTTGTGCAAAGTGGTTGTGTTTGTTGTTATAGCTATAGTCGTAACAGCATTTGTAGATGTTGTTGGGGTAGGTTTGTAGATGTTGTTGTTGATTCAAATTTGTTGTAATTCTTTTATTTTTTTTTTTCGTTTAATGTTGTATATTCATTTCTCTGGTTGTAATAGTCCCACATGTTGTTAGCGGGTTGTTGGGATAGCGGTTCTTCATGGTTTTCATTTTTTTTTTTTTTGATTGTTTTTATTTAATTAGGAATGTTTAAAAGAATTCTATCCAATTTTGTTTTTTAACACCAACTATAATTAATTTTTTTTTTTTTAATATTTTTAATTAATTTTTCTTTTTATGCGGATTCAATTTTGTTTATTATCACAAAGTTTTTGTTTTATTGTTTGGCAAGATCGCCATATTATGATTAAATAAAAAGACTCTTTGCTTTGACTGTTGAATTAATAATAATCTTTATTTAAAATTTATTCTTAAAGGTAAGTCTAAATATTTACATATGGAATATGCAATGCAAGCATATTCCCACAGTTAAGTTTGGCGTGTGTGGACATTATGGTATCCAATAACCATAAAGTTACTTTACTGAAGGTATAGTAACTTCGACTTATCAAACACACTACAAAATCATGCGCGGGTACAAATTTTGCTTTGTGCGCTAAAATATTTAAACTTTATTAATATTTAAAAAAAATTTTATTCACGCCCACAAAATGGGGCGGGCGAAAAAAACAGATATTTTTGTATACCCTGGGTCCAATTGCAAGACTTTAAACTTCTGCGAACTTGAAAATGTCTCAATAGTTTAACAAAAATACAAAAAGAAATTTTAAAAAAATTGGCGTTTTTCAATTGATGGTTAACTTCTTCAATGGGGAACTTATTTCCCCCTGTTCCGATTTTACCCATGTCCGAACTTAACCTGCATAAGACATATTCGTGAAAAACTTCAGAAGTATAGCTCTTTTATTGTGGAGTGTATCGTGGTAACTACAGACGGACGGACATCCCTAGAATGTCTTAAAATCGATCACTGATCAATAATATATATACCCGATCGATATTTCGATGCGTTTTACACGGAGTGGCAAAGTGAGTATACGTACTGTAGTTGAAGGGTATAAAAAGGAAAAGAAAGAGAAAAAGAAAAGAAAAAGAAGAAAGAATGCAACTTTCTAAAAAATTTCCAAAGGAAAAAAATTTTGAAATTCGAACATTTTTAAAGGAAAAAATCTAAAAAATTTTAAATGAAAAATGTGACTAAATCTGAACATTTTTTGTGAAAAAATATCTGTCAATCTAAAAGTTATTATTATGAAGAAAAATTTTATTTGGGAAATACATACATACATATAATACTTTTCGTATAGGAAAATGTATCAGAATATGAGTCTTTCTACAGAAAAAAATTTTCAGAATCAGAGACTTTTTAATGGGAAAAACGTATCAGAATCTGAGACTTTTCTGTAGGAAAAATGCCTCAGAATCTGAGACTTTTCTATAGGAAAAATGTCTCAGAATCTGAGACCTTTTTTTTATAGGAAATCTGAGACTTTTTAAATAAGAAAAATGTATCAGAATCTGCGACTTTTTCTAAAGGAAAAACTTCTCAGAATCTGAAACTTTTTCTATAGAAAAAATGTCTCTGAATCTGAGTCTTTTTTTATAGGAAAAATGTCTCAAAATCTGAGACTTTTTCTATAGGAAAAATGTATGAGAATTTAAGACTTTTTCTATAGGAAAAATGTCCCAAAATCTGAGACTTTTGCTATAGGAAAAATTACTCAGAATATTAGACTTTTTCTATAGGAAAAATGTATCAGAATCTGAGACTTTTTCTATAGAAAAATGTCTCAGAATTTAAAACTTTTTTTAGGAAAAATATCTCAGAATCTGAGACTTTTCTGTAGGAAAAAAGGAAAAAATATCCCAAAATCTGAAACTTTTCCTCTAGAAAAAAATAATTTGAGACTTGTTTACAGGAAAAAGGTCGCAGAGACTGAGACTTTTTCGATAGGAAAATGGAATAAGAATCTAAAACTATTTCTATAGGAAAAAGGTCTCAGATCCTTTGAATTTCCAAATTATTTTATAGGAAAAAGTGTCAGAATCTGAGACATTTTCGAAAGGAAAAAGGCCTCTAAACCAGAGTTTTTTTCTGTTAAAAAAAAGTGTGGAAAGTTGGAACTTATTCTATTGGAAGACGGTATCAAAATCTGAGAGCTTTTCGATAGAAAAAAGGTCTTCGAATCTTAAACTTTTTTGATAGGAAGATCTCAGAATTTGAGACTTGTTCTATAGAAAAAAAGTCTCAGTGTCTGAGACTTTTCTATAGGAAAAATGTCTCAGATCTGTAAGTGAGCAAAGTACACCTATAGCACCTAAAAACAAAATGTTAATCAAATATTTCCAACTTTCATGAATTTTGAGAGATTTACGTGAATATCGGGAGGGTGGTTTGTATGGGGACTACAAGAGGAACTGGTCCGACTCCTTTAAAATTTGGAATGATAATTTGTGAATACAAAAAACGATTACCAAATTTCGAAAGGATATCTGTTAAAATACGCTAATAAAAGTCGATTGAGTCAAATTATAGGGGACGTTTGTATGGGGGCTAGGTCTAAACATGGACCGATTTTTCCCAATTTCAATAGGCTTCGTCCTTGGGGCAAAAGAAGCTTAAGTTTCAAATTTCAGCCAAATCGGTTTATCTGTATCGTGTTTACAACGTTTACATGGACGGACAGACAGACGGACGAACGAACGGACGGACATCGCTAAATCGACTCAAAAAGTTATTCTGAGTCGATCGGTATACTTAAAGGTGGGTCTAGGACCAATATTTCGAGTAGTTACAAATCAGCACAAACTTATTATACCCTGTACCAGAGTGGTGTAGGGTATAAAAAGGCCTCAGAAGTTGAGACTTTCCATAGGAAAGGGTCTCGGCACCTCAGACTTTTTCTATAGAAAAATGTCTGAGACTTTTTCTATAGGAAAAATGTCGGAGACTTTTTTTATAGGAAAAAGGTCTCACAGCCTGAGACTCTTTTTTTGAAAAAAATTCTCATAATCTAAAAGTTTTTCGTTTTGTGTTTTTCTGATTGAAGAAGAAAATTGTGTCTTCTAAAGATTAAATTAAATGTGGATTTACCCTAGACCATGGTTTCTGTAGCCACTTCTACGTCATCAGTAGGCAATTACATTAAATTGATTATTTGATATTTGCTGGAAAAATTCTTTATATGTTTTTTTATCAACAGACTAGCCTGACATGAGCTTCGAACCTGTGTCGTTAAATCACTCATGTTTTGTATACCGAAGCTCTAACCACTATGCTATACTCGGTGTACAAACATCAGTGACTAAACGTAGTTTGTTTTTTAACTCACAGTAGGTTTTGTGTGTAACAGTTTTTCTTTACGAAAAAAAATTAAGAGTCTGAAAGCTTTTTTATAATAAAAATATACCAAAAATGCTTAAGATTATGAGACTTTTTCTATAATAAAATGTTTAATAATCTGAGACTTTTTCGAGGAAGAAATTTCTTAGAATCCGAGACTTTTTCTATAGGAAAACAGTCTCAGATTCTGAGACAGTTTTTGTGAAGAAAAAGTTTCAGATTCTACGACATTTTTTGTATAAAATAAGTATTTCTTAACAAAAAACGTATCAGAATCTGATATTTTCTGTGTAGGAAAAATTTCTTCTATTAAAAAATTTTCATCTTTAGACTTTTTCATACGACAAATGTCTAAGACTCTACACTCAAAAAAAAAAAAAACTTGTAAAATTACATGAAAAACTTGTAACTTATTTTTGTTTGCTACCTCCTATTTGACAAAAATTCCTGGTAATTTTACAAGCTTTTTGCCAATAATTTTGTAATCTTACAAGGTTTTTACCAATAAAATTATAAATTTACAAATTTTTTGACACGATAAAATTTACAAAGAGGTTTTGTAATTTTACTAGATTTTTTGCTACCTCTTATTTTACGAGAACTCCTAGTAATTTTACAAGCTTTTTACCAATAATTTTGTAATTTTATAAGCTTTTTACCAATAAAATTGTAAACTTACATTTTCTGGCGCAATTTAAATTACAAGGAATTCTCGTGAAGTTAATATATTTTTTTTGTAAAACTATCTTGGAAATTGTAAAATTACAAAAAAAAATTATATTTCGATCCAAATTTGTTTGTTAAAAAAGAAGGAAAACTGTCAAATATTGGTAAAATGGGATTACGAGACTTTTCCTAGTAATTTGACAAAGTTTTTTTTTGTGTGTAAGACTTTCGTCTACATAGAAAATGTCTAATGGCACGTCTCCGAAACAGAAAATGCAAATTCCTTCATTTGTGTCTGCAATTCCAGATCATGTTGGTAACACTTGCAAAATAATGTAAGAGACAAAAAAGTTGAAAGAAAGTATGAAGTGAGGTTGAGATTGCTAGAAATAGAATTGTAGTGTTGGAAACTGTCAAATTTTATTCTGTAGAAACTATAAATATTCACATATATAAAAAACAGTTTTCATTAACAAGACAAACCGACATTTAAAATCCTACTGATGATGACACTAACTGGGGTGTTTGAAACCGGTATGGGAAATACCAGAAATGTCTATAATTTTTAGAAATTCAATTTTTCTTCTGCATTTTTTCAACTTGAACCCTTATAACAAATATAATTAGAGCCCGTGCTCGATCTGTACTAACAGAAAAAAAAAATCAAATAAAAAAAATTATCTTAACGGAAATATGATCATAAAAAACTTAGCTCCTTTTAAGGATGGCTCTTATTTTTTTATTAAAAAATGGGCTGCAGTGATTTTGCAAAATCTATTAAATTTTATAATTTTAAAGCTTTCCCATTATTTTTTTTTTTTGCAAACGAAAAAATTATCCTTTTTTGTGCTCGTAAGACAATACTGAATTTACGATTTTTTTTTTACCCAAGTAAAAAAAAATTCCCCCCAACAAATTCAAAAGCTGTACCCACCACTGCGCAAAATCTACCTTTAAAGTACCCAATAGGGTCTGGATCTAACGGGGTCTGGTGTCATTTCTTAGTGATGAGTTTATACGTGGCGTTGATGCTTTTTAAAATTATTCCACCAATTAATGGCCCATTGTACCAGACTTCAATTTAACGACAATTAATTTTGGTTGCGTGTTTAAAGGAATTTTAAGAAAATTAAAATTATTTAATTGTTTTTTTTTCCTAAAGTCTTTAGTATTTTATCTGTGACTATAAATTAAATTCGAAAAATAATCTTATTTAAATCGAAAATTAATGATTGACTTGTGAGCTGAGTACAACTAAACAATATCTAGTGTAAATTTACAATTCTATGTGAACAAAAACGAAAAACTGCACTTTGTATAAAAGTTTTTTGCTTTGTGTTTATAAAACAAAACAAAAAAATGCATCACATATACGGTTCGTAGGAGTGGTTGAATGGATAGTATGCATGTTACAAAACCGCGACCACAATGAACGCAATGCAACGTGTTCCATGGAAACGCCAAAATTTGAAAACGCAGTTTTGTGTTACTTTCCTTGAAAAACAAAATCGAAAAAAAAATAAGTGAAAAATATACACGATAATGGGGGAAACGTACTACAGACAACGAATTTTTATATACAAATGATTTAAAAATGTGATGCATATTGAATACATATGCATTTTCAATGCACATAAGTTAAATTAAAGTATGTAAGTAGAAATTGTATGATATCAACGAAATTTTAATTCCCTACACTATGGACTATATATTTCCTGAATGGTAAGGCTCTCAAGCATTACATAAATGGCGCCCATTAAGGGGTCATTGCCCGAAAAAATATATATAAACGAAAATCTTTATTATCGTGGAGTCTTTCCCTGTTGTGTCTTTCGTAGAGTATATCTACTGAAAGGTAAGGCTCTCAAGCGTTACAAAAATGGCGCCCAACTTGGGGCCACAGCGGATTTCTTTAGCAGTTTCCAAAAATGTTTATAAAAGTAAATACTCTGATTCAGATTAAACAACTACAAATATCAACTATTGTTTTTTGCGACAAAGGAACCATATTTTAAAAGGAACTCCTTTTTCTCCCGGTCGTTGTACATTAGGGATATAACCAAAATAAGAACCTATCATAGCGGTATGGGCAATGTTACACTGATAACAAAAAACCTTATCCGGGGTCATTTTGGTCCAAAAACCTTCGGCACCGATAGCAATTTCCAAAACACCACAAAAATTTTTTTTTATTTCTTTTTTTGTGGGAATACTTCTCCACCAACGTTTTTTGGTTTTTTGTCCTTTTACAACAAAAACAAAACAAGAACATAATAACAGTATGATTTTGAACATTAGAAATATCGGTTGCCTAATTAATTGAAAAAAAAAAAAAAAAATATTAGCGAAAACTTCATCGCGATCGGTGCCGAACCTTTTTTAACATTCGCGAAAAAATGAACACACATTTCTTATTGATTTTTTATGTACTTTCTTACTATGATAGGTCCTTTTTGATATTTGCAAAAAAATGCAAATGGTTATATCCCTATTGTACATTCAATATGGTTACCAAAACAACAGAGACAACAAAGTATTGCTGGCCAAAATAAAATCGATTTTAAATGTGTATGAGTATGACTGAAATTCAATGCATGCATTACAATGTCTGTGTGTATGCATTTTGCAATTAAATGATGGAAATGGAGGGACAAAAAGTAAACAACACACCAACAACATCATAGTGACACCACAGAAAACGCACAAATTTCAAAATAAAAGTAATTGGAGCACTATTCAAAAAATAAACGAAAACAAAAAATATACAAAAATCAAAGAGTATGAATAACAGGACGACAACCACTAAAATAAGAACAAAACAATACAGCCAAACGAAATATACACACATGCAGTCTGTGCACGAGCACTCACTCATTCAAATATCAGGTGTATTGGTAGGATATCTTTGGATACTTAAATATGGGTATGCGTAGTGGTAACCTTTACCCAAACCATTACCTATTTGCACATCATGATCATCGTCATCATCAATAGCAAAACATAACAAAAAGGAGTACATTTGTATTTCAACCTCATGTGCTTTGTAAGTTTATCACGCACATAGAGTAAATCGCGTAAAAATCTTTGTTAAACAAAAAAATTCAAGAGAAAAATCCTAATACACTCAGTTACCAAAATATACATACGGTAAATAAAATGATGTTTTCTTTGACAAACGTGTCAATTTTTGACATTTTTGCAGATGAAATTAATTAGTAGCCATCTAAATAGTATTTCGACTACATTAAATAAAATATTTTTCCAATCGCATCCAAAGAACATAGAAAAAACCTCTAAAATGCACATAAGCAAAGTTACATAAATATACATACGCCGATTTTATTTCAATGTACCGTCATTGCAATCGCTCGGAGTTTGATGAAATCACATATTCTAATATAGCTGTATTGCTTGCTTCTAAAAATTTCGCAGATACGCAATTTGTGTGCTAAAACTAGCCCTCAATTGGCCAAAACGGATAATATTTTTTAAGATGCATAGAGATAAGTCTTAAAATCGCCTTATAATGTCCAGTATCTTACAGAAATTGTTCAAGCAGTATGCTAAAACAACAAACAACTTAAATTATCATCAAAAACTTTAATGAGAATGGTTATTTTAAACGCAAACCATTGAAAGAACATCCTTCAGAGCATAGCATCAGGATGAAAAAGGCTGGTATTTGGACCACGAGCAAAAATCAATGAAAATGCATGGTCCGTATTATGAAGGGAATAATACCAGATAATGTTGTGGTGGTACGGTACCAAAAAGTTTACAGGCGTCTTCACAAAACGAGTGCAAAGTTAGAGTTACTAAAAAGCACTCTTTTTCAGTGTTAAAATACCCTACTTTTAGCAAGTCTAACTTTGCATTCATTTTGTGAAGACGCCAGTAAACTTTTAGATACCGTACCACCACAATATGATCAGGCAATATTCCCTTAACAATACGGACCATACATTTTTATTGATTTTTGTTTGTGGTCCAAATACCAGCCTTTTTCATCCTGGTGCTATGCTCTGAAGGATGATCTTTTAGTGGTTTATCATTAAAGTTTTTGATGACAATTTGAGTTATTTGTTGTTTTAGCATACTGTTTGAACTATTTCTGTAAGATACTGGACATTATAAGGCGATTTTAAGACTAATCTCTAAGCATCCTTAAAATAATATTCGTTTTGGCCAATTGGTGGCTAGTTTTAGCACACAAATTGCGTATCTGCGAAATATTTAGAAGCTAGCAATACAGCTATATTAGAATATTTGATTTTATCAAACTCCGAGCGATTGCATAGACGGTACATTGAAATAAAATCGGCGTATGTATATTTATGTAACTTCGCTTATTTGCATTTTAGAGGTTTTTTCGATGTTCTTTGGATGCAATTGCAAATAGATTTTATTAAATGTAGTCGAAATGCTACTTACATGACTACTAATTAATTTCACCTGTAAAAATATCAAAAATTGGCACGTATGGGAAAGAAAACATATTATTGACCGTATGTATACTTTGGTAACTGTGTGTATGTTTACATCAATATGTAGTTGGTTTTTTTGTTCCTTTTATTTTTATATTGATTGACTTATTTGAAAGAACACAATCGGCCAAATTTAAAAAAAACAATTGTAGAATACCAAAATTATTTGTCTAAAAAAAATATCCCAAATTTTATTGAAAATACATAGAAAAACATTTGTTAATTAATTTTCATTAATTTGTTTTTCCCATTTTAAGAAAACAATTAAACGTATTGACAATTAAAAAAACAAAGATTTAATTTAACAACACAATTAGTCAAATAAATTAAACTGTTTGCTGTTATGACAGAAGCTTTTTCATTAAAATCAAATATTTTCAGTAATTCAAGATATATTTTTTTGTTTCCAAAAATTGCTTTCCTAAAGTGCAACATTTAAGTAAGTGTTTATGTATATGAGACATTATTTTCCAACGGACGATTTTGCTTCTAAAATTAGCAAGTTTTTCAGCAAAAATACAAAAACAAACATGTTAAAAACTGCGTTTTTCAGTGGGCAACAATAGACGTAGTGTTCTCTTGTGTGCTCATCCTTAAGACAAGCTGTTTATAGAAGATCTGATAAGACCTCCGATTTCTTCATTCTAGCACAGACATTGTGTCCCATAGTTAGGAAAGTAAGGTTGCAACAGTCTTTTCTGTTCAGACTGAGTAAATAATTTGCCACTGTCTTGCCTGACCTTACTACAAAACATTTATTATGCTTGCATGTCAACTCATTTGGCCACCTTTTCTTGAAAATTGATTTCATGTGAGAGTTGATCCAACGCATCATCCATGTCAAGCTTATATTAATCTGAGGCTCCGGATTGTAAGGAATTGTATCGAAACCAATGTTTGCCAAAGAATCGGCAATCTCATTTTCCCCTATTCCCCTATAACACGGAACCCACAAGAGGCATACCATGTTTCCACATGACACCTCACTGAGTCTGCGCCTACACTCTTTGACAATTTTAGATGCTGCGACTGGAGAATCTAGTGCGTTGAGCACAGCTTGACTGTCACTACTGACTCTGATTTTCCAATCCCTCCATTTTTTTTTTAATATTCGCTGCGTCCAAAATAGCAAACACTTCAGTCTCATTTTTCCCATATCATGACAGTATTTGGTTTCGTCATCCAAATACCAACGAGATCCAGAACCAATTAAAGTACTAGAACTGTCTGTATAGAAAGTATCAGAGTTGTTTCTGAAAGTTTATCTGTGTCCACAAGTCTGTCCTTCTCGGAAAGTTTACACTGAACTTCCTACCAAACTCTATGCGTCATAACCGGATTAGTAAATACTTGGTCGTCTTTTAAAAGAGTCGAGATGAAATAGCTTGATTTTCCCTTGACTCTTTTAACAAACTACCAGAAGCTCTTACTGCCTCGAGAAGCCGAAAATACTTTTGCACGAAGTTGCTTTTTGTAAAGAAGCTTTTCTTTACTAACAAGGAAGGTCTTTCACAGGGCACACACCGAAAGTCCTGAAACTTGCATGCAGGAAAGAGGGGAGAAAAATAAGAGTTACCTGTTTTTTTATAGCTTCCCAATCTTACATTAAACGGGTCAAAGGGGAGGGGGAAATCCGGATTTTTTTAGTTTTTTGAGGATTTTTCCCATTTCTTCCAAAGAAACTATTTGAACATTTTATACAGGTCGCAAGGTTTTTTGAAGGCCTAGCGGTGTATTGGTGTATCGGTCTAGTCCAAATTCGGCTTCGTTAAGTTTGTTATTGTCAAAAACGTATAGTCGTTGGGGTAGTTTATATGGAGATATATATACTTAAGACCTCTAAAATCATGTCGCTCATTTATATGTATAGTGTCATAACTCAAAATGTTTCATTTTGCAGAAAACGCGTTTAAAGTTTACAATTGAAACTGGTTGCTCATTGAAAACGGCCGGTACATAGAAAATGTAATAATTGCGTATTTTCTTCTCAAATGATGAGTTTTAAAGATATAAATACGAATTTTTGACACAATAACACAATAACTCAAAAATCACATTTTTTGAGTTATGACACTATACAAGTAAATGACCGATATATAATACTCTCTATCAAAATTAAGCTGACTAGTATTTTTTCGTTTTTATACGGATTTTCCCGAAAGCCCTTATTTTTTCATAAGGTGGCAACCCTTTTTTAAATTTGAGATTGGGCAGCTAAAATAAAAAAGGTAACTCTTATTTTTTCTTCCTCATTCCCATATTCAAATTTCAGGACAATCGTGAGTGCCCTGTGAAAACCTTCCTTGTAAGTAATCTTACACACTCAGACCTTTTTGCGCAACAGAACAGAGTTTTTGTTGTTATACCAATTTTTGAATAGATCCCTCCTGGATCTATCTGCAATCCTGTAACACTGGTTAAGCAACATTTATCCCTTGGTTTAGCTGAAATAAGCTTCGACGGAATGATTGACTTCATAGAACCGACAGGTATTTTTCAGAGGTTTCTGCGAAAGTACTGATTTTAAGAAAAGACGTAGTAGGGAGATCTTTTAGAGGTCGATTGTCCTGATCGATTGCATGTGTGAAAGAGAGTAGGAAAATAAGAGTTACCTGTTTTTTCTAAGCTACCCAATATCCCATTTAGCTGCTTAAAGTGCAATCCCGAGTAAAAAAGTTTTGATATAATCATATAGTTTTTTATATAATTGTATATAAATAGATCCATCATTTGATCCCAAAAATGGAGGATATAAAAATGTATGATTTTATCTTATTAGATTAAATTTGATATAATTAGATATAATTGGATACCAAAAATGGAACGGTAAATTTCATCTGATTTGATATTAAAGATCATATTAGATCTTATAAGATATAATTTTATATTATTAGATCTATTTAAATCTAATTTTTTATAATATCAAATAAGACAATATTTACCGTTCCATTTTTGGGATCTAATTATATCTTATTATATAAATTTTGATCTAATAAGATATAATCGTATACTTTTGGATCCTCCATTTTTGGGATCAAATGTTATATGGCACCGTATTATTTTTTTTTAGTCGGGATAGGACAATTGATATATCTTTCGTTTTTTGATGATTTTTCACATTTGTTCAAAATAATTTATATGAATATTTTACACAGATCGAAAGTTCTTTTTGAAGGTCTACCCAATGTTGTATCGGTCTTGCCTAAATTCTTAAAAATGTAAATACTTTTGGGTAGATTATATGGAGAGTAAAATTAAGCTGACCCATATTTGTGCGTTTAGCGATATTCCTGCTATTTCGGGTTTTATTCGGATTTTTCCGAAAGACCACATTTTTTCATAAGGAGCAACCCATTTTAAATTTGAAATTGGGCTATTTTTCTCCCCTCATATTCTAGTTTCAGGACAATCAGTGGATGCATTCTAAAAAACCTCCCTTGTAAGTGCATCGGACAAAGTTCCGAAAGTCTATTAAACAGATGACAATATCCTGCATTTAAGTCTCCAAGCCAGGATCCATTGCGGAGTCTGCACAGAGATATAAATGTAGATATGGATAAAGGCCCTTCTCAATATTGAAAACAGATCATAAAGTGCCGACCAGTGTTGCCAATAGTAGGGGGAAATCCCTACAAATAGGGTTTTTTGTCATAAGAAAGATAGCGTAGGGGAAAAGGGACAGATTTTCTTTTTTGATCAAAATGTAGGTACTTTTTAGAAAAGAATTGATATTTTTAATATTAAAAGTTTTAGCAATGAAAAAATGGCACCAAATATTTTGTTTTTAAAATTTGTTAATAAGACGACATTATTTAAGCCCTGTAAGTTGTTCACCAGTATTAAAATGGTTCAAAACATAAATTTGAAGCGAAAATTGGAGAGTCTCATGTTTGGTTATGTTTTGCTCTTCAGCTGTTTTAAAATACAAAACAAAAATATCCTGATACATACATATATACGGGTTATTTTACGGATCTTCACCGGAGAACGAAATACCTCTTTAGAGAAATTTAGAACGTTTTTTTCAAGCCAGTTTTAATTTTATATTTTTTTTTGTACAGATTTTCACATAAAAACCGAACAACTTATTGGCAAAAAAAAAAAATATTTGTTAAACATTGGTGGGATTTGAACCCATTCCCCCAAAAAAATAAAATATCAAAACCAACACCTATCCATACAGCTATTATGCTTAAATTTTGTTGTCTAGATTCAAATTTCAAATTAAATTGTTCAAGAACAACTAAAACTTGAAAAAGCTTTTTTTCAGAGTTGAAATTTTGGTATCTATAATAAAATCCTGCGTTGCTAATGAATAGCACTTATTATAATAATAAAATTTTAGAATAGCCCCATAAATGTCCAAAAAGTGAATAAAATTTGTTTTTGTTTTAAACATTTAAGCTGCTAAAACGTAGGGATAAATGTAAGTATTTTTTTGGAAAATGTAGGGAGAAAAGAGATTTTTTTTAATATGTGTAGGTTTTTTTCTTTTAAAAAAATGGCAACACTGGTGCCGACTCACAAGATCTACCACTTTGGTATGCGTGTTGCGGATAATTTAAGGGACTCCCGACTAATGTTACCGACCTTTTAAATTTTTCAATCATTCCTTCAAGATTTTTTAGTGCAAAAGGAGACAAACTGATCAGTAGGCTGGGTCGTATTCCAACAAAGTGCTCAGGTCAACTATTAATAGTGAAAAAAAGTTGGTACAAGTAAATACAAGCAATTTAAAACCAAAATGAACAAAATCGGTCCATGGCTTCCGTTCTCGCATCGCGGGTCAAAATTGCGGTTTTTGAAAAAAAAAAAACTATTAAAAAAAAAAAAAATTTTTTGTATCGCATTAATTCAAAGATATTTAGAAAAATTTTGTTTGTTTTTTTCGGATATCGATAACCCACCCAAACATGAGGCCAAAAAAAACTCACATTTTTAACATGGAGCTCAAAACTACTTTTTCACTATTTTAAAAATTTAGTGAAACAAAATTTTTAAATATATTAGTTTATCCACTTGATATCATTGAATACATCTCAGGGATTGTAGAAAAAAATTCTTAGTTAAATTCCTTCGTCCAGTTGGTGTGTGGAGCGATTTGAATTTAGCGGATTTCCAGAACATGTGTTTTTATCGACATTTTTGACTAATTTGTAGTTGTTAGCAACATTTTACTTAAATTAACCAACTTTTTTTGTTCAAATGGTTGTTTTGGACCATAGTAACTCTGCTTTGAAATAATAGGCTTTTTGGACAACGTTAACCCTTGCCGGCACGGGGTTAAAAAATTCATCCAGTGAAATTTTTGAAAATTCCTCACTCTAAAATTGTGTAAGTGTTTAAATAATGAACAATTACAAATTTATACAAAGTTTTCTTGAAGGACATCTTTAACCCTTGTTGAACAAACGCCCAAAAAATTTCAAACAGCTGTTTTTTTGCTCATAGTCAAATGGACTTTTTTGACATATTAAATAATATGTTTTTCACTTTTAGTTTTACACAGTAAAAACGACGAAAGACGTAATGAAGTTTCGGATGCCATTTTTTTTATTTTATTTAGTTTTAAACACTTTCCGCTTAAGTGCGCTTACTTTAAAACGTTAATTTTAATGCGATCGTTTAAATGCATTCCCCGCTCAAACGATTTACTCGCAGATGCACATATCTTTAATTTTATAATCATAGTCAAAATGGACTTTTTAACATTCTAAATAAGTTTTTCACTCTTAGCTTAACCCAGGAACAACGACGAATCGTTTAAGCGGGAATGCATTTAAACGATCGCATTTAAATTAACGTTTTAAAGTAAGCGCACTTAAGCGAAAAATGCTTAAAACTAAATAAAATAAAAAAAAAATGGCATCCGAAATTTCATTACGTCTTCGTCGTTTTTACAGTGTAAAGCTTAAAGTAAAAACATATTATTTAATATGTCAAAAAAAGTCCATTTGACTATGAGCAAAAAAACAGCTGTTTGAAATTTTTTGGGCGTTTGTTCAACAAGGGTTAAAGATGTCCTTCAAGAAAACTTTGTATAAATTTGTAATTGTTCATTATTTAAACACATACACGATTTTAGAGTGAGGAATTTTCAAAAATTTCACTGGATGAATTTTTTAACCCCGTGCCGGCAAGGGTTAACGTTGTCCAAAAAGCCTATTATTTCAAAGCAGAGTTACTATGGTCCAAAACAACCATTTGAACAAAAAAAGTTGGTTAATTTAAGTAAAATGTTGCTAACAATTACAAATTAGTCAAAAATGTCGATAAAAACACATGTTCTGGAAATCCGCTAAATTCAAATCGCTCCACACACCAACTGGACGAAGGAATTTAACTAAGAATTTTTTTCTACAATCCCTGAGATGTATTCAATGATATCAAGTGGATAAACTAATATATTTAAAAATTTTGTTTCACTAAATTTTTAAAATAGTGAAAAAGTAGTTTTGAGCTCCATGTTAAAAATGTGAGTTTTTTTTGGCCTCACGTTTGGGTGTGTTATCGATATCCGAAAAAAACAAACAAAATTTTTCTAAATATCTTTGAATTAATGCGATACAAAAAAAATTTTTTTTTTTTTTAATAACTTTTTTTTAAATATTTAATTTTTTTTTTAAATTATGTCCATTTTTTCAAAAACCGCAATTTTGACCAGCGATGCGAGAACGGAAGCCATGGACCGATTTTGTTCATTTTGGTTTTAAATTGCTTGTATTTACTTGTACCAACTTTTTTTCACTATTAATAGTTGATCTGAGCACTTTGTTGGAATACGACCCAGCCTACTGATCAGCCCTAAACTTTTTGGCAAAATTCTTCACACGGATATATCTCTACCATTCTTTAGCATAGTGGGATATATACCATCGGGACCAGTAGACTTGTAGTTATTGAAGGTCAATAATCGAATCTTCAGTAAGTTCCCTTGATGCTTTATACCAGGCCCAACCCGAGTTGACCGCAACGGGTTTTTCAGTAACGTATGTTTATGTCTCTGTAACTTTACATCCTTAAAAGTGAGTCGAAAACAGAATATCATTTACTTTCTGTTGGTTGTCTGTATAAGTACCATCAGGTTTCCTAAGTAAGTCAAGCTTAGCTGCATTATCTTTCTGAAAGGCGTTGCAGAGTCTGCCAGTATCCTTCTATCCCTTTTTTTACCATATGAAGTACATTGATTACACTCAAACAAAAAAAGCCTTGTCAAATTACTAGAAAAAGTTTCGTTATCCCATTTTACCAATATTTGCAAGTTTTCCTTGTCTTTTTTGTAATTTTACAGTTTTTCTTGTAATTTTACAAATTTCCAAGATTTTTTACAAAAAAAAATATAGTAGACTTAAGAGACTTCCTTGTAAGTTTTATTTCTCCACAAAAAGTTGTAAATTTACAATTTTATTGGAAAAAAACTTGTAAAATTAAAAAAACACTCGTAATTTTTACTAGGAATTCCCGTAAAATAGGAGGTAGTAAAAAATTTAGTAAAGTCACGAAACCTCCTAGTAAGTTTTATCGCGTCAAAAAAATTTTAAATTTTCAATTTTATTAGTAAAAAGCTTGCCAAATTAAAAGGCTTGTAAAATAACAAGGAATTCTTGTCAAACTTTTCTTTTAGTTTACAAGATTTTTTTTGAGTGTAGCAGTGGGACAAGAAAAGACATTTTTGGGCCGTCCCTTTTTGGAGGCGTGTAATATAATTTAAATAATGATAAAATTTTATTTAAATAATTATAAGATTGTATAATTAAAGTGGAAAATCTATAATTTATCTTTTTGGCAACATTTATGAAGAGGAGGAGAAATAAAAAAAAAATAATATTCTTTTGGTTCGAAATGTCTCACCAAGAAGCACTTAAACACACTCAAAATAATACATTAGTAGATTTACTATTTTTTTAAGCTAACCTTTTGCAAAGTTTTAGTTGAGATTAGCATGTTAGCAAAAATATCTTGTAACCTTCATTTAGCGCATTAGAAATTTTAAACAAAATTTGATTTGTATGACCTAACTTGAAATAAAAAAAAAATACAGTTAACTAATTTTTAGCAAAAAGTTTTTGCTAACTTTAACAAAAAAATTATGGGTTCAAAATCAGCAAATTTTCTTGTAGGTTTCCAGGGTTTTTTTGCTAACATTACAGTTTTTTTTGTGTGCAGAAGATTTAAGTTTTTATGATTTTAAATAAAATGCAACATGTTTTTCTTGATCATATTATTTGATTTCATAACATTAAAAAAATTTTAAAAAATATATACATATTTTTTTTACCCAATTCGTTAAAGTCATTGAATCAATGTTTGTCATACCAATTAGCAATTAAAATGAACTAACAATGCAAAACGTATAGTAGTAGAATGTGTAGTTAACTGATTGAATAAGTGCCTGTGACTATAAGAGGAGTACTACTCTGACTGGGTGCAGTACTTCCAAAAACCAAATAGCAAATATAAAAAAAAAAAAAATAATAATAAAAAGAAGTTAAATAGACTTGGGCGAATTTGGAAATACCCTATTCAATGTGCAAAACAAGTTGATATGTAATATTTTGTTTAAGAAAAACAAGTAAGATAACTGGAGCCAGTTAAGACCGACAATATAATACCTAACACTAGTGTTTGCAACAAATATGTTTTCAGTCTAAGCATGGAAATCTTTAATTTATTGTGGAAAGACACACAAAACCAAATTTTGGTTTGGTCATCATCTTTATTTTAAGAGACGGACAAACATCACCCGAGTTTAAATCGATCCAGAATCACGAAATATATTCATTACAAGCCCATATTTTGATATGCTACGAACGGAATGACAAACTTATACCCTCTATCATAGAGTGTAGGGTATAAAAATAGTTTGGGTTAAATATTTATAACTACTAAAACTGAAAACCGGAGACATATGATGTGTTAACAACCCAAAATGACAATATGTATTCTTGCTACAAGTTTTGAGTGTTCATTAGCAACATAAGTGGCAAGTGTAGTCGTCGGTTCGGGTAAGTAGTACATTGTAGAGTAGTAGTAGTATTACAAGGAAGTTCAAAATTCAAACATTTATTAACTAAACGTTGATACAATACGTTATCAGATTCTACAGTTTCATCATAATGGTTGTCATCATTTGCAACAGCATCATAGTAATATTCACTAGAGTCCTCATAGTACGAGTATTTTCCAATGAAGATAATAATTCTGTTTGGTGCTTAAATGAAAGTCAACATAACACTTTGGGAGTTTTTTTTTTGTTCAGTTAAGATAAATGAATAAATAGATGAATGAATGTGAATGAAATGTTATAAGAGTTTTGTAGGAGTTGAAACTCGGTTGACTTTGGTTGAATGAATAATGCAAGGCAGAGATACAAGGCGGTGGATTCAAACGGGTTCATATTGAAAGTACCAAAATAATCATGCGTATTGCATGTCTGTGCTTTGGGTACACCGATCGACTCAGAATAATTTTTTTTCCGTCTGTGTGTATTAAGCTTGTAATCAAACTATAGGCTCATTATTAGACAAGGAACCTTTATTAGGAATTTAATAAGGAAAACTCTTACAAGGGAAGTCTCCCTGGTGTCACCCTCCGATCTTCATGAAATTTGGATATGTTGTTAAGAACGAAAATGAATTAGACACGTATTTTTTTTAGCGGCCCAAGCTCATTTTTAGGGGGGTCGATTTGTATGGGGGAAAATTACCCTTTTTCAGTTTTTTACGATTTACGCTTATTTAAACAAATATAATATAGGCATGTGTGGTATCAGATTAAAGGTATTAAAAATACCTATCTCGTGGTGCTAACAACGGGCCAAAGAAGTTAATATTTTTCGACTTATTAACAAAAATGTCCTAAAATTTTGGTATTTTGCTCAATATGACGAAAAGTTGTGCATGTTTGGACACGTTATTAGCACACGTAGATAGGTTTTTCAAAGACCTTTCATTTGGTATGTAACATGACTAGGTTTCTTTGCATAATATAGGAGATATACGAAAAAAAACTGAAAAATGGCCTTGTCTTCCCCCCTCCTTTTTACCCCCCAAATATGAATTTGGGCCGCCAAAAAAATAGTGTCCTTTTATTTTTTCTGCTCTACAAAATAAAATCAATTCTATAAAGATCCGCGGGTGACACTATGGATACTTACCTTGTTAGTCAATAACTTGTGGGTCGATAGTGCTGCCATCTGTAGGCGAAAAGAAACAGTTTATAATTCATTCGGTAGCCGACCTGTTAGCCCGCTACCATCTTAATATTACTATCAGACAATCACACAAAAAATTATTAGCTTAACATTTTCAATTAAATCAATTGATCAACAAAATTTGAATGAGTCAATCAATGTTTTGATTAAAATTTTTGTCGAATTACAAACTTTCAACATACCAAATTTTTTCTGCTTTAATTTATTTGAATAGATTAATTCAAAAATATTCAAAATAATCGGGTTTTACCTTTTTTTATTGTTTGTAACATATTGGAAAGCAAAAAAGATGAATTTTTTGATAATTTTGTCATAAGCTTACAATACATTTGTTAAATCAATCATTAATTTGATTGACTATAAATAAAAAATTGATTAAATTTTTGATCAAAATCGAAAAAAATTTTGATTGAAAAAATTTTCAATCAATCACCTACAATTTGATGATTGGTATAACAATTTTTTTAATTGAAGAAATTTCAATCAAAAAATTGATTGAATACTCGTTTTTGTTCAAATTCTTTCTGTGATGGTGCATTAGAGAAAAATTCTAACCTCCGCCATTTTTTCATTTACCGCCGTCAGCCTCAACATGTATCCGGCTTGTTTTTCTAGTGCCTGACAATGAATAACAAATGTTTAAGCATAAAATTTTGAATTTACAGTATCAACAGAATTAAACGAATCGTATAAAATTTCAAACAAAAGCTTAAATTTTAAAAATGAAAAAAAAACACTGTATAATTTTTGGTATGTAAGGACATGAACAAATTTTCAAATTGCAATAATAAAGGGTAGAAAGCATCATAGTCGAATTTGAACTATTGAGATTGTTTTTGTTTGTTAGCTTTTGTTTATTTATTGAAAGTATTGATTTGTTGATAAACGAGGGTTAATTGGAAAGAAACTAAAAATATAGACAAATAGACAAAATTATTTTTTGCTACCGCCTATTTTTCGAGTATTCCTTGTTTCACTCACAATATTTTGTAGAAAAAAACAAATGAAAAACACATTTAAAACCAGTAAATAAACAATTGAAAACCATCCCAGTAATTAATCGTTTGTTTTAACAAACATCAACATTTATTCTTTACTGTTGACAAAACTTTTTAAAATAAATAACATTAAACATTAAAAAATTACGTTTTTTCCTTTATTTTTACCAACAAATTCGAAAAAATAACCTACGAAAACATTAAAAATTAATGATAGTTTGTTATTTTTACCAACAAATTCCAAAAAATAACCTACAAAAACATTAAAAATTAATGATTTCGTTGGTTATTTTTTACAGTTTTCTATTGAAATATTTTTTTAAAAACTTTTAATAAAATTTTGCGGAATCGATCCCGCAATCAACTACATTCTGGCCAGACACTCTACCCATCGTGCCAAAGTCACTTGATACAAATATGTTTTTATATTTCTATAAACAATTTTTCGATTTTTTTTTTTAAAAACTAATGATATATCATTAAAAAATACCAACAATTTAAAAAAATAATTACTTACAGAAATCATTAAAAATTTAAAGAATAATCAGTAGTTTTTACTTACAGAACAAAAATAAATGACTATTAAGATTAAATGTTAATGAAAGTCTTTATATTTTAGTGTGTTATTTTTGAAACAAAGGACAGAAGTAGTCATTAATAAGAACTGAACATCAAACAAAAGTTTTTTCTTTTAAAAACGACTAAACGGAAAACTTTTTTAATAAACTAGAAACAGTTAATGACATAATTTTTTTAGTGTGGGATCACAAGACATATTTGTGCAAAACTTCAGAAGTCTAGATCTTTTATTTTAGAGTCTATCGTGTTATCTACAGGCAGGTTGACAGAAGGAAGGACGGACATTCATAGAATGTCCTAAAATCGATCATGGGATTGGTATACTTTAAGAAAAAGCGGATATACCCCCATACTGTGGTTGTACGGTATAAAAATATTTTCCAAACACAAAAATGCCCGTCTTATGGTACACTAGACTGGCATTTTGTTGGGTGGAAAAAAAATTTTCTTCCGATTTTGAACGTCAGGACAAATTTTTATTCTTTTAGGCTTATGTGGTACAAATTTAAGGTCAATCGGATTAAACTAACCCGTGGTGCCCTTCAATCAAAGATTTTCATTTTTGGAAAATTTTCACCAAAATTTAGATTTTTGAAAAATAAAAAAAAATAAAAAATATATATCTCGCGACACATTATTTTTATTAATTTTGACATGCTGAATACAAATATCAAAAAATATCTTAAATCGGCCAAACGGTTTTTGAGTTATCGCCATTTGAATATTGTCAAAAAATTTCACAAAATGGCGGGTTTTTCCTACGTTCAAGAAATTTTTTAAAAAAATTTTAAAATTTTGTTTAATTTTTTCTTCAAATTATGTTTGAATAGGTGGTATGGATAACCTTATATGGAACTAAGAAAATTGCGTTTTTCAATTTTTCAAAAACTGTTTAAATATTGGAAAAATGGTGAAATTTTTGTCGAGTTCCTTTAATTAAATATTTATCAAATTAAAACAAAATGCACAACAATCTCCAAAATTTACATTCTTTCATATTTTCTTAGGACTATCCATTAAAATTTTTTATTTATTTTTTTTAAAAAATTTCAGAACCCGTTCTGAAATTTTTCGTTTTTCAAAGAAGTCAATTTATCAAAACTCTGGCCACATAATTTTTTTTTAAGTTTAGATGTTTGCCTATTAACACAAAAAAATATGGAGTGCGTTTTTCGTATTTGTCGAGAAAATCGCATTTAAATATTGGATTTCATAAAAATTCAGTTATTCTCTTATATTTTATTATGTCAACATCGCGTATGAGTATTAAGTATTTGGTTTCGCAATTATTTATTACTCATACGCGATGTTGACACAATAAAATACAAGAGATTTACATAATTTTTATAAAATCCAATATTCAAATGCGATTTTCTCGAAAAATACGAAAAATGCCCTCCTGAATTTTTTTGTGAGGATAGACAAACATCTAAACTTTTTAAAAAAATATATAATGGGCATTTGGCATTTGATATTTTTTGTTAAATTTTTTGTGAAATAATATGAAAATGGTACTAAATTATCTTTCCAAAACGACTAATAAAATTAAAATCGGATAAAAAATAAGCATTTTACGCATACATGCCCCAGACCATTGTATGGTTTTCAAAGCCAGAATTTCAAAATTTTCAATATTTTTAGGCAAAAAAATAATAAAAATTTAATTTCACTTTATTATCAAATTGAAAACATGTTTAAGATGAAAAATAGCAGATATGGTAGTCAAGCTTTTTTTTATTTGGCGCGGGTTGTGATACAATTTCCGCGGATTCGAAGTAAATTGAGTTTTTCTACAATAATTTAGCAAATGTTGGAAAATTTGTGCTCTTTTGTACGGATCGAAGTGTAAAACGTAAATTATATAACTTTTGAGAATTCGGATATATGCAGATATTTTGTATTATAGAAATGTATAATGTCCCAAATTTGTCATTTCACCTCGACGAAAAGGGGTTAAATATGCCCGATTTCTCCAAAAATTAACAGAATTTATGTTTTACACTTCGTATCGTACAATACAGAAATTTTTTTTTCATATTTGCTAAATTATTATAGAAAAACACATTTTCTGTGGAATCCGCGGAAAGTATATCACTACCCATGCCAAATGAAAAAAAGCTAGACTACCATATCTTTTAGTTTTTATCTATAACATGTATTTAATGAGATAATAAAGTACAATTTAATTTTTTTTATTTTTTTGCCTAAAGTTTTTTAGAATTTTCAAATTCTGGCTTTAAAAACCGTGCAATGGTCTGGGGCATGTACGCGTAAAATGCTTGTTTTTTATCCGATTTCAATTTCTTTAAGCTTTTTTGAAAGGTAATTAATTACCATTTTCATATTATTTAACAAAAAAGTTTACAAAAAATATCATATATCAAAATTTTTCCAAAAACTAGAAAAAAATGTTTTTTTCATTACATAAGAGTGTCCAAAACTTCAATCCATTTTCGGCACGAGTTATTTTTATCCGATTGTCCCCAAATTTTGGCTTACTAATTTTTAGATACTAAACTACAATTTAGGACCCTACCAGGTATTAAAAAGTGATTTTGAAAAATTACCTTAGTCGTAAGGCACCTTTAATGTACATAACACCTCCCAGCAGAAATTTTGCTGAACTGGCAGCAGCTTTTGGAAAGGAAACTCGAGTGAAGGAGCGCATCGAAACCTGCTGAATTCATGCATGATTCTCTAAGGCGATGTCAGACTTTAGAGCGCTAGTTGGATACACCGAAAAAGCGCTCTTAAGATGCTCTAATTCACATCTCTTTAGAGCGCTGAAAAAATCGCGCTATATAGATGCAGTGAATTCATGTATCTTTTTAGAGCTATTTAAGCATAATAAAGACAAAGAAGAACATTTGACTATTTCTGAAATACAAAATCTGAAATACAATTAACTATTTCTGAATACAATTTGAAAATCTTACATACAATTGACTAATTCTGAAAATCAGTTGACTCCTTGCAAGAATTTGGAAGAAATATCGCCTAAGAGATCTAATTACATTTAAAAAATTTCCAATTATATTTCGAAAATTTTAAATTATATTTCAGAAACTTTCATTTATATTTCAGATATTACCATTTATAACCAAAAAAATGTTTAATTACACTTCAAAAATTTTCAATTATATTGGAAATTTTTTAAATATAATTGGAGAGTCTAAAATATGATTGGACATTTTTTGTAATATAATTTGTATTTTCTGAAACTAAAGTGAAAATGGTGTTCTCAATTTTTTTCATTCAAAATATGTTAAAGGTGCTATGATTGAAGCACTCTTTGCAGCGCTGATTAATGCGCAATAATGATGCAGTGAAATCATGTGTCTTTGTCTAAAACTCATGGTTTGTTATACAAAAAGTGTTAAATATATTTAAAAGGAAAGCATGTGTGAAATTTTATCAAAATATAATTTTATATTTTATGTTTTATATAAAAAATTTTAACAAAAAATTCCCCTTACTTTTACTGCATCCTCAAGAGCGCTCTTTGGATGAAGCGCATCCATATGCTATTAAAAGATGCTATGTCGCCAAAATCTCGATTTATTTTTGCTGGGCTCTCTTCAAGCAAGTTAAGGTTTTGTAAAAATGGTGACCAGTTCGGATATTGTCATTTCATTCCTTTTTATTTAGAATTTTAAATATCGTTAACACAAAAATCCTTGCTGATCCTGTTTTTGAGTTATTGCTAAATAATTACACTGGTAAATAATTATATTGCTAAATAATTACACATATATACATATATTCGCGAGAAAAAATTCCCGGGATTCCGGGGAAATAAATTTTTTACTTTTCCGGGAAATTGAAAAGTCCGGGAATTCCTAAACAATAGTAACAGTGGTCCCCCAAAAGTGCTAAATTATTGGTTTTTAACAGCGAATATCTCAAAAACGCTAGAAAAATTTGGATGTCAGAGTTATAAAAAATCTATAAGAATCAGTTGAACATTTCGTAATTACGAGTTTTCAAGTTCTATAGAAAGAGGAATGAAATACCATCCCCCGATTTTGTTCCCATTTTAACAAAACCTAAATTTGCTTGAAGAATGGTGTGACATATTTTCAAAATCAATTTTTTTATCCTTGTGTTTTTTTTATATTGTGTAAATGTGTTGTAATTTTTAGGATCTGAAAACATTTTTTAGTCAGGGGATTGCTAAATTCTTTTTGCTAAATTCTGAGGATACAAGGCTTGTTTCTTCATTCCCTATTCTAATGTTAATTAGGAACATTGAACAGTGTAAGATTTGAATTTATAGATCTTGGTACAAAAAACCCAAAAAGACGACCACACGGCCGCAGTGCCGGCCGTGTGGTCTAGAACTCCCTTTACTAATAATATATCGTTGTTTAAAAGAAACATTTTTTATATTAACAATTTAAATAGTATGTTACAATTTATTTTTTTTTTTTTTTTGTAATTTTATTAAATTTTAAATACAATAATTGTTATAGATTTATGGATGGTGATGATGATGATGACGATGGTAAAAAATTAACTTAAAATAAAGAGTAAAACCGCATTGAGTGTGGTTATTGCGGTTAACAAAAAGGATTAAAAATGACAATATGAGCAACTACAACAATGACAACAACAGCAGCAAAAATTATAAAAAAAACAGTGTAAAAAACGCAAAGGACCAACTAACAGCAACAGCAACAATATCGACAACAGCAACAATAATAACAACAACAACAGCAGTTATTATAATAATAAAAGGTTTGTGCATTGACAACTTTTTAATCACTTAATCAATATAATCAAATTGAATGTGGTCAAAAGGATTTATAAACCCATACAGCCATACAGCCGTATACAGAGTAAAGTGTCATTAAACACAACATGGCATATTCGAATGAATGAACGAATGAATTGAACAAATGAAAAACACAACACACACAAATATTATTAAATACATAAATGACATTGAATTGTATTATTGGCAAAACATCAGGCAGGATCAAACAAAAAAAAAAACTGAACAAATTATAACAAGGATTTATATTAAACGAATTAAATATAATACTTTGAACACAAAAATACAACACAATTCTCTATTCATTAATAAAACTGATTAAAGATTAAATGACGGAAAATATACAATGGAAAAATGTTTTTATTTACAAGACGGGAAATGAAAAGTAATTAAATCTAATAAGATTTACCTGTCAACTTTTTAAACTTATCAAATTTACTAAAAATTGGTTAATATTTGAAAATTGGGGGGTACGTTTATAACTAACACCTAACACTAAATCAGTAACCAGAGGATGACCACAAATGTTGAAATCAGCGTAACTTCGAGGGGAGTTTGAAGGTGACATATTTTGGTCTGAAATTGCGTCCAAAAAACTGTACAAATAAAGTTTTGGCCTTATTTTATACCAAAATTACGATATCACCAAAAATATATATAAATTTAATTTTATTTTGAAGACAGACAAAAAAATCTTGAATATGAGGCATTCCACAGCAAATGTCCATCGAAAAAAAAAAAACATATGTACCGTAAATTTCGGAATAGGTTGTATGGGTAGCTCTATATGGAACTAAGAAAATTGAGTTTTGGGGTTTTCAATTTTTCAAACTGGGCTTAGGAGGCGTGGTCAAATATTGGAAAATGTTAAAATTTGAAAAATGTTTCGTTCTTGTATAGTTTTGTACACAGAAAAAAATAAAAAAAAAATTTTGAGTAAATTTTTAATACTATTGAGTAAAAAATTACTCAATTTGCACCAGTAAACGATTTAATAGTATTGAGTAAACTTTTAATAAAAAATGATTAAATGCTTAATAAAAATTTGAGTAAATTATTAATTCACAAAATTAAAACTTTACTCAAAATTTTTCAATATTTTTAAGTAACTTTTCAATTGTGTCAAGTAAAAATTTGCTCAAAATGTATTAATTTATTTTTTTTTAAAGTTTAATAAGATTCGATTTTTTTTTTCAAAAAAATTGCTTTTTCAAACTTTACCAGATATACTTATGTCTTCAAGACAAAGGAAAATTTTAAAAGATGACTTCAAACTTTCATATACGTATACAGAAAACTATAAACTAAATGAGAATTCAAAACACCAAGAGAATAAAAAAAAATATTAAATTTGTATTAAATTATTTACTCAAATTTTATTTTAAATTTTTGAGTAAATTTTAAATTGCGTTAATTAAAAAATTACTCAAATTATTTTACTCAATATTATTTTCTGTGTGGTGTGTTCCGTTTAAATTTGATAACAATTTAAACATGTTAGAGTTAGAGGCCCCTAAAACATATAAAAAGTCTTTATTATTAACAAGTAAAAAGTTAAAATCGGCCTTACCGAATGTAGTGATACGCTCCGCAAAATTTCAAAAAGATTATTGCAAAAAAATTTATTTAAAAGGAAGTTACTTTTGAAAAAAAAAAATCCCGAAAAAAAATTTTGAAAAAAAAAAATCCGCGATTTTTTTCTTTTTTTGTCAAAAAATATGTTCGTAATTAATTAAATGCCATTTGGTGTTCAACTATGTTTACATATGTCAACCAACAGCCGAATTAAAGCATTTTGAATTTTTAGGTTATGTTGAAATTTTTGAGGTGTCCTTACATTTTCGTTTATAAATTTTTGAACGGCTGAACCTATATCGCTCAAATGCAACACCAAACTTCTAGGGAGAACTTCCAATAAATATGTTAAATTTTAGTCATCTCCGTGTAATATTTTGTCCGTGATAACAATATCCACAGACAGACGGACATCGCTAGAATGTCATAGAATCGATCGGGGATCATGAATATATATGGGGCATTCCATGTCAAATTGGACACTTTGAAATTTTTTTTTTTAGATTTTCCCAACTTGTTGACATTGTTTAGTACCCTTCGAAAGCTCCTTCGTGGTAAATTTTCAGATTTTTTTGATGACCTGTTCAAAAGATATCGAATTTTTAAAAATTGGTAGGTTGCTCCTTAACTCAAACTTCTATTACTCATAACTTCTTCAATAATGGTCCAAATTGCAATTTTTTACGTACTTTTTGAAAAAAACATTCAAAAAAATTCTCAAAAGTCTTCTAGTATTTGATTTTTAAGTTTTAAAATTTAAATCCCATTTTTGAAAATGTATGTACTCTTTGATTTTTTTTATTTTTTTGTGTAAAACTTCTATCGATTCTACAAATTTTTTGCCCAGTAGGATCGTGGGATAACGATTATTACTATTTTTTGAAAAAATTTTATTGTTATTTTCTAATCATAAAATCCTTTCTACTGCTCCAATGGTGCGTCATAGAGGGTTTATTTCCAATACCGATCCCCATTAATTTTTACGTCCAAACAATTCTTTGGAACAAACAAATACCCTATCTCCAATTTCTAAGGGGGCTCCCACGCAAAATGTCATTTTTTAAAATTTGCTCCAATTGCTCTAACTGCCCTAAGAGTGCCCTAAGAGCAATAAAATGTATGACCACCTACAATATTTTTTTAGTCCAAATATTTTCTCTGAACACACCTACCCTCTATCTTTAACTCTTAAGCCGGTCCCATACAATTTTTTTTATTTTTTGTAAATTTGTTTTATTTAATCAGCTTCTACCGGTCCAACGGTGCGTCCGAGAGGGGCCATTAGTGAGACCGGCCCCCATTTATTTTTACCCTCCAACATTTTTGTAAAAAATAGCTAAGCCCTAGAAACTGTAAAAAATTGGGAAAATCAAATTTTTTTTTTTTTTTAAGTGTCCGATTTGACATGAAATGCCCCATATATACGTTAAGTTTCAGGCAAATCGCTACATAACATTTGGGATACTTCGTCTGTAAGTTCGACCTGCGATGATACAAAAACTTATATAAATAATGATGTAATTGTAATACTTAAGTGCAAAAATCATAACAAATCATTTTGCCAACATTTTTGTGGAGGATGAAGATGTCTCCTAATGTCGAAATTTCCTACGGAGGGTGCTTTGATAAAGGGTGAGGTTTGGCCCTATTTGGGTGCTGTAAAAATTGACAAATCATTTAATTTCTTTATAATTTTAACCTTACCAAGAACTAGTAACAATGACTGTCGTCTCGTTGTTGTGAAATCGACCATGGTGGGAATCGAACCTACGACCCCGTGCTTTATAGGCTCTCAAAATCGATGTATCTTTAAATGCTTGTTACAGTTAGTTCCCAAACTAAATTCAGCTGCATAATATGAAGGCTAAGTATTTATAATGAATTCCATTCAAACACCCAGTTTATTAAACCACTTTAACATTTTCTTTTTAATTTTTTAACCAAAAGAATCAATGGATGTGTTTGTACAATGTCTCGTGGTTGGATTTTTTTATTTTTCTTTTCTGGTGTTTTTTTCTGAATTTTTTTTTTGTACTGTTTGGGTCTTTGGTGCGTATGTATTGCGGTCGCCATATTGCATTTAATTTTTTTTTCTGCATTTTTCTTTTTTGGAAGATTTTTTATCATGTTTTTTTTTTTGTTTTGCTGCATCCACAGCACGAGTATTATGCAGTTATAGCAAAATGTCGCTGTGCCGCATGGTCTTTGTTGATTGTTTGTAGTATTGAACTGGTTGGTCAAACCATTATTGTGGAAAGAATTTTTTTTTGTATTCACAAATATGAATATGCGAACAAAAAAAAAAAAAACATGAACAAAATTTAAATTCATCCTTGACGAATATATTGATACCCTACACAATATAAAAAGATTAAGGCAAAAAGCTTTATTTAGTAAATAATAACTTCGTATTTTTAGGTTATAAAAAATTTAACAAAATTTCATTAACTTTTTAACCGCTGAACCGATATTGCTCAAATGTAGTACCAAACTTCGAGGACCAACAAAAACTAATTATGTTAAGTTTCCGTCATATCAGTGTAATATTTTGGCCGTGACCACAATTTCAACAGACGGACATCGCAAGAATGTCTTAAAATAATTTACTGATCATACAAAAAATTATTGGCTAAAAATTTTCAATTAAATCTATTAATCAACAGAATTTAAATGAGTCAATCATTGTTTGAATTAAAATGTTTGTTATTTTATACCAGATTTTCTTTCGATTTAATTTATTTGAATTAAAAACTATACAAAGTAATCGGGTTTTACTTTTGTATGGTTGGCAACATGTGAAAAAGCAAAAAAGATGAATTTTTCGATAATTCTGTCATATGCTTACAATTCCTTCGTTAAATCAATCATTATTTTGATTGACTTGCAAGGAAAAAATTAATAAAATTTTCAATCAAAATCGAAATAATATTTGATTAAAAAAGATTTCAATCAATCACCTACAATTTGATGATTGGTATAACAATTTTCTTATTTGGAGGAGTTTCAATAAAAAAATTGATAGAATCCGTGTTATTGTTGATTACAATTCGTTTCAAATTCTTTCTGTGAGAAGTTGCAAACGGTATGACAAATTTATATTTACCCTTTATAACTAAGTGAAGGGTATTAAAAGTAATATGCATGTCGAGAGGTTGATGGCCTATGGGAAAAAAAAGGAGGTGGGTTGGGGTGAATAATTCGAAAGCTGGTATTCTTGACATTGTAGTTGCCTGTCCATTTATTGATGATAATCACAATGATAAAGTGTATGGATTTTGGTATTGTAATATTTTTTTTTTTTTTGCTGAAAATTTTCATTTTTTTTGGAATTTTCCATATTGGTACATATATTTTTTTTCGTGTGGATCTTTTATCATGTCGTTGCATTTTCTGTGGATTGTCATGACAACTCTACATTTTATTTGGTTAAAATGGACGGTTTTTGAATATGTCAACATCTGGATTGATATGAAGTTGGGAATTATCAAGGATTTATGAAAGTGATTAATGAGTTATTTATGTTTGATTCGCAAAAATACAAATTTTTTTGTGCAAGCAACAGTTGCACAATTGTACGGCGGAAAAGAAAAGAAAAATCAATGCCATGGCAACGCAACAATATGATGATGTTTAAAATGAGAATTGTGGTTGTATTATTTGGCCAAAGTCTGAAACATTAATTTTTGCTCATTATTGGAAAAAAATGCATATTGTGATTTACAAAAAAAGGAATATTTAAAAAAACATTTACTTAATAATAAATGTGTTAATTTAATACACTTACAAAAAAAAAAAAAAAAAAAAAAACTTGTCGAAATTTTTTGAAAAGGTCTCGGATTTTAATTTTACTAATTTTTTTAAATGTTTTTTATTTTTAAACAAAAATCTTACATTTCTTTGTTTGTTGATCGAAACTTACAGTTTTATTTGTAATTTTACAAAGTCCTTTTCTTTAATTTTACAAATTTTAAGCATTTTTTTCATTAAATTGATTTCTTTCATCTAAATTTTTTTTTATCAAATTTTTTGATAAAATGAAATTGACAGAGATGGGCATAGGGTAAATACTAGGGTATTCAATTAATCGAGGTTCTGGTTTAATCGGTTAATCGAGCAAATAATTAATTGGGGTTGAGATTTAATATCAATTTAAATTGAATATAAGACTACGAATTGTATATACTTTTAAGAATTTTATTAATAAGAAATCTATATCCGATATGGCGAAGCTTTAAATACCCGTTAGCCCAAATAAAGAATTTTTGTATTGCACCCTATAAATTATACCAATCCAAATTGACCCCAATTCAATGTGAAAAAAATGTAAAAAAAATATAAAGCAATTTTAATAAAAATGAAAAATTGAGCAAAATTGCTGCCGGGCTTAGATCCACCCATAAAAAAGTTTTGAATTCGGTACTAAAAATATGAACAAAAAAATTGTTTGGTTTCCAAAATTGTTTTCTTTTATTTGACAGGGCCGAAATTCCAATAATTTCATCGGTCGATATCTCCGTAATGAAAAAAGATATCTAAAGGATTCCAAAAATATCAGAATTTTCAGATGTGCTGAACTATTTCCACCATCCGACAAAAATGGAAAATGTCGGTAAACACGAACTGGGTAATTTACGTTTGAAACTAGAGACTAAATTTAGTACAACTTCATTTACAGTTTTTCATTTCGTGATCCTGTTTCCTTTTAAAACAACTTCAAAGTTTTGGAGGATTAAATTTTATAAAATTTTAGGATAGATCCTCCTCTTTCATTTTCCATCACCAGTGGTATCCTAGGGCAAGTACAAATATTAAAAAAAATATTTTATAAAATTTTTTAAAATGTAATCCTCTAAAATTTTGGGAAACAGGATCACGAAATGAAAAACTGTAAATGCCGTTTAACTTCATTTGATCTCTACTTTCAGACATATATCATCCGGTTCATGTTTAAGATTGGCTGTCCGACGGTGTTATACATTATAAAATAATTTGAGGTTTTATAGGGGCAAAAACAGTGGGAGTGTTACATTCGCCTGTGCCGAATCTTTTATACTCTCCAAAATGTAAAAAAACAATATAAAAAAAATTCAGAGGCGTCTTTTTTTTTTGGGGGGGGGGGGGGTTGGTGGGAGACGTTAGGGAGCACCTTTTCCTTGAAATATCGAACTTCATCTGAGATAAGAATGTTGCATTTTTGCTTAGCAAAAGTACAAAAAACCCTGCAAAAAATTCCGTTTTTCTTAGGTTGGTTTAGTTCTCCATGGGGGAACTTTTTTCCCATTGGTCCGATTTTGCCCATTTCCGAACCTAAGCTGCCCAGGAATATAAGACATATTCGTGAGTGACAAGCTTCGGAAGTCTAGCTCTTTTATTTTGGACTGTATCGTGTCCTCTACAGACGGACAGACGGACGGACGGACATAGCTAGAATGTCTTAGAATCGATCACTGATCAATAATATATAGGTTTTTAGTCTCAAATTAACGCTTTTTCGATTCAAATTCAATTTTTTTCAAATCAAACTCAATTTTTTTCAAAGTAATTTCAATTTTATTCAAAACAAATTAAATTATTTTCAACACAAATTAAACTTTTTACAAATCATATTGAATATTTTTCATTTCAAATTAATTTTTTTTCATTTTAAATTAAATTTTTTTAACTTCAAATTAATTTTTTTTGAATTAAACGCAAAATACTTTAAAAATAAGTTTTATTTATACAATACTAAATTTAGAATAAGCTTCTATTACTTGCTATATAAAATTTTCAATGTAACGGTTCTCCAGTTGCAGCTAAAGACAAATTCATATCATAATTGTTGCAATCTGAAGGTGTTACGAATTCTACTGATCGGTATTTAGTTTTAATATATATAAGTTACAAAATAAGAATTTCTTTAAAATTGTAACAACTTTAATTTCACTTGATCTACCAACTAATTGACTCACAAGGAAAGTATTTCAACCCTTATGAACCGATTTGCATGAAACTTAAAATATATATAAAAGAGGCGATTTTAAGGTTGGAGTGTCTCGGCTTATCGGCCATATCAGTGTTTAAAAATTTCGTTGTCCCCTTATGAACCAATGTGGACCTTTGGGAAATTTCGATAATTCCCGAACTAACAGGAATATCGTCTAGAGCAAAAATATGTGTCGACTTAAATTTAATAAAGACTATTTCGTATTCATATGGATATCGTAGGTCTATATCTTCATATAAATCCCCCCAAAATTTAAACATAAAAAAATCTTTCTTCTCATATGTAAACATCATATAGTTTCTTAAAATGAAATAGCTGACAAATCAAAAAAACAGTTTTTCTGCCATTTTTTTACCCATGTTTTGAACCCCTAAATCCCTGACATGGCCGATAAGCTGAGACACCCCAACCTTAGAATTGTCTCTTTTATATATATTTTAAGTTTCACGCAAATCGGTTCATAAGGGTTGATATACTTCCCTTGTTAGTAGTCTAGCACTTGTTAGCATTTTATGTTTACCGTTACAAAATGTTTTTTAGTACATTCATTAATCGTTGTTTTTATTATTGTACTGGAAAACAATTTTTCAGTGTTATAAATACTGGTTATAAATACTGGAACCAGTGTTATAAATACTGGAACCACAAATAAACCGGATTTTAAATCTTTCCATATTGAATTCGTGGAAAAATTAATTTGAAGCGAAAAAAATTTAATTTGAAAAAAATAAAATTTAATTCAAAAAGAAAAAAAATTAATTTAAAATGAAAAAAATTAATATGTGTCGAAAATAATTTAATTTGTTCCGAATAAAATTGAAGTTGCTTTGAAAAAAATTGAGTTTGATTTTTAAAAAATTTTAATTGAACGAGAAAAGTGTGAATTTGAGAGTAAAAACCTATATATGGGGCATTCCATGTGAAATCGGACACTTTGAAAAACTTTTTTTTAGATTTTCCCAATTTTTTTGCAGTTTTTAGTACCTTTCGAAAACTCCTTCGTGGTAAATTTTCAGATTTTTTTGATGACCCGTTCAAAAGATATCGAATTTTTAAAAATTGGTAGTTTGTTCCTTTACTCAAACTTCTTTTAATCATAACTTCTTCAATAATGGTCCAAATTTCAAATTTTTTTTTTCAAAATTTTTGTTTTTTTACGTACTTTCTAAAAAAAAATCCCAAAAAAATTCTTAAAAGCGCTTTAGTAAGCGATTTTTAAGTTTTATAATTTAAATCTCATTTTTGAAAATGTTTGTACTCTTCGATTTTTTTTAAATTTTTTTGTGTAAAACTTCTATCAATTCTACAAATTTTTTGCCCAGGAAGATCGTGGGATAATGATTATTACTATTTTTTAAAATTTTTTGAAAAAATTTTATTGTAATTTTCCAATCTTAAAATCACTTCTACTGCTCCAATGGTGCGTCATAGGGGGGTCCTTTATAAGACCGACCCCCATTAATTTGTACGTCTTAACATTTCTTTGAAACAAACTAATACCCTATCTCCAATTTCTAAGGGTGCTCCCACACAATACGACATTTTTTAAAATTTGTTTCAACCGCTCTAACTGCCCAAATAGTGCCCTTAGAGCAACAAAATGTATGACCGACTCACAATATTTTTTTAGTCCAAACATTTTCTCTGAACACACCTACCCTCTATCTTTAACTGTTAAGGCGGTCCACATACAATTTTTTTTATTTTTTGTAAATTTGTTTTATTTAATCAGCTTCTACCGGTCCAATGGTGCGTCCGGGAGGGGTCATTATTGAGACCGACCCCAATTTATTTTTACCCTACAACATTTTTTCAAAACATACCGACGCCCTATCTCCACTCCATAAGTAGGCTCCCATACAAATAACAGTTGGAGCAAATTTTATAAAAATGTAATTTTGTATGGGAGCCTACTTAGGGAGTGGAGATAGGGCGTAGGTATGTTTTGAAAAAATGTTGTAGGGTAAAAGTAAATGGGGGTCGGTCTCACTAATGACCCCTCTCGGACGCACCATTGGACCGGTAGAAGCTGATTAAATAAAACAAATTTACAAAAAATAAAAAAAATTGTATGGGGACCGCCTTAACAGTTAAAGATAGAGGGTAGATGTGTTCAGAGAAAATGTTTGGACTAAAAAAATATTGTGGGTCGGTCATACATTTTGTTGCTCTAAGGGCACTATTTGGGCAGTTAGAGCGGTTGGAACAAATTTTAAAAAATGTCGTTTTGTGTGGGAGCCCCCTTAGAAATTGGAGATAGGGTATTAGTTTGTTCCAAAGAAATGTTAAGACGTAAAAATTAATGGGGGTCGGTCTTATAAAGGACCCCTCTATGATGCACCATTGGAGCAGTAGAAATGATTTTAAGATTGGAAAATTACAATAAAATTTTTTCAAAAAATTGTAAAAAATAGTAATAATCGTTATCCCACGATCTTCCTGGGCAAAAAATTTGTAGAATTGATAGAAGTTTTACACAAAAAAATTTCAAAAAAATCAAAGAGTACAAACATTTTCAAAAATTAGATTTAAATTTTAAAACTTAAAAATCGCATACTAGAGCGCTTTTAAGAATTTTTTAGGATTTTTTTTTAGAAAGTTTTTAAAAAAACAAAAATTTTGAAAAAAAAAATTTGAAATTTGGACCATTATTGAAGAAGTTATGATTGAAAGAAGTTTGAGTAAAGAAACAAACTGCCAATTTTAAAAAATTCGATATCTTTTGAACGGGTCATCAAAAAAATCTGAAAATTTACCACGAAGGAGTTTTCGAAGGGTACTAAAAACTGTAAACATATTGGGAAAATCTAAAAAAAAAAGTTTTTCAAAGTGTCCGATTTCACATGGAATGCCCCATATACTTTATGGGGTCTTAGACCGATATTTCGATGCGTTACACACGGAATGACAAAGTGAGTGTACCCCCATACTGTGGTTGGAGGGTATAAAAATAGGTAAAAGTACTAAAAAAATAAATTTCGGTTAATCGGTTAACCGACACAAATTAATCGGTTTATTTCTTATTTGAAAATTGTCAATTTTAAATTATTCGAACAGTTAACCGAATAACGGTTAATCGATTGAATACCCTAGTAAATACCTAAATGGTAAATACCCGGTAAAATAGGTAAATTAGGTAAAGATTGGTTAGGTAAAAATTTGGTGAACAAAAACATTTTGCAGCAAAATTTAGTCAATTTTATACAAAATTTTATCAATAAAAATAAATATGCTTACAGAGCAGTTGGAAAATATGAACTTGAGTAAATGACTACATGAATTTTGATTTTTTCCCCCAATTTTTTGGCACTTTTTATTAGAGGGTTTACAAGTGAGGCCGACCCCCATTGTTTTAAGAAATAAAATACTTTTATAAGAAAAAATAGTACTTTTATTTTAGGGAAAAATAGTACCTTTTTTAGAAAAAATAGTACTTTTTTTAGAAAAAATAGTACTTTTTTAGAAAAAAAAGTACTTTTTTAGAAAAAAATGGTACTTTTTTAGAAAGAAAGTGTTCTTTTAGAGAAATATTACTTTTTTTGGTAAAATAGTACTATTTTAGAAATATCTCCTTTAAGACAAAAAAACGTACTTTTCAGGAAAAAAAACTTATTTAGAGAAAATGGTACATTTTATCTAAAAAGTATTATTTAAGAAAAATATAACTTTTTAGAAAAAAAAAAGTAATGTTTAGAAAAAAATTTACTTCTTAGACAAAAAAGTACTTTTTAAAAAAAGTAAATTTTTTTACTTTTTTTTTAAAAAGGACTTTGTTCTAAAAAAAAGTACTTTAAAAAAAAGATACTGTTTCTAAAAAAAGTATTTTTTTCTAATAAAGCATTTTTTTGCAAAAAAATACTTTTTCTAAAAAAAGTAATATAGTACGGCTTTTTTTAGAAAAAAGTACTTTTTTTAGAAAAAAGTACTTTTTTCAAAAAAAGTAGTAAAAATGTGCTTTTTTAGAAAGAAACAAGAACTTTTTTAGGATAATAGTACCTTTTTCGTAAAAAAATTCTTTTTTTTTTTTTTTAAAAAGTACGTTTTCCCCAAAAAAATACTTTTTTGTCGAAAAAGTAATTTTTTTTTTTCTAAATAGTACTTTTTTCCAAAAAAAGATTTTTTTTTTCTAAAAAAGTATGTTCCATATTTTCTTAAATAATACTTTTTAAGAAAAAAGTACAACTTTTTCTAAATATGTAGTTTTTCCTGAAAAAGTACGTTTTTTACTTAAAGGTGCTGCTTCGTTTTACTTAAATGTGGTACTTTTCGAAAAAGTACTATTTTACCAAAAAAGTGCTACGTTTTCTAAAAAAGTAAATTTTTTATAAAAAGTTCTTTTTTCTCTTAACAAAGTAATATTTATTCTAACAAAGTACTTTTTTTCTAAGATAGTACTATTGTTTTAAAAAATTACTATTTTTTTAAAAAAAAGTACCTACTTTGTTTTCTTAAAAAAAGTATTTTATTTTTTAAAACAATTATTAAAACAAAAACATCTGAAATTTACCAGGAAGGAGTTTTCGAAGGGCACTAAAAACGGTAAAAAAATTGGCAAAATCTAAAAAAATTTTCACAGTGTCCAATTTGACATGGAATGCCCCATATACATATTTATTTTTTAAAAAAATTACTCATTTCAAATGACGATTCAGCTTATTGACAACCGGAGCTTGCCATATATTCGATTTCAAATGCTTTTTATTAATACCTTAATAAATTCCCAAAAAACGGTATTTATCTTTTATTTACCCGGTATTTACCCGGTATTTACCCATACCCATCGGGAAAATACCGGGTAGAATCCTATCAATTTCAAAATGGAGAAAAAACTATTTTTGATAAAAAAAATAAAGAAGAAAAAAAAATTTTATGTTAAAAAAAAAAAAAATATTTTTTGATAAAAAAAAAATTTGATAAACAAAATCAAATTTTATAAAAAAAAAAAATTTATAATTTTTTTGGTAAAAAACAAAAATTTTTTGTTAATGAAAAAAAAATTAAAAAAAAAACATTTTTTGATGATGAACAAAGATAAAGAAAAAAAATTTAGATAATTTTTTTTTCATTAAAAATTTTTTTTGATACAAAAAAAATTGATTTAAAAAAAAAAAGTTTTTTTATATTGATGAAAAAAAATCTGTTAAAAAAATATTTATTTTAAAAATTTTTGATGAAAAATAATTATATTCTCCAGCTGGTGAACATTTTTATATTCACCAGCATTAGAATTATTGTCTAAGTTACAAATCCAAGTTATAAACCAGTTGGGTTTTATGAAAATTATTCTCCTTTTCTTACACACAGAAAACAAATTTGAAAATTTCTAATCGAAATTCGGTTGATACCACTAAAATTCGGCTGCTACATTTGAATGTAGGTTGTCACAATTCAATATTGGTAGTCACAACTGAATCCGGTTGATATAACTGCCTTTTTATTGAAACAACCAAAAAATGTGGTTGTTCGAGCCAAATATATATAGCAGCAACTGAATATTGAATAGGTACAAATGAAAAATTCGATTGGAATTTTTTTTTTTTTGGGTGTATGTTTTATTCGTTACATTATAAAGTAAAACTGAGGTGGTGTCCTGCGTCACTATTAAAATTTAAGACACCAGCCTAAACGAAGAATTTAACACTCTCACTTGTTTTTTGCACATTTGTTAAACAAATGGAACATTATTATGTCAAAAAAAATTCTGAATTTAAAAAGTTAAATTCTGCCTTGCCGAATGTATTGATAGCCTCCACAATGCAAAAATTATTATTGCAAAAAACTTTATTTAAAAAAAAAAAGTACTTTTTAGAAAAAATTAAAAAAAAAATCCGCGAAAAAAATGTTGGTGAAAAAAAATCCACGATTTTTTTCTTTATTTGTAAAAAAATATGTTCGTACTTGCTTAGTTACCATTCGGTGTTCAATTATGTTCACTTATGTCGACCAGCAGCCGAATTAATGCATTTTGTATTTTTAGGTTATGTTGAATGTAACAAAACTTTCGAGGTGTCCTTACATTTTCGTTCATAACTTTTGAATCGCTGAACCGATATCGCTCAAATGCAATACCAAACTTTTCGGTGCAACAGTAATTAAAAATGTCAAGTTTCATTCAAATCCGTTTAATACTTTTGCCGTTATCACCATTTCCACAGACAGACAGACATCGTTAGAATGTTAAAATCGATCACTGACCAATAATGGGGTCCAAGACCGATATTTCGAAGAGTTACAAATGGAATGAGAAACTTATATATATATATATCACTGTCACTAACAAAAAGTGGAGGGTACTTTATGTTATTTGGTACAAAAACCTTTGTCTGATGCACCAAATAACTTAAAATAGAGCGGGGGTGAGACCGCAAAAAAAAATTATTTTATTCAGATTTCTTTATATTTTTTCTATATATTATCCTTCCATAATAAATTTATAAACTTTTTCCCAAAAAATTTTATTTTTATAAAATTTTGTTTATGTTTTAATAACAACCATCACTCTTACTTTACTGCATCAATTAAAATTGGATTTAGAACATATCAAAAACTTTTTTTTATTTCTTCTCAGTTTTTTTTTGATTTGTTGTGTATTTTTGTGGATGTACAAATGTTTTCAACACTCTAGAAAATTTCTACTAATTGCAGCAATTTACCAACTGTCAACGAGATGAGTGCAACAAGAATCGCATAATCAGCCACAATCCAGCAACAAAAAAAATATAGAAATACCATGACAACCACAAATGCATATAGTAAAGTAAACAACTAAAAATTGTTACTGAAATATTTTCGACCAGTGCAAAAAAAATATATACAGGAAAGGCTGTGGAAGATGAACAAAGGATAACAAAAACAAGTGATAGTGTTAAATTCGGCTGTGCCTAATCTTTGATACCCTCCAACAAGTTGAAATGCATAACAAAATCAGAGACGATTTTTGGGGAGGGGGCTCTGTGAAGGTGCTGGGGGATAAATTCCCCAACGCGATAAATGTTTACTAAATTATTTATTATGCCTTTTGAACTTTAGTTATACCATTTTCTCATAATTTTTATGTTTTTTTTTTAATCCACGCCCACAAAAGGGGGCTGGACAAACAGAAATATTTTGTAGCCCTCCGGGGTCTAAGTGTATGACTTTTAACTCCTTCTGACATAAAAAGATTTCATTTGTTTAACAAAAATGCAAAAAAAGCTGTAAAAAATGGCGTTTTTAAGAGGTTTTTTAGTTCTTTAAGGGGGAACTTTTTTGCCCCTTATCCGATTTTACCCATTTCCGAACTTAGCCGGCCTATGACCAAAAGACACATTCTTGCCAATTTTCAGGAGTCTAGCTCTCTTATTTTGGACTGAATCGTGTTTTATACAGACGGACAGACGGACGGACGGACGGACATTCATAGAATGACTTATAATCGATCATAGATCAATAATATATATACTTTATGGGGTCCCCGACCGATATTTCTATGCGTTACAAACGGAATGACAAAGTGAGTATACCCCCATACTGTGGTTGGAGGGTATAAAAAAAATCATTCAAAAAGGAAGACTTTTTGGAAGCTACGATTCAAAAAAGGTGAAAAGGGGTATATAATGGTCGTAGACACTTGAAATTTTAAATTTTGGATCTTCCAGCGGAAAAGACATGTTGAAAATTATCCTTTTGGATATTTTTCTTTCAGAGAATTAAAAAATGGATAAAATGGTCATTAAATGATACTTTTTATAATAGCTAATGAATTGAAATGAAATAGGGAACGAAATGGAAAAAATTGGAATAAAATTTGTTTCCCAAAATTTTTTTTCAAGAAATTTTTTTTTAGTTAATATTTTTTTAACTCAATTTTTTTCACCAAAACTTTCTTTTTCACTAAAATTTTTTTTTCACTAAAATTTTTTTTCACAAAATTTTTTTTTTCACTCATAATATTTTTTAAGCACCTTTTTTCGCTTATAACATTATTCCGTCAGTTTTTTTTTGACTCAAAATAGTTTTCTGTATTTAATTACATTGCTAAGTACTGAGACGTATTATTGATTCCTTCATTTGAAATAAGTATTAATCATACGCCTACGATAGATTAAAAATGTAACTCAAATTAAAGGTGGGCGCGTGACACAAATTAACACGAATTCAGGTTAGCAAAAGTTAGGTCGATTCTGAGAGTGAGGGGTAAAAATAGAGGCTAAATTCGAAGACCCATATCGCGGCGATTGTTTATGTTAGTTCTAATTTTTTTTTAATCGACCTTCGAACTTTGCAGTCAAATACCTATTTTCAGCATATTGTTTATATGGTTTTTTGGCTATAACTCGTCGACTAATTGATATTTTTTCAATCTGTAAAAAACAAATTTTTGCTAGAGACCTGTCTAACAATTAAAAATTTTAAAAAATGTATTTAGAAAATTTTTGTGGTGCTTATCAAGCTAAATATTTTCATAAAGCATGAAAAAAAACAAAAATTTTTCCAACATTTTGCTTCATAAGCACCACACAAATTTTCGAAATCAATTTTTTTAAAAATTTTTATAGTTGGGCGGGTCTCTAGCAATAATTTGACTTTTACAGATTGAAAAAATATCGACGAGTTATAGCCAAAAAATCATATAAACAATATGCTGAAAATCGGCATTTAACTGCAAAATTCGAAGGCCGATTAAAAAAAATTCGAACTAACATAAACAAACACCGCGAAACGGGTCTTCAAATTTAGCCTCTATTTTGACCCCTCACTCTCAGAATCGACCTATCTTTTGCTAACCTGAATTTGTTCCACAGTGTAATTTGAATAATAAAGTATGAGTTTTGAAAGATAGATGGTTTCGCTGTTAATAAAGGATTTCCAATGCTATACTCATAATATTGTATAGGCAAAAACAAATGAAAATGCATTTAAAACCAGTGATTAAACAATTGAAAACCATTCCAGTAATTATTCATTTGTTTTTACAAACATCAACATTTATTTTTTACTGTTAACAAAATTTTCTAAAATAAATAACATTAAACATTAAAAAATTACGTTTTTTCATTCTTTTTTACCAACAAATTCGAAAAAAATAACCTACGAAAACATTAAAAATTAATGATAGTTCTGTTATTTTTACCAACAAATTCCAAAAAAATAACCTACGAAAACATTCAAAATTAATGATTTCGTAGGTTATTTTTTTTACAATTTTCTATTGAAATATTTTTTTTTAAATTTTTAATAAAATTTTGGGGAATGTGTAGGTAAAAACTAATGATATCTCATTAAAAAATCCCAACAATTTAAAAAAACCAAGTAGGAGTGTTAAATTCGGCTGTGCCGAATCTGTTATACCCTCCAACACGTTTAAAATTAAAAAAAAAAAAAATTGCAGGGGCGTCTTTTTTTTGGTGGGGGGGGGGGGGGGGGGGGGGGTCGGCATAGTTGATGGGGGACACCTGTTCCCCCGCTATATATGTTTACAAATTATTTGTTTATGATATTTACGCTTAAATAATAAATTTGTATTGTTATTTTTAATTAATTTCTATAACACACAAATGTTACATTTGTTGAGCAAAAATTAAAAAAAAAAATCGTAAAAATATCGTATTTTTCAGGGGTCGTTTTAGTTCTTCAAGGGGGAACTTTTTTCCCCCTGGTCCGATTTTGCCCATCTTCGAACTTAACCTTACCAGTAAAATAGGAGATATTCTTGCCCAATTTCAAGGGTCTATCTCTTTTGGTTTGGACTGCATCGTTATTTCTACAGACGGACGGACGGACGGACATCGCTAGAATGTCTTAGATTCTATCATGGATCAATATTATATCTGTGGCAAAAACCCATAACAACATAAGTCGAGTTATGTCCAAAACGTGTTTTTGCATTTTCGGAATCTCCTTGTCCATTTTCATATTGTATCAAATTTTTATGAAAATCGGACCATTACTTTCTGAGATATTGATTTCAGAACTCCACAACTCATTTTTTTTAAAGGAAAAATAAAAATCGTAACAGCATATCTGAGTTATGTTTTTATTCTTTATTTTAAAATCAGCATTCGTTGAAGACGCTAAAATGTATTTTATAGGGATACATAACTGTATATCTCGACATATGCTTGGATTAAAATGTAATTTTGCAAAACGCAATAACAACATCAATGGTTTTCACCCGATATCTCCGTTGTCCTGATATATATCAACTTTTAAAGTAGCGAAGATTGTGTCGATAATAATGCTTGAGATATTTACATGCCCAAAATGTTCAAATTTTTAAACCCAGATTTGGTATTTAAAATTAAAACTTAAAAATGCTCTCCTGAAAAGTAGTATAAAAACACTTATGCACTTATTCCTTTTTGCCACAGATATATTCTTTGTGGGGTCCCCGACCGATATTTCGATGTGTTACACACGGAAAGACAAAGTGAGTATACCCCCATACTGTGGTTGGAGGGTATAAAAAATACTAACACAAATCATTAAAAATAAAAGTATAAAGAATAATCAGTAGTTTTTACTTACAGAACAAAAATAAATGACTTTAAAAATTAAATGATAATGAAAGTCTTTATTTTTAGTGTTTTATTTTTGAAACAAAGGACAGAAGTAGTCATTAATATAAACTGAACATCAAACAAATGTTTTTTCTTTTAAAAACGACTAAACGTAAAGTTTTTAAAATAAACCACAAACAAAATAATGACATAATTTTGTAAGTGTACCAAATAGTGCTCTAAACTATAGAATGCCCTTGTCTGTGGATGCGCTCTTTGACTCATGATTGATCAACAAAAATTAAAAGCGTCAATCAATGTTTTGATAAAATTTTTTGTTATTTTCTTTAACTGTCGAATTACAATTTTTCAACATACTAGATTTTTTCGCTTTAATTTATTTGAATACATTAATTAAAAAATTTACAAATAATCGGGTTTTAGGTTTTTTTAATGTAGGCAACATATGGGAAAGCAAAAAACAGGAATTTTTTCATAATTTTGTCAAAAGCTTACAATTCAATCGTTAAATAAAACATTTTTTTGATTGACTATAAATAAAAAATTTAACAAATTTGTGATCAAAATCGAAAAAGTGTTTGATTGAACAAAAATTTTCAATTAATCACTTACAATTTGATGATTGGTATAACAATTTTCTTTATTGGAGGAATTTCAATCAAAAAATTTATTGAATCCTAGTTTTTGTTGATTAAAATTCGTTTTAAATTCTTTCTGCTCTGATATAATTAATTCAAGTTACAAAATCTCCTTGTTCAGCTTTTAAAGTCTTTACTGTCTGCATTTGTATAATTGCATGCTTGCAGTATAAAATAAATTCTAGTAACTCAAAAAAAAAAACTTTCAAATTTGGTTAGTACCAGGTTAAAGCCAATAATTAGTGTCAAGAACAGAAGACCAACAAAAAACTAAAATAGAAAGACAGAGATGTATAAACATTTTTAATGGACACTTGACTAAATTGTTTTATACTTCACTTAACGTTTTGGCAAATTATTTTTAAAAGTACAACAAAAAAAATTAACAGGAAATTGCAAATATATAAGGGGGAATTTTGCAAAGAAAAAAGGTAAGGACTAAAAAAAACAAAATTAACCGCGTTACTGGCAACCATTTCAGTTTGTTTTTTTGGCCAACATACATAAAAACAAAAACAATAAAGTCTTGCAAACATTATATTACCACTTTGGCGCGTAGACAAACGTCCAAATGTGACATATGACAAACTGGTGCAACGTTTTGTGTTCTTTTGCTGTTGGCAACCAGTGTTGTCAAGTATGATGATTCCTGGACCAAAAATTTATCGGGTAAATCGGTACTCCAAATTTTCCGATGAGTTTTTAAAAACTTTTAACCGGTGTGATGAGTGTGACCAAACTCACTGTCATTGGGATGATTTCTGTATGTTCGCAGTGTATTTAAAATCGGTCCCCAGCTTGGGCGCTATAGCGCGCCATTTGTTTTATTGTAAGTAAATTTTTCAAAATTTATGCATTAATGTGGAGAACATTTCTTAATATGTGAAAACCTATTTCCAGAGGTTATAAAATTTTGAAAAGCCGAAAATTTTTTTTCCAATATTGGCAAACTGCAATGGCAATGACGTCCACATAAGTTTAATGCATGTTTAAGAAGTAACGAATATGGCACACCTATCTAGCAGATATAGCAGATAATTTCCACTTATTTTTTAAGGCAATCAATTTTTGGAGATATCTTAAAAGAAAATTGGCAATAGTGTGATGCTGGTTCTTTTACCATGCTGAGGTATAACTCAGTGCGTCTAGAGTCGTCAAAGGTCTGCGTTCTATGAAATACACAGATAGAATTTGAAACGAATTTCAATCAAGAAGAACGCGAATTAAATTATTTTTTTTTTTTTAAACTTTTCAAAAAAAGAAAATTGTAATATTAATCATCAAATTGTACGCGACTTATTTAATATTTTTTCAATCAAACATTTTTCGATTTTAATCACAAATTTGATCATATTTGTATTTATAGTCAATCAAAATAATGATTAATTTCACAAATGAATTCTAACCTTATGGCAAAATTATGAAAAATTTATCTTTTTTGCTTTCCAATATGTAGCCAGCAATAAAAAAGTATACCCCGATTATTTTGTATATTTTTGAAGTAATGTGCTCGAATAAATTAAAGAAAATAACAAAAATTTTAATCAAAACATTGATAAACTCATTTAAATTTTGTTGATCAATAAATTTAATTGAAAATTTGTTACCAATAAATTTTTGAGTGAATGGTTTCGTTCAGAAGTTTTATCTGATATCGTACACAGTTTCAGTGTGTCTTCCGCTTGAGCTCGGATTCGTAAAATCCATCGGGTTGTAAAAAATGCAACAGACTTAAGAGGAGAAACGATATCAGGAGATTCATGTTAAATCTGATGTAGTCAAATTCTAATTATGAGTAGTAACTCACGAGAAGAAATCATATCAGGTGAGTCAGATCTTAATTTAGGGGTGCTGTGGCTTAGTGGTTAGCGCGTTGGACTACTAGCCAGCAAGCCTGGGTTCGATTCCCGGCTCAGGCAGAACAACATTTTTTTTCAGATATTTATTAGTTTCTATTTATAACTAATATCTATCGCAGCACCCTCCTTCGTTGATAAATAGCACTAAAAAACGTCAACGAAGTAAAATAATAAAATAATGGCTATTAAACACAGCTTCAAAAATAATTCGCCAGATCAATAACAGATGGCGATGCAACAACTGTACTCAAAATTATCAACACGCGCAATTACAGTATTGCCATACTGAAGCCCTTCTATCTTTCAAATCTTTCATCTCTCTTCTATCCCCTTTCCGAAAGAAACATCACGGTTACAGTAGTAATTGATAGGCAGCATTGCCTGAGTGTTGTTTCTTTTAAAAAAAAAAATCTAAGTAACTCACAAGAAGAAACACCATCAGGTTAGTTGAATTAAATCGCACTTAAAAGAAAGGTCTTTCAAGGCACCCACCGATTGTCCTGAAACTTGCATATGAGGCATTCCACACCAAATGTCCCGCTACAGAAAAACATGTGTCCAGTAAATTTTTGAATAGGTTGTTTGGATAGCCCTATACGAAACTAAGAAAATTGCGTTTTTGATTTTTCTAATTTTTAAAAACCTTGGCTTAGAAGGCATGGTCAAATATTGGAAAAATGGTCATATTTGTGGCGAGTTGCCTTGATTAAATATTTATCACATTAAAACGGAATTTATCACAATCTTAAAAATTTACATTCTTATATAGTTTTGTATGGGCTATCGAATAAATTTTTTTTCTTTGGAAAATTTTCAGAACCCGTTCTGAAATTTTCCATTTTTTAAAAAAGTCAATTTATCAAAAATCCGGCCACTTTTTTTTTCCTTTTTAAAATTTTTTTTTTAAGTTTAGATGTTTGTCCATTCACACAAAAAAAAAATCAGAAAAACATTTTTCATTTTTTTCGAGAAAATCGCATTTGAATTTTAAATTTCATAACAATTTTGTAATTTGCTTGTATTTTCTTGTTTTAACGTTGCGAATGAGTAATATTAATTGCATGAATATTACTAATTCGCAACGTTAATACAAGAAAATACAAGCAAATTACAAAATTGTTATGAAATTTAAAATTCAAATGCGATTTTCTTGAAAAAAACGAAAAATGATTTTCTGATTTTTTTTGTGTGGATGGACAAACATCTAAACTTTAAAAAAAAATTTAAAAAAAAAGAAAAAAAAAGTTGCCGGATTTTTGATAATATTACTTTTTTAAAAAATGGAAAATTTCAGAACGGGTTCTGAAAATTAAAAAAAAAAAAATTAATCGATAGCCCATACAAAACTATATAAGAATGTAAATTTTTAAGATTATGGTGCATTCCGTTTTAATGTGATAAATATTCAAGGCAACTCGCCACAAATTTTACCATTTTTCGAATATTTGACCACGACCTAAGCCAAGTTTTTGAAAAATTGAAAAACCAAAAACTCAGTTTTCTAAGTTCCATATAGGGCTATCCATACAAGCTATTCAGATGTTTACGGTACACGTGTTTTATTTTCGCTGGACATTTGGTATGGAATGCCTCATATATGAAAGAGGAGAGCAAAATAAGATCAAAGGGGAGGGGGAAACGGGATTTTTTTTCGTTTTTTGAGGATTTTTTCCCCATTTCTTCAAATAAACCATATGAACATTTTGTACAGGTCGAAAGGTTTTTTGAAGGCATATCCAATGGTGTATCGGTCGTGTTCAAATTTGTCTTCGTTAAGTTCGTTATTGTCAAATCTATTAAAATTAAGCTGACCCGTATTTTTTCATTTGCAACCCTTTTTTATACCCTCCACTCTAGTGATAGAGGGTATATATAAGTTTATCATTCCGTTTGTAACACATTGAAATATTGGACTAGGATCCCATAAAGTATATATATTCATGATCCTCGATCGATTTTAAGTCGATCTAGCGATGTCCGTCCGTCTGTCTGTCTGTCCGTAGAAAACAAGCTAACTTTTGAAAGACTTTACAGAGACTACTGAAGTTTGGCATATATGTTTATCATTTGCTTGGTCAGGTTGGTATTGCAATCCAGCCAAATCAGCCCAGTGGTTCAAAAGTTATGAGCAAAAGAGTAAATTTCGGCAAGGGTTTTTCGCTAATTTACAAGATAAAAATCGCGATAACTTTCGAAAGACAAAAATGAGACTACTAAAACTTGGCATGTATCTTTTCCGTTCCCCAGGTCTATTTGATATTGATTTTCAGCTTAATCGGTACAGTGGTTCAAAAGTTATAAACAAAACCCAGAATTTCAGATTGGTTTCATCTTAAATGCCACGAGTTAAACAAGTTTTAAAAGCATTGGTGATAACTTAACAATGCTTTTCAAACTTGTTTAGTTTTAAAGCAATGCTTTTTAAACTTGTTAATTTAAAAAGCATTGGTAACTTAAAAATTACACTTGAAAAAAATTTTACACTCAAAAAAATTTTACACTCTAAAAAAAATTTCGTTTTTTTTTTACAAAAATTACACTATTTTGTGTACATACGTATGTGCATTCATTTAGAAATATTTTTACAGTAAAAAAAAATTACACTCGAAAAAAATTTTACACTAAAAAAAAATAGTAATTTTTCCTTTTTTTTTTAAGTGACAATAAAAGAGTTTTTTACTCAAAATAAAATATTTCTAATCAAAATTGTTAATTTTTTCACGTAAAGAAATATACTATCGTTTAAAAACAGCATTGTAGAGGGTATTTATAGATTCGGCACAGTCGAATTTAACTTTTCTACTTGTTAAATTTGAGACTGGGCAGCTAAAAAAATAGGTAACTCTTATTTTTCTCCCCTCATTCTGATATGCAAGTTCCGGGACAATCGGTGGGTGCCTTCTAAAAGACTTTCCTTGTAATTCATCAAAGTGGACAAACCTTAACATTAATCTTGGATGATATTTCGGTACATATCGATACACCAAACCAGCAATTCAGATCGCTCTTAGAGAAAGTGCCGAGAGCTAACAACATGTACGATCAGTAGAAGATTGTGGTCATACTGCAATCTGAAGAAAACCAACTTTTTACTCCCACTTACCAGACGAAACTGCCGTACACTTACTGGAGTGGTTACAGGGCACTGCCTTATAAGTTACAATAGAAAGAAAATGGAAATTATTTCCGATGCCAGCTGTAGGAGGTGCAATGAATCTAATACTGAGGAAATGGTCGAACAATTTCGAAGCACATATCGGGGAGACATGTCTTCAAGAGCTTGGAAACGATTTCGGATGTCGAAATCGCAAATATTACAATTTGTGATGAGAATTAACGCGTTCTACCAACGCACACAGGGAAAAACCTTGTTTGAAACATGATGGCAGAACACCAAATATTCTATAATGGAGGGGCAACATAGTATAGTTGATCGAATCATATCTATGTTTATGCCAATTATACTATGATCATCAAATATTATAAAATGACAATTTTTTATCATACTATGATCAGTGAAGTTCATAATATGCTCGCTACCATCATGTTATGATAAAGTTATAAATAATACTATGTTTTCCCTCCATTATGGTTGTCGCAATCATGCTGTATTGTGGTTTTGCAATAGACAAAACTGTCTATGTGAGAAGTCTTTGACTACACCACCTTTAACCTAACCTATCATAAGTAGGCTGCATTTAATAGAGTAGGACAACCCTGCTGGTAAAACTTATGCCATTGACGTGTTCGTCGTTCTCTTCATGCAATATTGCACAAAAGTGTCAAGTAAGCTCAAATCACTTGCACAATTGCAATGTTTTGGGTTCAGCCAAAAAAATGTGTAACTCAACTCATTTTTTTGGTGGATTTTGAGACTTTCCCATTAAGGGGGGAGGAGAAACAGTATTATTTTATGCCACCATAAAATGCACATGTCGCTTTATGTTCGCAACAACATTTAAATGCTTTACAGATTGTTTGTACTTTATATTTTTTGGGTAATAAAGGTTTTGTTTTTGCATTTTGTTTTTTGTGTGATTGCTACAAAAAAAAATATGCAACATTGCCATTGCAACTTTACACTTTTTGATTGACATGGTATGTACATAAATATATGTTCGTCGTTTTTTTTTTTGCCCTTTACTCTAGCAAAAATATGCATTAGCTTTTTCATGTTAATATATAAAACCGGTTAAAAATAAAATTTTCCACCACTTTTCTTTAGCCAAAATCATGTCATAAATTTTGTTTTCCACATAGTTTTATATTATTACCATGTTGTTGTTGTTGCTTGTGTTGCATGTTTTAATTTTCTCCACCCACTTTTTTGAATATTTTGCAACCATCATCATGTTACTTGCGCTACCATTTATTTAGTGTTAGTGGTGGACACATGCGTTGTATATTTGGAAAAAGCTAAAATTGTTATTGTATTGTGTTGTGTTTTCTTTGGTCAGCCATATTACCAGCATATTTTTCCCAGACATTAGCAAACAATCGGGGTTTGGTATGTTTTTGTATGCAGCGCATTAAACTTTTTTGGGGGATAGTTTTGTGGATGGATCTAAATGATAATGATGGTTTTTATGTTGTCATAAGTAACCATTACTGTGGCGGTGATTTTCATAGTTACATACTTATTGTATTAAAGAAGGGTTGAAAAGGTACATATTTAGCAAAACTTCAACAAAAAGCTACAAAAAGTAGGAAAATATGCATACACTCTAAAAAAATTGGATAAATTTCAACAAATTCAAAAAACATACTACAATAAATTGTGTAAATTTCTAAAAATTTTAGGTAGAGCTACGAAATTTGTGTAAATTTACCCAATTTATAGTAGAAAAATGAAATAATTTTAATTAGAGTGTATATTATCAAAACATGCATATTGCTGCAGTATTAGAAATTTAGTTTTATAAAATAATTAAAATATTAAAAAAACCATTTATATCCTTTAAAGTTATGTATACATTAGGGGGACTTTGCTTAAATCAGCTGGGAATAGTGGGGGAAACTACCAAAAATACCCCATTGATGACATGCCGACTACAATTAATGTTAGTAAAAACTAATGGCGCATTGGCAGATCATTCAAAAAAACTTTTACGTATACTTAATATAAACTGAAATATATTTATTACTCATACGCTCGGTAACATATCCTATACCCAAGTGTCATTTTTTCTTCAACTTTTAGATTTCCCAAGATCAGGTCAAATTTTCATTCACTTGATCTAAAAATTATGTAGACCAAATTTGTGGCCAATCCGACTAAATTAACATTTGGCTCCCGGCGATTAAAGTTCTAGCTTTATATAAATTAAAAAAATAAACAAGTAGAAAAGTTATATTCGACTTGGCCGAATCCATGAATACCCTCCAAAATGCCCTTTTGAAGTGGTTATAAATTTTCTAGAGTGAAAATATTAACAATTTTGATTGGAAATATTTTATTTCGAGTAAAAACTTTTTTAAAGTAACTTTAGAAAAAACAAGTGTAGTGTTAAATTTGGCTGTGCCGAATCTTTTATACCCTCCAACACGTTACAAAAAAAAAAACAGGGACGTCTTTTTTTTTTGGTGGGGGGTTACGTCGGTGGGAGACAAACTTTCTGGATCCAACTGCAAGACTTTGAACTTCTTTTGACATAAAAATGTTTTGTTTGCTAAGCAAAAGTACAAAAAACTTATAAAAATATGCCTTTTTTTTTATAGGTTTGTTTAGTTCTTAAGAGGGGAACTTTTTTCCCCCTAATCTGATTTTGCCCATGTTCGAACTTAACCAGCCCAATAACATATGACATATTCGTGCCAAGTTTCAAGACTCTAGCTCTTTTACTTTGTACTGTATCGTGTCTTCCACAGACGGACAGACGGACGGACGGACAGAAGGACAATAAGAATCAAAATTTTTTGAAGAAAAATATTTTGAAACTGAAAATTTTGCTGTTAAAAAAATCTCAAAATCTGAAAATTTTTTCTTAGAATTTGAAACTTTTCAACTTAAGATTCTATAGAAAAAATATCTTAGAACCTGAAGTTTTATGTACATAAAAAATGGACCTAATTGTAAGTAAAATGTAGTCAAATCTTAAAATGCGACTTTGTCTTTTAGAAAAATGTCTCAGAACGAGACTATTTCTTAAAAAAAAAAATGTCTCAGAATCTTACACTTTTCTAAAAAAAATGTCTTAGAATCTAAAAAAAATCTAAAAAAAAAAATGTCTGAGAATCTAAGACTTTTTCTATAGGAATAATGTCTTTAAATATTTGCCTTTTTCTTAGATTCTAAGACTTTTTCTATAGGAAAAATGTCTCAGAATCTGAGAACTTTCTATAGGAATAATGTCTTTGAATCTGAAAAAGTCTCAAAATCTGAGATTTTTTTTATAAAAAAAAAATCTTACAATCTGAGACTTTTCAATATGAAAAATGATTTAGAATCTGAGAACTTTCTATAGGAATAATTTCTCTGAATTTTTCTTACAATCCAGGAAAATGTCTCAGAATCTTATATATTTTTTTTACGAAAAATGTCTCAGAATCAACGAAATTTTCTTAAGGAAAATTATCTCAAAATCTAAGATTTTGTGTATAGGAAAAATGTCTTAGAGACACATGCTGAGACTTTTTGTATAGAAAAATGCTCAAAATCTGAGACTTTTTCTATTGCAAAAATATTTTTTCTATAAGAATAATATCTCAGAATCTGAGTATTTTTCTATTGGAAATCTGAGGCTTTTTCTATATGAAAAACATTTTTTAGAAGAAAACCCTTGACAATTTCCTATAGGTATAATGTCTCAGAATCTGAGACTTGTTCTATAGGAAAATGTCTAAGAATTTGAGACTTTTTCTATTGGACAAGTGTTTAAGAATCTGAGACTTATTCGATATGAAAAATGTCTCAGAATCTAAGAAATTTTGAAACTTTTTCTATAGAAAAATGTCTAAGAATCTGAGAATTTTTCTATAGGAAAAATGTCTAAGAATTTTAGACTTTTTTTATAGGAAAATTTTCTCAGAATCCGAGAATTTTTCTTTAGGAAAAAGGTTTTAGAATCTATGACTTTTTTTATACTATTTTCTTTTTCAAAAGGTCTCAGAATCTGAATTATTTTTGTTATAGAAAAAGCGAAGATTTTCTCAGAATCTAAATCTTTTTGTGTAGAAATATCTCAAATTTTGGGAAAATGTCTTACAATTGGAGTCTTTTCTTTTGGAAAAGTATTTTATGAATATGTTTATAGAATCATTTTCTAAAGTGACTTTTTCCCGAGAAACGTATTCCATTGGAAATATGATCTAGAGTCTTTGACTTTTTCTATAACAAAAACTGTCTCAACTTGAAATTGTCATAGAATCTTAGACTTTTCTTTGAAAAATAAATTCAGATTCTGATAATCTTCTTTGTGAAAATGTATCAGCATCTGATACAATTCACACTTTAAAAAAAGGCTTTAGTCTCCCAAAAAATTTTAAAATATAAAAAAATTTAATTTTTTTCCCCAACAGTTAAAAACTTACTCAAAAATGAAGAATCTGATTGTGTTACATTCAGTTCAAGGAAAAGATCGAGAAAAATTCTAAAACATGTGCCGTTAAGTAAATTTTTTGTAAAAAAAAAAAAAATTTAAAAAATGTTGGGCCCCCACCGAAATAAAATCCTGGATACGCCCCTGGGTCCCAGACCAATATTTCGATGCGTTACACACGAAATGACAAAGTGAGTATACCCGCATACTGTGGTTGGAGGGTATAAAAAATATCTAACTTTTTTTGAGTGTAAATTTTTTTCAGTGTAAAATTTTTTTCGAGTGTAAATTTTTTTAGTTTAAAAACATTTTTAAGTGACAAAAATAATTTGTAAAATATTTTTCTGACTTACCAATGTTTTAAAAGCTTGTTTAACTTTTTTTTTAACACGTGAACTTAAGGTGAAACCAACCTGAAATTCACGATTTTCTTAACAAATTTTGAACGACTGGACCGATCTGGCTGAAATTCAATACCAACCAGACCAGGCGAACGAGATAATATATGCCAAGCTTCAGCCGCCTCAGTTAGACTACCATATCTGTAAGTTTTTATCTATAACATGTATTTAATATAATTATAAAGTAAAATTTAATTTTTTTTATTTTTTTGCCTAAAAATTTTCAAAATTTTCAAATTTTGGCTTTAAAATCCATGCAATGGTCTGGGGCATGTATGCGTAAAATGCTTATTTTTCATCCGATTTGAATTTCTTTAAGTTTTTTGGAAAGGTAATTTATTACCATTTTCATATTACTTAACAAAAAAATTAACAAAAAATAGCATATACCAATATTTTTCAAAAAACTAGAAAAAACGTGTTTTTTATCAGATAAGAGTGTCCCAAAACTTCAATCCATTTTCGGCACGAGTTATTTTTATCCGACTGTCTCCAAATTTTGGCCTACTCATTTTTAGATACAAAACTACAATTTAGGACTCTACCACGTATTAAAAAGTGATTTTGAAAAATTACCTTAGTCGTTAGGACACCTTTAGTATACACTGATAGAAATTTGTACAAGACAATAATGAAAATCTACATTAATGTTATGAAAAATTATGTTAAAAAAAAAATTATGCAGGGTTTCATTGAAATAATGAAATAGGTATCATAAAATGTAATTGCAAGAACAAGTTTCATTAAATTAATGAAAATTTTTCATACAAAATAAAAAATGTGTTTGATGACATTTTTCATTACTTTAAGGAAATAAGTCTTTAATTCGTATGAAATACTTTCATTGAATAAATCCTACTTTTTATTTCTGAAATGAAATACTTTAGTTGAATAAATCCTACTTTTTATTTTAAAATGAAATATATGTATGAAATTGTAAAGATATTTTTATAGAATTAAAAATAATAAAACACTATCCGTGCCGGTGCAATATAATAAAACACTATCCGTGCCGGTGCAATACACTTCATGATTTCACTTAATGATTTGCATTGCATTTGAAATATTTCATTGTTGTAATAAAACAAAGTTAATGAATTCCATTTATTATTGATATGAAGCGTTTTTCTATCAGTGTAGATTGCAATGCAAATGAAAATTTCTGAAATACAAATGGAAATTTCTGAAAACCATATAGAAAATTTTGAAATATAAAAGAAAAATTTTTAAAAAAATGAAATTTTCTGAAAAGCATTTAGAAATCTTTGAAATTAAAACCTTTTAAAAGAAGTGAAAATATTTTTAAATACAAATAAAAATTTTTGAATAAAAACTCAATTTTGTAAAAAGCATTTAGAAAATTTTGAAATGCAAATATACAATTGGAATTTTACGAAAAGTAATTACAAAATTTTGATATTTAAATGGAAAATGTTTTACTTCAAACTTTTTTGTTTTTAAATAAAAATAACTAGCAAATATTAAAAAATTACTCAAAATAAAAATGTTCACTAAAATTTTTGCTAATTTTTTATTATACGTAAAAATTTGAAATTTTCAAAAATAATCACTTAAATTAAATGTTATTGCAATTAGTTGGCCTTGTCAAGGGTATTTATGAATTCGGCAAAGTCCAAATTATTTATATACTTGTTTTTCATTAAGTTGGGATTTGCATGAACATCTTTTTATACCCTCCACTCTAGTGATAGAGGGTATATATATAAGTTTGTCATTCCGTTTGTAACTCTTCGAAATATCCGTCTGAGACCCCATAAAGTATATATATTCATAATCCCCGATCGATTTTAAGACATTCTAGCGATGTCCGCCTGTCTGTGGAAATGGTGATCACGGCCAAAATATTTCACGGAGATGACTGAAACTTAACATATTTATTGGAAGTTCTCCCGAGAAGTTTGTTATTGCATTTGAGCGATATCGGTTCAGCAGTTCAAAAGTTAACGAAAATGTAAGGACACCTCAAAAATTTTAGAACATTCAACATAACGTAAAAATACAAAATGCTTTAATTCGGCTGCTGGTTGACATATGTATGTCAACACAATTGAACACTAAATGGTATTTAAAGAGTACAAACATATTTTTTGACAAAAAAAGAAAAAAATCGCGGATTTTTTTTTAACCAAATTTTTTTTTTTTTGCGGAAATTTTTTTAAAAAAAAAAAAAAAATTTTCACAAGTCATTTCCTTTTAAATAAAATTTTTGGCAATAATCTTTTAGAAATTGTGGAGGGTATCACTACATTCGGCAAGGCCGAATTAAACTTTTTTACTTGTTTAGTAATCAAATTACACTTCAAAGACATATATCGAGTTAAGCTGCTTTTAAAAGGTTGATTTAAAAAAAAACGGGTTTTGACAGTCAAAAAACCGGTCTAACCGGTTTTCGAATAGTAAAGATTTAAAAAAAACCGACCGTTGCAATCCATAAAAAACCGGGTTAAACCGGTTTCGAAAAACCGGTCTAATCACCCTACTTTTAACACATTATACTTAATAATTTTGATGCGCTGAACAAAACTATCAAAAAAGTTTTAAAATCGGCCGAACGGTTTTCGAGACATTGGTATTTGAAATTGGCAAAACGGTTTTTTCTACGTTCAGGAATTCTTAAAAAAATCTTAATATTTAAATTTTTTTAAGCTTTATGAAAGGGACAAGAAAAAATTTTAGGGATTTTTTTTTTAAATTTTGAAATTGGCTGTAGGCAAAATCGCCCAAAGAAAAATGACCCAAAAAAGAAAACGAAAATTCGCCCAAAAAATTTTCATACAAATTTGGGTCATATTTCATATGAAAAGTTACCTAACATCTTTGGGCAAATTTTCATAGTTTTTGGGCAAAATTTCGAAATTAAAAATTGGGTGAGGCGTACGGACATAGCGCCCAAGTGCATATCGCCCAATTTAAAAAAGTCATTCCACCCAAAAAAAATGTGTGTTAGTTGTTGTTGCAAAATTTTTTGGACGATATGGCCATTATTTTTGGGTATTTTAACAATTTTCTTAAAATTTATATAAATTATCAAAAATGTCATATTACCCAAATATCAAAATGTTATATTTATAAAATGTCATAGCACCCAAAAAAATAATCATAAAACTCACCAAAATTGTTTTTTTTTACATAATATTTTAAAGTTTTTATGCGTAGCCGGCCTTCGGCCGGGCTTAGGAATTACAAAATCCATGCCTTAAACCCACCCTCTCCCCAAAGTAAAGTTTTCTAGAGTAGCAGTCCTTTACGCTACCGAATTTTTTATGCCTTAAAAAGGCCTGATAACCAAAATAGCTTTGGTTTGCAGAGAGGGTGGGTTTAATGCATGGAGTATGTAATCCCTAACCCCGGCCGAAGGCCGGCTACGCAGAAAACCTTTATTACAATAAAACAAATCATAGAAGCCGTAATTTCGACATTTCGCCCAAAAAAAATATTTTGGATTTTTTGACAATTTTGTTTTGGGAGAAATAACATTTTTAGACCTATCATTTTGGGCTATGTGTCGCAGCGTGGGCGATATGTCATTTACGGTTTTGGGCGATAAGACCTTGGGCGCTATGTCCGTACGCCATTGGGTGATTTTTCATTACGAAAAATTACCCAAAAATTATATATGAAAAATTGCCCAATTTTATTTTGGTTTTAATTTTTGTCAAAATTTTACAAAGTCAAAGCTGAAATCTCACAATAAATCAGTATATTATTATTTTTAGAAACAGTAAACGCATATCGTGTTTTTTTTATAAATTATATATTTAACTAACCAAGAATGAGCTGAAGTAAAACCGTTCCGTTGTTGCTAACATACAAAGGCTCTGGTGAGAATCGAACCCAAAACCCCTGCTTTTACATGCAGATTAAAACGCAATATATTAATCTATCGCAGCGCAGTAGAAAATCAAAAGTAATGAATTTAAAAACAGCATGCAACTCCGATCAAAGCGCCGCAGGCGAAAAATTTTACCAACAAATTTTTACAAAAAATCGCGAATTACAGTTTTTTTTTTTATTTCGTTAAAATTTGAGGTTCACACTTAAAACTTTTACATCAATTACTTATGCATTTTACGAGCTGTATTCTCAAAACAACGATCTATAAAAATAAATAATAACCACGTAACCTATGGTCTTATCTTAAAAGTTTTTATCTTTGTCGTAAAGTTCTTCTGCGTAGCCTGACTTTGGCCGGGCTTAGAGATTACAAACTCCATGCCTTAGACCCACCCTCTCCGCAAAAGAAAGCTTTTCTGTGTAGTATGTGTTGTGGAAAAAATGTGTAAGAAAAAATTTTTTTTTATTTTATTTTGGGCCAATTTTCATTTCTTTGTTGGGCTTTTTTTCGTTAATTTTGGGCGAAGTTTCGTTTTTTCTTTTTGGGTCATTTTTCATATTTTTTGGGCGATTTTGCATTTGAGCGATTTTTCATAAAATTTTTTGGGCGATTTTTCTTTGGGCGATTTTGCCTACAGCCTTTGAAATTATTTAAAAAATTTTGAACCTAGAAATCCCGGCATTTTTTGCAAATTTCAAAAAGCGATATCTAAAAAACCATTAGAGCGATTTTAAAACTTAATAAATATGATATATAACAAGATTGACCTTAAATTTGTACCAAATAAGTTTTAGGCCTAGAAGAATAAAAATTTGCCCGGGCATTCAAAATCGGAAGAACAACTTCTTTGCCATACAAAAAAATGTGCATATACGAACATTTTTCACCGAGTAATTCTTATTTAAATAACAATAATTCAAATTCGGAAAAATCAACTTTAGAGACTGTAGCCAAAATTACCCAAAAATTTTTATGAAAATTCGCCCAAATGCTAAAAAAAATATGAAAAAGTACCTAAAAAGAAAAATACGAAACTTCGCCGAAAAAACTTTAAGGAAAAGGGGAAAACTTTTTAAGTCCCCATACAAATGTCCCCTGTAAAAATGACTCAAATTACTTTTACTGCATCCTCAAGACTGCTCTTTGCACAGAAAAAAATAAAAAAAATATTTAATTAAAAAATTCGTGGATTTAATTAAAAAATTAATTAAATCCGGACCAATCACCAAAATGCGCAAATAAATTAAAAATATTTGTATGTCGTTAATTAAAAATAAATGGATATTTATTTAATTAAAAACTTAATACTATAAATTAAAAAATTTAATTAAAATTTAAAAAAAAAATAATTAAAATTTTAATTGTATAAATTAAAAAAATTAACTAAAAATATTATATTAAAAAAAAAAAAAATTTGTTAAAAACATTCCTTTTGAATAAAATAGTTCAAAAAAAAAATATTTCTTCAAACTTTACCAAATTTATTTATGCCGTAAAGACATAGTCAGTGAGATGATTTCAAAAAGTTGATTATAAACCTTTCATATACATACACATAAAACTATAAACAAAATGAGAATTCAAAAACCTATGTGAAAAATAAAAAAAACCTTCAACAAACTTTTTATACTTATGTATTTTTTTTTGTATGTAATACAATGCAAGAGAAAAACACACACTCGCACACACAAGGAAAACAAAACAAAAAAAAAATTAGTAAAGCTAGAAATTTAATTAAACATTTAATTATATAAATTAAATACTTAATTAATATTAAATTTGAAAACAATTAAAATATTAATTAAAATAAAGTTAAAAATTTAAGTAAACAATTAATTATATTAATTAAAAGTTTAATTAATATTAAATTAAAAAACAATTAAAATTTTAATTAAAATAAAATATACGATATTATTTTCTGTGTGGGTGCGCTATGGTACACAGAAAAAAAAAAAATATTTTATTAAAAAATTCGTAGATTTAATTAAAAAATTAATTAAATCCGGACCAATCACTAAAATGCGCAAATAAATTAAAAATATGTCGTTAATTAAAAATAAATGGATATTTATTTAATTAAAAACTTAATACTATAAATTAAAAAATTTAATTAAAATTTAAAAAAAAAAATAATTAAAATTTTAATTGTATAAATTAAAAAAATTAATTAAAAATATTATATTAAAAAAAATAATAATTTGTAAAAACGTTCTTTTTGAATAAAATAGTTTAAAAAAAATATTTCTTCAAACTTTACCAAATTTATTTATGCCGTAAGGACATAGTCAGATGACATAAAACTATAAACAAAATGAGCATTCAAAAACCTATGTGAAAAATAAAAAAAACTTTCAACAAACTTTTTATACTTATGTATTTTTTTTGTATGTAATACAATGCAAGAGAAAAACACACAATCGCACACACACGGAAAACAAAACAAAAAAAATAAGTAAAGCTAGAAATTTAATTAAACATTTAATTATATAAATTAAATACTTAATTAATATTAAATTTGAAAACAATTAAAATATTAATTAAAATAAAGTTAAAAATTTAATTAAACAATTAATTATATTAATAAAAAGATTAATTAATATTAAATTAAAAAAACAATTAAAATTTTAATTAAAATAAAATATACGATATTATTTTCTGTGTATGCTAGCAAGAGAAGCTGTGCGGGCAAAATCTCGATTTATTTTTGTTTGCTTTTTTTATTTTTCCGAATTAAAATATCATCACTTTGATGTTTAATTGAATTAAATTTTAAAAACCATATAATAAAAATAACTTTGTTAATTTTTGCCTGCAATTGAAATGAAAATTATAAAGAAAAACTTGCATTGAATTTTTTGGTTTTACATAATTTTACTAATTTTACCTTTAACCCATTTATCCCGAATAAACCAAAAATGGTTTCCAAAACTAATAAATTAAAATTTAATAATAACTACTTTGTGAATTTTTATTTCCTTTTATTTTAAATTAAAACATGAATAATAATGTGTTATAAAAATTCATAGAAATTTATACAAAAGTGTAAAAAATTCATTACCTATGATTGTTTTTTCATGCTGGCCAAATAATTTTTTTTTTGTTTTTTTGTAGCTGTTGTTTTTTGGTCTGGCCGCAATTATTAGGACAAACCAGTACAACGTGTCCATAATGCATGCTCTTAACAACACTTCCTCCCTGCATATCTGTTGTTTTTTTTTTGATAGTTTTTTATTCTGACCAGTAAAATAAAAATCGGAAAAAAATTAAAAAAAAAAGTTCAACTTTTAACGTGAACATATAAAATTAACACACACTCAAAAATATACATAATGTTTTATATACAGGACACACAATGTATGCACAAAGGACATGTATCAAACACATACCAAATGCAATTGAATTTTTGTTGATTTTTTTTTTGTTTTTTTAATTTTTTCGTTATTTTTGTTAGCAAACAGTAAAAAGCATTTCTGAAAAAAGTGCTGAATTTTATGCAAAAAACAACTACAACATGTGCATCAATATGTTATAAAAAAAAATTTGGTTTTAACTGCACAAAAAAAATCAGCACACAAATATACATTATGAAAAACCATGCAAAAAATATAAAAAAAATACTTAAAAATCAAGCAAATAGAAAAAACAAAAAAAAATATATGCATTACTTTCCATTTTTGATTGCAAGTCCATTTGTTGGCTCTAACAAGTTGCAAATTTGCTTATAGCATAAAATATACATATGAATACGGTATATGAATATTAGTAGTGAGATATTTATTTTGAAGACTCGAAAAAAATATAAATGACCGACAGGTCTGCTGAAAATATACACTCAAAAAAATACGTTAGTAGATTTACTAATTTTTTTTTGCTAACGCTAGTTAGCTAACTTTTAGCAAATTTTTAGTTGAGATTAGCATGTTAGCAAAAAATTCTTGTAAACTTCATTTAGCACATTAGCAATTTTAAACAAACTTTGAACTAATTTCTTTTGCTAAATTTGAAAATGAGTTGACAACATTTTTACAAGATTTTTTGCTAATATTAGCAAAATAAATGGTAAATTCTTTTTTATTTTCAGAAAACTTAAAATGGCGCTATCTCGGAAACTAAGCCAGATAGAGCAAAATGGAGGCCATTTTTGGTTCTCGAGCTCTCCATAGTATCGCCGGTCCTCTTCACATGTGTGGACCCTAATGGGCCCTAACTTTGGATCCAAAAAAGTTAGCATTCCCGAAAATTTTAAAATGCTCATATCTCGGTAAATATTGCCGACACAACAAAAAGTCCAAGAGCATTTTTGTAGCTCTCAACACGTAGAACAAGATCGCGCAATAGCTCTCCGAGTAATATTTTTGAAGTTATCGAGTTTTTTAATTCTTAAGACCCCAGTGGTTCCCTATAATCACGTATCTCAAAAACTAAGCAATGTAGAGCGAAACGGACACAAATTTTGGATCAAAAACTATGACGATTTTAAAGAAACCCAACTAGGTCTAGGCCCATCGGGGTCTGGACCTATCGGGTCCGAACCCAATGGGGTTCTCAGATGTGTATGAAATAAGGTAAAAAAAAATAAAAAATTAGTTAACTAATTATTGGCAAAACATTTTTGCTAACTTTAGCAAAAAAATTGTGGGTTCAAAATCAGCAAATTTTCTTGTAGGTTTACAAGCTTTTTTTGCTAACATTACAGTTTTTTTTTTTTGAGTGTACCAAGTATGAGACATATTAGAAATCTGCTGATTTCAGCAGACCCTGTTTATTTAAGTTGTTTATATTAAAAAAACTCTGTTCATTCGGCAGAACAACTTTTAAAACCAGTAAAAAGTCTTCTGACTTCAGCAGATACAAATTGGTAATCTATTTCGAATCAAAGAAAAATCTGAGATATCTGCCGATTTCAGTTTTTCTTTCATTTGTGACTTAAAAATCTCGGCACAGCAAATGCAAAATCAAAAGTCACAGATTAAATTTTTGAAAATACACAACCAACTGATTTCGGTTTTAAATAGTATTAAAAACAACAAAAAAATTTTAATTCGACCATGCCGAATATATTTATACCCTCCACAATATAAAAAAAAGTTTATTTAAAAAAAAAATTTTTTGAAAAAAAGTCCTCGATTTTTTTTTTTTGTAAAAAAATATGTTTATACTTGTTTAAATACTACTCGGTTATCAATTCTATTCACATACCAGCAGCCGAATTAAAGCATTTCGTATTTTAAGGTTATGTTGAATGTACCAAAAATTTTCAAGGTGTCCTTACATTTTGTTTCATAACTTTTGAACCGCTGAACCGATTTCGCTCAAATGCAAAAGAGTAATCGAAGAATTTATGCCGATTAAGCGAATAATAATAATTTATTGTTTTTCTGGAAATATGTAAATTTTTTTTTTAATTTTTATATCAAATACAAACCGTCTCATGTTTACTAGAGCAGAGCTTCTCACTAACTTTTGCTGTGCGACCCCTTTTCAATATTTCAAATTTTTCGGGACCCCCCAACATAAAGAAAAACATGGTGAGAGGACATAATCCCCACGGACAAAACCCCCATAACGGAAATGGGGATTATGACCGAATTAATCACGGACATAAACCCCATAATAGTTGTGGGGACTATGACCGTTTCTAAAACGGTCATAATCCCAATGGGGATTATGTCCGTTCCCTGTTGAGATTACGACCGAAAATTATTCGGTCATAACCCCCATTCATATTATGGGGACTAAGTCCAAAGAAATTTCGGTCATAATCCCCGTTTTTTGCGGAGAGGGTGGGTTTAATGCATGGAGTTTTTAATCCCTAAGACCGGCCGGCTACGCATAAAATCTTTTAAGGCACAAAAAAAAATACAATTTTTGGGATTATAACCAACTAGTATGAGGACATAATCCCTGTAATGGGGATTATGGCTCTTTGTTATGTGGCAATTATCCTAATAAATCTGGGAATTATGTCCAAATTATTTTCGGTTATAGTCCCCATAATGGTAGTGGGGAATTTGGTAATAATCCCCATAACGGAAATGGGGATTATGTCCGTGGAGATTATGTCATGTCACCGAAAAACATTATTAACGTAAACTTTGCCCTCAGTTCTTTTAATAAGCTTAAGTAATGGACAAATTTGCCAAGCAAATTTAGAAGCAGCATTGAAAGATTCAGATCCCAGACGCAAACCAAAAATTTCACGTAAAAAACTTCTAAAAAATAAAAAAAATACAATTATTGTGAACTTGACCTCAATTTCCACAAAAATTTGGAAACCAGGTCCCGAACTATGGCATTTTATATCGAAACTTACTATCGGCATCCATTTTTTATTTCCGAAATAAATGAAAAATACCAATTTAACCTAATCAGAAATGAAGAAATGTTTACCAAGAAAGCATTTAAAGTCCAATTTGGAGTAATGATTGTCCTTTTTCAAAATTTTATACCAATGTTTGGTCACAGACTAATACATACTCGGCATAAGTGACAGGTATCAAAAAAGTAGTCCTTAACCATATGGTTAATTTTTTCAAATTATTCTACGAATTAGGTTAGAAAGATAAAGCAAATATAACGCGCCATATGAAAAATGGATGCCAGATCGGTTTTTATTGTTTCACTCACTCCTAAGTCGTAGAAAGTGTTGCCATGTTAGCTTAAAACTAGTTAAAAATGTTTTTTGTTTTTGACACAATAACAAAATACATGTTTGCTGTCTGTTGCTTGCTGCGGTATTGTGAGGAGACACTAACGTAGTAGAAAAATTTGAAATCGGAATCAACATCGAAAAGTTAATTGATAACGGACTGCCAGAACCCAGACTCAGCCAAAAAACTTCACAAATTAGTGTTGTGCATCCCGGGAAATTAACAACTGCACAGTGATTACAGAGGGACCTTAACTGATGGAAATAATTTATTTCTTAAATAAAAGTATTTGTATATTTTTAAAACAAAAAATTAAATCAATCAGAAAAACACAAACAACAAATTAAATACACTTGGCTTTCGCCGAAAAAATATAATAAATAGAAATACTGACAAAAAAATGTCGCTCGTGTGGGCAATTCACTTTAACTATGCGTTACTGTAGTGTGAAGAACAAAAAACTCTCCGCTATAGTAAAGTTTGCATAAAATAAAGTAAATGAAAGATTAAGAAAATTGTTGTTGGTCTCTAGATTAAATGCATTGCTTGAGTTAGAGAAAAAGCTTTTCTGCATACATCACACACAAACCTACTGTGAGTTAAAAACAGAGACCATAACAGTTATGAGATTTATTGAAAAAAATCAAATTTAACTGTTCAAAAATATTTTTTCAAATAAAAATTAAAAATAACAGTTTGAAATGATTTATATAAATATCTGTTCAAAATAACAGAAATAAAAAACTTTTATTTTTTATAACTGTTATAAAAAACTCTTTGAGCCTTAAAAAACTCGAGCTATTAAAATAAATCAACAATAACACATGCAGAAGAAACCTATTGATATCTAATACTTCAATCATTGATTTAAAGATATAAACTTTGATTGATTTCACCGCTCTACAAATCTGAGGTTTATCGCTGCGTTTTGAATGAAACCAAAAAAAGTTTATAGGTTTTGGGTTCCCGATTCCAAAACGGTCACTCAAATTTTTCTATCACGTCACAATTTTGAAAAAATCGCGGTTAAAGTGTCAAAAAAGGCCCATTTTGGCCATTTTCGAGCTCCTATAAAATAAGATCCTGACATGCGAATGACTTGAGATCAAGCTCATTCGAAAGTGCGTAATTTTCTCTTTAAGACCAAATGAAATTTTCTTGGAATTTGATTTTTTATAATGGTGAAAAAATCATTAGCCACAAGTGCTTTAATTCTAAAATTTACGTGTGTATTTGTATGGAAATTTGTTAAAAAACACTGTGTAAATAAACTAAATATTTAAAAAAAGAAAGGTTTTTTGTTATTGATTTTTTTACCATTTTAGAAAATTAAATTCCAAGAACATTTTATCTTGTCTTATAGTAAAAATCACATACTTTTGAATGAGCTTGATACCAAGTCAATCGCATGTCAGGATCTTATATTATAAGCTTTCAAAAAGGGTCCAAAATGGCCTTTTTCGGCACTTTAACCGCGAATAACTCAAAATCCTGACGTGATAGACATATTTGGGTCACAGATTTGGAATCAGCGCAACAAACATCACCTAAATCACTTACCAGAATCCAATACGCATTTTCATGTTGAGCTGTGTTTTTTTTAAAATAACTGTTATAACAGTTATTTACCCAAATAAATATAAAATAAAAGTTATTTTAGATTGTTTGACTAAAAAGTTTTTAATAACTGTTATTTTTTACTGTTATTGAAAAAATCAAAAAAATAAATGTTTTTGCAAATTTTAACACGGGACATCTCTAGAAGTCTTTTCATATATAAAATACTAAGTTTGGACAACATTCGTTTCATGATTTTTTTAAAACAAAAAGACACATATGACAGTTATATTTGGTCTCTGGTTAAAAACAAACTACGTTTAGTCACTGATGTTTGTACACCGAGTATAGCCTAGTGGTTAAAGCTTCGGTTTACAAAAACATGAGTGATTTAAGGACACAGGTTCGAAGCTCATGTCAGGCTAGTCTGTTGATAAAAAAACATATAAAGAATTTTTCTAGCAAATATCAAATAATCAATTTAATGTAATTGCTTACTGATGACATAGAAGTGGCTACAGAAACCATGGTCTAGGGTAAATCCACATTTAATTTAATCTTTAGAAGACACAATTTTCTTCTTCAATCAGAAAAACACAAACAACAAATTAAATACACTTGGCTTACGCCGAAAAAATATAAGAAATAAAAAAAAATTGATTTAAATTTATCAAAGTTAAATGTTTTACCAATATTGTTCGCAATCCCCCTGAAACTCTTCCGCGACCCCCTGGGGGGTCGCGACCCACCGTTTGAGAACCAATGTACTAGAGTGTCCTTATTTAAATTTTTTCGGAATTTCGCTGCTCTGTAGCTTGGATTTGTTAAAGGACCTAAAATAAGTACCTGATAAAATTTTGGATTCAATCGGATTCAAAGTTACGAGTTTTGGGAAAAAACCTACTAAATTATAAAAAAAAATTAATTTAAAAATTTTATGAATATGCTCAAAACAAAATATTTTTTTGTTTAAATTTTTCCCAAATGTAGTCAGATAATAAATAGTAGTATAAAATTTTTGTGATCGGAAATTCAGATAAATTTGGTAACAAAGAAAACCCTTGCGAAATGATGTAAGAGACAAAAAAGTTGAAAGAAAGTATGAAGTGAGGTTGAGATTGCAAGAAATAGAATTGTAGTGTTGGAAACTGTCAAAATTTATTCTGTAGAAACTATAAATATTCACATATATAAAAAACAGTTTTCATTAACAAGACAAACCGACATTTAAAATTCTACTGATGATAACACTAATTGGGGTGTTTGAAACCGGTATGGGAAATACCAGAAATGGCTATAATTTTTAGAAATTAAATTTTTCTTCTGCATTTTTTTCAACTTGAACCCTTATAAAAAAATTTTAATTCTTCACATTTTTTAAATCTCCAAACTTATTTTTTTTTTTAATTTTCTTAAACAAAATTGCAGAAAATTAAATTTTGATACATTTTGTAATGATTTTTCCGACCGCTTAGCGGTCTGTTCGGATTTACAGCAACTGCGAACTCTTCTTACTTAATAGCCTTCGCGGTCAATTCTAATTTACAATTTTCGTGGTCTGTTTTAACGAAACAATTTACAGCCTTTGCGGTCTGTTCGCATTTGCAGCCTCTCCGGACTGTTCTTAGTTTACCGCCTTCGCGGCCTGTTCGGGTTTACTGCCTTCGCGGTCTGATCGATAGTAGGATTTGCACCTCCACCGCCGAGAAGGTTGCCAATCCGAGTACAAAAGAGCTGGAGCTCTAAGTCCCGAGGAATTCCGAAGGTACCCGAGTTATACACCAAAGTTACCCGAATTATACCTGAACGACTAAGCCAGTGTCGTTACCCGAGAAGAAATAACAGACGAGTCGATCGTACCCGATTGGAGCCAGTAGAGTAATTGCTATTTAATTGTATTGAAGTTAATAACTTCAATTAATTTAGAAAATATATTATACAACCCCAAAAAGGATAAATATATTGGACACGACTGATCTACCTCAGCCGATGAATAAAATCACGTCACAGTTTGTATGGGAGCAAGGGGTAAACCTGTACCAATTTGTCCAATTTCAATAGGCTTTGTCCTTGGGCAAAAATAATATTAAGTTTAATAACTTTTCGACCTGTATCGTATTAACACTATTTACATGAACGAAAAAACGGACGGACGAATAATGTCAAACCGACTCAAAAAGTTATTCTTAGTCGATCGGTAGTTCTGGAACAATATTTCGGGTAGTTACAACACAAGCTCATTTACTGCATTGGTGTAGGGTACACTAAAAAAAACTGTAATGTTTGCAAAAAAAGCTTGTAAACCTACAAGAAAATTTGCTGATTTTGAACCCACAATTTTTTGGTAAAGTTAGCAAAAATGTTTTGCCAAAAATTAGTTAACTGAATTTTTTTTTATTTCGACTTAGATCATACAGATTTGAGGACCCCATTGGGTTCGGACCAGATAGGTCCAGAAATTAAAATTCGTCATAGTTTTTGATCCAAAATTTTTGTCCGTTCCGCTCTATTTTGCTTAGTTTTTGAGATACGTGATTTTAGGGGACCACTGGGGTTTTGAGAAATAAAAAACTCGATAACTTCAAAAATATTACTCGAAGAGCTTTTGGTTATTTTGTGGTCTTGTTCTACGTGTTGAGAGCTACAAAAACTTTTTATCGTGTCGGCAATATTTACCGAGAAACGAGCATTTTACAATTTTCGGGAAAGCGAACATTTTTGGATCCAAAGTTAGGACTCATTAGGGTCCACACATGTGAAGAGGACCGGCGATACTATGGAGAGCTCGAGAACCAAAAATGGCCTCAGTTTTGCTCTATCTGGCTTAGTTTCCGAGATAGCGCCATTTTAAGTTTTCTAAAAAAAAAAATACAATTTATTTTTGCTAATATTAGCAAAAAAGCTTGTAAAAATTTGGTCAACTCAATTTTAAATTAAGCAAAAAAAAATTGTTCAAATTTTGTTTAAAATTGCTAATGCGCTAAATGAAGTTTACAAGATATTTTTGCTAACATGCTAATCTCAACTAAAAATTTGCTAAAGGTTAGCTTACTAGCATTAGCAAAAAAAATTAGTAAATCTACTTATGTATTATTTTGAGTGTATAAAAAATAACTCAAAGAATTTAAAAGTAATAGGCGCCCAAGCAAGGGCCTGATTTCGAATTGCAAATAATGAACCTACACCAACGAAGAGAAACATTCCAGAGAAATATTTTTCAGAATTTAGTTTAGTTCCACAATTCTCCCTTTTTAATTAAATGTCCCCTTTGTTTACACACATAAAAACCATATATACATATACGAGATAAAAAGTCCACCACAGAGTTAACAAAACTACAAAAATATACATATACTCACACAAAAAACACTCACATTTAAAACCATAAAAAATATCATAACAATGTTGGTAACAGAAAAAAAAAAAATTAAAACATATATTGCACTTTAAGTGCAGCACAATTTTATAGTATAAAACATGGCCTCATATTCAATGGTTTGGTTTGAATTCATCAGAGTTCATCATAGACCATCACATGTAACACATACAAGTCTAGTCGTGAATACACATAGAGTGAAGTTTGTAAGGACACTATGGGCCAGTAAAAAATGGGACTTAATTGTTGTTACATTCTGCTCCGAAAAAAAATGTATGGAATTTGAAAAAAAAATTTAGATACTTCAAATTCCCCTTTTTTGTTAGGTTCCTAATTTTTTGGGAGTTGTTTCATAATAAAATAAATTATGGGAAATTATTGGTTAATTTTCCAAAATAATTGTCAATTCAATCCTGAAAATTTTTGAAAATAAATTTTTTAAAGCAGAAACTCCATGTGTATTTGTTGGGAGAATATCCTAATAGCGAAAGTGGAGTAAACCCAAGTACTTGCTATGTTAATTTATAGTGGGAAAAATAAATTACCTCGAACTAGAATAAACTCTTTTTCATTATAAAATAACTCCCAATTCTGCGGAATATGTTTCCCTTGTTTTAAGTTTGTGTTTAATTTAGTAGTCTTGCAGTTCTGTGACTGTTTCTGCCTCATAGTGTCTTCTATAAATGAGTTGGATTTTTATATCACTGCAAATATAGACAGCGTCATTTATTGTTGGCCGTCAACGTTTTTTTTTGGTGTTGTCTTTGCTATTTGGTATAACAAAAGTTTGGTCATCATCCCCACCATTACTAACACCATCATGACCCAGACTATATTTATTACATATAACGTTTCTTCTATAGTCCTGCGTTTTGTCCGTTCGCTCGCTGGTTCATTCAATTCTTTTTCCTTTGTTTTTTTTTTTGTTGTACGTCATATATCAAAACGGAAGTAGACTCTACAAACATTGATGGTTATTGCCATTGTTATTCTTGTTCTTTTGGTTGCATTTTTTTCCTGGTTTTCTATGCATATTCCGTTGCGGTTTAAAAAATTTAATACACCAACAATGTCCATGTGGAATACAAATATATCTACAAAACAGGAGTAAAAACTGAATTTCCATTTAGGAGCAGGGGCTAAATGTTACGGTCATCATACAAAACTAGATTGTTTACATTGTTGTAATCAGTTTAAATGGAATGTGTGTGTACTATAGATATTTCAAAAAGTTAAGGAATGATAAGTGTAATGGAATAGTTTTGATTTGAGTTTGTTTAAGGATAGGGGGTTCAGCATAAAAAGTTAACTCTTTCAGCGGGATGGGGTACACCCTTTTTCTTGAGGTTTGAATTTATAATGTAGTACTTAGTACGTTATTTAAATTATTTTTTTATACATTTGCCTACAAAAGTTTCGTGTCAGTAACAGAATAGCATTTCCTAAGCTCCCCGGTTCAAGTGCACGACTAGAACAACTTTTGGCATCAAAATCGTTTACATGAGCGTAAACACAACATTTCAACCGACGATTGGACCTCACACAAATTCCAAATTTTATAAAATTCAGTACTGGATTTTACTTTAACAAAAAAAAAAAAGGTTGTGCCAATTTTTCAGTCTTCTGGTCATTCCAGTATTCAAGATATGGGGTCTAGAAAATTGGGAAAATCGTTTATATTTGACAAAAGTGTTCTGACATAAATAAATATATCTCAAAAAATAATAATGATATAGGTCTCATTCAGGTTTCATATAATAGGTAATGAGACAACCTTTAACATAGTATTCACCAAGATTTTTTTGAAAAAGGTCAAAGGTCATTGTTTTAAACTTAATTTTTGGAGAGCTATATCTCAAAAAACGATATTTCTGATATTTTGGAATATTTTTAATATACTACTTAAGTTTAAATTTTCAGGATGGAGACTTCATTGGCACTTTTAATATTAATAGAAAGATAGTGACAGGTAAAAAACGATGTATTTTCGTTTTTTTTTTTTTTTTTTCTTTGACATTCTGATACCATAGTTCAATTTTCTGAATGTTTTGGACGTTCTGAGTCCAAATATGACCTTTGAAATGGCCTATCGCTAGTACTTTTCGAGATATCTGCACTCAAAAAATTATGGCATTAACTGTTTGTAGTTTATTTAAAAAGTTTTACGTTTAGTCGTTTTTAAAAGAAAAAAAATTTGTTTGATGTTCAGTTTTTATTAATGACTACTTCTGTCCTTTGTTTCAAAAATAACACACTAAAATATAAAGACTTTAATTAACATTTAATTTTTAAAGTCATTTATTTTTGTTCTGCAAGTAAAAACTATTGATTATTCTTTAAATTTTTATTGATTTGTGTAAGTAATTTTTTTTTTTAATTGTTGGTATTTTTTAATGAGATATCATTAGTTTTACCTACACAAGTAGGTTATTTTTTTGTAGAAAAAAAATTAAAAAAATTATTTATAGAAATATAAAAACATGTTCGTATCAAGTGACTTTGGCACAATGGGTAGAGTGTCTGGCCAGATTGTTGATTGTGGAATCGATTCCCCAAATTTTTATTTAAAAATTTTTAAAAAATATTTCAATAGAAAATTGTAAAAAATAAAAATAATTCTTAATGTTTTTGTCGATTATTTTTTTGGAATTTGTTGGTTAAAATAACACACTAATCATTAATTTTTAATGTTTTCGTAGGTTATTTTTGTCGAATTTATTGTTAAAAAAAATGAAAGTGAAATTATTTTTTAATGTTCAATGTTATTTATTTTAGAAAATTTTATTAACAGTAAAAAATAAATGTTGATGTTTGTTAAAACAAATGAAAAATTAGTGGGATGGTTTTCAATTGTTTTATCACTTGTTTTAAATGTATTTTTCATTTGTTTTTGCCTACAAAATATTTTGAGTGTAGACTTTATGATATTTTTGCTATAGAAAAAGTATCAGATTCTACCACATCTTTTCTACAAAAAAATTCTCAAATCTAGAGATATTTCTGAAGAAAAAGTCACAGATTTTGAAACATTTTTGCTATAGAAAAAGGCTCAGATTCTTTAATTATTTTCTGGGTCATTCAGGTTTCATATAATAGGTAATGAGACAACCTTTAAAATAGTATTTACCAAGATTTTTTGAAAAAGGTCAAAGGTCATTGTTTTAAATTTAATTTTTGGAGAGCTATACCTCAAAAAACGATATTTTTAATATTTTGGAACAAATATAGGTTATCAAGGATCACCTATACTATATTTAAATTTTCAGGATGGAGAAAGATAGTGACAGGTAAAAAAACGATGTATTTTCGCTTCAAGAAAAATGTTTTTGTTTGTCTTTGACATTCCTTTACCAAAGTTCAATTTTCTGAATGTTTTGGACGTTCTGAGTCCAAATATGACTTTTGAGATGGCCTATCGCTAGTACTTTTCGAGATATCTGCACTTAAAAAATTATTTCATTAACTGTTTGTAGTTTATTTAAAAAGTTTTACGTTTTGTCGTTTTTAAAAGAAAAAACATTTGTTCAATGTTCAGTTTTTTTAAACGACTATTTCTGTTCTTTGGTTCAAAAATAACAACATAAAAAATAAAGACTTTCATAAGCAATCAATTTTTAAAGTCATTTATTTTTGTTCTGTAAGTAAAAATAAGTGATTCTTCTTTAATTTTGAATGATTTGTGTACGTTTTTTTTTTTTTTTAAATTGTTGGCATTTTTTAAAGAGAAGTCATTAGTTTTTACCTACCTGTTTATTTTTTTGTAGAAAAAAAAAAATCAAAAAATTATTTATAGAAATATAAAAACATTTTTGTATCAAGTGACTTTTGCACGATGGGTAGAGTGTCTGGCCAGAATGTAGTTGATCGCGGGATCAATTCCCCAAAAATTTTATTAAAATTTTTTTAAAATAAAATTCAATAGAAAAATTTTAAAAATAACCTACGAAATCATTAATTTTTAACGATTTCGTAGTTTTTTTTTCGAATTTGTTGATAAAAAAAATTAAAGTGACGTTATTTTTTAATGTTTAATGTTATTTTTTATAGCAAGTTTTATTAACAGTAAAAAATAAATGTTGATGTTTGTTAAAACAAATGAATAATTACTGGGGTGGTTTTTAAATGTTTAATCACTTGTTTTAAATGTATTTTTCATTTGTTTTTGCCTACAAAATATTTTGAGTGTAACGAAGTTCCGGGCGGTGATGCTACACTCAAAATAAATTCTCTGTCCAATCAGAGAAAATTTGTTTTCATGAAAACTTTAATAGTTTTTTTTTTAACTTAAAAAAATTAATGTTTCTGTAAAATTAGCAACACCCTAAAAAAATGAGTCCAGTTTCCTACAATAAATTGGTTAAATTTCAACAAATTCCAAAAAATATACTCCTATAAATTGAGTAAATTTCCAATATTTTTAAGTAGAATTACGCAGTTTGTGTAAATTTACCCAATTTATAGTAGGAAACTGAAATTATTTAAATTATAGTGAATATAATGAACTGATTTTTTTTAACTTTTGCCAATTATTAGTCTCAATCATTTTAATTGTATGAAAAACGAAAAAATTGACACTTACAAAAAAAAAACTTTAAGTTTTCTTGAAAAAAGGATGACAGCAAACTATTTCTGTAAAATTACAAAATAATCTGCAAAAAAAATGTTTAAAAATATCGTTTTGATTTCATAAAAAAAAATAAATAAATAACGCTTTGAAAAAAGAGCTTCGAAAATTTTCTTGAAAATAGAATGACAGCAAACTATTTCTGTATAATTAAAAAATAATCTGCTAAAAATATGTTCAAAAACATTTTGAAATTTAGCGAACAGAATCAGTAAAAACGCAGTAAAATTTCGGTTATTTTGTAAAACTAAATGACAAAGATTTTGGTAAAAATATAAATTTTAACAGAAAAATCTACTGAAAGTTTGATAAATTAAATTGAAAGTCGATTTAAGGACTTCTTACAGAGTTTTTCTTATGAGTTTAGTATAAAATACACATACTCTACTTGCTTCTGTAAGTGTAAGTCACTTATTAATTTTAATTTGTTTCTTTAAAACTTTTCTTTTAACTTTTTTGTTTTTGTATCTGCCGCTGACAACAATACATTTTTGTGGCTCATTAAAACCAAGAAACGATGTGGAAAATTAAACGTTGCCATATTCATAAAGACAAATTTGTTTGAGTTTATGGCCATGTTTTTATGTATTTATGTACGTTAGACTAGTGTTTATAAAAAACCGACTTTTTTGAAAACCGGTTTCTCGGTTAACCGAAAATTTACTTTTTCGGTTAACCGGTTTTCTCGGTTTAACCGACTTAAAAAAACCGGTTAACCGGTTTTTTTTCATAAATATATTTATATATTTATTATAATAAAAAATACTAATCATTAAAATAATTCATTTTTATTAAACAAAAAACTGGTTTAAGGAAATATTTTTGTACTTTTTTAGTTAAAAAATAACGAATTTTGTGAAAGGCATTCAATGGCTAATATTATTTACTTATTTAAAGAATTCATTTTATTAAAATAATACTTTAAAAATAGTACACAATTTAAATGTTTAGGTGACATTCTGTTTCTCAGTTTAGTTTTTATCAAGGACGATACTGAGAAGACTCTCTCACTCACTGTAGATGTTGGATTTATAGTGAGAAGAGCATCGTAAAGTACATTTAACTTCGCCGTTCTTTTTTTGAATTTGTCCAAATAATCAAAATCTTCTTTTAGGTTAATTACATTACCACGTTTAGATTTCTTTTTTACATTTTGAACAGATTTTAATGTTAAGTTAAGCTGTTCTTCTAAACTTGCCGGATTTTCTAAAGTGACATCGTTTTCAGAGTCTGATTCACTATCGTTTTCAATATTTGAGTCTGTAAATAGTCTATTAAAAAGCTGAATGGCGAACTCTCGTGTTGCATATTTCGATGAATACTTTAAATATTCTCCAGATTTTGGTATACAACCATTATGTAGATATAAAATTAGGGTATTCAAAATTACATTTCTTCTTTGAGTGATTCTTTCTTGTAGACATAACAGAAGAGTTTGTGAGAAACTACAATTTAATTTTCCTATTGTATTAAATACAAATTTGTATACCCCTTCGGCTTCTAATAATGTAACATTGTCACATGAAAATTTATTTACTGATACATTGAGCGGTTCTAACACATTCATTACATCCTCCAAGACTTTAATTTCAGGTTCGGAAAATGTTTCCAATGCCAAATCAAGTAAAGCGTGATTTACACACGATTTTAGTTTCAAAAACGTTGATATCATGGAAGCCAGCGAGTTCCATCTATGTTTTACATCTAATTTAAGAATAATTTGATGTCCTTCTTGCTCTATTACATACTTCTGTAACTTTTGTTGTTTATGTTGGCATCTGTTAAACATTTTAGCAACTTTTCTAAGTTTTGATACAGTTGGTAGAATTGATGGTACAAGCTCGATTTGATTATAGTTTGAACAAAATGATGTTTCAGAATCACAATCAGATTGATTGTCGTAATCAGATTTATTGTCATCATACCAATCGTTGTCATCCACATCATAATTATTTAAACTTTTATAAAAACTGTCCACAACGCATAAATGAATTCCATGATTGTAGCATAGTTGGCTTATTGGACTGATTGATTCTCCATATTTTTTCATGACGGCAGCGCCATCATGTGTAGATGCTACTACATCTGTATCAATATTGATGTCAAATTCTGATAGTTTTTCTTTCACATAAAGTTGTATGTTTTCTGAAGTGCCTTTATCGGTAAGTTGTTTTAAACCCAAATTGAAGATTTCCATTTTTTTGGAATTTTGGTTAATGCAACGAACACTTACGTTCAAATACTTGATTCTGGATATATCAACCCATTCATCAACAGTGATGGAAAACTTTCCATTATTATCCTTTACTGCTTTAAAAATTTGTATGTACTCAGTCTTTTTTTCTTCGAAATAAGAATAAATTTGTTTCCAAATCATCATTTGGCTTGGCATTTTCATTTTTAATAACTTTAAGTAATCTCTTATAATCTTCGATTTTTCTACCGCACATACAGAAAGACCGTCCTCCGCTACAGCTCGAGATAGAATTTCTGAAAGGGAAATACTACTGTTTTTAGGCTTGAAGTAGCTTTGTAAATGAATCTGCGAGGAAGAAGGCGCTGTATCCATTTTATTTTCTTCATTGGAATCAAAATGTATCTCATGTTTTCGCTTTAAGTGACTTATAAGAGCAGATGTGGATGACCCTTTACAAGCTAGTATTTTTGAACATAGAGAACATGCCGCCTTTGCATTTTCCTTTTTATAGTATTTCCAAACTTTAGAACTCATTTCCTACAAAAAATGTAAACAAATATGATAAAAAGGATGCATATGTATGCACATAAATTTTCATTTTAAACTTACAAATGTTTTATTCAAAATTCGTTCTTCTTTCTTTTGCGATTTACAAACTTTTTTTGTAAAACTTACTACACATAAAATAAAAACGGTTTTTATGAAATTTTCAATGCTACAATTGTCATAAGCAAATACGTGTAACTCATCATAAGATGATATCAACAGCTGATTCAGTAATGCAAATACGTAAAGGGACCCTTTACACATTCAAATAAGTCATGCAACACTATTATTGCGATATAAAGTTGTCGCACAACAAAAAAGGGAAAATACATGATATTTTAAAAAAGGTTAGTCCTTTTCAAACAAATAAAAAAAAACCGGTTAACCGACCAAAAAAACCGGTTTTCGGTGCACCGAAAAATAACAATTCCGGTTAACCGGTTTGCAAAAAAACCGGGATTTGTCAAAAAAACCGGATTTTCGGTTAACCGGTTAACCGGTTTATAAACACTACGTTAGACCGACTCACTTTATATGGGCAAAAAAAAAGTTTAAGTTGTACCCCCCTCAAAATTAACTTTGACATGTTTTATGAAGATTCCCAAAATATTTGGGCTCTAGCGATAATCTCCCGTGAGCTAAACCGCGTCAAAAAAGGGTCCAAAAATGGTATTTTTCATGAATATAAAATTCAGTAATTTTTTTTTTGTCCAATGAATGACCAAATATAATAGATACTTAGGAATTCTTTGATTCTGCATTAAAACATTTTAAAAATCTAACCACAGACTCGAGATAACGAGATGTTTACGTCAGTTTTTTGATGCTTTTCTATTCGATTTTAATGAAAACTTAAATAACTTTGGTATTTTTTGTCCGATTTTCACTTATAATACATCGTTAGAAAGGTGTTGACCACCGCTTGGGATTTTAGTCAAAAATTAACCCTTAACTGCACTGTCTAATTTTTTTATAACATTTACTTCGACATCATTAAAAACCGTTTTATAACCACAAAAAGCATATCTTTGTGCAGGAAACAAGTTTAATTAATATATTTGTGCACAATTAATTTAACCCATGCATGATCAAAATATTTTGGCAAACATTTTTAAAGAAGTTTTTGCGGAAATTATTGAAAGCTAGTTGTAATACTTTAAAAAATAAAATTAAATAAGGTTATGTTTATTTTAGTCACAAATTAACCCTTAACTGCACTGTCTTACTTTTTTATAACATTTAATTCGACATCATTAAAACCCCATTTTATAACCACAAAAAGCATATCTTTGTGCAGGAAACACGTTTAATTATTATATTTGGCCACAATTAATTTAACCCATGCATGATCAAAATATTTTGGCAAACATTTTTAAAAAAGTTTTTGCGGAAATTATTGAAAGCTAGTTGTAATACTAAAATCCGACCGCTCAGCGGTATAACTGAGTTTAACATCTTTGTGTCTGGAGTAAATGCCGACAACAAATATATCAAATCCATCAACAGAAATAACTTAAGGTAGCAGCCCTATCACCAAACTAGGGACTGTAGGCTAATCACCTGCGGTTACCCGAACTCAATATGATTCGCGTTTTCACAAATGGTAATAATAATAAAACTAAACGATCCCGAAACTTAGATGATGACTTAGGCAATGTAAAAAGGACACGATTTGCGCAATGGAATGTTAGGACTATGTATCAACCGGGTAAACTAGCAATATTAGTAAAGGAGTGCGATAGGCTTCGTATAGATGTTATAGGCTTAAGCGAGGTGAGATGGAATGGTTGTGGCGAGTTTAATAACAACAAGGGCGGAGTGTTAATGTACTCGGGTATGCCCAATGAAGGGGACCCCCATGTACGGGGCGTAGCCATATACGTAAGAAAAAGACTCCAAAAATCGATTATTAGTTGGAAAGCCATATCCGAACGCATCATAATCGTACGTTTTCGCTCAAAAACCTCCAACATTTCAATTATTCAATGCTATGCCCCCACGGAAGAAAGCCATTTAGATGATAAAGAAATATTTTACAACATGCTTGAGAAGACTTTACAAGATATACCGAGGAATGACGTCAAAATACTCATGGGAGACTTTAATGCACAAATAGGTGCCGATAATACTGGTTACGAGACGATAATGGGGACGCATGCTTTGGGGACGTGCAATGAAAATGGTGAGCTGTTTTTGGAGTTATGTTTGAATAATGATCTTAAAGTAGGAGGGTCCATATTCCCTCACAAGAAATCCCACAAGACAACTTGGAAGTCACCGGGAAACGTATACGAGACACAAATTGACCACATCTGCATTTCTCGAGAGTGGTGTAACCTCCTTTGCGATGTCAGAAACAAAAAGAGTGGTGAAATTGGTAGTGATCACTACTTAGTGGTTGCCGAGATGAAACTCAAGTTATGGCCAAAAAGGCATAATACATTACAAAATCATAGACCTTACAATATCCAAAAACTAAAATCTACTTCTGTTAAAGAAAGATTTATTGAAGGTATACACAACATCAACACCCAAACCAACGAAGTTGTTGCTACTGAAGATACATGGTTATCTATAAAGAAAAATCTACAAGATCTGTGCAAAAAAACTTTAGGTTACCGACAATCAGAACAGAAAGAGTGGATATCTGTAGATTCATGGGATTTGATTGAACAGAGAAGAACTCTCAAAAAAACAATGCTAGGAGAGAACGACCCGCAAGCAAAAGAGAGGCACAACGTAGAGTACAGCAGATTAAGTAAACTTATTAAACGACAAATAAAACAAGACAAGAAAACGTTTTATGATAACATGGGTACTGAAGCTCAGACAGCGGCAGAAAAAGGTGATATGAAGGAGCTATTTAAAATAACAAGAAAACTTGCTGGAAGCAACTTCAGTGGGTGCTCTCCTGTTTTAGATGATGAAAACGGCGTTTTAGTGACAGCTAAACAAGAACAACTACAAGTTTGGAAAAAACACTTCGAAAAGACAAGATGATGTTACCAGTTTTGAATATCTTGGCAGCATAATTAGCACAGATGGCGGGACGTTGCTAGATGTACAAAACAGATTAAAAAAAGCCAAGGGCAGTTTTGCAATGTTAAGCAAGGTATGGAGATCCAACACAATCACCAATTCAACGAAAATTCGTATATTTGACTCATGTGTTAAATCTACACTGTTGTTCGGTTGCGAAACCTGGTACCTAACCGAAGCACTCAGCAGAAAGTTGCAAACGTTCATCAATAGATGTTTACGCAATATCCTAAGAATTTGGTGGCCGCAAACTGTGTCAAACGAGGATTTACTTAATAGAACCAGACAACTACCAATTAAAAACGAAATACAGAAACGAAAATATGGTTGGCTAGGGCACACTCTCAGAAAAGGAATTGATGAAATAACACATTCTGCCTTGGAATGGAACCCACAAGGACGGCGCGATGTTGGTAGACCTAAAACGACCTGGAGGAGAACAGTTGCAGCTGAAACTAGAAAATCATTTAACCAGTTGCGATACATAGCTAGGAATAGAACGGAATGGAGAAGTTTTGTAAAAAATATTTATTTGTGATTAGACTAAGTTCGAATTTTATGAATTGTAAATAAGAACATGTCATAATAATAATAATAATAATAGTTGTAATACTTTAAAAAAATATAATTAAATAAGGTTTTTGTTTATCTAGACGTGCTTATAAATATCAAATAATTATTACGTGTACCACATTCCCGGTCAAATTTTTTTTCGAAATTGGTATGTGCAAATTTATTTTAAAATAAAATATAAACAAATTTTGTCTTAATCGCATACATTCGTGCAAAAAACGCATCCAATAAATTGAAATATCAATATTATTTTTTTTAAGTATAACAACTGGACTAAAATTTTTTCCACATTTTTTTTTAATTGGTAATGAATGGGTTAAATTAAAAATATTAAGATCTATTTATTAGATGCGTTTTTTGCACGAATATATGTGATTAAGAGAAAATTGGTTTATATTTTATTTCTAAAATTTATTTGCACATAGAAATTCCGAAAAAAAAATTTCACCGGGAAAGTGTTACACGTAATAATTATTTGATATTAATATGCACGTCTAGATAAACAAAAACCTTTTTTATTTTATTTTTTTAAAGTATTTCAACCAGCTTTCAATAATTTCCGGAAAAACTTTTTTAAAAATGTTTGCCAAAATATTTTGATCATGCATGGGTTAAATTAATTGTGGCCAAATATATTAATTAAAAGTGTTTCCTGCACAAATATACGATTTTTGTGGTTATAAAATGGGTTTTTAATGATGTCGAAGTAAATGTTATAAAAAAGTAAGACAGTGCAGTTAAGGGTTAATTTTTGACTAAAATCCCAAGCGGTGGTCAACACCTTTCTAACGATGTATTAAAGGTGAAAATCGGACAAAAAATACCAAAGTTATTTAAGTTTTTAGTAAAATCGAATTGAAAAAGCTTCAAAAAACTGACATAAACATCTCGTTATCTCGAGTCTGGGGTTAGATTTTTAAAATGTTTTAATGCAGAATCAAAGAATTCCTAAATATCTATTATATTTGGTCATTCATTGGACAAAAAAAAATTTACTGAATTTTATATTCATGAAAAATACCATTTTTGGACCCTTTTTTGACGCGGTTTAGCTCACGGGAGATTATCGCTAGAGCCCAAATATTTTGGGAATCTTCATAAAACATGTCAAAGTTCATTTTGAGGGGGGTACATCATCAACTTTTTTTTTTAGTCACTCTAATGTACGTTGTTTGTATGAAAGAATGTGTGTTAAGATATTTAAAGCTTTGGCAGCCATATTTTAAAAATTGTTGTTATGAGTTGTTGTTGTTATCTTAACAATTAGCTTAAGCTTTTACAGTTACAAAGCCTAATAAGCAATTCCTTTTAATGTGTATGTAGATGAATTTTAAGAGTATGTGTAAGGCTTTTGAGTGTAAAAATATTTCAAATTATCACACACAAGATTTGAATGTATAAAAAACAAAAAATGTGTAATTTTAATAAGATGCACTGAAAGAAATTGTCATTTAGTCGCCAATAAATTTAATAAAATATGAATGTAATATTAATAAATTTTATTTGACACAACACGTATTTTTTAATTTTCAAAAATGCAAAACATTGATCGCCTGTTGATCCGATTGGCGTCAGACTTTTACATCACTAGTTTTACGCCTGGCGCCACTGGTTAATTACTTCCGATTGGACTCAACTTTTTATACCTCAGAGAATAAATGTTTGCCCGAACGTTTAAAATCGGAACAATAAGTTTGTTGCCATACAATAAAAACTTATTTTTGACGATTTTTAACTTTTTTTTCTAAAAAGTTCCGAAACCCGAGAAATTTTTATATCAAAATTTTTTTTATTTGAAAAACCTGCAAATTTTTTATAGAAAATATCTGAACATTTTTTAAGGTAAAATCTAAAAATTTTCTAAAAAAAAATATCTTTCGATCTGGAAGGTGTTATTAAAGAAAAGAAAAAAGTCTTCAAATCCGAGAAATTTTCATTAAAAAAATCGGAACCTTTTAATAGAAATTTTCAAAAGCAAAATCTTTAAAGGAAAAATGTGACATCTCCTTTCCCAAATGAAATTCAGAAAATCTCAATTGTAATTCAGAAATCAGAATTGAAATTCGGAAAAGCTCAATAAAATTCAGAAACCAAAATTGAAATTCAGTAAAATCTTACTAAATCTTAAAATATTCTATTAAAAAATATCTGTCCATCTAGAAGTTCTTATTAAAAAAATTAAAATGAAAAAATTTCGAAATCCGAAAAATGTTTAAAGAAAAAATTAAAAAAAATTTCAAAGATTTTTTCAAAGGGAAAATCTTTAAAGTAAAACTGATACTACATAAATATGAAAATTTTCCATAAAAAAAAAATCTGTCGATCTGGAGATTAAGAACTTTTTTGGAAAAACTTTTGTTATAAAAAAATTAGAAAAAAAAATTTGAATTTTTTTAACATAAAAAAACGTTTATCTACCTACTACTGAGGAATAGGCAAGTAACGTCAGTAAAAGAGTTTTGTATTTTTTTTTTTAAATTTACAGAATCGGGCAATTTTTGTTTAGAAAAATATTAAAAAAAATCCGAGAATTGGAAATTACATAACAAAAGTCTTAGAATCTTACATTTTTCTACAAAAAGTGGCCCGAATCATAAAATTTGAAAAAGGAATAATGCTACACTCAAAAAAAACCTTGTCAAATTACTATAAAAAGTCTCGTAATTGCATTTAACCAAAATTTGACAGATTTCCTTGTTTTTTAACAAATAATTTTCGATCGAAATTTGCATTTTTTTTTGTAATTTTACAGTTTTTCTTGTAATTTTACAAATTTGCAAGATTTTTTACAAAAAAAAATCTAGTAAATTTAAGAGAATTTCTTGTTATAGCACATTCAGACTGACCTTGAAACCTCGTTGAAAACACGTATTTTCATTTTGAAAACTTAACCGTTCACACCCGAAAAATTTGACACTTATCACGTTTTCGAAATTTACCGAACAAAATTCGCGATTATATCGGCTTTAAAAACAAGCAGTTAATTATTTTACGCTATATTTTAAAATAATTTATTGAAATATTTTGTTTATAGTTGTTTTTTATGTAAATATTTAAATATTTTTATTTATTTATATTTTTGACACTTTCTTTAATTTATTTTCTTCTATTCACAGAAAAAATTTGAAACGAATTTCAATCAACAAAAACGCAGATTCAATCAATTTTTTGATTGAAACTCCTCCAATTAAAAAATTTGTTATACCAATCATCAAATTGTAGGTGATTGATTGAAAATTATTTCAATCAAACATTTTTTCGATTTTGATCAAAAATTTGATCAATTTTTTGTCTAAAGTCAATCAAAATAATGATTGATTTAACAAATGAATTGTAAGGTTATGACAAAATTATCAAAAATTTCATCTTTTTTGCTTTCCTATATGTTCCAAACAATAAAAAAGTAAAACCCTATTATTTTGTATATTTTTGAATTATTCTATTCAAATAAATTAAACCGAAAAAAAATTTTGTATGTTGAAAAAAATTTCAATCAAAACATTGATTGACTTATTTTAATTTTGTTGATCAATAGATTTAATTGAAAATCTTTAGCCAATAATTTTTTGTGTGTTATAACAGTTGGGTAATTCCAAAAATTTTCGCCCCACTGTTCGGAAACATGTCTTCGGGCGCCACTGAGAATTTGGCTCATAGATATCCACGTTTATATGAGATATGTTGCATTTTTGGATTTTCAAAATTTGCTATAGTTTTCAAATTATCGCGGGTCAAAGTGCGACTTTTTTAGAAAAAGTCAGAAAAATACATGACGTTTAACGTGCTCTAACTTTTTAACTAGTAATCCGATTATCACAAGCAATGGCTCATATGAAAGCTTAATTCTTCTTCTTTTAGGAAATATTTTCAAAAGCATACGGTTTTTTGGAGAAGTGTTGCAAAAATTTAAAAACATTTTTTTTTTGCGAATATTTAAAAAAACACATCTTCGATTTTTTTAAACAAAAGTTTGGTGATAAACAATACTGTTTTGTACAACATATCCAAAATTCAGAGTGGGATCCCAATGGGATCAAAAAATATTCTGGTTTTAGTACGAAGTTCTTAAATTTTACCTTAGAAAAATAAAATTTTATGTTTCTTCAATATAAAAATTTAAATTTTCAAAGAAAATTATACTATTAAAATTTTGAAAAACATTCAAAACATTAGAAATGTAAATTTTCTAAGGGAAAAATATGAAAACCTCGTACTTAAAACAGAATAGTTTTTGATCCCATGGAGATCCCACTCTGAATTTGGCATATGTTATACAAAACATTGTTATTTTTCACCAGAATTTTTTTTTTTTAAATCGAAGATGTGTTTTTTTAAATATTTGAAAAGAAAAAATGTTTTGGCATTTTTGCATCATTTCTGTTAAAAAAACTGTGTTATTTTAAAAATATTTTCTAAAAGAAGAACGGGTCATTGGTTAAGAAGTTACAGCTCTTTAAACGTGATGTATTTTTCTTACTTTTGCTTAAAAAGTCAATCTTTGACCCGCCATAATTCGTTAAATACACCAAATGTAAAAAAACGATATATGGTACATATATCATATTTATGAGGACTATCTATGTGTCAAGGTTCAAATTAATCTGAGACACCAGTTCCAAAAATGACTAAAATTTGAGCTAAATTTTCTGAAATGGCCCAGTTGTAAAAAAGAGTTGAACTATGGAATTTAAAAGATTTCAATTGTACATTAGTTGAAACCTCAATACAAAAAGGTTTCAATTTGTGTGGGAAAATACGTATTTTCAAGTGAGGTTTGGCTCGAAACCTCGTTAAACGGGGTTTCGATGCCAATGTGAATGCACTAATAGTTTTATTTCGCTAAAAAAGTTGTAAATTTCCAGTTTTATTGGTAAAAATCTTATAAAATTACAAAAAAGTTCATTATTTTTACTAGGAATTCTCGTAAAATTGGAGTTAGCAAAAAATCTAGTAAAATCCTTCATGTAAGTTTTATAGCGTCAAAAATTTTAAATTTAAATTTTTTTCGGTAAAAAGCTTGTAAAATTACAAAATTATTCGTAAAAAGCTGGTAAAATAACAAGGCATTCTTGTCAAATATGGGTAAAATGGGTAGCAAAAAAAAAGTTACAAGCTTTTTTTGTAGTTTTACAAGGTTTTTTTTAGTGTACTTAATCCTAAAAAAGTTTTTACAAAAATTATTTTTCAGAATTTCAGAATTTTCTATAAAAATCAGAAATCTAAGATGTTTGAGGATTGCAAAATTTTTGTTCCTGAAGAATATTTCTAAAATAAAAATTTACGGTCTTAACAATACATCTGATCTTAATCTGAAAATTTTATTTAAGAACATTTTTTTTCAGAATCTTGTATTTTTTCTTTTAAAATGTCCTACAATTTTAAAAAAACAGCATAGAATTGTCACAATTTTTATTTTTGAAAAATGTTTTTGAAAATCAAATTTTTTCTAAATGTTTGAAGATCAGAAAATTTTTGTGAAAAACTTCTTTAAAGATTAAAATACATTAAAGGGTTGCGACTTAAAAAAATTCTGGGTTCACATTTTTCGATATTAAAAAAAAATATATAGCCGTTTTTCCAATTCTTTTAAGCCTGTCCGAAAAACGAAAAATTCCAATCAGCTAATTTTTTTTCGACGAAAATCAATGAATTATTTTTGAATTATAAAAAAAAGCTTTTTTTTTTACCCTCCACTTAGTGATAGAGGATATATAAGTTTGTCATTCCGTTTGTAACTCATCGAGATATCGGTCTGGGACCCCACAAAGTATATATATTCGTGATGCCCGATCGATTCTAAGACATTCTAGCGATGTCCGTCTGTCCGTCTGTCTGTCTGTGGAAAATGCTGTCACGGACAAAATATTGCACAGAGAAGACTGAAACTTAACACATTTATTGAAAGTTCTCCCGAGAAGTTTGGTGTTGCATTTGAGCGACATCGGTTCGGCGGTTCAAAAGTTATGAACGAAAATGTAAGAACACCTCAAAAATTTCAGTACATTCAACATAACCTAAAAATACAAAATGCTTTAACCCATTTTGATCCTCTGTTCGATTTTTCGAACAGTAGAGAACACCTTTTTCAAAAAAATATTTATGTATGAAAGAGCTGGAATTTCGGGTAAATGTGGTTATGAATGTAAAGTCTCATCTTTCAACAATTAAAAAAAAAATATATCCGCCTGACCACCGCAATTTATATGTCCATTAAATACAATGCAAATCAGCACAGAAATTGTTTCAAGCAAAAACGAAAATTTATAATTTTTCGAATTTCGGCTTTTAATTTTTTTGACTAATTTAAAATTTTTCTAGATTTAATTTATTATCAAATTCCAATAATTTGAATTATTTTGAAACTATTTACTTTGAAAATAATGAAATAAATTAATAAAATAGCAAATAAATCCAAATATTAAAATTGCATACAAAGTTGGAATGCAGGCTTTTCTGGGAAAACGGCACATTGAAAATTTTTCTGACAGGATTTTTGAGATCAGCGGGTGCTAGTTACCTTAAAAAAGTGCCTTTTTCCAAAAAAGAAAAATAAAATTGAATCTTGGTCCAAAATGGGTTAATTCGGCTTCTGGTTGACATATGTGAACATAATTGAACACCAAATGGTATGTAAACAAGTACGAACATATTTTTTGAAAAAAAAAAAAATCGCGGATTTTTTTTTACCAAAATTTTTTTTCGCGGAAATTTTTTTTTTTTTAAAGTAATTTCCTTTTAAATAAAGTTTTTTGCAATAATTTTTTTGAAATTGTGGAGGGTATCAATACATTCGGCAAGGCCGAATTTAAATTTTTTACTTGTTTTTAGTAATTTTTGACAAAAAAAAAATTACTAAATTTTTTTTTGAGTGTAAAATTTTTTTTGAGAGTAAAATTTTTTCGAGTGTATTTTTTTAGTGCAAACATATTTTTGAGTGACACAAATACGTTGTAAAATATTTTTATGACTTTCCAATGTTTTTAAAACATGTTTAAAGGGTTTTCAACTCGTGAATTAAGGTGAACCTAATCTGAAATTTAAGGTTTTGCAACTTTTGAACCACTAGACCGATTGGGCTAAAATTCAAAACTAACCAGGACAGGGAAACGGAAAATACATGACATGCTTCAGCAACCTCAGAATTGCCTTTCGAAAGTTAGCGTGTTTTTTATCTCGTAAATTCACGAAAAACCCTTGCCGAATTTCAGTCTTTTACTCATGACTTTTAAACCAATTGACCGATTGCACTGGATTGCAATACCAACCTGACCAGGTAAATACCCAACATATATGCCAAATTTCAGGAGCCTTTGTAAAGTCTTTCAAAAGTTAGCGTGTTTTCAACAGACAGACAGATGGACAAACGGACGGACGTACGGATCAACATCGCTAGATCGTCTTAAAATCGATCGAGGATCATGAATATATATACTTTATGGGGTCCTAGACCAATATTTCGAGGTGCTACAAACGAAATGTCAAACTTATATATACCCTCTATCACTAGCATGCGCGGGTACAAGGGGGGGGGGAAAAAGGAGAAATTTCCCCCCCCCCCCCCCCCCCAGACCAAATTTCAAAAAGGGAAAAAAAAAGAAAAAAAAAGAAAAAAAAAGAAAGGAAAAGAAAAAAAGAAATGAAAAGAAAAAGAAAAGAAAGAAGAAAGAAGAAAGAAGGAAATTTTCTAAAAAATTTTCCGAAGGAAAAAATCTCTAAATCAAAAACTTTTCATAGAAAAAATCTGAAAATTTTTATAGGAAAAATTTGAAAAATTAAAAAAAAAAATGTAAAAAATGTTTCTACGGAAGAAATGTTGCCGAATCTGAGACACTTTCGATAGGGGAAAGGTCTAAGAATCTGAGACTTTTCCGATAGGAAAAAGGTCTAAGAATCTGATACTTTTTCTATAGGAAAAAGGTCTCAGAATCTCTAAATTTGAGACTTATTTTAAGGATACAGGTCTCAAAATCTGAATCTTTTTTAAAAAGAAAAACGTCTCAAAGTTTGAGACTTACTCAATTGGAAGAAGGTCGCACAATCTGTGACTTTTTCTATAGGAAAAAAAAGTCTTAGAATCCAAGGCTTTTTCTATAGGAATAAGGTCTCAGAATTTCAAAATTTTAGACTTATTCTATTCTATTTTTATCAGAATCTGACACTTTTTCTTTGGGAAACAGGTCTCAGAATCTATGAATTTTTCTATAGGAAATAGGTCTCAAAATCTGAGACGTTTTCATTGGAAAAAATTTCTTTTTTATTTATGAAAAAGGTTTTAGCATCTAAGACTTTTTCTATCGGAAAAACGTTTCAGGATCTGTGACTTTTTCTTTTAGAAAGGGTCTCATAATCTAAGACTTTGTCTATAGAAAATAATAATCTTTGAATCAGAATGTTATACTTTTTCTGAAGGAAAAAGTTCTTACAGTCAGACTTTTTATAAAGGAAAAATTTCTCAAAATCTGTCACTTTTTCTTTAGGGGGAGAAAGTGCTAGAATTTCATACTTTTTCATTTAAGAAAAAGCTCTCAGAATCTGATAGAGAATTTGAGATTTTATTCTATAGAAAAACAGGGGTGTGACTTTCTCTATAAAAAAATGTCTCAGAATCTGAAATTTTTTCATATAGGAAAAATATCTCAAAAATGCTTTAAAATATGAAACTTTTTCTACAGTAAAATTTCTCAGAATCTGATAATTTTTCTGTGGAAAAAAGTTCTTAGAATCCAAAAATTTTTCTACACGAAAAATGTCTCCAAATCTGAGAAGAACGCTTAGATTCTCAGACATTTTCCCTATAAAAAATAATTTTTTCATCATCTGATATTTTCTATGTAAGACAAAGTTGTTCTATTGAAAAATTCTCAAATTTAGAAAAAACAAAAAAAATAAAATTTTTATACGAAATACATACGATCATGAAAAACAAACCTCCTTCGGCAAAAACTAATAAATTTTATAGTTTTATAGCTTTCCCATCACTTTTTTTTGCAAATGAATTATGATTTTTTTTTTCTTTGAAGTAAAAATTTCCCCCCCAAAGCCAAAAGCTGTACCCGCCACTGATCACTAGAGAGGAGGGTATAAAAACAGGTGGAAACCTTAACTTGAAACTACTTCTTTGACTTACAATATCCAAAAAGTCAGCTTCCTTACATTTAAGTTTTAAATTACTTTATCAGAATGCTTTTGCTTCTATATTTTCTATCAGTGCATGCCTTAACTGTACACTCAAAATATTTTGTAGGCAAAAACAAAAGAAAAACACACTTAAAACAAGTGAATAAACAATTGAAAACCATCCCAGTAATTATTCATTTATTTTAACAAACATCAACATTTATTTTTTACTGTTGACAAAATTTTCTAAAATAAATAACATTAAACATTAAAAAATTACGGTTTTTTCACTCTTTTTTACTAACATATTCGAAAAAAATAACCTACGAAAACATTAAAAATTAATGATAGTTCCGTTATTTTTACCAACAAATTCCAAAAAAATAACCTACGAAAACATTAAAAATTAATGACTACGTAGGTTATTTTATACAATTTTCTATTGAAATATTTTTTTAAAAATTTTTAATAAAATTTTGGGGAATCGATCCCGCAACCAACTACATTCTGGCCAGACACTCTACCCATCGTGCCAAAGTCACTTGATACAAACATGTTTTTATATTTCTATAAATAATTTTTTGATTTTTTTTTCTACAAAAAAATTACTGACTTGTGTAGGTAAAAACTAATGATATTTCATTAAAAATACCAACAATTTAAAATAAAATGACTTACACAAATCATTAAAAATTTAAAGAATAATCAGTAGGTTTTACCTACAGAACAAAAATAAATGACTTTAAAAATTAAATGTGAATGAAAGTCTTTATTTTTTAGTGTGTTATTTTTGAAACAAAGGACAGAAGAAGTCATTAATAAAAACTGAACATCAAACAAATGTTTTTGCTTTTAAAAACGACTAAACGGTAAACTTTTTAAATAAACTACAAACAGTTAATGACATAATTTTTTGAGTGTAGCCTTCAAGTGTAAAAAGTAATATTTATATGAAGTAGGCTCTTCTCAATCTTAATAATGATGTAACAACATTGCTTGATGGTGTCAATGGCACACAGTGAGACAGCCCTATAGTAACCGCGGCAAAAAATGGGTTTTGGCGAGTCGTCCAATTTGGATGAAATTTTTACAGTATATTAACAGATATATGAGTAACAATTCCCTGAAATTTCAGCCTCATAACTACATTAGTTTTTGGTCTAGAGCAAGTCAAAGTTGAGGTATGCCAAAGCGCTTGAAATATATTAGTTCAATATGTAACATTTAAAAGCTTATTAATAAAAAAATACATAATAAATATAACTTTATAGTGTTTTTTTAATTAATTTAGTTGTTGTAGAATGAGTAGATGAAAAAATAAATTTAAAAAAAAAAAACACAAAAAAAATTTCTTAACAACAGAATTGTGGTGTAAAAATTGAACATTTTGCATTTTCAATGGACTAGGAAATATAGAGCAGCACCTCGCCCTAGGTGCAGACTTATATCAAATGAAAGATTGAAGTCTCAGCTTTCATTTAATGTAAAGGACATATAGCAAAAGTTTGCAAAAGTACCTTAAAAATACAAAAAAAATACAAAAAAAAATGCAACACGCACATTCTGTCGCTATACGTATGTTAGCATGCAATAGCATGTTATTTTTTTTAATTGTTTACACATATTCACTTATTGTTTATTATTATTTTATTTACATTATTCATTTGATTGATAATTTTTTTTGAAGGTCATTGACTTTGGGTTAGATAGTTGCAAAATTTTTAATTTAAATTGATAGTGCAAGCTGTTGTTCTTATCGAAGTTGTGTTATGATCACTTTCTAATGTGGTTAGTTTAATTGTTATATGTATATTGAATTTAGTTGTTGCATTATTTATTGGGTTAAGTAATAATGAGTGTTCTTGTAATGATCTCTTTTGATAAGAGATTAGCATTTCTCTAACATATTGAAAAAATTAGAATACCATGATGATATTAAAAAATTATTGATAGAGTGAAAAAAAAAATTGTTCTTTTTTATTGCATTTCCATGGGAGGTGGGCGTAATAGTGGGCGTGTAATTGTTATTTTTGCATAAAACATTTTAAATGATATAAATTACAGTAATATCAAATATTAAAATATTTTAGAAAATATGACACTTTTTATGTTGAGGTTGTATGGGTGGTGGGGGTAAAAGTGGGCCAAAGTTCAAAATTTTTTCCGATAATGTTTGTAACAATATAACATTCAAGTATACCAAAATTGAAAGTTATACGTAAAGTATTACGGACAATACAGCATTTTACAAATTTCGATTGTATGGGAGGTGGGCGTAAAAGTGGGCGTATTTTCATAATTTTTTTTTCAAAAAACTGGAATTGTCTCAAAAATAACCTGTGCAAAATTTCAGAGCTCTACAATGACTCCTTGTATTTAATGCCGGCGTTGTCTCACTGTGTGGCACATTAAACACATAATATTCATATTTTTAAATACATCTTTTACATGATTTTCTGGGCTGTTGTTGTTGTGCTGGCGTTGAAGTGTTAACGACATGTGCTGCAAATTAACGTGTTTTTAATTGCTTGTTGTACATACTCACACATACAAACGAGTAAAAGTATTGCCAGCAACATTTACCATAATATCAAGTATAAAAACTGTAACTTCTGTTTGTGTGCTTATGTGAATGTATTAAAAAAAAAAACAAAAGTTATGTCAGGATAACACTTGGAGGCCACAAGGACACACACAAATAAGACACATACTTGAAGAAAGAAAAAAATCATATATGCAAAAAAAAAACTCATGTTTTAACTTTTAATAACAATTTTGGGATATTGAACTTTTTTTGTTTTTGTTTCTGCTGATATCCTTAAGGCCATACCGCATAAGCTTCCGAGCGCTTACCAAAAATAAGAAGTTTATAAAAAAAAAGATGCTTGAAATCATGATTTCAAATTTTATAAAAGGATATTTATACAGATTTAAGGATTATTTGTTATAAATGTAAAAAGTTAAGGGTTTTTTTTCGGAAAACCAAAAAAATATTTTCTATATGTGGAATTAGCAAAATCATTTATAGCCTTGAGCTTTTCGGACTATATTATACAAGACGCACTCACAAAATATATATTTACTTTTTGTAAAACATGTTTCCCTTTTTACATGGTTTGCTCGTTAAAAAGTGTTTATTTACTCATATACTCATTAGGGTGGTACGAATAATGTTTTTTTTCGAGTTTCATTGATTGTAGGGAAAATTATGAACAAAAAATTACACAAACCAAACAAAAATTTTGTTTAAAAAAACATTAGAAAAAAATTTTCTTTCACCTAAAAAATTTGTTTAATGAATTAATGACAAGTATTAGACCTCAAACAAAAATCATAAAAAACAAGTAGCAAAGTTAAACTCGACTTGGCCGAATCTATGAATACCCTCCACAATGCCCTTTTTAAAGGATACTAAATTTTTTTAACTTGAAAAAGAAGAACAAGTTTGATTAGAAATATTTTATTTTGAGTAAAAAACTTTTTTTATCATTTTTGTAAAAATGAGGAAAATTTTTTTTTTTTTTAGTGTAAAATTATTTCGAGTGTAAATTTTTTTTAGCCTAAAAATATTTCTGAGTAACAAGAATACTTTGTAAAGTATTTTTTATAAATTCGTGAAAACCCCTTACAGAAATTCACTCTTTTGCTTATACCTTTTGAAGCAATGGACCGATTTCGCAGGATTGCAATACCAACCTGACCAGGTAAATGACCAACATATAAGAGTCATTCCACACCCAAAAAAAAAAAAATAAAAAAATGTGTCCCGTAAATTTCTGAATAGGTTGTATGAATAGCCCTATATATAACTAAGGAAATTGGGTTTTTGGTTTTTTAATTCTTTAAAAACTGCACTCAAAGAAAAAGCTTCTTCATATTGATGAAAAATTACATCAATATGATGAAATGTTACATAATTTTTCGTCCAATGTAACTTGTCATCAATATGATGAAGCGGTAACATTTTTTTATTTGAAAGATAAGAAAAAAAATTTTGTTTTTGTTATTTGATTTTATTTTATTTAATTTATTTTTATTTACTTACTTATAATTGTTTGTTATTTTCTTATTTTTAAAAACTTACATCTTTTTTTCGTAACCACCAAGATTTGAACGCCGGACCTCTTGTTTGTTGGGCTTAGCCTCTAGCCACTTGTCTACAGAGCTTCAACAAATAATAACAATTAAAAGCCGTTTTGTTTGTTGTGTGCTAAATATGACGCTAAAAATTGTGTGTAACTATGCTCTGCTAAAAGCTCTGATAGGGAAAGAGAGGGATATTGTACAGTAATAAAATGTGTGTGTCTACAAACCCCTACAAGCAAATGTTTATGTATGTATATTAGGGTGGGGCGATTTGAACATCTTAATGGGCGCTTCGTGTTTCTGATTCTTGGGATTGTACTGAGCAAAAAAGTCAACTAGACCATACGTCTACGGTGAAAATCGAGCCTCCCGATTTTGACTTGAAGTTTTTTCTCAGACTTTATTTTTTTGGAAAATTTGAAAATTTTCTTGGGCTCATATTTCGTAAACTATTTGAAATTTTGACTTATTTTCAAAAGTAAAGTTGTAGCTATTGTCTCGGGCTACAATTTCTCTGAATACATTACTTAGAAAATACTTCGTTTTCATGGTCAGAAAGTCGAAAATGTAGAAAATTCACCACTTTTTGCAATTTTTTTTAGATATTTTGGCCTATAACAGCCAAACCATTGAGATTTTTGATCCAATACTAAGACAAAAATTGTAGCCAAGACAATTGTTAAGAACTCTCTAGTACATCGCAAAAGCATTAGAACCTTCCTTCAGGCAGTTTTGGCCTTGTGAAAGTGCACATTTTTTGTGAAAATATTGATAAATTACCATTTTCAGTTGTTCATAGCGCAAAATCATAAAAATGTTCTATTTCTTATTTTTTCCACTTTTTTTTATCCAAAAATATAATAGAGGTATTCAGAATCTTGTTGCCACCCCTGGCAATGTAGCAAAAGAGTACTTCTTTCAAAAAATACATGTATTTTGAAAAGTAATTTTGAAAAGTGCTCTTTTACCACCAGTGCCAGGGCTGGCAAGCAAGACTCTGAATACCTCTAATGTTTTTTTTTTGTTTTGTTCAATATTTATTTTGAAAATTCATTTAAAGTACAAAGTAATTGTATTGGTGGAGACAAGATATGAATGAAGTATAATTCCAATTTAGTGTGTTTTTCATTCAAAGATTGCCTTCCAAATCTTTTAGAGCTTCCATACGAGGCGCTTTCTTTCGGCCTTCAGATATAGATGCCATTATACCTTCACGATTTTTGTCGATTGAGCGCTTAGCAACACTAGCTAGTAGTATGTAGTATGGCAATACCGGAAAAAAAGTAGTAGTATGTAGTATGGCAATACCGGAAAAAAAGTTTTCTATGTTTATTCAGATGGCAGCAGTTGCTAGTAAGACCTTAGTACACTCAAAAAAAAAAGTTTGTAAAATTACAAGCAAAAGGTCTTGTAATTCTATTTTACTAATATTTTTGTCTAATTACAAAAATTCTTGTATTTTTAATAAAACAAAAACTACCGTGCGCTTTGTAATTTTACTATAATATGTTGGTAAATTTATTTAACAATTTTTTAGGTAAATTAACAAAAAAAATAATTATTTTACAAATTAAAAAAAAAATACAAGGTGTTTAGTTGTTTTACACAAGAAAATTGTAATTGTACAACAACATTTTATTTGATAGTATTTAGTCTTTCTACCAAAAAATGTTTTATTACAAACAATTTTTTTTTCAAGATTTTTTAGTTTACAAGGTTTTCAGTATTTTGACACAAAAAAATGTAATTAAACAAAAATTTGTATTGAAAAATAATTATACAACAATAGGAGACGCAAAAATTTTCTAAGTCCATATTTTGTTAAAAATTATTTTTTATAAATAAAAAATTTCATAAAAAAATTTTGAAAATTTTTTAAGTTCCGGATACAAACATTTTTCAATTAGTTGTAAGCTTTATCAAAAAAATTAAATATCAAGACAATTTTTTGGTAACTTGCTTTAAGTAAAATACCACAATTTTTATATGTTTTTACTAAGTATATTATTGTTCTAGTTTTTTTGTTTGTATTTTTACCATTTTTTGGTAATTTTACCATATTTTTAATACTTTTTTTTTAAATCTGGCACTAAAATGTCAATCAAAAGCTGTCAATTATGAAAAATTAAGTTTTTTCTTATTTTATCAGGTACTTAAACATCCAATCTACACTCAAAAAAAAAAGTTTGTAAATTTACAAGTAAAAGGTCTTGTAATTCTATTTTACTAATATTTTTGTCTTTTTACAAAAATTGTTGTATATTTAATAAAACGAAAACTACAGTTGCTTTGTAATTTTACTATTATATGTTGGTAAATTTATTTTACAAATTTTTTAGGTAAATTTACAAAAAAGTGAATTATTTTACAAATTAAAAAAATATTACAAGGTGTTTAGTTTTTTTACACAAGAAAACTGTAATTGTACAACATAATTTTACTTGATGTTATTTAGTCTTTTTACCAAAAAAATGTTTTATTACAAACATTTTTTTTTAAGATCGTTTACAAGGTTTTCAGTTTGAAATGTATGTATTGAAAAGTACAAAATTCCAATATAATTTTACAAAACTTATTTTATTACTAGAATTAATGTTGTTTTACAAAAAAAAAATAATTATTCAACAATAGGACACGCAAAAATTTTCTAAGTTCAGATTTTTTTTTTGCGTTTTGGAGTAAAAAATTTAGTTTAAAATAATTTTTTATAAATAATTTTTACACCATTTTTTGGTAATTTGCGTTAAGTAAAATACCACAATTTTTATGTGTTTCTACTTTATAATTGTTCTAGATTTTTTTTTTTTGTATTTTTACCATTTTTTTTGGTGATTTTACCATATTTTTTTGGTAATTTTTTTTTTAAATTTGGTACCTAAAATGTCAATAGAAAGCTGCCAATTATGAAAAATCAAATTTTTCTTATTTTAACTGGTACTTAAACATCCAATCTACAATATCCAAAATTTTTTTTCCGATTTTTTAAAAACACTTGTGAAAATAATTAAAAATTCAAAAAAAAATTTTTATTTTTTGACCAATTTTTCCTGAAAATATAAGAAATTTCTTGTGTAGCCTCCTTCGCAATTCTCATATGTTCTACTTAAGAAAAACGAAATGTCGAAAAAAAATAAAAAAGTGCAGTGTTATACATTAAAAAGTTTGTTAAAAGTGCTCAAGTGAAAAAAAAAATCTTTTCAGGTTGTTGAAGTGCTACTCCAGCTGCCGAAGAAGGAAAAATAAGATGCACCAATGGAAAAAACCTTTAAATTTACAAAACCAATATGTAAATAAACCAATTTTTTTGTAAATTTACAAAACAAATATGAAAATTTAAAAAACAAAATTGTATACTTACGAAAAAAGTTGTAATTTTACAAAAATGAAATAGAAAATACAAAAACAATATTGTAAATTTACAAATTTTATGGTTAAACTACTGTTTTTACGGCAAAAAAATAAGGAAAAATGGTACATATACAATAAAAATTGTAAATTTACCACTTTTTATTGTAAATATACAAGTTTTTTGCATAAAAAACAGTAGTTTAACCAAATAATTTGTTAATCTACAATTTATTTTTTTCATTTTCTATTTTTCCTTGTAAAATAACAACCTTTTTCTGTAAGTTTACAATTTTGTTTTGTAAATTTACCAAATTTTTTGCAAATTTACAAAAAAATTTTCACCTCGAAGATGATATTTTACAAAAAAAAATTGTAAATTTACATTTTCTTTTGTTAAATCAATTTACAAATTATCCCCGTAACTTTACGGGGATTCTTGCTAGTACATATTTCACAAAACCTGCCCCGTAAAATCACGGGGATTTTATGTCATTTTACAAACTTTTTTTTTTGAGTGTACAATATCCAAAGTTTTTTTTATAATATTTTAAAAATACTTAGTAAAATAATTAAAAATTCGAAAAAAAAGGTAATTTTTTTGACTAGTTTTTCTTGAAAATATAAGAAATTTCTTGTGTAGCCTCCTTCGCAATTCTCATATGTTCTACTTAAGAAAAACGAAATTCCGAAAAAAAAATAAAAAAGTGCAGTGTTATACTCTAAAAAGTTTGTTAAAAGTGTTCAAGTGAAAAAAAAAATCATTTCAGGTTGTTAAAGTGCTACTCCAGCTGCCGAAGAAGGTAAAATAAGATGCACCAATGGAAAAAACCTTTAAATTTACAAAACCAATATGTAAATATACCAAATTTTTTGTAAATTTACAAAACAAATATGAAAGTTTAGAAAACAAAATTGTATACTTACAGAAAAAGTTGTAATTTTACAAAAATGAAGTAGAAAATACAAAAACAATATTGTAAATTTAGAAATTATTTGGTTAAACTACTGTTTTTACGGCAAAAAAATAAGAAAAAATGGTATATTTACAATAAAAATTGTAAATTTACCACTTTTTACTGTAAATATACAAGTTTTTTGCCATAAAAAACTGTAGTTAAACCAAACAATTTGTAAATCTACAATTTTATTTTTTGATTTTCTACTTTATTTCGTAAATTTACAACTTTTTTTGTAAGTCTACAATAATATTTTACAAAAAAAATTGTAAATTTACACTTTCTCCCCGTAATTTTTTGTTAAATCAATTTACAAATTATCCCCGTAACATTACGGGGATTCTTGCTAGTACATATTTTACAAAACCTGCCCCGTAAAATCACGGGGATTTTATGTCATTTTACAAACTTTTTTTTTTGAGTGTAGCACACTAAATTTTAGAACCTCTAACTAAATTTTGCGTGGAAAATTTACAAATTTTATTTTATGTATATGTAAGATACTAGCTTACCATCCCGGTACTTCGTTACCGGTTGTATTGAATACCGAATAATAGCAGGATCAGGATTACTCTATGATTTCAAAAAATTCCCCTAGGTAGTCTTTGTTTTATTTACTTGTGGACGTTTACGTCTTTCATAAAATAATATTTCAATGAATAATTTAAATAATACAATTTGAATAACTTCGCTGGTACGTTATCATGTGCGTTCCGGTGAAAAAAAGATATTGACAATTTTCGAGCCCTTATATCAGGTTTTTGGATTTAAAGTTAATAAATATTTCAGTGAAAAAAGAAATGGGAATAAAAATAAGTTTGAGTGAAAAAACATATAGGGAGAAAAAATATGGAATAAAAAAAGTTAAATACGATAAATTTGAGTAAAAAGTATCATTCCATATTGTTCCCTGCTCTATTTCATTTCGATCCCCGTTCTACTCAATTTCATTTCCAATTCCATCTCCTTTTTTTCCATGCAAGTTTCATTCCTCTCCGTATAATATGCGTTAAAGAAATACAAATTTATATTGTCGTTATTTTATAGATATGAAAAGTACTATTTTACACCATTTTTACCAGGTACCCCTTTATATCCTAAAATTTTAAATTTTAAAATATGGCTGTTATTTCTGGGGCTTTTAGTTTAACAGTTAGATAGGTAAAAATAACCATTTGCCACCTCTTCCCTTAAAATTAAATTTTCCAAAAACCCTTTTTTTTGTGCTAGTTGATCCTTTATTTAAAATATCAAGTTTCTGAACCATTATTTCAAGAAATATAAGAATAACCAAATTTACACTTCTTTATCCCCTTTACAATCAGTCGCGACCCTTAGAAACAGAATTTCCTAAAATAAAGCATTCAAAAAGTATCAAAAAACCCTTTTTTTTTCCTTTAGAAACGGATTTTTTTAAAAAATACTTTAGCAGAATGTTTTTTCACCGAAGTACCCTACATTCCAAAATTCAAGCTTCTAAGGTCATTATTATAGGAACAAAAAAAGTACCAAAAGTACACTTTCTTACCCCCGTTAGAAACGGAATTTCCAAAAAGTATTTCTTCCAGAATGTTTTTTTCTTCATCGAAAAATCCTACATTCCATATTTCAATTTTCTAGGATCATTGTTTCAGCATTTTCGGTACTTTTAATAAAAGGTACTTTATATTAAAGGTAATTTTTGTAAAAGGTACTTTTTATAAAAAGTACTTTTTATAAAGGGTACTTTTTATAAAGGGTACTTTTAATAAATGGTACTTTTTATAAAAGGTACTTTTTATAAAAGGTAGTTTTTATAAAAGGTACTTTTTATAAAAGGTACTTTTTATAAAAGGTAATTTTAATAAAAGGTACTTTTTATAAAAGGTACTTTTTATAAAAGGTACTTTTTACAAAAGGTACTTTTTATAAAAGGTACTTTTTATAAAAGGTACTTTTTATAAAAGGTACTTTTTATAAAAGGTACTTTTAGTAAAAGGTACTTTTTATAAAAGGTACTTTTTATAAAAGGTACTTTTTATAAAAGGTACTTTTTATAAAAGGTACTTTTTATAAAAGGAACTTTTTATAAAAGGTACTTTTTATAAAAGGTACTTTTTATAAAAGGTACTTTTTATAAAAGGTACTTTTTATAAAAGGTACTTTTTATAAAAGGTACTTTTTATAAAAGGTACTTTTTATAAAAGGTACTTTTTATAAAAGGTACTTTTTATAAAAGGTACTTTTTATAAAAGGTACTTTTTATAAAAGGTACTTTTTATAAAAGGTACTTTTTATAAAAGGTACTTTTTATAAAAGGTACTTTTTATAAAAGGTACTTTTTATAAAAGGTACTTTTTATAAAAGGTACTTTTTATAAAAGGTACTTTTTATAAAAGGTACTTTTTATAAAAGGTACTTTTTATAAAAGGTACTTTTTATAAAAGGTACTTTTTATAAAAGGTACTTTTTATAAAAGGTACTTTTTATAAAAGGTACTTTTTATAAAAGGTACTTTTTATAAAAGGTACTTTTTATAAAAGGTACTTTTTATAAAAGGTACTTTTTATAAAAGATACTTTTTAAAAAAAAAAATAATTTTTATAAACGGTACAGAATTTTCAGAAAGTACTTGTTCCAAAATTTTTTATTTCACTAAAGGATCCTACATTCTAAATTTCAAGTTTGAATGACCATTATTTTAGTAAATAAAAAAAAGTACCAAAAGTACACTTTTTTACCCATTTTACTCCCGTAGAATCTACATTGGCAAAAACCCAGCCGTAGTGAATCTTTTTCCCCGGAAGTGAACCGAAATTCCAAATTTTAAGTTTCTAGTACCATTTTGTCAGGAGATATAAAAAGTACCAGAAGTACAGTTTTTTACCCCCTCAGAATCAACACTGGCAAAAATCCAGCCATAGTGGATCTATATTTCGGGAGGTGAACATACAGTCCAAATTTCAAGTCTCTATTACCATTATTTCAGGAGATATAAAAAGTACCAAAAGTACAGATTTTTACCCTTTTTACCCCCTTAGAACCAACATTGGCAAAAACCCAGCCTTACTGGATCTAAATTCCATAATGTAACCATACAGTCCAAATTTCAAGTCTCTATGACCATTATTTCAGGAGATATAAAAAGTACCAAAAGTACAGTTTTTTACCCTTTTTACCCCCTTATAATCAACACTGGCTAAAATCCGGCCTAAGTGTATCTATGTTCCGGGAGGTGAATATACAGTCCAAATTTCAAGTCTCTCTGACCATTATTTCAGGAGATATAAAAAGTACCAAAAGTACAGTTTTTTACCCTTTTTACCCCCTTAGAATCAACACTGGCAAAAATCCAGCCTTAGTGGATCTATATTCCGGGAGGTGAACCTACAGTCCAAATTTCAAGTCTCTAGCTTCAGCGGTTTGGGCTGGGCGATGATGAATCAGTCAATAAGTCAGTCAGTCAGTCAGTCAGTCAGTCACATTACTCTTTTATATATATAGATTGGATAGTTCTTACGAGTGTACTGATCATTTCATACACTCAAAATAATACGTTCGTAGATTTACTAATTTTTTTTTGCTAATGCTGGTTAGCTAACTTTTAGCAAATTTTTAGTTGAGATTGGCATGTTAGCAAAAATATCTTGTAAACTTCATTTAGCGCATTAGAAATTTTAAACAAAATTTAAACTAATTTTTTTTGCTAAATTTAAATTTGAGTTGACCAAATTTTTACAAGCTTTTTTGCTAATATTAGCAAAAATAAATGGTAAATTTTTTTTTTATTTTCAGAAAACTTAAAATGGCGATATCTCGGAAACTAAGCCAGATAGAGCAAAACGGAGGCTATTTTTGGTTCTCGAGCTATATTTCATAGTATCGCCGATCCTCTTCACATGTGTGGACCCTAATGGGTCCTAACTTTGGATCCAAAATAGTTAGCATTCCCGAAAATTTTAAAATGCTCATATCTCGGTAAATATTGCCGACACAACAAAAAGTCCAAAAGCTCTCAAGACGTAGAACAAGACCGCAAAATAATCAAAAGCTCTCCGAGTAATATTTTTTAAGTTTTGAAATTCTCAAAACCCCGGTGGTCCCCTAAAATCATGTATCTCAAAAACTAAGCAAGGTAGAGCGAAACGGACACAAATTTTGGATCAAAAACTATGACGATTTTTAAGGAACCCAACTAGGTCTAGGCATCGGGGTCTGGACCTATCGAGTCCGAACCCAATGGGGCCCTCAAATGTGTATGAACTAAGTTTAAATAAAAATAATTTCAGTTAACTTATTTTTAGCAAAACGGTTTTGCTAACTTTACCAAAAAAATTGTGGGTTCAAAATCAGCAAATTTTCTTGTAGGTTTACAAGCTTTTTTGCTAACTTTACAAGAATATTAGTAATATTCTTGAGCTGA